>OX451737.1:1022874127-1023605346 GCA_948472305.1 Vicia faba | reverse complement strand
TTTCATTTTCATTTTCATTTTTACTAATTAAAATAATAAAACCTATTTTTTTTAGATATTAAAATCAGTTAAAAAATTTAGGTTTATTAATTATATTTTATCATTAAAAGTTATTTTTATAAAAAACATTGAAACATTTTCTCCTTTTCTTTCAAAACCTTTTTCTCTCTTCTATTTATTTTCTTAGATAAGTGTATAGGTCGCATTATTTAGTTGTAATTTACTTTTCTCGCACTTTTTTCCCTATTATGTAATTGCTTCGAGCATGTAATAGTTTTAGGGTTTTCTTTCCGCATTTCATTCTTATGTAACTACCTCAAAGTCTTGTAATAGTTTTAGGTTTACATTCCACACTTTATTTATGTTCTATTTGTATGTTGTTAGTAATTAGGCGTGTATGGAAAGATAATAATCAACCGATAGCATAACCCTAAATACAAGATAAAACAACTGAATTGAATCATTATTCACACTCGCACCTCTAGGGTAACCTCCCTTTGTTTCCTTCGGAACATGGTCATGTCCCTCAAAAATAGGGATACTTTAGCAAAGTCCCTGTGAATTAGTCCCTCGATGACCCTTTGATGTCTCCTACAAAAAATGATCTAGTCCCTCTGATAAATTGCTAAAGTATCCTTATCGGTTGCCTTCAATGACCATACAACAACCCTTGATTGGCCCTTCACATCCAATAGATGGGGCTACCTACCAATTAATGGTACAGATATAACTATCTTTAAAGGAGATGGAAATTAACAAGAACGACCTTGAGTGGGTAAAACTGTTAATTGCTCGCTCACAACTTTTGCTAAAAAACATTTTCAAACATCACTTTCAAAAATATTTTCAAAAACACTTTGTACGCGTTCTTAAGGACTGATACAAGAATCATTACAAAGTTAGCCGTACTTTGGCTTTTTAAAATATTTTTCAAAACACTTACACAAAAACGATATTTTCAAAAGCGAGCTGGCGATTAAGAGCGCGTAGATAACTACGGATGAAAAGTGTGCTAACACCTTCCCTTTTCATATCTTACCCCCAAAACTCAAAATCTTTAAGGTCTTTCCTGTTCTTTTCACCCTTTCCTTATTGGATAAAAGAAAAGTCGGTGGCGACTCTAGCTATTCATACATTTGCGACAAAATGCAAAAGTAAGTTCTCCCACCGTATTACACGTCTCTTCCAGACGATTTCAACCATGTGCTTGCAAAATATTTATTTAAAGTATATCTCACTCGATTTGGAAAAACCCAAAAGGTTTTGAAAACTTTTAATTAAAAAACAGAAACATCAAATGATTTGATTCAACAAAATTTAGTTAATAGCAAGTATCAGTGAACATCTTAGACCATTCTAGTAATTTGAGTTAGAAGCTTTGGTGCCTAAAATTACCTAAACAAAGTAAGAGAAATTTCATCTGAAACTGGACTTGGCTAATACGATTTAGGTCACTTCAAGACTTGATTCTTATTGTAGAAGCTTCATGGGAGTTCAATAGGTGAAGAGCTCAAGAATTTAGAGTCGGGAGGGCTCTAATAAGGAATTCGAAGTTGCAAAAATGAAGTTATGGAAGTGAGTTTGGAAGGGCTTCATTGGTTGTCTAAAGCTTGGAAAATAAGAGGAGTTATGTCCTCTATTTATAGGAGAATGAATGGTGAGCTCATATGTGTTGAATGATAAGGAATTCAGTGAAATCGTGCACACCCTTGCAAGCATGAAATGTATGATCCGATGTCCCTTGAAACTCAATCAAATGATGTGTTTTGGTCCTCTAATGGATCCAAGCAAGTTTTCTAAACATGTTTACACAAGAATCGCACACTAATTTGATGATTAGAATGAAAATTAATCAAATTATAATATGATTGATATGGAAACTTCAGTTCCAAAGGACAATCTTCAAATCCATGGTGCAACTTGCTTAGGAGACTTTATGGCATGATTCCTGATGCATTGGAAATATTTCATCTCAAAGTTTACAATGTGCCAAGAAAGTATTCATTTGGAAAATTGAGTTAAGAGTTGTGTCCATTTGAAATCGTGAAAAACAAACTGATTTTGACACTTAGATAAAATTTCTAAGTGTAGAGCTTCATAATGACCTATAATGTTTTGCAAACTTATAAGCCCTTCCACTCAGAATTAGCTCTTGATCCTTGAAGATGAAATGAAGTATACTCCTTGAATGAAATTATGGAATTTGAATCACTCAAAAATCATAAACAATGAGAGAGTTATGTTTCTTGGAAGATGATGAAAATTTCTTGAGAAGTCCACAAATGACCTATAATGTTTCATTGAATTCCATAATTTTTCACATATTTTTAGATCTTGATCTTTGTTTCAAAGTTGTAGTAGACATACTTAAGTTTATTGTGAAAAAATAATGAGCTCAAGGAGATAAAAATTGACCAAGTTATGATCTCTTGAAGTCGAGTCATCAATTTCCATGCTTTTTTAAAGGACTTGTAATCTTTTCAAGATTTTGACAATCTTACTTGCATAATTGGGTCTTCTAATGTGAAGAGAAGTTCTTGTGAATGATTAGAAGAGTACATATAAAAAATAATCACTTCAAAATATTAAAAATTGAGATAATTATGCACTTATGACCATAGAATCAAGGACTTGTCCAAACTAGGTAAAACCATTAGGATCAACTTTAAATCTCTTGGTCTTTCCATGCAAATTAAGGCATGAAAAACCAAATTAGACCTTGAAATGATGTTATATTGAGACACACTTGATGATATGGTTCATTGCTTGTTGAAACTTTTTGAAGAAGGGATGGAAATAAACACATGAACCTATGAAGTTTTTTGATGAATACAACCACCAACTTTGAGACACCTTGACCAAATGAAGTTGATAAAGTCTTCAAACCAAAGGAATTTTATTACATTCATAGCCTTGAAGTTAAAGCTTTTATATATCCACTGACTAGCCACTTCACTGAGGATCAATCTTCAAAACACTAGCTTATGAGGTGGGGGAGATGCACTTGGCTCTATACCTACAATGTTGAAAGAGAAAACGCATATATTTTCAACATTGGTTAAGGGTTAATGAACATGAAACAATATGTTGTACCCCAAAAATTTTCCCTCTCATTTATCAAGTAATCTCTCACAAGATCTCCTTTGGTTCAAGAATGAACTAGGGATGATCAGCTCAAGACACCTCCTCAAGCACTGATGATTAAAAATTAGGGTTTGAGATTGCACAAGGATAATTGAACTTTTAATGCCCCATATGACTTTCATGGATAATTATGTACCCTCAAGATTTCTCATTTCAAGTTTCAAGTCTTGGATCACATTTTTGCTCAGTCAATTGATCAGTTGACCTATAAATCAGCTGTATTGGGAAAAAAGTCAATTATGGTCAATTTACAGTCAAACTTCATAATTTTTTATCCATATCAATATTATGAACTCACATATGTCATTTGATCAAGTTTGGATCACAATTCCTCAAGAAATTTGATCAAATCATCAAAAGGGCAAAATGGTCAAAATTAGGGTTTTGTTGAGGAAGTGCAATTTCTGATTTTTTGACCTAGAAAATGGTTGATTGATTGGAGACATGGTCTCAAGGTTTCAATTTCATAATTTTTACCTAATGGCATGACTCAAAACTTTGCTCAAGGTCAATTGATTGATAGTTGATTTTCAGTCAACTGATCAAAAGTCAATTATACACTGAAAAGTCAAACTTTGACTTTTTGGTCAAAATCAAGTGTCAAATATCACAATTCATAAAAACATTTAAAAACATGAAACTTATTCTTCAAGAAATTAAAAAATCAAGATTTCATTTTGAAAAGTCAAAATTTCTAAACTTAGAAATTTTTCTAAGTGTTGGAAATTTCATATTTTTTCACAACTTTGAGCAAATTTTTCACCATGGTGCAAGATGATTCTAAGGAAACTTTCAACATGAAAGTTGTAGATCTCAATGATATCTAAAACATTGTAGAATACAACTTCTCATAGAAATTAATTTATTTCAAGTTATGATTTTGTGAATACATGTTCATGAAACTTGGAAACTTAGTGAAATTTTGCCCTAGTTTAGGCTGGATTTTGACCTAACTTCATGGCAATTTTTCACATAGTTCCAAGGGGAATTTTCAAAAGTGATCAACATAGAGGTTGTATAGTATGTTACAAGCTTTCCAAAATGTACAAGAACTCATTGAGATCATGCTTAAGAAAAGAGAATCGAAGACAAGAAGTTGGACATTCATTCTTGAATTATAGGTCATTTCCATGATGAACAAGAATTCAAATCCAACCCTAGGCTGCATAACCTTTGCTTTGAAGGCCTCAAGCTTGTTTGGCACTCCATAATTAAATGTTTTCACAGCTGTTAGAAGCTTTAATTTAAGCATTCAATGCATTGCCCATGCTTAATACGATTTTAGGAAGAAAGGCAACATTGCCATTTTGGAAAAGTGGCTTTTATGCACAAAGTCAATTCATAAGCTTTGTACTTATTTTATTCTGATCACACACAACCTAAAATCCATAATAAACTTGTCTAAGGCCTCTAACAACTCAGACCATGCTTGTACTATTCCTTGAAACTATGTTTTTCACTTTTCTTCAAAATCAAGTAACATATTCATAAGTCTGTATCTTGTGCTTCTGACCCTCTCAAGTCCACCAACATTTTCCATATAATCATACAAGTTGTTTGAAAGCAAGGATACTAATACACAAGCTCCAAAACTCCCCAAAACTCAGAACTGCATCACAAACCACCATTGTTGCATATTCTGACTAAGAACTTCAAACTTCCATTTCACTCGTGCGTTTTTTGGCCTTTTGCTTCCAAAAGCTTCTAAACATCATACATAAACAATCCCAACATCTGTTATCCAACTATAACACCATCTTCATTAACTTCCATAACCAAAAAACAGAGTTTGCATCTTGACTTCTCTAGAACGATTCAAGCACTTCCAACATCAAGTAAGCATTGCATTAGCTTCCTAGAGGTTCAAGGAAGATAACCTGATCATCAGCATCACTTGAAACAAGCTCAAACTCTTTTCACGATTTCCAGTTTTGAGGTATTTTTCTTGAACTTCTATCTCATTATTTAGGCATTGTTAGGCTTGCATTTGTGAAGATAAAATGTATACACCATTGCCCTGAAACTATACATGTCCATAGATTTCATTTATGTTGCTTGAGCATGGAGAATTTTGAGTTTGAACTTGCTGAAACATTTAGGTCAGAATTTGGTACTTTCATATATTCATCCTTATCTTTGAATGTTAGCTTAAGTTAGTTACATGGTTGGATTCGTGATGAAAAAATGCACAAGTTTCATGTTTACATTTTTGAAAATGGTTGAGAAATGAGCAAGTTACAGATCATTTGGATGGAGGTTGAAGATGAAGTTCAGTAAGGGAAAATCATGTATCATATATTTAATTTTTTTTTTAAGTTAACGAATGTATCACCATCCCAGTGGTTAAAGCGTGCGCATGTCACCCCTTGGACTTGGGTTCGAGCCCCAGCGTCCGTTTTGCCATTATTTTGCATATTTTCTGTTTTTTCTCTCTTTTTTTGTTTGCAACAGGTGTTAGGCCTCCTCCTTGGGCTTTTATTTTTGCTGACTTTCTCCCCCTGATTATGTTTCATACTCCTGGTCCATTTTATTTTTTTATTTATTTTTATTTCTATTTCATATTTTCTTCATACTTTTATTACTATTCTTATTAATATCATGATTATTATTATTTTACTAAAAAATATAAAAGTATTTTTATTTTATTATTTATATTTATTTATTTTATTTTCTTCATAAAACAAAACAACAAAAAAACAATTTCTTTTAGTAAATTAATTTCTTTTTTTAATACTTAGATAATTAAGTTTAATTATTATATCATTATTTTCTTGTAAATTAAAATAATTTATAACTTAGGTTTCCTTTTAATTAATTAATTAATTCTCATGTTATTTTTCATTATTTAAAACCTTTTTTCATAAAAAAACCTAAAAAACCTTTTGAATTAATTTCTTTTTTTAATTAATCAGTTTAAGCTAATTTTAGTTAATTCCCATTAATCATTTTCTTAATTAGGACAAGATTAAAACCCTTCATAAAAATCTAATAAAAATAATTTCTTTTTCCATTTTTCATTCTTACATTTTATCTTCAATTTTGTACAATATTCAATATGGTTGTAATAATTAATTAGATTTAATTTTCTTGCAATTCCCCCATTTATAAATTTGTACACCCCCTCCCCTATTGAAGTAATAGCTTAGTATTTTTATTTTTCACAATTAATGCTTTATATATAAATGCTAGTAAATTAGGATTTGTATGGAAAGATTAAAATCAACAAGTTAGCAAACCCTAATTCAAGACAAAACAATGCATGTAAATCAACACACTTACACCCTTAGGGTATATCCACTTTGTTGCCTTATAAAAATTGCCATGTTATGCATGTGGAGTATCTTAGCAAAAAGCAATCAAAAAATACAAGATCATAGTCCCTCGATGATGCTATCAAATGTTGGCTTTCAAAATGATCTTAGTCCCTCAAAGATAATTGCTAAGATATTTCAAACATTGCTATCATGGCTATACGATGACCCATGCCCGTCCCTTTACATCTAAAGATAGGGCTTCTTACCAAATCAATGGTAAGATAGCAATATCAAAGGAAAGGAAGAAATGAACTAATACTTTTGAGTAGGTAGATTGTTCCTAGTTGCTTGCTCAATTTCAAATCAAACACTCTTGCTATTTTCAAAATAAACACTAACACTTTCAAAAACATTTTCAAAATGTCTTCCAAACTTGAAACATTTTCTAAAGCTCAACACTTTGTATACGTTCTTACGACCAAGAACTATTAAAAAGTTTTCCTAAACGATGGCGTCTTTTCAAACTACTTTCAAAAACCATACAAAGCACATTTTCAAACAAAAGCAAGTGATCTAGCAAGCAACTAAGAGGCTATAGATAACTATGGATTAAAAGGGTGCTAACAGCTTCCCTTTTCATAATCTACCCCCCGAACTGGAAATAATCTCAAAGGTCTCTCCTGTTCTTTTCCGCCTTTCCTTTTGGATAAAAGAAAAGTCGGTGGCGACTCTTGCTAACCGCAACATTTGTGATAAAACGCAAAACACCCAAGTCAGTTCTCCCACCATGTCACAGAACTAGCGACTCTGCTGGGGAAAACTTAAAAGTGGGGTTACCTTAGGGCTAGATCACCTTTACTTGCTTTCATTTTTTGACTTGTATGCTTTATATTTTGGTTCTTTGTTTGGGCTTAAATCCTCTACCCGGATTTGGGATACCTTATAGGTAAGTAGCAATACATTGTGGAAACTGTGCGGGATATACCGACATGGTCTAAGAAATAGCTACGTTAGTGTTACATATTTATGGGTACCGATATCCCTTGAGTAGTCAAGGAGAATACGGGGCCGCTAAGTGATGTCATGAAGCACTAATTGACTTTAGAACCTTTACTTGACCAACTTGGCCATTAGGACGTAGTGAGATGACCGGCTTTGGTGTAGTCCTAAGTTGGTAGATACTCGATACTACACTCATTGAGGTTTGGTTTTTTGGGATATTTCGGTCGCCATTAAAGAGGCTTACGCTGAAACAATGCCTGAGAAGACAAACCAGTGATATTGAGCTCCCTTAGAACCCGGTTATTATTTCTATGACAGGTTTGAGCCAACTAAACTTCAAGAGGGTACTTACCTATGAGACTCCATGCAAGCCTAAACCTAAGGACTTGTTTGTCTTGTTTTTATATGTTTACTTGTACATAACATCATAAACATCATAACATCATACTCATACTCACTAACCATTTCAAGGATTTCTGGGATTTATCTTTGTTCAATTTTGTAGGACATGGGTTATATTCACAAGAAAACCATTCAAGTCAATCTTGTAAGGATCCCTCCTCAACTCAATGAGTTAGCATCAAGGGTTCCTGAGAATTCTTCATTCACCGAAAGACATGGTCGCCTTTTAAACTTAGTTACCTCAATACTGATGAAGGTATGATGAAGGTGTTCTTCCAATTCTTTGATCCTATACACCATTGCTTCACTTTTCGCGATTATCAACTTGTGCCAACTTTGGAAGAATTCTCCCAACTCTTGAGGATTCCCATTCTAAATCAACTACCCTTCAACGATATGGAAAGAGATCCAAAACCTGAAGAGATTGCTCAAGCCCTACACTTGCAACAATCTGATATCACAACTAATTGGGAAACAAGGAGTGGTGTCAAAGGTTTCTTGGCCAAGTTTTTGTTTGAGAAAGCTCAAGATTGTTGGATTTCCTTGGACTTATAAGCTTTTGAGGAAATTGTGGCCCTTCTTATCTATGCGATGGTTTTGTTTCCAAATCCTGACCAACTCATAGATGTAAACTCCGTCAAAATCTTCATGTCTCGTAACCCGGTGCCTACTTTGTTAGGAGACATTCTACATGATTTTCACTCTCGTACTATAAGGAAGAGAGTTATCCTCATGTGTTGCATTCCTCTCTTGTCAAGATGGTTTATTTCGCATCTTCCCCAATCTTTATTAAAAAATGAGCAAGGTTCAATGTGGTCCCATAGGTTGATGACGCTCAGACATTCATACATTCATTGGTGTTCCCGATATTTGGAGTATGTTACTATCGTCGACCGTTATGGAGAATTCCCTAATGTCCCCTTGCTTAGCATTAGAGGAGGTATCACTTACAACCCCTGTTTAGCCTTACGACAGTTTAGTTACGCCCGAAAGGAAGGTCCACATGAGATTCTTATCCAAGAAATGGTATTCGACTATGAGAATGACAATCAAGGTTACTGTCAGAGGTTTCTCCGAGCTTGGAGGATGTTGAACAAGGTGGATAGCAAGACACTGGGACACAATAATTCCATTCCCCTTGATCCTTACCTTAAGTGGGTGTGAAATCGTTCTCATAAACTTGTGATGCCTTTTCCTTCCATCTTACCAGTCATCATGGAGCCTGTGGTTGAAGGAGACGTTCCCTATATTATCCTCCATCTCGACATGCCTACCTCTCTCGAAGACTTGCAAAAGGGTTGGATTCAGCTGAAGGAAGAGCGTGATACTTTTGAAGCTCAATTTTATACCAGTGAGAAGAGGGTCTTGGAGCTTATGAAGCAGCTACAAGAAGAGCAAAGCGTGAACGCCTATCTCGCACCGAAAAGGATGCGTTCAGTCTTTTTATCTTAGAAAGTTATTTTGTAATCCCAAGAGGCATGATGTAATCTTTCTTGTTTTGCTTAATGAAAATTGACGTTTGTTCATTCTTTTGTCAATACAAATTTAAATATCATTAATCCTTGAAATTATTTGCATATACATATTCCATGCATCATAACATGCCAGGTTTTTGCATAACAGGTTTCCTTATCTCTCTGTTGTTTATTTCAGCAAGATGGATTTAGAGAAAACTGTGAAGGATCTCCAAGCCCAAAATTCTCAGTTCCAGGAAACTCTACTGGCCCTAGCCAAGGGGAAGCAAGACATGATGGCATTGTTGGCAGTTAAGAAGAAGCCCAAGAAGAAAGCTCTACTCAACATGGGTAGAAGGTTCAAGGAGACACTCCGTCAAATCCTAGTAGGAGGAGACTCATCTGAAGAGGACGAGAACCAGATTGGTGAGGTCAAGAGTACTTAGGCTGACAACGTTAATGATCAAGTATTTGATGATGAATATTTTGACGAGCAGTATCCACCCGCTGATATCAAATATAAGTAGTTAGAAGACAGATTGAAATCAGTTGAAATCCAAGTCGTCCCTGGTTTAGATTTTGATGATTTGGGTTTGATCTCTAGGGTAGTCATCCCCCATAAATTCAAAATATCAATCTTCTCAAAATACAACGGAGTTTCTTGTCTAAAACTCCATCTAAAATCTTATGTGCACAAGATACATCCGCACACTGCTGATAAGAAGCTTTGGGTTCACTTTTTCCAAGAGAGCTTGGCTGGAACGTAACTTGAATGGTTTTATAAGTTGGATAGATCCCGTATCAATACTTGAGAAGATTTAGCTATCGCCTTCTACCATCAGTATCAGTACAACACCGACTTGGCACCAACGAGGGCTCAATTACAAGATATGACCATGGGAGAGAATGAAGGATTTAAGGAATATGCGCAAAAGTGGAGAGACCTCGCAGTAGGGTTCAACCACCCTTGACTGATAGGGAACATATTGACATGTTCATGAGAACTCTATCTGGTCCTTTCTTTAATTTTTTAGTTGGCTGCTCTTCTTCTGGTTTCATCGAATTAATCTTAACCGGTGAAAGGGTTGAAAGTGGCATTAAAAGTGGGAAGATCTTTGTGGCATCTACCTCTACGTCAAATCCTGTCAAGAAACCTTTTGTTGCAAAGAAGGAATTCAATGATGTGTACGGGGCAATGGCCCGTACCAAGAAGAATGATCATTCGTTTGTCAATGCCGTCCTAATCTCCAATCCAACTCCTACTCCAAGACCATCTGCAAATCATCAATGTTTTGAAACTCCAAGAAGACAATTTACGAGGTTAGGCATGTCATTATCTCAAGCCTTACAACATTTTATCAAGGCTAATTTGGTGACATTGCGCGATCCTCCCGCCAACCCTGATACCTCATCACCAAAGTATAATCCAAACGCTAAGTGTGCTTACCACTCAAGCAACCCCGGGCATGAGACTGACCAGTGATGGGCCTTGAAGAACAAAATCAAGGATTTGATTGACAACAAGACTATTGAGTTTGATCCTCCTCCAACGCCGAATGTAATTTCCGCTCTAATGCCGAAGCATGAGAAGGGTGTTAATGTTGTTGAAGATACAATTTTTGTTTCCTCTGTTGAAGAATTGACCATTCCACTGAATATAATCAAAAACAATTTGTTGAAAGCTGGGATCTTCCCTGGCTGTGTAAAAGACTGTGTGTGTTGTACCCAACAACTCAATGGATGTGAAGGGCTGAAGAAAGGAATTCAACGCCTGATGGATAGCCACGAAATTATATTTGAGAAAACCCCACTTGCTGAAAGTTTGATTAACAAATGTGAAGACCTCTCCATTAATACCGTCTCAAACAAGCTTATTAGGATCACCTCCAAAGGTCCTATTAGGATTTCAAATGAACCCACTGTTGCTCCCTTAATAATTACCAATTCCTTACTCTTCAAACAAAGTGGTACCATGGAATTATGGTGTTGAGGTGTTCTATCATGAGATTAAACAAGACGCCTGGATCGAAGAAGGAAAAGATGACAATATCGGTAACATAGTTGGCTCAAGCAAAGTAACTAGAACTGGGAGAATATTTTCACCCAATATCTCACCACCAGTTGTTACAAGGACGCCCATCTGCATTACTGCTGCCAAGCCAAGTACCGATACAAGAGGGAAGGAGAAGGTTGTTAGGCCTAATGTGATTGAAGTACCCTCCAAGGATGTTACTGATGGAGAGCCCTCCGCTCGTGAGATGGACGAGATCTTGAAGATAATAAAAAGAAGTGACTTCAAGATTGTGGAACAGTTGGGACAAACCCCTTCTAAGATTTCAATGTTGTCATTATTACTCTGTTCTGATGCCCATGCTTGGACATTAATCAAATTCCTGAAAAAAGATCATGTCCCCCATGAGACAACAATGGACTAATTTGAGAATTGCGTGGCTAGCCTGACAGCTGATAATGGCTTGGGATTTTCAGATGCTGACTTAACACCTCTTGGGAAGAATCACAATAAAGCTTTACATGTTTCTGTCGAGTGAAAAGGGACTACCCTAGCACGTGTGCTATTCGACACTGGTTCTTCCCTGAATGTATTACCCAAGGGAGCATTAGACCATCTAGATTGTGAAGGTTTAGTCTTAAAGCCAAGCGATATCATTGTAAGGGCATTTGACGGATCAAAGAGGACTGTTCATGGGGAAGTAGGTCTTCCAATCAAAGTGGGATCCCAAGTCTTCAACTCCACCTTCTATATTATGGATATTCGTCCTGCCTATTCTTGTCTGTTAGGTCGCCCATGGATCTATAAAGCTGGGGAAGTAACCTTAACTCTCCATCAGAAACTCAAATATTCAGTCAAGGGAAGAATAGTCACTGTCTGTGGAGAAGGAGAGTTTATGGTAAGTCACCTTAACTCGTTCAAATATGTAGAGATGGATGGAGAATTCATTGAAACCCCATGTCAAGCCTTTGAAGTCATGCCACCGATGATTGTTGCTACCAAATGTTCTTCTGATGAGTCTAAAACTGTTAAGGCCACGCCGAAGATGGTTTCAGTCAAGGATGCTCGTGCGGAAATTGAAGAAGGAAACTGTGATACTTGGGGACAACTCCTCGATATCCCATATAAAGCAGACAAGTTTGGTCTGGGCTTCACCGTCAAAACTCAGAAGGAAGTGAGGCGTGCTCGTGCTGGAAAGCCACCTCTCCGCATTGGAAGCCATGAAGTCAACGCCGTAGGTGATTCTGATGAAGAAGTTGCATTTAAAGATTAGGTGTATCCAACTACAACGGAGCTGAAGAATTAGCATGTAAAGGACTTTGTGCCCATCTCCTTCATTGAGGAGTAATCTACTTGTTTATTAATTTTTATCAATTCAACAACATGTTGTCTATAATATTTTAACAATGACTTTTAAGCCATGTGCCTGGCCCGGGGCACTTTGGTCCATTTCCAAGGGTTTTATTTATGTTCATCTAATCATATGATCATTAAGTACATTGGACTCTTTTGCATTCAAATATTTGTGTTCATTTTCTTTCCTTTCTTTCAAATACATTTTCAAAAAATAGCCATGTATCTTACATGCACACACACACACACTCTTGCAAGTCATCATCCACTCTGGATCCTATTGCCAATGACTCTACTATTGCCGACTATGACTTTGAATGCCCAATTAATCAAGCCAGAGACGAAGGCTAGGAAGATTTTACATACCAGGAGAATTAGCCAGACTTCTATTACAAGAGGAAAAAGCTATTCAGCCGCACAAAGAGTCAGTTGAGGTCATCAATCTGGGTACTGAGTCAGATAAGAAGGAAATCAAGATCGGCGCCAATTTGGAAAGCAGTGTCAAGAGCAGGTTGGTTAAGATATTGCATGATTATGTGGAAGTATTTGCTTGGTTTTATGAAGATATGCCTGGGTTGGATACTGACATTGTAGTTCACCGTCTGTCGAAAAAAGAAGACTGCCCTCATGTTAAATAAAAGGTTCGTTGCATGAGGCCTGATATGTTTGAAAAGATCAAAGCTGAAGTAATGAAACAGTTTGATGCGGGGTTCCTAGCTGTGACATCCTATCTCCAATGATTTGCCAATGTGGTACCAGTGCCGAAAAAGGACGGAAAAGTTCGCATGTGCGCAGACTATAGGGACCTGAATAGGGAAAGTCCCAAGGATGACTTCCCTCTACCACACATTGATGTCTTGGTTAATAACACTGCTTAGCATAAAGTCTTCTCTTTTATGGAAGGTTTCTCCGACTATAATCAGATAAGGATGGCTCCTGTAGACATGGAGAAGACTACTTTCGTTACGCAATGGGGCACCTTCTGCTACAAGGTCATGTCGTTCGGATTGAAGAATGCAGGGGCAACATATCAAAAGGCTATAGTAGCTTTGTTTCATGACATGATACATCATGAAATAGAGGTATATGTGGATGATATGATTTCCATATCACAAACTGAAGAAGAACATCTCGATCACCTATACAAACTATTCGAAAGGTTGAAAAAGTACAAACTAAGGTTAAACCCTAACAAGTGCACGTTTGGAGTACGATTTGGAAAGCTTCTAGGTTTTGTTGTCAGCAATAAAGGCATTGAAGTTGACCATGCCGAGATAAAGGCCATCCAAGAAATGCCAGTCCCTCATTCTGAAAAGGAAGTTAGAGGATTCCTGGGTCGTCTCAATTACATCGCCCGCTTCATATCAAACCTAACTGCTACTTGTGAGCCAATCTTCAAACTCTTGAAGAAATATCAGGTAGTCAGATGCAACGATGAATGCCAAGCTGCCTTCAACAAAATCAAAGAATACTTATAAGAACCTACTATTATCATGCCTCCAGTTGAAGGAAGACCCTTGATCCTGTACTTGACAGTATTAGCGAACTCTATGGGGTGTTTTTGGGCCAACATGACTAGTCTGGCCGAAAAGAGCATGCTATTTATTACCTGAGCAAAAAGTTTACCGACTGTGAAACCAGATATTCATTGCTCGAGAAAACTTGTTGCACTCTGGCATGGGCTGCTCGCCGGCTAAGACAGTATATGTTGACTCATACCACTATGTTGATTTCTAAAATGGACCCAATCAAGTACCTTTTCGAGAAACCTGCCCTTTCCGGACAGAAAGCCAGATGGAAAATGATCTTAACCAAGTACGACATTCAATACACTACACAAAAGGACATTAAAGGAAGCGTACTAGCAGATCATTTGGCCCATCAAGCTGTGGATGATTATCAGTCTATGAACTTCGACTTCCTTGATGAAAACATCATGCTAATAACTGATTTCATGAAACTTAGACCATATGACGGACCTGAACAGGGATCCCGATGGACTATGGCCTTCGATGGGGCTTCCAACGCCTTAGGTAACGGAATTGGTGTTGTAATCATCTCTCCTGAAGGTTTCCACACTCCATTCACTGCCAGATTATGCTTCGATTGCACGAACAATATGGCCGAGTATGAAGCATGCATCTTGGGTCTGAAAGATGCTATTGACTTGAGGATCAAGCATTTGAATGTGTTTGGGGATTCTTCTCTAGTGATCATCCAAGTAAAAGGATATTGGGACACTAAGCACCCTAATATCATCCCTTACAAGGAACTTGTGATATCCCTAATTCCTTACTTCGAAGATATCACCTTTAAGCACTTCCCTAGGGAATAAAATCAGTTGGCTGACACTTTGGCAACCGTGTCTTCAATGTTCAAGGTCAGATGGGACAATGAAGCCCCTACGATTACAATTGAAAGTTTCGAAGAACCTTCACATTATTGTGAGCTTGAGACTGACGCGGAAAAGCCATGGTACCATGAGGTGATGAGATATCTTGAAGCACAAGAGTATCCAGATGGAGCGTCCATCAATGACAGAAAGTTCTTATGAATATTTGCAACCAAATTCTTCCTAAGCAACGGAATACTGTACAAGCGCAACCATGACTCTACTCTACTCCGATGTGTGGACAAGAAGGAGGCAGAGGAAATCATGTAAGACATGCACGATGATCTCTTGGGTACTCACTCAAGTGGCCATACGAAGGCTAAGAAGATCTTGAGAGCTGGCTACTATTGGTCAACGATGGAGACTGATTGCCATCAACATTCAAGGACTTGTCACAAATGTCAAATTTATGCTGACAACGTCCATGTGCCTCCTATCCCTCCGAACATCATGACAGCTCCATGGCCATTTGCAATGTGTGGCATTGATATGATTGGAGAGATCAAGCCAACCGCTTCCAATGGACATCGTTTCATTTTGGTCGCTATTGATTATTTCACCAAGTAGGTCGAAGCCGCCTCTTTTGCCTCAGTCACCAAGAATGTGGTAGCTAGATTCATCAGACACAACCTCATCTGCCACTATGGTATCCCCGAAAGGATTATCACCGAAAATGGGACTAACCTCAACAATGCTATGATCATTGAGCTTTGCACTCAGTTTAAGATCAAGAATCACAATTCTTCTCCGTATAGACCGAAAATGAATGGCGCAGTCGAAGCGGCCAACAAAAATATCAAGAAGATTATGCAGAAAATGGTGGTAACCTATAAGGATTGGCATGATATGTTGCAGTTTTCTCTACATGGCTACCGCACTTCAGCTAGAACATCAACTGGGGCAACTCCCTTTTCTCTAGTCTATGGCATGGAAGCTATTTTTCTAGTGGAAGTTCAGATTCCCTCGCTGAGGATTATGAATGAAGCAGGCTTAGGCAAAGACGATTGGATTTAAACGAGATTGGATCAGTTGAACTTGATCAATGAGAAGCGACTGGCTACTGTTTGTCATGGTCAGATGTACCAAAAATGGATGATCAAGGATTTCAATAAGAAGATCAAGCCTCGAGTATATCAAGTTGGTGACTTGGTGATAAAGCGTATCATTCTGCCACAAGGCGACCCCAGAGGCAAATGGGCTCCCACCTATGAAGGGCCATTTGTTGTCAAGAGAGTGTTCTCTGGAGGTGTCATGATTCTGACTACCATGGATGGTGAAGACTTCTCACAACCTATAAACGCGGACATAGTTAAAAAATACTATGCATAAGAGACCCGCTAGGTTGACACACCTAGGAAAAATAAGAGAATCCCGGCAAACCAAAAGGTTTGGGAAAAAATTAGGGATATATGCAAAAGATTGTACACCCGGCAAGTTGAAAACCCGAAAGGGCGACTTGGGCAAAAATGGGTATCCTGGTGGGCTGAAAACCCGAAAGGGTGGTCCAGACAAAAGTTAAGGATTGAAATCATATGACTATGTCCCGTGGAATCACCACAGTCAATTTTATCACCAAGGTCCAAGTTCAAACGGTCCAAGATCAATCCAATCAACTTCTGTCAACGACAAGGGGCATTCAAAGACATTGGGACAATAGTAGAGTTGGAAGGCAATGAGATCATTTCACATGGCTATTTGTTTTTGTTTTCAATTTTGTTTTCCTTTCAACGATTTCCTCTTACTAGGATCTCCGTCTCTTTGTACAAAAATGCCTATTCATGGACAAAATATCAATACAAATATACTTTGAAGTGCAAACTTCCTGTCTTTGTTTTGAATGCAAACTTGTCCAATAACTAAAATTTAATGAACATATGCATATGAACATAATTAAAACTGTTTGGCACATATGACTTAAGCAGTAACAAGCACCTCTTTAATGAATATGGAATACCCCTACAGAGTTATTTCATCAAGAATTTCCTAAACAAAGTTACTCACAAAGTCTCTTTGCATAGGATAATCTTCAACCAGAGTCTCAATCTCTCGGCGGCTCTCTCTCCAGCTAAGTTGAATTTTACAAGTAGAAGCCTCGTGGGTATCTTCCTAAAAGGAACTCACCTCTTCAATAGGGTTTATTTCCCCAACAGGGTTTATTTCCCCAATAGGGTTTATTTCCCCAACAAGCAACGAGTAGCGTAACTCCCCATCTGAGTACAAAGTTCCCCAACTTTGGTCTATCTCCTCCAGCTGATCCTGTTACCCTCAGCTGAGTATACCTCCCCAAGTTGAGTCTGTCCTCCCTGAATGAGTCTACACTATCTAGCTTGAGTCTGCCTTTCAGACTATTACAAATCATAGGGCCACAACCCTTGATCCCCAATAAAGTCATAAACAAAACCTTTACTATCCCCAAAAGTTACTGTGAAGCCTGGACCCGACCAGATAATAGTCAACTTATCAAGTCGCTGTAAAGCCTGGACCCGACCATATATTAGTTTGACTTTATCAATTGTTGAAACCTGGGCCCGACCAGATAACAGTTTGAGTTTCTGAAACCTAGACTCGACCAAATAACATGTAATCTAAGATACTATAAAGCCTAGACCCGACCAGATAATAGTTTAACTCTTCAAAATATAGAAGAACCTGGACTCAACCAGAACAAGGTTTAAACTCTTTCCCTCGGTAGAGTTTGCCTCTACCCCAACAAGTTGTTGTGAAGCATGGATCCGACCAGATAGCAATTACCTTCATAAATTCGTTGTGAAACCTGGAACTCGACCAGATAACAACTAAATCCCCAAACAATTTATCGTGAAGCCTGGATCCGACCAGATAACAATTAACCTCATCAACCTCAGAAATCTGCAACGCCTGGACCCAAGCAGATGTCAGTTTTAAACAAGTTATTGTGAAACCTGGAGCCCGACCAGATAACAATTAACTATGATCCTTAGAGAGACACTGTGAAGCCTAGACTCGACCAGATAATAATACAACTTTCTAAAAAACCATGAAACTTGGACCCGACCAGATAGTAGTTACCACTTCAAGTTACTGTAAAGCCTGGATCCGACCAGATAACAATTAACTTCCTTATCCCTAGAAAGTTGTTGTGAAGCCTGGATCCAACCAGATAGCTATTCAATTTCAAGAAATCTTCTGTAAAGTCTGAAATCCGACCAGATAACTGTTAATTTATCTCTTCCCCAATAAGTTACCGTGAAGCCTGGATCTGACCAGATAGCAGTTGACTTCCTCATCCTCAGCAATTTATGAAGCCTGGATCCGACCAGATAACAGCTGACATCCAAGAGATGTTCCCCAACGGAAGCATCCTTTTAACAAAGTTTGAAGTTATGTATATTCTTCATCCCCAACGACAATTAGGGATTCAACCTCCCAGAATTTCCTCAGCAGCAGTCATGGATTTATTCTCCCGGACAAAGACATACATCTCACATTCATACATCATAGCATGTACATACAAGATGCATTTAGCATAATACCACATCTAGTGAACATCACACATACATATGCATTTGACTAACTCTTTTTCTCACAGGAAAAATGTCAAGTTTTTAGTATAAATCAACAAGAGATTTTTTCTTATACTTCTTCCAGTGTTTACCAACATTCCTCCAAATGGAATCTATAAGCCCATTCACAATCCATCTTCGAGTGCAAATTTCTGGACACTCTAGTGTTCAATCATCTTTCACCTTCATGTCACGAATGACGGGTCCGCCAATCTAACTCTTCAGGTTTAAGAAGGTTGAACAGGGGCAGCTATTGTACCCCAAAATTTTCTCTCTCATTTATCAAGTAATCTCTCACAAGATCTCCTTTGGTTCAAGAATGCAGTAGGGTTGATCAGCTCAAGACACCTCCTCAAGCATTGATGACTGAAAATTAGGGTTTGAGATTGCACAAGGATAATTGAACTTTTAATGCCCCATATGAATTTCATGGATCATTATGGATCCTCAAGATTGCTCATGTCAAGTTTCAAGTCTTGGATCACATTTTTGCTCAGTCAATTGATCAGTTGACCTAGAAATCAATTGTATTGGGAAAAAGTCAACTGTGGTGAATTTATAATCAAACTTCATAATTTTTTATCCATATCAATATTATGAAATCACATATGTCATTTGATCAAGTTTGGATCATAATTCCTCAATAAATTTGATCAGATCATCAAAAGGGCGAAATGGTCAAAATTAGGGTTTTGATTGAGGAAGTGCAATTTCTGATTTTTTGACCTAGCAAATGGTTGATAGGTTGGAGACATGATCTCAAGGTTTCAATTGCATCATTTTTACCTAATGGCATGACTCAAAACATTGCTCAAGGTCAATTGATTGATAGTTGATTTTCAGTCAACTGATCAAAAGTCAATTGCGCACTAAAAAGTCAAACTTTGACTTTTTGGTCAAAATCAAGTGTCAAAGATCAAAATTCATCAAAAAATTTCAAAACATGAAACTTATTCATCATGAGATCAAAAAATCAAGATTTCATTTTGAAAAGTCAAAATTTCTAAACTTAGAAATTTTTCTAAATGTTGGAAATTTCATATTTTTTCACAACTTTGAGCAAATTTTTCACCATGATGCAAGAAGATTCAAAGGAAACTTTCAACATGAAAGTTGTAGATATCAATGATATCTAAAACATTGTTGAACAAAACTTCTCATAGAAATGAATGTATTTCAAGTTATGATTTTGTGAATACATGTTCATGAAACTTGGAAACTTAGTGAAGTTTTGACCTAGTTTAGGCAGGATTTTAACCTAACTTCATGGCAATTTTTTACATAGATACAAGGGGAATTTTCAAAACTGATCAACATAGAGGTTGTAGAGGATGTTACAAGCTTTCCAAAATGTCCCAGAACTCATTGAGATCATGCTTGAGCAAAGAGAATCGAAGACATGAAGTTAGACATTCATTCTTGAATTATAGGTCATTTCCATGATGAACAAGAATTCAAATCCAAGCTTAGGCTTCATAACCTTTGCTTTGCAGGCCTCAAACTTGTTTGGCACTCCATAATTAAATGTTTGCACATCTGTTAGAAGCTTTAATCCAAGCATTCAATGCATTGCCCATGCTTAATACCATTTTAGGAAGAAAGGCAACATTGCCATTTTGGAAAAGTGGCTTTTATGCACAAAGTCAATTCTTGAGCTTTGCACTTGTTTTCTTATGATCACACACAACCTAAAAGCTGTAAGAAACTTGTCTAAGGCCACTAACAACTCAGAACATGCTTGTACTATGCCTTGAAACTATGTTTTTCACTTTTCTTCAAAATCAAGTAACTTATCCATAAGTCTATATCTTGTGCTTCTGACCCTCTTAAGTCCACCAACCTTTTCCATATAATCATACAAGTTGTTTGCAAGAAAGGATATGAATACACAAGCTCCCAAACTCCCCAAAACTCAGAACTGCATCACAAACCACCATTGTTGCATATTCTGACCAAGAACTTCAAACTTCCATTTCACTCGTGTGTTTCTTGGCCTTTTGCTTCCAAAATCTTCTAAACATCATACATAAACAATCCCAACATCTGTTATCCAACTGTAACACCATCTTCATTAACTTCCATAACCAAAAAATAGAGCTTGCATCTTGACTTCTCTAGCACGATTCAAGCACTCCCAGCATCAAGTAAGCATTGCATTAGCTTCCTAGAGGTTCAAGGAAGATAACCTGATTATCACCATCACTTGAAACAAGCTCAAACTCATTTCACAATTTCCAGATTTGAGGTATTTTTCTTGAACTTCTATCTCATTATTTAGGCATTTTTAGGCTTGCATTTGTGAAGATAGAATGTAGGTATCATTTCCCTGAAACTATACATGTCCATAGATTTCATTTATGTTGCTTGAGCATGGAGAATTTTGAGTTTGAACTTGCTGAAACATTTAGGTCCCAATTTGGTACTTTCATAAATTCATCCTTATCTTTGAATGTTAGCTTAAGTTAGTTACATGGTTGGATTCGTGATGGAAAAATGAACAACTTTCATGTTTACATTTTTGAAAATGGTTGAGAAATGAGAAAGTTACAGATCCTTTGACTAGAGGTTGAAGATGAAGTACAGTCAGGGCAAATCATGTATCATATATTTATTGTTTTGTTTAAGTTAACGGATGTATCATCACCCCGATGGTTAAAGCGTGCAACTGTCACCCCTTGGACTTGGGTTCGAGCCCCAACGTCCGTTTTGCCATTATTTTGCATATTTTCTGTTTTTTCTCTCTTTTTTTGTTTGCAACAGGTGTTGGGCCTCCTCCTCCTTGGGCTTTTATTTTTGCTGACTTTCCCCCCTGATTATGTTTCATACTCCTGGCCCATTTTATTTTTTTATTTATTTTTATTTCTATTTCATATTTTCTTCATACTTTTATTACTATTCTTATTAATATCATGATTATTATTATTTTACTAAAAACTATAAAAATATTTTTATTTTATTATTTATATTTATTTAGTTTATTTTCTTCATAAAACAAAAGAACAAAAAAACAATTTCTTTTAGTAAATTAATTTCTTTTTTTAATACTTAGATAATTAGGTTTAATTATTATATCATTATTTTCTTGTAAATTAAAATAATTTAGAACTTAGGTTTCCTTTTAATTAATTAATTAATTCTCATGTTATTTTTCATTATTTAAAACCTTTTTTCATAAAAAAACCTAAAAAAACCTTTTGAATTAATTTCTTTTTTTAATTAATCAGTTTAAGTTAATTTTAGTTAATTCCCATTAATCATTTTCTTAATTAGGTCAAGATTAAAACCCTTCATAAAAATATAAAAAAAATCATTTCTTTTTCCATTTTGCGTTCTTGCATTTTTTTCTTCATTTTTGTACAATATTTAATATGGTTGTAATAATTAATTAGATTTCATTTTCTTACAATTCCCCCATTTGTAAATTTGTACACCCCCTCCCCTATTGATGTAATAGCTTAGTATTTTGATTTTTCTCAATTTAATGCTTTATATATAAATGCTAGTAAATTAGGGTTTGTATGGAAAGATTAAAATCAAAAAGTTAGCAAACCCTAATTCAAGACAAAACAATGCATGTAAATCAACACACTTGCACACTTACACTATTAGGGTAAATCCACTTTGTTGCCTTATAAAAATGGTCATGTTATGCATGTGGAGTATCTTAGCAAAAAGCAATCAAAAAATACAAGATCATAGTCCCTCGATGACGCTATCAAATGTTGCCTTTCAAAATGATCTTAGTCCCTCAAAGAGAATTGCTAAGATATTTCATAACATTGCTATCATGGTTATACGATGACCCATGCCCATCCCTTTACATCTAAAGATACGGCTTCTTACCAAATCAATGGTAAGATAGAAATATCGAAGGAAAGGAAGAAATGAACTAAGACTTTTGAGTAGGTAGATTGTTCCTAGTTGCTTGCTCAATTTCAAATCTAACACTCTTGCTATTTTCAAAACAAACACCAAAACTTTTAAAAACATTTTCAAAACATCTTCCAAACTTGAAACATTTTCTAAAGCTCAACACTTTGCATACGTTCTTACGAACGAGAACTATTACAAAGTTTGCCTAAACGATGGAGCCTTTTCAAAATACTTTCAAAAACCACACAAAGCACATTTTCTAACAAAAGCAAGTGATCTAGCAAGCAACTAAGAGCCCATAGATAACTATGGATGAAAAGGGTGCTAAAAGCTTCCCTTTTCATAATATACCCCCCGAACTCAAGAAATAATCTCAAAGGTCTTTCCTGTTCTTTTCAGCCTTTCCTTTTGGATAAAAGAAAAGTCGGTGGCGACTCTTGCTAACCGCAACATTTGCGATAAAACACAAAACACCCAAGTCAGTTCTCCCACAGTATCACAACATCTATACAAGACATACAATTCAAAATTCTTTGTGATCCCTCAAGGACAAACTCAAAGATAGGAGAGAGTATAAGAGATGACTAACTAAATGTGTGATCTTGATGTATTGTGATGATATTAAAATGTGTGATCTTTCTTTGGGGTATAACATAATTCTCATAAGAAATAGAGAATTTCCCTTTATTTAATGAAGAAACCCAAACCAATGTGAAACCCTAATTCGTACCCAACATTGTTTTTTGAACCCATGCCTTTTTAAATGAATGAATGATATGCAAATGAAATGTAAACCCTTGGCTAGATAAAAGCAAGATTATGAGGGGAAATTTTGGGGTGCAACAGTTTCCCCTATTTAATCATCTTACACTTGAAGGTGAGATTGGTGCTTACCTTTTGAACATTCAAGATAGAAGAGGATTAAATACTAAAAGAACCAGAAAATTTACGTTCCATGGAACAGATGGGTGATAAATTATTTTTGGTGATTTTTTATGAATGATACCCCAGAAAGACTTACGATAACAAACAAATGTGTATTTTAAAGGGGAATTGAAATTGGGTATTGCAATATCCAAAACTATATTGATCCCACTGGCCAAAGGTGGGGTATAGTTCTCAAAGAGTGGCAATCATTTGGATTGTCAAACACAAAGTAAGGTCTCCAGAATAAATTGACAAGAAAGAAAGGTTATACACCAACTATTTATCACACTCTAACTACAAAGAACAAATATGGGTGAAATAACCGACTCTGACTCTTTGAGAATAAAAAAACAAGAATCTATTGGGGATAAAAGACACAATAGACTCTACTGGTGAATTAACATAGACAATTTTTTTTGTTTTTGAAAGAAAGTTACAGAGGAGTGTTTAAAAAGATATTAACATTGACGAGTGTTTAAAGAGAGACACCGACGAGTGTTTAAAGATATACACAGACGAGTGTTTAAAGAGAGACACATACGAGTGTTTAAAGAGAGACACGGATGAGTGTTTAAAAAGAGACACGAACGAGTGTTTAATGAGAGACACATACAAGTGTTTAAAGAGAGGCACAAACGAGTGTTAAAAGGGATACATAGACGAGTGTTTAAAGAGAGACACGAACGAGTGTTTAAAGAGAGATTGATACATACGAGTGTCTTGAAATAAAGACACAAACGAGTGTTTAAAGAGAGACATGGATGGGTGTCTTGAAAGAAAGACACATACAAGTGTTTTGAAAGAAAGACACGGACGAGTGTTTAAAGAGAGATTAGCACAGACGAGTGTTTAAAGAGAGACACGAACAAGTGTTTAAAGAGAGACACGGACGAGTATTTAAAGAGAGACATGGACGAGCGTGTAAAGAGAGACACGGAAAAGTGTCTTGAAATAAAGACACATACGACTGTTTAAAGAGATACACAAACGAGTGTCTTGAAATAAAGACACATAAGAGTGTTTGAAGAGGTAATTTGTAATATTGGGTGACACGGACTGGTGGAGGGAAGCAAGTCTTTTGAGTATCTTGGGAGATCTGTTGGAGATATCAGCTGAAGATAACACCTTTTGGCTTATGCTTCACATGCATGTTTGAATTTTACCGTGACATAATGACTCTTTTTATGAGATGTTTTATGCATTTTATGGATGGTATGTGATGTAGTGATTACTATATGCAAGGATATATGACATGAAAGACTCCAAAGGCGCTGTAAACTTTGTTGGGGATACCATAAGATCCGGGAAGAGAACACTTCTGACTTTTCACCATCTTTAAACTTCTTGGAGATCATTTGGTTATTACCTATTATTAGGGGTGAGGAATTCACAAGAAAACCATGACTGGAGAAGAACTTCTGCTGAGAGATGAAACCAGAAAACCTCATCGGTAGTAAGTTTCTTTCCTCAAGTTAACCATGCTGATGAATTTCACTGATTATCAAAGTTCCTCTGACTCATAATTCGTGACCCCGGGCTGCAAGGCCTCAGGAAAACTTGTGGGACCATAGTACCTGCAATAGTTTGCCTCATTAGCTTATAGCTTCGAAATAGTTCATATAATTTGACAGGTCTTGGAAATAGTGCCCCTGAGTATCTGATACCTGGAGTGGTTTTACCAATTATGAAGTGACTCCTTCTAATATCCTGGCTCTTGGAGAGATTCGTTGAATCTTGACTTAACTGCCCTAGATCAACTGTTTCTTATAGATATTTTAATCTCGACCTGATTGCCCAAGATTGTATGAACTTGGCATATCCTTTTCTCAACAGAGACTTCAAACTCCTCCCCTTTTTAGGGTACTTAAACTATGTAAACAACTTTCTCATGCCCAACAGAGTCTCTAGGCGACATGCCTCTTATTGTGATTGGCTCTTTATTCAGCAAAGTTTGCAAGATCATACTTATCAATTGATGTTCACTATGTAAGCTCCCTTGGCATTAAGAAAATGTTTGCAAATAGAAAACTTTTTATTTTGAAAATGTTGACTTTTAATGCAACACTTATGTAAGTCTTAAAGTTTTTACTAAAAAGATGTCGTGACACCTCTTGTGAACAAATTACTAGTTAGAGTGCAACATCAATTTTTTTGTAATAAAGATAATGCAAGCATACGATACCAACACAAACATTTTAGCACATGTTCTGGGAGTTAGTTAAATGTTATCTCATTGTAGTATGATTTCGAGACAAAACTTGTTTCAATTAGGACTTTTGAGGGTTGTAATGTGGTCTTGTTCACGGTTTCAGGAAAAAAAGATTTAAGGCTTAAAATTTATTTGTACCCACACATTCTCCTTTATGTTCTCTAGTCCTACATTCAGCTAATTTGGCATGAGCGCTCACTTCTCAAAGGATTTTGTAATGGTTAAAGATCCTATGAGGTCTTTGGAGTGGATGTCACTTATCTTTCGTTATTGGTGTCTGATCACGCGACTTTGTTCTTTGCTTGAGGATTTGTGTACTGTAATCCTTTCCCGCTTTACGTGCTTTCATCATTTCCCTAACTTTTTCCTGTACTCATTCTTTTGAATTTGAATTTGCAGTCCAGCGGGATGCCATAATTTTGTTTCCTAAGTCATTTCCTTTCAAGTTGTTGACTTAGTGGGCATTATCTTTTTCTTTCTTTTCTCCTTTTTTATTATAATAAATCGTGTGACATTGGTCTGTCTTGTTGAGAGAATTGTGACTGCCTTGCTTCTCGGCTAGTGAGGGATAACCATTATGGATTCATATCTTTTTGGCCTCCTAATGCACACTCCTTTTGAAATTTAAAACACTCAGTCAATGTTAGATGAATACTACCCTAACCTAGGTTAAAATGTGAGGGTTTTTGTGTATATAAACAAAACTCCTACTTCAAAGCTCAAAGGGGTTAACGAGGGTCTAACTCCCTTATATCTCTATTGTTTGGAGATTTGAAACAATGAATGTACATCATTAGCAAGGTTTTATTCAAAAGCATTACAACCAAAGATTTTGTGTTTTCTTGTTGTCATCATCCTCCCTCCAATCTTTGCCTTAGCAAGAGATTCTAAATAAAGATTGGTATCGTAATGCAAAAAAATTATGAGTGAAACAAATGAATTTCTTCAAGACAAACATACCTATTATGTTAATATTTTCATTCAAAAATAAACAGATTACTACAAGAAAACAATGCAAAATAGACAAGAATGATTACACATGAAAATACAGTAATGAAAACTAATGAATTCCAAATTTGATGAGGTTGGGTTCCGTCTAGACTTGTTTCTCCTGGATACTTTTTGTAGTCTTTAATTTATGCCAAACCATATTTAGTGAATGTGATAGCTTCTAAGTCAATTAGGTCTTGTACATTGTTCTTTAAAGCTCGGCAGTTCTCAATTGAGTGGCCTGGTGCCCCCAAATGAAACTCACATCTTGTGTCTGCATCATATCCCAGAGGAAGATATGTTGGAGGAGGCATGATTTCAACCATTTGATGATGGAGCAAGTGAGGAAGCAGCTGGCAGTAGAGCATAGAAATTGGGTCCGTCATTTTTTCAGGCTTCCTTGGTTTGTGTTGTTTCTTCTAAGAGCAATTTTGTTGATTCGAGCACCATATTTGTTCATGTGCCTTCCTCTTCTGATTTGGCTGAGGAGTAAGCAAATATTGATAATATGGAGACTCTGGAACCCAAGACTGTGGAGTACTCCTTGAGGTGGACTGTGGATGGAAGACATAATTAACCTTTTCTCCTGCATCATTTGGAGTAGGATTGCTTTGCATGCCTTTGGGCGTGAACTCAATTTATTTTAAATCAATGAGCTCTTGTACTTTATACTTCAAAGCTATGCAATTCTCAATATTATGGCCAGGTCCCCCGAAGTAGAATTCCCATTTGGCACTAACATCATAACAAGTACGCCATTTTGCGGGCGGAAATGGAGAAAGAGTTTGGAGCTTAACCAATTAAAGCTTGAGCTAACGTGGAATTAATTGAGCATACGGATTCAGAATGGTATCAAACAACTTCTCAGGCCTCTTCTATCTTGTTTGATATGTCTTATCCTTTGGCTTCACTTGGGGAATAAGAGGTGACTGCTAACGTTGATAGAAAGCTTCAGGAACCCAAGTTTATAGAGGAGTTCCTCGAGGAAGTTCATTACTCGAAGGAGATATCGAAGGATGGGGAGTAGTAACGACTTCTGTTGTGGCATCAGGTATCAGATTACCTTCCTTCTTCAACACTGTCAGAATTTCCATGACCAGGCTCATTTGAGTCTTCAACTAATTGACTTCCTCCTTGAGAAGTTCTTGAACATGGGCCATAGATTTCATTTCTACCATAAAATGACCCAAATGAGTCCTTATCTCAGACAATTCCCCATGTAGTTTCTCCATAGCTAATCTTAAATTGCAGCGAGAAGTCAGGTTTGTACTTAGGAAGAGAAAACTAAAGATCAGAACAATAAATCCACTTGTTATGAATGTGTGCATGAAATGTATGAATGTATTTTCAAATAGCATGTTTTTATACAACAAAATTTTCCCTCTCATTTATCAAAAAATTTCTCACAAAGATCTCTCTCGGTTCAAGATTGCACTAGGGTTGATCAACTCAAGACACCTTCTTAAGCACTGATGACCAAAATTAGGGTTTGAGATTGCACAAGGATAATTGAACTTTCAATATTTCATGTGACTTTCATGGATCATTTTGGACCCCCAAGATTACTCATGTCAAGTCTCAAGCCTTGGATCACACTTTTGCTCAGTCAATTGAGCAGTTGACCTAAAAATCAGCTGTATTGGGGAAAAAGTCAACTACGGCCAATTTAAAGTCAAACTTCATAACTTTTTATCTATATAAACATTATAAACTCATATGTATCATTTGATCAAGTTTGTACCACAATTCCTCAAGAAATTTGATCAAATCATCAAAAGGGCAAAATGGTCAAAATTAGGGTTTTGACTGAGAAAATGCAATTTCTGGTTGTTGACCTAGCAAATGGTCAAGTGGTTTGAGGTATGATCTCAATAGTTCAATTTCATCATTTTGACCTAATGGCATGACCCAAAACATTGCTCAAGATCTATTGGATTGATAGTGAATTTTCAATCAATTGATCAAAAGTCAATTGTACACTGAAAAGTCAAACTTTGACTTTTTGGTAAAAATCAAATGTCAAAGATCACAATTCATCAAAACATGTCAAAATATGAAACTTATTCATCAATAAATCAAAAAGTCAAGATTTCATTTTGAAAAGTCAAAGTTTTCTAACTTAGAAATTTTTCTAAGTGTGTAAAACTTTATGTTTTTTCACAACTTTGAGCAAATTTTTCACCATGATGCAAGATGATTCAGAAGAAACTTTCAACATAAAATTTGTAGATCTCCATGAGATCTACAACATTTCTTTACATGAGTTCTTCTAAAAGTTCATGGATCTCAAGTTATTAATTCATGAAGTCATAGTCTTGAAACTAAACACTTAGTGAAATTTTGTCCTAGTTTAGGCAGGATTTTGACCTAACTTCACGGTACTTTTTCATATAGTTCCAAGGGTAATTTTCAAAAGTGATTCAAAGAGGATTTGTAGATCACATTACAAGATTTCCAAAATGTCAAATAACTTCTTGAGATCATGCTTGAGCAGGGAGAATCGAAGAGAGGAAGTTAGGGTTTTCAAACATGAATTACAAGTCATTTTTGATGAACACATGAACCAAATCCATGCTAGGCTGAATAATCTTTGCTTTGAAGGCCTCAAACTTGTTTTTCACTCCATAATTAAATGTTTACACAGCTGTTAGAGCTTTGATCCAAGCAATTGAGCTATTATCCAAGTTGCATTTCCATTAATGGCACAAAGTTAACATTGTCATTCTTGTAAAGCAAGATTTTTGCATAAAATCCATTCTTGAGCCTCTAACTTGTTATCCTTGATTACACTCCATCCACAACTCTATTAACCAAGTACAAGGCATGGAAACTTGAATTTCTCAAAAGATCACATGTTATGCATAAACTTGTGATTTTGAATTCTGATCAACAATAAGTCTCCATACTTGTTGCTTATAAATAGAGTCACTATTTATGAGCTAGGATACAAGCTTAAGCACCCTAAAACACTCCCAAACTCCCTCTAGCTAGAAATTGCACAAAAACTCCATTTATACACAGTTCTGACCTTAAACTTGTATCTCTCATTTCCCTCGTGTGTTTTCCCTCAAATTCATTCCTAAGGCTTCCTTACATCAAATATAGTCCATCCCTAACCTTGGTTTGGAACTGTAACTCCATCTTCATCATCCTTCATAACCAAAAACAGAGGTTTGCAACTTGACTTCTCCATACCATTCTAGCCATCCATTGCTCAAGCAAACCATTGCATTAGCTTCCTGGGAACTTGAGGAAGCTAACCTGATCATTGCAGCACCTTGAATCAAGCTCATTTGCATTTCACGATTTCCAGTTTTGAGGTATTTTTCTTGAACTTATATCTTCATATTTAGGCATTGTTAGGCTTGCATTTGTGAAGATAAAATGTAGACATTATTGCCCTGAAACTATACATGTCCATAAATTTCATTTATTTTGATCGAGCTAGGAGAATTTTGAGTTTGAACTTTCTAAAATATTTAGGTCAGAATTTGGTACTTTTAGAAATTCTCATTCATCTTTGATTTATATCTTATGATATTTATATGGTTGGATTCATGCGAAAAAATAGAGCAATTTTCATGTTTACATTTTTGCAAATGGTTGAGAAATGAGCAAGTTACAGATCCTTTGGCTGGAGGTTAAAGATGAAGTACAGTCAGGGCAGGTTTTATGTTATGTATTTATCATTTCATACAAGTTAACAGATGTATCACCACCCCAGTGGTTAAAGCGCGCGTCTGTCACTATGAGGTTGTGGGTTCAAGCCCCAACGTAACCTTTTTTCCATTTTTTCACTCTTTTGACATTTTGTGTTTTTTTGCAGCGCCTGGGCCATCCTTTGGGCCTGACTTTTTTTTCTCACAATATTCCATGTTTCACTTATCAACCTCCCTGACTTATTTTTATTTTTATTTTTTATTTTTTATCTTTTGTTTATTATTATTATTAATACTATTATTATTATTATTATTATTATTATTATTTTCATTAATCATGAAAAATCCAAAATTATTTTATTTATAATTTACCCTTATTTATTTTATTTTCTTATGAAACAAAAATATTAAAAACATTTTCTTTTAACAAATTAATTTCTGTTTTAAATAATTAAATATTTAGACTTAGGTTTAATAATTATTTTATTTTATTAATCAAAATTAATTTAGAATTTAGGTTTATTTTTATTATTTAATTTTAATTTTTATTATTATTTAACTTAAAACCCTTTTTCTTCAGAAAAACCCTAAAAATCTTCTTAATTTAATTTCTTTTTTCAATTAGTTTAAGTTAATTTTATTTTAATTTTAACTAATCAATTTTCTTAATTATGTTTAGGTTAAACCCTTTTTATGAAAACTAAAAAAAAATATCATCTCTCTTTTTTATATTCTTGTATTTATATATTATTATTTATTCAATTATTTGTACATATTCAATATGGTTGTAATAGATAATTAGGTTTAATTTTTTGCAAATCCCCATTTGTAATTTGTACATACGTAACCTTTTTTCCATTTTTTCACTCTTTTGACATTTTGTGTTTTTTTGCAGCGCCTGGGCCATCCTTTGGGCCTGACTTTTTTTTCTCACAATATTCCATGTTTCACTTATCAACCTCCCTGACTTATTTTTATTTTTATTTTTTATTTTTTATCTTTTGTTTATTATTATTATTAATACTATTATTATTATTATTATTATTATTATTATTATTATTATTATTATTATTATTTTAATTAATCATGAAAAATCCAAAATTATTTTATTTATAATTTACCCTTATTTATTTTATTTTCTTATGAAACAAAAATATTAAAAACATTTTCTTTTAACAAATTAATTTCTCTTATAAATAATTAAATATTTAGACTAAGGTTTAATAATTATTTTATTTTATTAATTAAAATTAATTTAGAATTTAGGTTTCTTTTAATTATTTAATTTTCATTTTTATTATTATTTAACTTAAAAACCTTTTTCTTCATAAAAACCCTAAAAATCTTTTTAATTTACTTTCTTTTCTCAATTAGTTTAAGTTAATTTTATTTTAATTTTAACTAATCATTTTTCTTAATTAGGTTTAGGTTAAACCCTTTTTATGAAAACCAAACAAAAATCATCTCTCTTTTTTTTATATTCTTGTATTTATATATTATTATTTATTCAATTATTTGTACATATTCAATATGGTTGTAATAGATAATTAGGTTTAATTTTCTTGCAAAATCCCCATTTGAAATTTGTACACCCCCTCCCCTTAGTATTGTAATAGCGTAGTAATTTTAATTTCCGCAATTTATCGTTTTATATACAAAATACTAGTAATTAGGGTTTTGTATGGAAATACTAAAACCAATCAATAGAAAACCCTAATCAAAGACAAAAACAATGTATGTAAATCAATACACTCGCACACAAACACCCCTAGGGTAAACCCACTTTGTTGCCTCACAAAAATGGCCATATTACGCATGTGAGGTATCTTAGCAAAGACGAGCAAAAGTACAAGATCATAGTCCCTCGATGATGCTTTAAATGTTGCCTTTCAAATGATCTTAGTCCCTCAAAGAGAAATGCTAAGATACCTTGCAACATTGCTAATCATGTTTATACGATGACCCACGCCCGTCCCGTTTACATCCAAAGATAGGGTTACTTACCAAATCAATGGTAAGATAACAATGTCAAAGGAAAGAGGAAATGAACATGAAAGACTTTTGAGTAGGTAGAAAGTTCCTAGTTACTTTCTCAATTTCAAAACAAAACATCCTTTCTATTTTCAAAAAAAAACACCTACACTTTCAAAAAACATCTTTCAAACTTGAAAACATTTTCAAAAGATCAACACCTTTGTATACATTCTTACGAACGAAAATCATTACAAAGTTTGTCTAAACAAAGGCCTCTTTACAAAATACTTTCAAAAAACTATACCAAGCACAATTTCAAACAAAAGCAAGTGATCTAGCAAGTTACTAAGATCCCATGGAAAACCATGGATGAAAAGGGTGTTAATACCTTCCATTTTCATAATCTACCCCCCGAACTCAAGAAACAATCTCAAAGGTCTTTCCTGTGCTTTTTCACCTTTACTTTTGGATAAAAGAAAAGTCAGTGGCGACTCTTGCTAAATCGCAACATTTTTTATCAAATGCAAAACACCCAAATCAGTTCTCCCACCGTATCACAATGTTTAATTCATTTCTAAGGACCTGAAACTTTTGATTCATGTTTTAAGCAAGTGAGAATTAACATAATAAAATGTGACATTTAAGATTCTCATAATGAGTTTAGTACAAAGTCAAGAGCCTAAAGGCTAAAAAATACAAAACAAAGAGATCCTAATCAACAAGCCTGATGGTGATCATCAAAAATACAAAGCAATAACCCTAAGATGTTTCCCAAAATTCTACATTAGCAAGGGTACCCCAACCAAGATTCTCATTAATCCACTCTTGGGTCTTCTTTTAAGGGCTTCTTCGTTGCTTAACTTTTCGGCTTCTCAATTGGGTCTTTGATTAGTATATCCCTTCTGTTGATAATACTTTCCAGATAATACATCTCTTCTTGAAGCTAAAGGCTATAAAAATCTTCTTCCTGAACTTCATCTCTAGACTTATCATCTTGAACTTGCCTCTGAACATTGTAGTTGAAGGTGTCCTTGTTTCTAGTGTCAGTCTCTGAGGAATGAGCTTAATACAAGAATTAAAGACAAGGTCCTCTAGAAATTAAATGAACATGTATGTCACAAGTATGTAATGATGTTTGTGAATGAAAAGGAATGGGATGACAACTTGGCTCAGTCTAGATAAATGTTGTACCAAATATCTGAACAGGGTGAATATCACAGGTTTAAAAATTCACCTTAGTAAGAAAACCAGAAGAAACAGGGTAGGATGAAGGCTAAAGTTTCCTGTCAAAAAGCATAAGCCTCTCTCACAAGTGGGTTCTAGTCTTGGAAGAGGTTCCTAAAGTCCTCCCATAGTCGTCAATCCTTTTGAAAAGTACGGTGTTATAACGCATCCACGCATAACAAAAATACCCGCAAATGAAGCTAGTCTGGGTGCGATTCTCGTGACGCACTAGAAGGGCATCCACCCCTAGGTGACACGACTATCCACTCTAATCCTATGGTAAAACTCAAGCCTGTGTATTTGGCTTATAACTCAAAGTAACATCCCAACCCAACAGAGAAAAAAATAGCAATATTTAGATATATATATATAAAAGAAAAATAAAAAATGTGATAAATGCAATAAATAAAGCAAGTAAAACATATATATGAACACTCAAAGAAAAGAAAACAAACATGAGCTAGTACTGACTTGCTTAGGATAATCCCCATTGGAGTCGCCAGCTGAAGGACATCTAAAAAACTTAAACAATGAAGTCGTCACTGAATTTTATTTATCCCAAAGAGAGAAAGAAAAATATCAAGAAAACCTCTAAGGTGGGAAAGAACATGGTCTCACGACCAAGAGGAAGGGTACGAAATTCGATTATGTAAGGGGTAGGTATTAGCACCCCTCACGTCTGTGGTACTCCATGTGATACACTCTTGTTTGTTCTAATCTAAGGGTGTGTTATATCTAATTCTTACTTGCTAAGGGAATTCATGAATGAATTGCTTAAGGGAAAAATAAAAGTTTTTTATTATTGTGTTCGTTCGAGTTTTGCAACTCAGTGCCTACTATCCTGTGAACGAATCAAAACACCGTAGTTCTTCTTAAAAATGTTAATTTGTTGTGTGTTTTTTATGGGTGACTAACCCTTCTTTGAAAAGTTTTAAGGAGAAAAATCCCTAAAGAAAAAATTATTTGTGTTTGTTAGAGTGTTTTTGGTTAGGGGAGGATAGTAAGCGACCCCTCATCCAAGAGGGCACTTAGCTATTTCACACGTTTAGTTTTTGAAATAATTTGAATAATGATTAAGTGCTTTTTGGATTTTGGATTAAGAAAAGATTTTTTGTTTTAATTATGCAAGCACAAAACGAAGAAATAAAATCTAATTGGAAGACTTACTCCTAATGTTTTCATGCAAAAATGTGCCTAAAATTAGGATTGAAATGGGGAACATCTAACCTAAAATTATCATGCAATTGGTAGAAAATCCTAATGTATAGATTGATTCAATTTAATTAAGTCAAGGACTTTCGATTAAATTAATTCAACACTTCTTAAGGGAACATGACAATCAACTAAACAATAAAAAAGCAAAGAAAATACTACTAATATTTTTTATGGCATTTTCAAGTAAAGAAATAATAAGATCAAAAGAAATTAAAATTCTAATACTAATCTATTTATTATGATTTTTAATGAAAATAAATATAAAATTAAAAGAGAATTAAAACCTAATTCTAACATTTTTTGTTGTTTTTAAAGAAGCAAAATATTTATTTTGGTCCCTTAACTTTTTTCATGTTATTTTGGTTTCTTAACTTTCAAAACGTTTCATTTTAGTATTTTTTTGAGGAAGGTCAAAAATGGTCTCTATGAATGTTGATCCTAAGACCTTTGGTTTATAAAAACTAAGCCTCACCACTACACACAGTTTGCTTAGTTTGTTACCATAACCAATCCAAAATAATAAAACTAAAACAAGTAAATGGGTTAGGATGAAGAGAATAAAATTCATTGGGCTTTATGGAGGAAAATGGAATCTGGGCTTATACTGGTTAAGCCTAACCTGAAAATGCATGTAAATGGATAGAAAGAGAACATTGAAGTAAAACCCTAGTAGATCAAAGGATGGAGGGGATGCATGCTTACATTGGAAAGATCCATTCAATTAATTTTCAAATTATTGCCAATTAAAAATCAATTAGAACAAAATTCTGGGACAAAGAAAAACACACTTTTCTCTCTCTTCCAGTATATTCATTATTCACGCTTCACTCTCTCCTCCATTCACTCGGCTCTTATCTTTACTTCTCATTCTTAATCAATTTATATCTTTGTGCTTCAATGCCTCAATCCCTTACAATTAACAAAATCATCATTAATAAACTCAGTCTTCCCTCGATTCCACACTATCTTATACCCTCTCCTAATATCAAATCTGAGTCAAACCGAAAACAAACTCTCATCGGCGTCCATAACAGCAGCGGCGACAGCCTCCCTCTGAACCACTATCGATCTTTCCTCTAGTTCTCTAATTCTGTTCAGTGACATTCTTTCCGATTATCACCACGAAGAAATCGTTCGTCTTACTCCACAAACCTCTTCGCTCTCAGCCTCTATAAATCTTCCTCATCGCTTAACAACCAAAAACTCTTCACTCCATCAACTCAACCGATTTCTCTCTCGGTTCAACCCTTACTCAGAGGTTTGAATCGAACAACAATCAACGAAACCTCTGACAGCTATAAACTCGAATCAAATGATATTCACACAAAACATCAAGAAAAATACTATAGGGGCAACATTCTATACAGCAAGACAAACGTTATACACAATAATATGAACACAGTACTATGACGAAAAGTGAAGAGAGAAAGATAACAAAACCAACCTAACCGGAGCTAGTACAATGGTGTTTCTCCGGCATCAGCGTAACCTCAGGTATTATTTCTTCCAAACTTCATCTTTCTGCCTCTGATTCTTCTTCTTTTCAGACTGAGTTGTTGTTACGTGTGTGAATGACTTGCCGTTTGATTCTATCAAGAGTGTGTGAGTTCACTACGGGTATTGTTGCTCTACGAGTGCTGTTTAAAATACTATTGGAGATGCAGGTTAATGAAGTTTGGGTGAAATGAAATTGTTATTTCATTTTATGATGCTTTATGGTTTGAGGCTGAATATGTTTAAGTGAGGTTATGATTTTTCAGTCTATGAACTCTGTAGGTTGGTGTTTCTGAAATAAAGGTGTAGGTATTATAGTTGAGGAATGATGCAGAGTTGAAAGAGTTTGTATGAAATTTTTGTAGGGTGAGGTTCATATTGAGTAGGGAATTTTTAAGAGTTTTCTAGGTTTATTCTCGGTGTTTTGCTAGATATTGAGAGGTTGAATTTATAGGTGAGAAAGATGAGTTTTTTTTTGGGTGAATTGACAGTGTTTGAACAATTTCTATGCACTATTCTAACACTTTTTGCTGCAGTTTTTTGTATTTCCATTTTGATGTAATTTTGATTTGTCTTGACATGTTTTGGAGGCTTGTGGGCAGAAGGTTTGGCAGCAAGTTTCTTGGCTTATGGACAACAGGAGCATCTGGTTTTGTGGATACGTTTTTAGCAAGGATTTGGCAAGGTTTTGGCTTTTTCTGCACAAGGCGGGTTTTTGTGTTTTATGCAAGAAACGGACAAGGCATATTGCAGCATAGCAGGGCTATTTTGTAAGGTTTGGACAACAGCTTTTATGGAGGATAGGAACAAGTCATGGAAACATGTTGGACATCAAGATTTTGTTTGGTTATGGCATGAAGATTAGGGATAGAACATTAGGTTTAGGTTTAGCATTTTAGTGACCTTATATGTAACAAACCATTGGTTTTGCTCTTCTCACATTTTTAGCATAATTTTCCTCTTCAAAATTTATTTGAATGATGATGTAACTTCTTTTAAAGTTTTGTTTAATGTTTACATGCCTTGAAATCCTTGGATTAAGTCCTTTGTAATAAACTTAAATGGAATTGCTTGATACTTAAATAAAGTCAATGGATGTAGCTTGGTGGAACTTGATGAGACTTTCAACGTTCAAGAATTCCATGTTTCCTTTAATTTCAATTAGTTTTAGCTTTCCAAACTTGAATTCAACCTCTTGTGTGAAGATAAAAAAGCATAACTTATACCTAAGAAATTGTCTCAAAGCTTTGTATCTCAAACTATGTTCTCAAAGCCTGGTATCTCAAACTATAGTTGATTGGAGAAAGTATCCATGAATTCATGTCATTTATCTCGACCAAAGTCTTATAACTCAAGAAACTAGAAGCAGGCTCTTATCACAAGAAAAACCTTAGCCATGATGCATATTAAGTGATGATCTTGGTCAAAACCCTAATTAAAACTGATGAACGCGAGCATGAGAGAGTGTATCTTGACCCATGAATCATAAACAAATCTTCTTTTCTCCATTCTAGCCCTTATAAGAATTCTAGTTGAATGACTTTTAGTGCAAGTAGATGATGGAAAATCACAAGTGAACTTAAACCCTAATTTAAACAAACACAGCCGAAATATCTTGGTAAAACCCTCAAGACCCTAATTCCAAGTCTAATGCTTAGAAGAAATGGAGAATAAGCCTTTATTTGATGAAGAAACCCAAACCAATGTGAAACCCTAATTCGTACCCAATATTGTTTTTTGAACCCATGCCTTATTGAATTAATGAATGATATGAAAATGAAATGTAAAGCCTAGGCGGGATAAAAGAAATATTGGGAGGACAAATTTTGGGTGCAACTGTATGCTCCTAACTTTGATGCCATAACATTTTAAACTTTGATGCTTATCTTATTTGAATTTTCTTGGTTGTTGGTATTATAAAGATGATTGTTTGCTTTTCCATGAACCTTGTGTGCTTGTTTACATGTCCATATTATCCATGTTTGTTTGTTTACCAAAACATGTTTATGTCTTCTATCTTTTGTCACAACTTCTACTTGATAAGCATGTTAATTTTCTCCTTTGTTTAAAACTTGTTCACCTTTGATTTAACATTTTTCTTAAATGACTCTTTTAAAAGTCATGTTATCTTTGTGATCTCATCCTCTCATTTGTGATGTGTGTTTTCCCTTTTGTTAGTAATTAATGTATATACTTTGTTGTGTTAATGTTTATAAATCCAAGGAAAAGGATAATATTGTTGACTTTATAGTCATATGCATTGTATTAGGTTTACCCACTACTACAAATAATGCTTGTAACATCGGACGCGAAATGCATTTTACCTCGGCAATAGCTGCGAGGTGAATAAGGTCGTCATAAAAAGTAAAGACTTGTCACATCGGTGTTTAAAACCCTGAGGTAAAATTTTATTAGCGCATGGGTTCGAACCCCAACAGCTACAACTTTTATTATTTTCAAAACTAGCATGTCTTTTATCTCGGTTTATCAAAATAACCAAGAGATTATGATTTTTTTAATAAAACTCGTTACATTGTTTACCCATAATATTACGTTTTTTACACAGAAAACAAAAATTAATTGTCCATGAATATCATATGTTGGATCTTCAATTCCTTAATATTATGGGCAAGATCAAATGCTGAAAACTCTTTTCTACCAACAAAAATTAGAGTTAGGTAAATTAATTTCCCCAAGATATAGATTTTAGATCTTCAAATCATATAATTTTAGGGTAGATCAAATGATGGGTGCAGGATATTCTCCATGGCTTTTGCTTGCATTTGTTTCTGATATGAAAAAAAAAAGGGTTAGACAAAAAAAGAGTTAGATAAATAAATAATTCTCTGCTAAAATAAATATTTAAGAACACAAACGTTAAATCCAAATAACATTTTACTCTTGCAATCCATCATAGAGAACTATTCATAGAAAACACGCTTGCAAACCTTAAACTCTTCATGATCTTGGCTTTTGCTTGCATTTGTTTCTGATATGAACAAAAAAAAGGTTACATCAAAAAAGAGTTAGATAAATAAATGATTTTCTTCTCAAATAAATATTTAAGGACACAAACCTTAAACCATAGAGAACTCTTCATGACAAACACTCTTGCAAATCTTAAATTTGAGCACTAATTGTAATGTCTTGATAGTTTCAAAATACTTTTATAATGGAAGTAATTTATGTTTCACGCGGATCCTTAATGGTAATGTCTTAATTGTTAATAGTCATGACAAGGATTTGATTAAGGATTTGATAAATATCTCAATTTTCATGCTAAATCTTACCTCTATTTTTAGGATAACCGACAGGTTAGAATATTTAATTTACAAATAAAAACTACAATTAAAATAAAGGTTCCAACTTTAGCACTCAATTTTAAGGCTAAAATGTTATTCGATTTTTATGGAAAACTGAGGGGTTAGAACATTTATATTACCAACAAAAAGTATAATTAAAATAGAGGTTAGAAGACCAACGGGGCGCAGATGCATTGAAATAATATCACTTAGCTAGAATAACAATGATCATCTATATTCAAGTCGTAACGTCTCTTTTGGATTATAAAGGAGGCTTTTGAGCTATTTAAATGTCTAATCACCAACTCGTTGTGTCTTCAAACATTATATCAAAATATTTTCCTATTTTCAACGTCTCATTACCAACTCTCTGTTTCTTGTTTCCTTGTTTCTAAGTCCTTTTTTTCTTATCATAAATGGATGCAAATCTGTTGTTCGTTATCAATGAAAAGTTTGTTGATTTCAATGATTTCGATCGTTTTCAACTAAGACAAACTATTAATAGACAAAGGTTGCATAATTACTTTCACATTCTTAACGACCCCATATACACTAATCCCGTTAAAGAGCTTTAGATGAATGCTTAAGTTGTGCTAGCTGGTCATGCTGAAGTCATTCAGTCCTATGTCAATGGCTCTCACTTTATTATTCCATCACTGATTGCAATGACAATCGAATGTCAAGAGATAGGTAGTTATGTTGAACACTATGAATTCAACAATGTCTACTCAACACAACTTCAACGAATTTATGCCAACCAAACTAAGCTCTCCAATCCTGCTTCTCTTATCCAAATTGCAAAATTTTGGTTTTAACTTCTATTGGCAAAACTATGCTCAAGAGAGAAAGACATGTGTAACACCCCAATTCTACCCGAAGATAGATATGTAAATCAGAGTCATAAAATTCATGCAAGTGAATCGGGATGCCATAAATTCAACTTTAAAAACACATTGCATTCAACATGGATATATAAAACTTTAAAACTTCGGATGAACTATCAGCATAATAATTTAATCTCTTAATTCAACGACTTAAACATTTACTTAGTGGAATCATAATAACATCTTTTCCCAACAAATACAACAACTTCAAAATAATGCATACTTAGCAACAACCGAATTAAAGTTCAACAACTGAAATAATCAATGACTAAAAGAAACAAGTGTTCATCCCCATCGAGTGTTACGTATCAGAGCAATGGCACCGACTCGAACTACTGAAGGTATACAACCTTTACTCTGGATTACCTGCATATTATCAACGTAAGGGTAACATTCAAACAGAAGGGGTGAGATATCTAACAATATAATAAAACATGTGATAAATATACGCAACAATAATCGCAACAGAATATCAATAATATACACATTTACTGCATCAATACACAACTTCTTTATGCAATCATATGATGCGAATCAATAATATGCAAATGCATGTGGTACCATTGGAGCAGAACTCCTATCTCAAAATAATTGCCAATAAATAGAGGCATTAACAAGGCATAAGCCTTCATCTTAATATTCACCAATACAGGCCATCTTAACGAGCATTAGCTCCATCTTGAAATGAAATGTATGTGACATAATCATGAATATAATGACAACACCATAATTAACAACGTTTCAACACAACATCATCGTTGGCAAGAAGCCTACATATTAATAGCTGCCAATTATTAGAGGCATCTCAACATCTTTCATCAACATCATTCATCAACATCATTTATCAACATAATTCATCAAACATCATTTATCAATATAATTTATCAAACATCATTTATCAGCATAATTCATCAAACATCATTTATCATCATAATTCATCAAATGTCATTTCATCAATAACTCAACCATACAACAATACAACAGTAAATCATCAATCTTGCAACGTTGACCATAGGCCTATAACATGATATTTCCTATAATTAATTAATCATCTAAGGCTTACCTCTAAATTACCAAACTTTTACATATTACTATTCTGTAATACAACATCATTATCATCATTAATCTTACTGTTATGAACCAAACAGTAGTCTATAATCATCTCATCCTCATCATTCTTCACAAAATCATCATAGCGATTAATGCGGGAAGCTAACTCTAGTCCTAAATTGAGTTACTAGGATTATCCTTCCTATTCTTCATTTTAATCCTTAGGAATGAATTTCATCGCGTCATCTATTTAACGCTTCGAACGGAACCTCAAACGGAGTCCGGAAACTCAAGTTACAACCTCTGGAAATGAATCTTTCAAAAACCAGACTACATGAATCGACGCGTAATGTCTTGAGTCGACGCATACTGGGCTTAACACACTACATGAGTCGACGCGTACTCCCTTTATATTGACTCATACTGAGTCTGCAACACTGCATGTATCGATACATGGTCCTATGTATCGACTCATCCTGAGTCTAAAAGCATGCATGTAACGACGCATGGCTTCTTCGTATCGACTCATCCTAAGTCTAAAAACCTTCATGCATCGACGCATGGCTTTTGTGGTCTACACATATTATTATGTCATGAATATTTTCTGCGATTTCACTGCGTTTTCACTACGGTTTCCATGCTTTAGGCCCTAAAAACATCCTCTAATCATAGGTAATCATCAATTACAATCATCTTGTATTTCTACATCAAATATACAACATTAGGGCATCATTATTCATCCTTAAATCATCGATTCTCATCAAACAACAATGTATATAATTCAATCATAAACAGAACAATCTTTTACATCGAATCCCACATACTAATCATCATAAACCCTATTATAGAGTCAGAACCCCACCCTTACCTTGGATTGAAGGTTGCTCTATAACTTTTCCGATTGAATTTTGTTCTGCCTCTTTTCCTTTTTTCTGCAACTTTCACATTCTCTTTTTCTCTTCTTCCAACCCTTATTTCATTCTCTTCTTACTGCATCTTCTTTTCATATTATTTCTAAAAACTAATATAATAACCCTATAATTCTCATTATACCTTAATGGGCTTAAGACTCCTACACCCCCTCTTTCTACTACTTCCATTCCTTAAAATAATCTCACATCAAATAATATTATTATTCTAATATTATTCCACAACTTAATAAAGTAAATAAATCCAATAACAATAACACATCAACTATCATCATAACACAACTTCACAAATATTCCAAAAATAATTTAATTAAATAATTAATTAAATTACGGGCGTTACAACTCTCCCCCACTTAGAATATTTTCGTCCTCGAAAATTTACCTTAATCAAACAACTCAGGATAGGAGTCCCGCATCTTTCTCTCCAACTCCCAAGTCATGCTTTCTCCAGCAGCTCCTAGCCAAACCACTTTAACCAAAGCAATCTCTTTGCCCCTCAACGTCTTTATTTCATGATCCGTACAGGCATCATCTCTACCGTATGGTTATCCCGTACTTGCGTATCATCCATATGAATCACATGAGATAGATCTGAAATATACTTCCGGAGTTGCCACACATGAAACAAATCATGCAAATTCGAAAGATTAGGAGGTAAAGCCACTCTATAAGCAACGTTCTCAACTCTCTCTGAAATCTGATATGGTCCAATAAAATGAGAAGTGAGCTTATTAGACTTCAATGCTTTCCCAACACCAGTCACAGGTGTAACTCTCAAAAACACATGGTCACCCGCTTGGAATTCTAAATCTTTCCTTCACTTGTCGTGATAACTCTTCTGTATACTTTGGGAAGCATTCATCTTTTCCCGAATCAACTTCACCTTCTTAGTAGTCTCATGAACAAGTTCAAGTCCAAGTACTACACTTTCACCAGATTCATGCCAACATAAAGGAGTTCTACATCTTCGACCATACAATGCTTCAAAAGGTGCCATCCCAATACTAGAATGGTAACTGTTATTATAAGTGAACTCTATTAATAAAAGATAAGTATCCCATGAACCTCCCTGCTCAAGAACACATGCCCTCAATAAGTCTTCCAACGATTGAATAGTCCGCTCAGTCTGACCATCTGTCTGAGGATGATACACCGAACTCAACCTCAACTTAGAACCTAACGCTTCTTGCAAACTCCTCCAAAAATCATAAGTAAATATTGGATCTCTATCTGACACAATGCACAAAGGAACACCATGCAGCTTCACAATCACACTAGTGTAAATCTCAGCCAACTTCGACACTGGAAAACTGATGTTAATAGGAATAAAATGAGCCGACTTCGTAAGCCTATCAACAATCACCCAAATTGAATCATGTCCTCTTAAAGTATTAGGTAACCCCGTCACAAATTCCATCGAAATGCTATCTGTTATACCCCATAATTTTCCCTCTCACTTATCAAGAATTTGCTCACAAGATCTCCTTAGGCTCAAGACTGCGATTTGATCAGCTCAAGACACCTCCTTAGGCACTGATGACCAAAATTAGGGTTTGAGTTTGCACAAGGATTTTTGAACTATCAATGCTTCATATGAATTTCATGGACCATTATGGACCCCCAAGATTACTCATGTCAATTTTCAAGCCTTGGATCACACTTTTGATCAGTCAATTGAACAGTTGACCTAAAAATCAGCTGTATTGGGGAAAAAGTCAACCGTGGCCAATTTACAGTCAAACTTCATAAATTTTTATCCACAATAACATTTAAACCCATATATATCATTTTATCAAGTTTGAACCATAATTCCTCAAGAAGTTTGATCAAATCTCCAAAAGGGCAAAATGGTCAAAATTATGGTTTTGACTGGTAAAGGGTAATTTCTGATTTTTAACCTAGTAAATGGTCAATTGGTTTAAGAAATGATCTCAAGAGTCCATTTTCATCACTTTTACCTAACGACATGGATTCAAAACATTGCAAGTCCATTAGATTGACAGATGAATTTTGCAGTCAACTAATCAAAAGTCAAGTATACTGAAAAGTCAAACTTTGACTTTTTGGTCAAATTCAAGTGCCAAAGATCATAATTCATCAAAACCTTTCAAAATATGAAACTTATTCATCAAGAAATAAAAAAATCAAGATTTCATTTTGAAAAGTCAAAATTTCTAAACTTAGAAATTTTTCTAAGTGTTGAAAATTCATGTTTTTTTCATAATTTTGAGCCAAATTTTCATCATGATGCAAGATGATTAAAGAGAAACTTCCAACATGAAAGTTGTATATCTCCATGAAAATTGTATATCTCCATGAAATATACAACTTTGCTTCACACAACTTCTTCCAAAAGTGCTTGGATCTCAAGTTATAATTTCAATAACATATGATCATGAAACTAAACACTTAGTGAAATTTTGCCCTAATTTTGTCAGGATTTTGACCTAACTTCATGGAACTTTTTCATATAGTTCCAAGGGGAATCTTCAAAATAAATTCAAAGATGGGTTGTAGAGCACATTGAAATCTTTCCAAAATGTGCAAGAACTCCTTGAGATCATTCTTGAGTAGGGAGAATCGAAGAGATGAAGCTGGTGTTTTGTCACTTGAATTACAAGGCATTTTGTGATGAACAAGAATCCAATTTCAAAACTATGCTGCACAATCTTGTTTTGCAGGCTTCTAAACCTCAAGATATCTCCATAATCAGAAGATTACACTTGCTTTTGAGCTATTATCCAAGTGTTCCAAGCATTGTCCAAACCAATTTGCCATTTTTGGAAGAAAGTTACCATTCCATTCTCGAAAAGTTGCTTTAATCACAAAGTCAACTTGTCTTGAGCTTCTAACTTTTTCTTTTTGCACACACAACCCCTATGCTTGTACAACATTTGAGATTTGTCATTTCACTTTTCTTCAAAAGCAAGTTATAGAGCCATAACCCTATAACTCAGAAGCCTAAAATGATTTTGTGCTGAGATCTTTTCCATACATATTAACAAGTCAATTGCAACACAACACACGATTTCAAGCATCCTAAAACTCTCCCAAACACCCTTGCTGCACAAGACTGCACAACTTGACAGTTTTGTGCCAAAACTCTCTATCTCCATTTCCACTCGTGCGTTTTGATTCTTAATCATTCAAACACCTTACATACATCATACACAAGTCATCCAAGCCCATGTTTCAAGACTGTAACCCCTCCATTACTATTCACCATTTTTAAACATCAAGCTTGCAGGTTGACTTGAATAGGGAGATTCAGGAACTTTTAAAGCAAAGTAGGAGTTGGAATACACTTAAGGAGGTCTAGGCAAGCTAAACAGATTCTTAGGGCACCTTAAAGCTTGCTCAAACTCCATACATGAATCCATCTGCAAGAGGTAATTTTTCTAACTTCAATATCTTGATACAAGCATCCTCTGTGCATACATTCTGAAGTAAAAATGTAGATATCATTGCTCTAAAGCTAACCATGTCCATAGTTTTCATTTATATTGACAATGTGTAGAGAATTTTAGATTTGAACTTTCTGAAAAAAATAGGTTTCAATTTAGGGCTAGCAAAATTAATCTTCATCTTTGACTTTTAGCTTACATAAGTTATATGGTTTGATTCGTGAGGAAAAATAGCACAACTTTCATGTTTGCATTTTCCATTTTTATTGAGAAATGAATGACATACAGGTGGTCCGGCTGGATGAAGGTTGAAGACGAAGTACAAGTCATGGAGACGTTTTGCCTTATGTATTTATTCTTTCATTTAAGTTAATGGATGTACAGCCACCCCAGTGGTAAGGCAACGCGCGTTATTGATAGAGGTCATGGGTTCGAACCTCGGCGCTGCCTTTTTGCAATTTTTTACATTTTTGTCTTTTTTTGTTCTAGCAAACAAACACATGGGCCTTCCACTCCTGGGCCTGACTTTTTTTCTAACCTCCCCCCCCCCCCCCCTGTTTCATATTTGCACCCTGGCCCAATTTTATTTTATTTCTTCATTTTAGATTTTTTTTAATTTTCTAAAATATATTTTCTAAATACAAAAAAAAATGATAAAAATGCAAAAAAATGATATTTTATATTTTGACTTATTTTATTTTAATTTTTCCATAAATTAAAATATTTTTCTTTCTTCATACTTTATTTATTTATTTAAGTAAGTCTTATAAACTTAATTAATATTGTATTATTTATTTATTTTTCTTCACACCATTTAAAATATATTATTTTAATACCCAAAAGACTAAGAATATTTTATAATGCTATAAATATTTTCAAGATAAAATATACCAAAAAATACTTTTCTTAAACTTATTTTCTTTTTGATTAACTTATAAGAATTAGGGTTTCACTTAAAACGTTTTCTTAATAAATCTAAACTTGATTAATTATTTTCTTTAAAATAATTAGGTTAAAACAATTTTCCTCTTTCTCATGAAAAACAAACAAAAATTTATTTTCTTTACATTTTTACATCCTTGTACACTTATTCATTTTTTATAGTTTTTTTTTAATTATTTAATTCCTTGTATGTTTCATACCAATTCAATATGGTTGTAATAGACTAATTATGTTTAAATTCTTGCAATCCCCATTTGTAATTTGTACACCCCCTCCCACAAATGTTGTAATAGCGTAGTAACTTTTAAATTCCGCAATTTATCGCTTTATATACAATTGCTAGTAATTAGGGTTTGTATGGAAAGACTTAAAACCAATAAATAGCAAACCCTAATTCAAGACTAAATCAAGCATGAAAACAACACTTTTGCACACAAGCACCCCTAGGGTTATCCCACTCGGTTTCCTTATACAAAAATAACCGTATTACGCATGTAAGGTATCTTAGCCAAAACAAGCAAATACAAGATCATAGTCCCTCGATGACGCTATCTAAGTTGCCTTTCAAAATGATATTAGTCCCTAAAGAAAAATGCTAAGATACCTTGCAACATTTCTAATCATGGTCATACGATGACCCACGCCCGTCCCATTTACATCCAAAGATAGGGTTGCTTACCAAATCAATGGTAAGACAACAATGTCAAAGGAAAAGAAAATGAACAAGAAAGACATTTGAGTAGGTAGATTGCTCCTAATTACTTGCTCCATTTCAAAACAAACATCCTTGCTATTTTCAAAACAATCAAATACACTTTCAAACATCTTACAAAATTGAAAACATTTTCAAAAGATCAAACATCTTTGTATACATTCTTACGAACGAGAATCATTACAAAGATTGCCTAAACAATGGTCTCTTTACAAAATACTTTCAAAAATCACACAAAGCACAATTTCAAACAAAAAGCAAGTGATCTAGCAAGTAACTAAGAGCCCATGGAAAATTATGGATGAAAAGGGTGCTAATACCTTCCCTTTTCATAACCTACCCCCCGAACTCAAGAAATAATCTCAAAGGTCTTTCCTGTGCTTTTTCACCTTTCCTAAGTCAGTTCTCCCACCTTATCACACTATCTCATTTCCATTATGGAACTTCTAACGGTTGCATCAGTCCTGCAGGCTTCTGATGTTCAACTTTTGACTTCTAACAAGTCAAACACGCATACACAAACCGAGCCACATCACTCTTCATTCCAGGCCACCAAAACAAACCCTTCAAATCTTGATACATCTTTGTAGCTCCTGGATGAATACTCAACTTACTTATATGAATCTCTTCAAGTATCACTTTCTTCATCTCAGCATCATCAGGAATATAAATCCGGTTACGACATTTTAACACACCTTCCGCATCTAGCTTAAAATCAATATTCTCAGACTGATCGATTCCAACCATCGAATCTACCAGTTTCACATCCAACTTCTGAGCATCTCTGATACTGCCTAGAAATTCATTATTAATCTTTAACATACCCAACATAACACTCTGCGGTGTCACCTCGCAAACTAAGCTCATATCTTTGAACTGCTCAATTTAATCCAACTCTTTAACCATCATTACCGACATATGTAAAGCCTTTCGACTCAATGCATCAGCTACCACATTCGCTTTTCCTGGATGATAATTCAAACCGAAATCATAATCCTTTAACAATTCCAACCATCTTCGTTTCCTCATATTAAACTCCTTCTGATCAAATAAATACTTTAAGCTCTTATGGTCACTAAACACTTCAAATCTAGAACCATAAAGATAATGCCTCCAAATCTTCAACACAAAGCCAACTGCAGCAAGCTCCAAATCATGCGTAGGATAGTTCTTCTCATGAGTCCTTAAATTCCTTGACGCATAAGCAACTACTATTAGAACAAAGTTTGAATCTACTACCCTAAGTTAAAGTTTTGATGATAACAAAATGCAAGATTATATAAATTGTATGATTCATGTAAGACATATATGCTACCTAAAAATTATGTATTGTTTTATAGAAACTCTAATGAGTATCAGCATAAGAATATCATCATCAGCATCAGAAGATGAATTATCAACATCAGCATCAGAGGATGTTATATCAGATACCAGAATCAGAAGATCAAAGCATGTGCTTACGCTGAAGCTTGATGAACAGATCTGCGCGTAACAATCTAAACTCTGATCAAGACAACAACAATTCATCAGCATCTAGCAGCGTCAGAATAAGCTAAAGTCAGAACATGTTTAATTGCCAATGGTACTGTGCATTCAAGATACTTTATTATCAACGGCATTTTTTCCAGACAAATATCTGCTCAATATGGAAAGAATGTAATTGGCATTGAAACGGAATAACTGACTCTAACGTACCATTTTCCAATGCTATATAAACAAGCAAGTGAGGAATGAAACGGCTAATGCTCTACCACTCTCTACACGCCTAAAGCTATTCATATTCATCCTCATTCCAAGTTTGCTAAAAGCTCTCAAATTACCTATTCTATTGTTTTAGCACTCTAGTTCTCATAAGCTTAATTTGTGTAATATCACAGTTGTGATAAACAGTTTTGTAGAAAACATTCAACACACTTAGATTTCATTTCTTTGTAAGAAAGTATTTCCTTGAGAAACCGGCTTGTGGTTTTGACTCAAGAAGGCTTTAGCAATTGTTAAAGCAAGTTGTAATATTCAGTTGAATATAGTGGATTAAGACCTCGTTGGAGAGAGGCGAAATCACCTTGATGGGTGGACTGGAGTAGTTTGAGATCAAACGAACCAGGATAAAAACAACGTGTTATCTGCATTTGATTTCAAGTTTTACAATTCAACCCCCCTTCTTGTGTTTTTCACTTCTTCAATTGGCATCAGAGCGCCTGGTTCTGAGCTAAAACACTTAACCGTGTCAGTACAAGATCCAGCGTCAGAAAAACACAATGGCAGGAACATATCAACACAGCAGCAATGACAACAATGAAGATAGAGACAGATTCAGCGGAAAACCTCCAGTCTTTGATGGAGAGAATTTTGATTACTGGAAAGACAGAATTGAAAGCTTCTTTCTGGCACATGATGCTGATCTGTGGGACATGGTGACAGATGGATACACGCACCCAGTGAATGCTAGCGGTCAGAAGATTGACAGGAAAGCAATGTCTGATCAACAAAAGCGTGACTTCAAAAATCACCACAAGGCCAGAACCATTCTTCTCAGCGCCATCTCTTACGCAGAATATGAAAAGATCTCTAACAGAGACACAGCAAAGAACATGTTTGACTCACTTAGAATGACGCATGAAGGCAACATTCAGGTCAAAGAAACTAAAGCTCTTGCGCTCATTCAGAAGTATGAGGCATTCAAAATGGAAGAAAGTGAATCCATTGAAACAATGTTCTCAAGATTCCAAATTCTGGTGGCTGGTCTCAAGGTCCTGGACAAGGGATACTCTACTGCTGATCATGTCAAGAAGATCATTAGAAGCTTGCCAAAACAGTGGAGGCCAATGGTTACAGCACTGAAGCTAGCTAAAGATCTCAACAAAATCTCTCTGGAGGAACTTATCAGCTCCCTCAGAAGTCATGAGATTGAGCTAGAAGCTGATGAACCTCAGAAGCAAGGTAAGCCTTTAGCATTAAAATCTAACAGAAAATCTGACTCTAAAGTTTTGCAGGCAGTTGAAGAAACATCTGATGGGTCCTCATCAGAAGAAGACGAACTTTCCCTCCTCTCCAGAAGAGTGAACCAACTATGGAAGTAGAGGCAAAGGAAGTTCAGGAATCCCAGAAGATCTGATCAAAATGAGTCCTCTTCCAGATACAGAAGGTCAGACTCTTCTTTTGGATACAGAAGATCTGAAGGCTCTTCAGGAAGAAGAAAGCCAAACACCAAGGAAATCACTTGCTATGAATGCAACGAGCAAGGACACTATAAGAGTGATTGTCCATAGCTTCAGATGGAAAAGCCCAAAAAGAAATTTGGAAGAGAAAAGAAGAAAAGTCTCATGGCTACATGGGATGACTCTGACTCGTCTGAAGCTGACTCAGAATCAGATGATGAGAGAGCAAACATAGCTCTCATGGCCAACATATCAGAAGACAGTGAAGCTTCTGAATCAGACTCAGAATCAGACACCGAAGAGGTATTTCCAGACTTTGCAATTAATTTTACTAAGGCTGAACTTGCTGAAAGCCTCAACGAAATTCTGGAAAGGTACCAGCAGATCAGAGTTAAATTTAGAAACCTGAAAAGGAATCTTGAATCTGACTCTGATAAAACTGAGAGTCTTAAATTGGAAAACTCTGAGCTGAAAAATAAGATTTCAAAATTGGAAAATGTTTTACAAAACTCTCAGAAGGAAACAATTTATGAAACTCCCAACAGCGCTGATGAGATCATCAAGGAGTATGATCATAGCTTTCAGAAGTTCCTTGCTAAAAGCATAGATAGAAGCAAAATGGCTTCAATGATCTATGGAGTTAGCAGAAACGGCAGAAAGGGAATAGAATACCAAGGTAAGGTTCCTACACCAAAGAATGCCATGGATTTAATTATTAAACGCACTCCTCTGAACTCACATTTTGTGTATGGTCACACACATGACATTAAATATACTAGTAGTACTTATTCTGTGAAACCAAAATTCAACCAGAGTTTTGGTAAAGCTAACAAATCAGGACCCAAGAAAATATGGGTACCTAAGGATAAAATAATACATGTTGCAGATATCTTTAGCAGCAAATCAGAAACACCAGTCATGGTACCTGGACTCTGGCTGCTCACGACACATGACGGGAAGAAGGCATATGTTCCAAAGCTTGGAACTTAAGCCTGGAGGCCACGTAGGCTTTGGAGGCAATCAGAGGGGAAAGATCATTGGCTCTGGAACTGTAGGTAATGGAAATCTTCCCTCTATAAACAATGTTCTGCTAGTAGATGGATTAATGCATAATCTGTTATCCATAAGTCAATTAAGTGATAACGGTTATGATATAATCTTTAATCAAAAATCATGTAAAGCTGTTAGTCAGAAAGATGGGACTATCCTATTTAATGGAAAGAGGAAAAACAACATTTATAAAATCAAACTTTCTGAACTGAAAAGTCAGAATGTAAAGTGTCTTCTGTCTGTTAACAACGAGCAATGGATCTGGCACAGAAGATTGGGGCATGTTAGTATGAGAAGAATATCTCAGATTAACAAACTCAATCTGGTCAAAGGACTTCCTAATCTGAAGTTCAATTCAGATGCTCTGTGTGAAGCATGTCAGAAAGGCAAGTTTGCAGAACCTTCTTTCAAATCTAAAAATGTTGTTTCTACCTCTAAGCCATTAGAACTTCTGCACATTGACTTATTTGGACCAGTTAAAACTGCTTCAGTCAGTGGAAAGAAATATGGGTTAGTAATCGTAGATGACTATAGCAGATGGACATGGGTAAAGTTCTTAAGACACAAGGACGAGTCACACTCTGTGTTTGTCACCTTCTGTAACCAAGTTCAGAATGAAAAGGATCTTAGAATTGTTAAAGTCAGAAGTGATCATGGTGGAGAGTTTGAAAACAAAGATTTTGAGTCATTCTTTAATGACAAAGGCATTCTGCATGATTTCTCTTGTCCTAGAACTCCCCAGCAAAATGGAGTTGTAGAACGAAAGAACAGAACATTGCAAGAAATGGCCAGAACCATGATCAATGAGACAAACGTTGCTAAGATATTTTGGGCAGAGGCAATAAACATAGCGTGCTACATTCAGAATATAATCTCCATAAGACCTATTCTGGAAAAGACTCCATATGAATTGTGGAAGAACAGAAAGCCCAACATTTCATATTTTCATCCATTTGGATGTACTTGTTTTATATTAAATACAAAAAATTATTTGAACAAGTTTGACTCTAAAGCACATAAGTGTATTATGTTAGGATACTATGAACGCTCAAGAGGGTACAAAGTATACAATACAGAAACACAGATTGTGGAAGAATCAATCAGTGTTCGTTTTGATGATAAGCTTGACTCTGAAAAGTCAAAGCAGAATGAAGTTTTTGCAGGTATGGAAGTTGAATTTACAGGTTCTGAAGACAAGTCATCAGAAGCTCTAAATAAAGACACTCCTTCAACATCAGAAAGGAGCACTGCAAGCAATACAGCAACAGCTGCTGATCAACCTCAGAAAAGACTACCCAGAAGCAGCATGGATCATCCAGAAGAAACAATCTTAGGAAGAAAGGAAGATCCAATCAGAACAAGAGCCAGCTTCAGAAACTCTGAAGAATCCTTCATGGGACTTGTTTCTCTGATTGAACCTTCCTCAATTGATGAAGCACTTCTGGACAACGACTGGGTTCTAGCAATGCAAGAAGAGCTGAATCAATTCACCAGAAATGACGTATGGGATCTTGTTCCCAGACCAAAAGGATTCAACGTCATTGGAACAAAATGGGTGTTTAAAAACAAGCTGAACGAACAAGGTGAAGTTATCAAAAACAAAGCACGACTGGTAGCACAAGGTTATAGTCAGCAAGAGGGGATAGACTATACAGAAACCTTTTCCCCATTCGCCAGGTTAGAATCTATAATACTTTTAATTTCGTTTGCTGTTAATAAAGGCATCACTCTGTATCAGATGGATGTCAAGAGTGCATTCTTAAATGGATATATAAAAGAAGAGGTTTATGTGCACCAACCCCCTGGTTTTGAAAGTACAAAAAATCCAGAATATGTTTTCAAACTAAAGAAGTCACTATATGGTCTGAAACAAGCTCCCAGAGCTTGGTATGAAAGACTAAGTAACTTTCTGTTAGAAAAAGAATTCACCAGAGGGAAGGTGGACACTACCTTATTATGTAAGTCAGTTAAGAATGACATCTTAGTCTGTCAAATTTATGTTGACGATATTATTTTTGGATCTACTAATCCTTCTCTTGGAAGAAAATTTGCTAAGTGTCTGCAGGCAGAATTTGAGATGAGCCTCATGGGAGAACTGAAATTCTTTCTGGGAATTCAGATCAATCAAAATCCAGAGGGAACTTACATTCATCAGAGCAAATATGTCAGAGAACTTCTGAAGAAATTTGACCTCTCAGAATGTAAGTCATCAAAGATTCCAATGCATCCCACGTGCATTCTTGAAAGAGAAGAGGTAAGAAAAAAGGTAGAACAGAAGGTCTACAGAGGTATGATTAGTTCTCTTCTTTATCTGACGACTTCAAGGCCTGATATTCTATTCAACGTATATATTTGTGCAAGATTCCAATCAGATCCTAGAGAATCTCACTTAATAGCTGTTAAGCAAATTTACAAGTATCTGAAAGGTACTACTAATTAGGGTTTGTTTTATAGAAAATCTAGTGATTACAACTTAGTAGGTTACTGCGATGCTGACTTTACTGGAGACAGAGTAGAGCGTAAAAGTACTTCTGGAAGCTGCCAGTTTCAGGGAGAAAATCTGATCTCTTGGTCCAGCAAAAGGCAATCCACAATTGCGCTATCAACAGCAGAAGCTGAGTACATAGCAGCAGCTGGATGCAACACACAAATGCTCTGGATGAAAAGTCAGCTTGAAGACATTCAGATTTTTGAGAGTAACATCCCTATACTCTGTGACAATACTTCTGCCATTTGCTTAAGTAAAAATCCTATTTTACATTCTAGGGCTAAGCATATAGAAATGAAACATCATTTCATTAGGGACTATATTCAGAAAGGAATTTTGAACTTAAAATTTATTGATACAGACCATCAATGGGCTGATATCTTCACTAAACCACTTTCTGAAGATAGGTTCAACTTCATTCTGAAACATCTCAGCATGAAGCTCTGCCCAGAGTGAAAATGTTTTAATTTTATATATTAACCTTCAGAATGTGTTTTCTTTTTTACTGTGAACTTCTGATCGATCTCCTTTTAGAAATTTAGACATGCAGATTGTATCAGAGTCTATCCATAAAGATCTGAGCGTCTCATTTCAAGGATAGATGTGTTTTTCACCAAATCAAACAAGTGTCATCCAGTCATCAGCTAATCTCTGAAGAAGAACACACGTGCACGCTTCTGAGAAGGCAAAACGCTGATTGGATGCATTGAGACACATGTCTGGTAACCGTTCCAAATATCTTTCTCAAATCCCCCAAAATCAGTAAGCATTAAATGCACGTAATCATGAGTTAAATTGTAATCGTGAGTTAATTCTCTCTCTTAAAACCGTTTACGTTTTCAAAACATCATTTGAAATCTATTTAAATGCCTTAACATCATTCATTAAATTTTTACCGTCTCTTACAATCATCCAAATATTTCTCTGCATTCTTACTTGTGTGTTCATCCTTTTCCAAAGAAACCCTTTTTCAAGTTTTTCTCAAAGAAACCCTAAGTGTGAACATGGCAACCTCTAGCAATGTTTCTGCAGGTTCCCAGCAAGACGTTTCATCTGAGCAATACCAGATTCCCTTCAGAACTCTACTTACTCCAGTGAAGAACTTGGAAGTTCTGTCTGAACTGATCGTTGATTTCACCAGTTTGAAAGATAATGGCTTCGATTTGACTGAATAAATTAGGGCACAAGGATGGGAGAAGTATTTTGATAGGTTGGTGGGTCCAACATTCCCCATTCTGGTTAAGGAGTTACGGATTCATGCATCTGCCTCAACGCATCAGGTTACATCATACATCATGGGAAAGAAGATAGTGATCACTGAGGATCACATTGCTAGGCTGATTGGATACAACGGTGGTGGAATCCGTTGTATTGACATGGTAGAAAGATTTGGAAACACTGGCTTAGTTGCTAGACAGATTTTCACTCATGGGGTTCCCAGCAGCAAAATAAGAGATTTGATGGATCAGCACAAAATCTGGGCAAAGATCATCTTGGGTTGTTTCAACCACAGGAAGCCCACAAGCTCTCCTGACTACATCAACATAGATCAGCAATATCTGCTCTATTTCATTGCTAAGAAGACAAAGATCAACCTTGCTCATCTTCTGTTCAATCATTTGAAGACCAGCGTCAAAGAGACAAGAGAAGAAGAGAAGACTAAAAGGGATTGGATACCCTTCGGAAGATTAATATCAAATATTCTAACTAAGAATAGGCTGATAGAACACCTTACAGAAGCACAGGAAATAAGTTCTCTAGAACCAGCGGTTGGCAAGCAGCTGAACGCCAAGAATCTGAAAAAGATGAAACTGATAGAGAATATCAGAAAGGAGCCCAGCGTCACTCCTCTTGCTGACATCACCAGCAGAAGAGTCCCTCTGAGCAACTTTCCCATATTCTCTGAGATATACTCTAAACCAGTCATCGTTCTCAGATACTTGGATGCGTGCAAAACTGATGGCACAGATCCTGATCTGAACATCAAAGATCTGCACTAGAAAACTCCAGAGGTTACTTTGAAGAAGGCGAAGAAGAGAAAGGCTGCTTCAGAAGGACCATCCCAGCAGACACCAAAGAAGAGAGGTAATCTATCTGCTGTTAATGTTTTAAATTCATCTGCTATTCCAACATTGATCCCAACCCCAGCTTCATATGAACTCCCAATTCCCATACCAACTATTGATGACACCGAACCAGAGTTTGACCCTTCTGAGTCACTAACTCTCAGGAGATCCCGCACCAAACCCCAAAATCCAAAACCCACAACATCAACAGAATCAGAACTTGATAAAGTTCTTTCTGAAATTGATCAACGTTCTTCCGCTCCCCTCTCAGAAAATCCAAACACTCAACCAGAACATCCACTCTCACCCATACCAGAAATTCCACAACCTCCCTTTCCACAACCAGAAACTCCACCTCCCTGTTTCGAGTGATTATGGTAAACAACCGCTAGTCTTCCAAACTATCGAATAATCTTTGTTAACGCTATTCAATCTCTCTGGTAACTCACAGGATCGACTAGATTGATCCTAGGACTCCTTGGATATTAAAGTTACTCTCACAATCGAACAATTATTCATGGTTGCCATTGTATAAGTGTTTGGTTTATTTCGATCTCTCTCTCTAAGAGTTTAAAAATGTGGTCAAAATGTATATGAAAACTAAGTTATACGAATAAATGCTAATTGTAATGCTGATTGAAGAGACATATAAAACTGTATGAAAAATGAAGTAACTGGTTTCGATTTATAAAACATTTAACATAAAAGGTTTCTGGAATGTAGAAGTTTAAAATGTGAAGAAAGCGTTTAATGCAAGAAATCTATAAATGATTTTAAGTAAAAGTATGCGTTTGAAAAACAATACTTGAAAGTAAAGGTATTGAAAGTGTAACAGTTCTCTGAAATGTAAAGTGCTCGAAATATAAAGAAAGCAGTAAAACGTAAACTTTGAGGAAAAGACTTTGAAATGAAAAGACAATAAATAAGGAAACTTGTAAATGTTATTCGACGAAAAGAAAAGAGGAAAGTACTGGAAATGGTAAAAAAGGCTTTCATTAAGTTAGAAATACATGGTGCTATCATACATACATTTCTCTTGCATTCGTTTCCCTTGCCATGTGGTAGTTTGAATGTTATTGAGTATTTTGTATAACAGATATGACACACCGAAATCCTAATACTAAGACTTCTATTTATACTAATTCGACCCTAACGGTCTCGCTATAGGATCATGCCACGTTTCGAACATGCAAGACAATGCTTCTTTCATCTTTCCATGTGTCCCCAAATGCTCCAACACATAACTTTAAAACTTTGAAAGTCCCGCTTCCATTTGAATTTTAAATGCTTTGGTGTTTCTCCGTTTCGAACGCTCTTCCCAAACCTAGCCTCGCTGTTGTTTCGAGACCCCTTTGGATATTTTCTTCCATAATCACCGTTCGAAGCTTCGAGCTTTGACACACTTATTCGAAACACTGCTTCTGCAACTTCGAAATATGGCGTTTAATTCCATTTCGATCAGAACTTTTAACTCTTTTGAATTCCAAATAACATTATCAAAATCTTCAGCCAACAAATTGCCCCTTTAAAATATGTATTTCGATCTCTTTGAGAAATACCTATTTTAAACATTTATACAAGATTTTGATAGGATTTTCGAATTATCATAACATTTAATGCATTTGACTCCAGTCACATCAATCATAGCACCTTTTGGGTACCTTAACCGCCCAGAGTCACTTCACAGCGTGGTGCAGTTATAAGTAATGATTGTTTTTAAATCACACCTATTACCTATATCAACTTCTCGCCACCTCCTCATCACACCAACCCATGATCTCCACGTATCACACTTTTACTCGGTGGATGCTTAATCTTCTCATTATAAAACGTCAATTTACTCTTCCTTTTTCTTTTTACACTCTAAATCTTTCATACTCCGGATTTTCACTCTTCTTCTCTCATAAAACAATCTAAGCTCTCAAACAACAAAAATGTCTTCTTCCACCTCATCCCAACTCAAGAAAGTTTCCAAGAAGAAAGGAAAAACTACAGGAGCAACCATGGAGAGTAAAATCGTCACCATTCAAGGCCAATCTGCTCTTGCTCCTCAAATGATTTCCAAAGAAAAAGAAATGATGTACGCATCACAGGTACTCATCCCTACCCATGTTGCTGGTAAGAGGTTAGCCTTAAATGGCCCTCTTACAGTTTTTGAAATACTAAAGGACACCAGGACAATTTTTCCCGTATGTTATAGCTTCAAACCCTTATTCAACAAAATGGATGCCCCTAGGGTAGTAGAATCCCTCAGTTCGAATACCGCAGAAACCCCAACTGTTCATCCCAAGGACCCATTTATTTTGGATTATGTAAAAAGCAATTTTAAGCCATTTCGATCTTGCCCTACTTCTGATATTGCTTATCAAAATTGGTTCACGAAAGTAGAAGCCAAAAAATCCCAGCAATGGGAAGAACTAGGCATTTATAACCTCATTAAACTATCGAAACCTGGATTCACCTATAGCCATCCTCTGCTGTTTGCGTCCCTTTATTTCTGGGATAGTACCTACAACACTTTCCATCTCCCAGGTGGAATGATTACCCCAACCTTCTTCGATATAGCGGCCATTACTGGGTTGTCGCCAGTGGGAGAAACTTATGTTCCTGACAATGAAGAACACTCCAGCATAATTGACTTCGAAGTCAAGTTGGCCAGCTTTTCCAAATTTATCAGCCATTATCATGCTGAAGGGGACAATGTGTCTGACATAGAGCACATTGCGTTCTTAACCCTGTGGCTGTCTAGGTACGTTTTCTGCAGTAGATCCCTGCAGGTAGCTAGTAGGTTCATTCCTCTAGCTAGGGATTTACACGAAAATCGCAAAGTGTGCCTAAGTGAATTACTCTTAGTTGACCTCTATGAGAGCCTGAGGTCGGCCGTTTCGAGCCTCAAATCCCACACCTCTAAAAACATTCTATTAGCTGGCCCATTTTGGTTACTCCAATTATGGCTAAACGCCATGTTCGAACCTTCTTTATCAACCGCCAACACCATAGATGAGCAAGATTCGGAAATAAGTGATAGGATAGTCGAAGGCACTAGGCTTCGAAGACTAACTCCTAATGATGACAAGGATGACTTCAAGGTTCAATTCTCGAAGTACATCATGATCCTCTCTAAAAGGCATAAGTTCGAAGAGAGCATGGCGCCTTTTGCTTCGAGGGCTCATGGACCTTCTTGGTTCACCATGGCTCTCTCAGAAGCCATCAAGAGCAAGGAGATCCAAGATGTATGGAGAGCTTTCTTGCTTCCTAGACTCATCTCTTCAAGGATAACCCCAGCTAAGAACCAAATTCTTCTCTTTGCCTACCAACCAAACTTCGTTTCGAGGCAGTTTGGCTTATGCCAACTGATTCCTGAACCTTTGTTCCAAACTGAGAGCGCCATCACATCTGGTCGAACTTTCAAGGCAAGGGAAGCCAAGATCCAGCAAGAACAATATCAAGGCTTTGCCCAATTTGAGCTGATAGCCTTCGAACCTACCCACCTCGCGGCTAAAGGATTTCTGGAGTGGTGGATTAAGTTTTATCAAACTTGTATGTTCGATACACTTACAATTCGACAGAAACTAATTGATGCCTTCGATGTGCAGGTACCAGCAAATAAAGGTATGTTTACTCATGCCAAAGAGATAAAAGCTTTTCAAAATTATTTTGAAACTACTTACGACCCCACGCGCTTGGACTCCACTGTGCATCAAGCAGCTGAGACCTTGAAGGAAAAATTTAAACAAAAAGTTTCTAAGCTAAAACTTCCTTCAGGGCTGTCACCTGAGGATAGGTATAGGTTGGCATTCGAAATGCATCCACCTAAATTTCCCAGATTACCTACCTCAGAACTGGCTATGGCTTGGTTTCCCCCATATCCATGGTGGTTTACTTGCAAAGAGATGTTCAAATATCTTCAAAGGAAACCAAAGCCATCTGAGACTGTGACATGGGCTAGATACTGGCTTCATGATTTCCCAGGACACCTTCGATACGACCTTTCTGCCATGTCAATTAAATCTGATCAAGGCACAGGTGCGAATGCTTGGGAAAAATCCCAAATGTCTTTTATTTTCCATATCTTTAACCTTTGCTTTAATTGTTTTGATTTTCAGCTATCAAGATAAAGACCGCTGCCTCGAAATCGAAGGAAGGGAGTGCCTCTCAAGCCTCCATCGAAACTACCGAAAAAGCTAATCCACCCGAAACAACTACTACTGCTGCAACTACAACAACAACAATAACGCCAACAACAACAAGTGCCCCAATTCCAACGGTAATCACTTAGTTTTTTATGCTTCGAATTCACTCAAGCTTTTTATATCTAACTTCGTTAAAATTCATTCAGACCAACAAGCTTCCTCCCACTACTCCCAAGAAGCGGAAACCAAGCACTACTGGGGAAGATCCCACTGCTGGAGGAAACTCAAATACTGCTTCGAAGAAGAAGCTAAAGAAAGCTACACCTAAAAGTACTGTTCCGACTAGTGTCTCTGGACTCGACTCCAGGGATGCCGCTCCCTTACCTAAATCCAAAAATCCACCTTCGACCTCCAACCCACAGTTGGAACGCATAGCTAGTAACCTCTCCTCTGAGGGCCCACAGGTAAATCGAACTTCTTCTAAAAATGTTTAACTTCTTATTACCTTGGTGAATGTTTTTCTTTAACATTTTGCTGCTCCTTGCAGAACATCTTGAATCCCACTTCTACCATTTCGACCTCACCATCCAGGGCTGCTGCTCCGCTTAACTCCTCTCCTCAAGGAGATTCCAGCAATTTGGTCCAAAACAAAGGTTCATCCAATGTGGCGGTTTTGGCTGGAACTTCTGAACAGCCAGATGACCAAGGTACCTCCATTCCTCTGAAAGAGGTGAACGAAACAATACTTCAAACGTCTGCAGAGGATTCACAAAGGGTTCTTCAAAAGTCCCCTCTTGAAACTCTTCAAGAGGACCCAAAGGATACTCAGACTGAAGAAGAAAAAGCTGATTCTGGGCGAGGATTCGAAGAATCTGCAGACGAAGAATCTGAGGAGGAAACCGCCAATGACGAGGAAAACGTCAATGATGGTTCGACTGCCGGGACGGAGTCTAACGCACATAGCAGCGAAAGGGATGGTATCGAAGTGGTAGATTTGGGCGAAGATGAAGAAGACCAAGAGCACGAAGCAAATGAAGGGGATGGTGATGCAATCAACGAAACCCTAGAGGTCGAAACAAACGTGGTTCCCCTACGCGTGGAATTCCCCCAATCCTCTCCGTCTCGAATGACTGACGAGGAATTGGCACTTCTGAGGCGAAATGACCCCATTGGGTATATGAAGGCAAAGTTGGCTCAGAGGGACGTTCCACTCGCTAGGGCTGGCACAAGTTCAACCAGCTATCCTCTTCCCACAGATGAAAGAGTTGTTCTTCTCAACAAAATTAGGAGAACCATTCTCAATGTGGATATATTCGAAGTGCTTAAGCAAGACAGTACTGCTTGCTATACTATGAAGGAGCTGCTCACAAAGGTTAATCTTTCCAACTACTCTTTTCCAGTTAGTACTCTCTTGTTTGATCTTCAGAATTTGCTGGACAACGTAACTGGCTACCTTCTCCAAGACGAATCTGCTGCCAAGAAGGTTCACGAGAAACGTATTGCCATGGATGCCGCCTATGAACAAGCTTCGAAGCTTTCTCAAGAAGCTGAGGATCAGGCTATGCATCTGAGGCAGGCGAAAACTGAATATGAGGCTCGAGCTGAGTCCATTCTTGTTTGGGAAAGGCAGATTCTGGAACTTCAGCAGAAAGTTAAGGAGGCTAAGGAACAACAACTAGCCTTCGAAACTAATCCTGCAGGTAACCAATTCGAAGAGCTTCTCAACCAGGGGCTTGCAGAAATGGAGACTGCAGAACAACTTAAAGGAGAAGTGGCAACCTTGGAAGGTGCCAGGCGGTTTGCTCAGCAGAGGCTTGAAACATTTCGAAGCACCTTTAATCGATTGAAAAATAATGTTTATTTCTAGATTTTTATGTCTATCTGACCATAACTTTGGTTTTTACATGTAATATTCGAACAACGCCATTTTGGCATTCTATCTTGCCATCTTGGCTTTTATAATATTTTGTTTACGTTGTTACTATTCGAATCTCCCGCAGGCTTGGCTTATATTTCTTTAAATATTTCCCATTAACCTTTAGGACACGTTTATCATCCAAGAGTTCTTCGACTTCGTATGCATTGTTTGAGAATACTTTTAATATTCGAAAAGGTCCTTCCCAATGAGGTGACCATTTACCTAATGCTTTGTTCTTCTTATCCATAGGCAATATGACTCTCCAAACCAAGTCATTAATAACGAATACTTTTTTCTTCACCCTTTTATTGTATGTTCTGGCCACTCTTTCTTTTTGCCTCATCAAAATCTCCAACGCATGTAATCTAATTTCGTCCAACTCAACTAATTCATTCATCATCATTTCCCAATATAATGCAGCTGGAATTTCGTTTTGTTTCTGGATTCGAACTGATTGCAGATGAATTTCTACTGGTAACACCGCATCATGGCCGAATGTAAGTTGGAAAGGCGTAGTGTTAGTGGCTTCCTTAGGAGATGTCCTACAAGCCCACAACACTTGGTCCAGAGTTTTGTGCCAATTTCTTGGCTACTTGCCAATATGCTTCTTGATTAATCCTATTATTACTTTATTTGCTGCTTCGACTTGTCCGTTTGCTTGAGCATAATATGGTGTTGATGTTAGCAATCTAAACCCCATTTCTTGGGCAAATCCTTGCATCTTTCTACCAGTAAATACAGAGCCTTGGTCTGTAGTTATACTTTCTGGCAATCCAAACCTATAGATAATGTGCTTTTGTATAAATTCGATAATTGCCTCTTGATCAGCAACTACCAAAGGTATAGCTTCGATCCATTTGGTAAAATAATCTACTCCTACCAAGATATATTTCTGACCTTTGGACGAAGCAGGATTTATCTCCCCTATCAGATCCAATGCCCATCCTCTGAATGGCCATGGTTTGATGATCGAATGCAACTCACTTGCAGGGGCGTGTTGAATTCCTGCATGTTTCTGACATTCCTCACATCCTTTAGCAAAGTCTATGCAATCTTTGAGCATGCTAGGCCAATACAAACCATATCGAAATAGCAACCATTTCATTTTATGGCCTGCTTGGTGTGCCCCACATGCCCCATTATGGACTTCAGACAATGCTAAATATGCCTCACTTTCTCCTAGGCATTTCAATAATACACCTTCTTGGGTCTTTTTGAACAATTCGTTCCCCATGAGGAGATATGACAATGCTCTATATTTTGTTTTTCTATCTACCTTTAGAGTTGGGTCTGCTAAATAACTCTTTAATGGACTTCGCCAATTTGTATCTGACAAAGTATTTATGGCTAGAATTTCGAATCCCTGTTTCTCAGCATATCCCAATCTCATACTTTCCAGATCCGATGGTGTGAATCTAGTAGCCATAACTCTTCCCCTTATTTCGACCAAATCCTTAAGATTCTTGGTAGATACTCTATAACCTGAAGCCAACTGCGCTAAGTCATTTGCTTCTTGGTTTTCTAACCTTGGTATGTGTTGAATATCCATGTATTCAAACTTTCTTAATAGCCTATTGACTATGACGAAGTATACCATTAAATTTTCCTTTATGCACTTGTATTCTTTTGTGATTTGTTTGACCACCAATTCAGAGTCTCCTTTAATTTCGACTCTGGTTACCCCCAATTCCAACAAAGCTTCAAGTCCAACAATGAGCGCTTCATACTCAGCTTCGTTGTTCGAACAACGAGGACCATCCAATTTATACTTGAATTTTGTTGGAATTCCTTCAGGAGAAATTAGAAGGACTCCAACACCACTTCCATTCCTGTGGGTTGAACCATCAAAGTACAATTTCCATGGTTGCATTTCGACATAACTCATGCTTGTCTGCTCAACCAACGAATGATCCACAATGAAATCAGAAATCACTTGACCTTTCATAGCTTTTAAGGGCATGAAAGTCAATGAATATTCTGTTAAGGCCAGAGCCCACTTTCCAACTCTACTATGCATTATTGGCTTTGAAAGCATATGTTTAATGACATCGAAGTGAGACGAAACATAAACATCAACAGGTTTTATATAATACTTGAGTTTCATACAAGAGAAATATAAACAGAGACATAGCTTTTCTAAATTGCTATATCTGGTCTCTGCATCATTTAGCACTCTACTTAAATAGTATATGGCTCTTTCGACGCCATTGTTATCCTCTTGTGCTAACATACTACCTATGCTAACTTCAGAGGCAGATATGTACAATCTCATGGGCTTCCCCCATGATGGTGGAGACAAAATAGGAGGTTGGGAAAGATATTCTTTTATTTTGTCAAACGCCTCCTGGTGAGCTTCGTTCCATTCGAAGGCCTGACCTTGCTTCAGACGAAGTAACGGAGAGAAAGCTTGGGTCCTTCCACTCAGGTTCGAAATGAATCTTCTGAGGAAGTTAACTTTCCCTAGTAGAGATTGCAACTCCCTTTTTGATGCAGGTGCTTTCGTCTCCATTATGGCTTTGGTTTTGTTCTGGTTAATTTCAATTCCTTTCTTGTGGACCACAAAACCAAGAAAATCTCCAGCCTGCACAAAAAATGCACATTTAAGGGGATTCATTTTTAAGCCATGTTTTCTCATTCGTTCGAATGATTGGCTTAAATGATGCAAATGTGCTTCTGCAGATATAGATTTGATGACTATATCATCAATATACACCTGCATGAAGGTTTCGATGAAGTCATGAAAGATTGAATTCATCGCCCTTTGATAAGTTGCCCTAGCATTTTTTAAACCAAAAGGCATCACCACCCATTCGTAGGTGCCTAAGGCTCCTGGGCAACGAAATGCTGTTTTTGCAACATCTTCTTCAGCAATGAAAATCTGGTTATATCCAGAGTATCCATCTAACATGCTCAAGTATTCGAATCCTGCAGCAGAATCTACTAGCATTTCTGCCACGGGCATGGAATATTCATCCTTAGGGGTTGCAGTATTTAAATCCCTAAAATCTATGCAAATTCTTAAAGAACCATTTTTCTTAATAACAGGTACTATGTTTGCTAACCATTCAACGTACCTTGTTGTTCTGATGAATTTGCAGCGCAGCAACCTTTCGATCTCAGCTTTAATTTTTGTGAGAACTGCTGGTGCGAATCTTCTGGGAGTTTATTTGATGGGCCTCTTGCCATCTTTGATTGGCAGTCTATGTTCGACCAACTCCCTCTTTAAACCAGGCATCTCATCATAATCCCATGCGAAACAATCTTTGTTTTTCCTAAGGACTTCGATCACTTTTTCCTTGAGGCCTGGGCTAAGTTTAGCACTCACGTAAGTTACTCTTTTCGTTTTTTCATCCCCTAAGTTGACTTCTTCGAGCGGGTCCTGTGCCAACATTTTGACACCTGAGTTTATGGGGTCCCTTTCGAAGCCTAAGGGTTCTTTGTCATAGATGGCATCCAACCTTTGATCCATCTCCAACTCTTTGATGGGTGAGCATTTCGAACCCCCCCCCACTAACTTCATTCGTCTTTACAGTTGATTCATTTATTTCAGCCTCTAAGGCCGCTTTTGATTCATTCTCAGCCATATAGGCCGAAATCCTTTCGAAGAAGGTAGACTCAGTCATGGTTAAGGTTGTCGAAGTCCCAGCCTGCTGGCCGTTTTTGAATAGCACCTTCAACTTCCTCTTCTTCGCTGATTATTGTTCTATCCCAGTAAAGACCATCATGACGAAGTGTCATGTAGTAGTGGGCGTTTCTAGTTTCATTCATCTCATCGTTTGGAACACATGGAGCAATCTTTGCCAGATTTTTATCATAATCCCTTTTGTCAACTAAATTGACAGTTGACATAAAGTAACTCTGGTCTGCTTCGATGTTTTCCACGATGCCGTCATCTCTCCACAGAACTAGTCGTTGATGCATTGACGAAGGGACTGCCCCCACGCCATGGATCCACTCTCTTCCTAGCAGTAGGTTATAGTTGGCCTTGGCTTCGATAACCATAAACATGGTGGGCCTGCAACTTGAGCCTATTGTCAATTCCAACTGGACCACCCCCAGTGTTTTGCCCACTTTTCCCTCATAATTGGATAGAACCATATTATGGGGCTTGATATCTCCTTCGCGGATCTCTAACCTTTTTAGCATGAAATGGGGAATCAGGTTAACTGCAGCACCCCCATCCACTAGAACTTTGTTCACACCATGGACACCTACTTTCGCCCGAATGAACAGTGGCTTGAGATGATTCTTCATTGCAGGCTCTGGACGTTCGAAGAACGCATTTTGTTCCTCAACAGCCCCATTATCCATCACGTAGTAGCACACGGGCCTATGTTTCATTAGATCTGTGGTGTCTTCCTCCTCATATTCATTGATTTCGGTTTCCTGCCCAAATTCGCAGGGAAGCACAGACACCACGTTACAGTTCAGGTTGAATGAAGACTCCCCCTCCGATTCGAAATTATCTGTTATCATATCTTCGTCCTCTTCCGGGCCTGGAGTGTATTCCTTTGGCTCGTCTCGTTGGTCTTCAGAAAAAAGCCTCCTATTGACTGGAGCTTTCTCTTCAGTCTGATTTTTTGGTTTGTTGGTGCTCGATTCACCTTGTATCTTCGTTGAAGTATCCCCTTTGTTTGCCACAGCTTCTCTCTCAGCCTTTCGAATCCTTTGTTGTCTGCGCCACTGGGATCTTGACATGGGGTTCCTTCCTTTGTAATTCTCTAATCTCACTTCCTCCCTTTTTTGTGTGTTGAATTGCCTCCTGTATGTCACAGCATGGCGTGCATTTCGTTCAGCACTCCTCCATTTGTCTTTGCCTTTGTCATTTCTGACTTGTAGCCATCTATCGGTTGGCACTTCAGCAGGGAGTTTGAAAGTCACTCTTCGAGCAACTTTGGGGTGAGGGCTATCAGGTCTTCGCTGTTTGTATCTGCTGTCGAAACGCGGGCCCATCTGGGCAGTTTCTTGATGGTTCCAGCAAGGGGCGAAGGGGATCGTTTCGAAGGCCCTGGCCATGCTTTGGTCATACACAGCAGAACACCTTGGGCAAACCAAGCACTTAGTTGCCCCTTTGTAGCAGCGAAAAACAAACTCCAACAAACTCTCTCCAGCCTTTGGATAGCACCTAAAAAGTTGGTTATCCTGGCGCCAATTGTTGCCAGTTCGAGCCCTCTGTACCCTTTCGAAATTTGCAGCAATTATTTGGTTGCAGAGGATGCTGCACCTAGGGCACAATATCATGCCTGGATCTCCTTTGTGGCATGTCATGAGGTAGTCTTTGAGAGTAGCATCTCCAGTGTGATTATCCCCCATTCTGTGCTTTTCTTTTTCTAAGTATTTTTCCACTTCCTCCATCTCGGAACGGGGTCTTTCCATATCCACCATATTTATTTCCACATCCCCCTCTTTAGTTTCGTCATCGCCCCATCCTGTGGGCTTTATGTCTTCGATCTGGACCTTCGAAATTTCTGGGGCAGAATATTTGACCAGATAGTCAAATTTTCCACTGGGTTCCCCTAGAGTGTCCCATATTTCCTTCTGAAGGGGAACTGGCTGCGTAATTTGGACTTTCTCCAATTCCAGCCTCAAGCCCTCAGTGACTTGTGTCAATCCTTCGTTTTGATTCCCTTGGCCTTTAGTAGCCTGGGTTTCTCCTGCAACAGCCACAGGTGCAGCAATCGAAGTATCTGGCGTATTCTGGATGCCTTCAGTGACTTCCTCGCTGACTTCGACCATCACCCAGTTTTCGACTCCAGTGTCCTTCTCTCCTGTTAGGGCGTCGCTTCGATCAGTTTCCACCATGTTGACCTCTCCAATGCATGCAGGCTCGGAGTAGTTGGTGTCTGCGACGACCAAAGGATCTTCGTCCACTTTCATCTTCACCTTATCAGCAAACTTTAGTCTGCCATCTTTGATTGCGTTTTGAATCAAGTCCCTGAAAAGAAAACATTGTGAGGTCTTGTGGCCTAGGAAACTATGATATTTGCAAAATCCCCTTTTCTTCCTCTGATCCAAGGGAGGTATTTTGACATTTGGTGGCACAATTAGTTGGCCATCCTTGACAAGCAAGTCAAAAATTTCGTCACACTTAGTGACGTCGAAGGTATAAACCTTCTTTGGAAACTTGTCACTTTTCTCATTTTCAACAATATCTTTCCCTTTCGTGGGAACTAACATTTTGCAGGAGTAAGGCGGGGCCTGTTTTAATTCAGCGAGGTTGATTTCGACCTCTTCGAATTCGAATTCAGGATATTCTTCCACTTCCTCAGTCCCAACATAGGAAACCCTTTCTTTCTTACTATTCTTAAAGACTCTGGCCTTTTCGACTTTTAGTCTTTCGACCTGTCGAACCCTATCGGCTAATTGAGCCATATCCCTCAAATACTGAGTATCTAATTTCTTTCGAATAGAATAATCCAAACCCCCAGCGGCCATTTCGACTAACTCATGTTCAGGCACTACTGTGTAACATCTTGATTTTAACAGCCTAAATCTATTCAAATAATCATCTATGGGTTCAGTGAACTTTCTCTTAACACTGGCCAATTCCTTCAAACTTATTTTCGATTGTCCCATGTAAAATTGTTCATGGAATAATCTCTCTAAAAGGGTCCAAGTGTCAATAGACCCAGGAGGCAACGTGGCAAACTAAGTGAAGGCGTTCTTTGTCAAGGAACTTGGGAAGTATTTGATTCTAAGATCTTCATTATTGGCTATATCTCCCGCTTCGGTTAGATATCTCGCTATGTGTTCGACTGTTGACTCGTTGGTATCCCCAGCGAACTTTGTAAATTTAGGGACTTTGTATCCCCTTGGTAAATCAGTATGCATTATACAATCCAATATAGGAGAAGCGTAATTTGGCCTCCTCATTCCCATATTGAGGCCGTTTTGGGCCATGATCCTCTCTATCATGGTGGTCAGATTATTTTCTGCCAAGATGTTATCGTTTTGAATCCTATGAACGACGGCATCGGCATCTTGATTTCGACCAACCAAAACAACTCCCCTAGGTTGTTCTTCTCGAAATCCTGGGGCTTCTGGCCTTTCGATCCTTGCCCCTGGTTCCATAACTTCCCTTTGTGGGCCCGGAATTATTGGGGCTTCTAACCTTGGTGCTCTGGCCCCTAAGTTAGCTTCTTCTCTGGGTGGTCTATGAATTGGGTCGTTAGCAATTTGTTCTATAACAGGCATGTTTGTTCGAAATCCCGCCTGGTTCTGCCTACGCCTTTCTGTGGGAGCAAAGAAATCTGCTATTCGACTCATATTGTCAGCGTTTTCCCTGTTCGTCACAGTCACATTCTGAACTATTGGGGCAAATATTTCCTGCATGGTTTGCGCTAACACCCCTATCATATTGTGGTTGTTGTCATCCATCAATTTCCTAAAAGCCAACTGGTTATCTGTGGTTAGGATAGGCAACGTGCTATAACCCACTGACCCTTGGTTATTTGTCGTAAATTGGTTCGCCCCAGACCCAGATCCTAGTTGTGGGGATGAATTCGATGTGGAATTGTGTAAACCTGCCATAAAAGATGTTGGCATTCCGTAAGAAGAACTTCTAATTCTATTCCCATCGAAGCCGGGTGGTCTAGTTAATGGTGTGGCGAAATGGGATTGTGTTCCTGGTGGTGGAACGAATCCCCCAGGGTAGCCCATAGTTCCAGTATTTCCTAAGATCGAACTGTTAGTTGATATGCCACTTATTCCATTGGTGGATATATTACTGGTTGAAGATGCAACAGACTGTGCATTTGAAGGGATTACATTAGATGTTCCGCTCGAAATGGACGCGTTAGTGCCTGTTGCCTGTGGGCCACCTTGGTCTCCTTGTTGATTGTCTGAATTAGACATTTTGTCCAAACGTTTTCTTCTGGATAAAGGTTGGTTGTTGTTGGTTATCTTACCACTTCTCAGGTTCATAAAACAGCAAACTCCTTAGGTTCCTACGTTTTTGGGATGGCTATGTCTCGACAATCCTTAATTCTGATATCCAACTATTCGTCCCACCGGGTGTGCCAATTTGTTTCCAGTGATTTCTGGTAAACAACCGCTAGTCTTCCAAACTATCGAATAATCTTTGTTAACGCTATTCAATCTCTCTGGTAACTCACAGGATCGACTAGATTGATCCTAGGACTCCTTGGATATTAAAGTTACTCTCACAATCGAACAATTATTCATGGTTGCCATTGTACAAGTGTTTGGTTTATTTCGATCTCTCTCTCTAAGAGTTTAAAAATGTGGTCAAAATGTATATGAAAACTAAGTTATACGAATAAATGCTAATTGTAATGCTGATTGAAGAGACATATAAAACTGTATGAAAAATGAAGTAACTGGTTTCGATTTATAAAACATTTAACATAAAAGGTTTCTGGAATGTAGAAGTTTAAAATGTGAAGAAAGCGTTTAATGCAAGAAATCTATAAATGATTTTAAGTAAAAGTATGCGTTTGAAAAACAATACTTGAAAGTAAAGGTATTGAAAGTGTAACAGTTCTCTGAAATGTAAAGTGCTCGAAATATAAAGAAAGCAGTAAAACGTAAACTTTGAGGAAAAGACTTTGAAATGAAAAGACAATAAATAAGGAAACTTGTAAATGTTATTCGACGAAAAGAAAAGAGGAAAGTACTGGAAATGGTAAAAAAGGCTTTCATTAAGTTAGAAATACATGGTGCTATCATACATACATTTCTCTTGCATTCGTTTCCCTTGCCATGTGGTAGTTTGAATGTTATTGAGTATTTTGTATAACAGATATGACACACCGAAATCCTAATACTAAGACTTCTATTTATACTAATTCGACCCTAACGGTCTCGCTATAGGATCATGCCACGTTTCGAACATGCAAGACAATGCTTCTTTCATCTTTCCACGTGTCCCCAAATGCTCCAACACATAACTTTCAAACTTTGAAAGTCCCGCTTCCATTTGAATTTTAAATGCTTTGGTGTTTCTCCATTTCGAACGCTCTTCCAAAACCTAGCCTCGCTGTTGTTTCGAGACCCCTTTGGATATTTGCTTCCATAATCACTGTTCGAAGCTTCGAGCTTTGACACACTTATTCGAAACACTGCTTCTGCAACTTCGAAATATGGCGTTTAATTCCATTTCGATCAGAACTTTTAACTCTTTTGAATTCCAAATAACATTATCAAAATCTTCAGCCAACACTCCCTCTCCATAATCAGAACTTAATCCACCTTCACCTCAACCATCATCTCCACAACCTGAGTCTCAACACTCTGAGTCTCACCACTCTGAACCTCAAACCCCTGAACCTCATTCACCCCAATCCTCTGAACCACAACCCTTGGCAATTCAAATGCCTTGTGGTACAACTGTAAACATACCCCAACTGCCATCATCACCAGAAACTACCCCTCCAAATACTCCAAACAGTCCAATAATCATTTCTGATTCTCCCACTCCATCTCCCAAACAAAATATAGATGACCACATCAAGACCTTCATTGACCTCACAGTCCTTGACCGCCTTGCTGATCTTAAAAACAAAATAGCCATTCCCAAACCCAGACAACTAGATGTTGGTTATGGTATTTTGAATTTTGAAACAGGAATGCAGAATTGGATTGCTTCTCTAAAGCAGGTTTGTCCTGGAATGATTGATCTTGCTGCTTCAGACCAACTCTGGACACAATTCAGAATGTGGGTACGCGCTGAAGCCTTCAAGATGCAAGACATAAACTATGAACAAGCTCAACAGAACTTCAGCAAACTACTGAAAGAAGTTGAAGGTCCAGTCATGAGTCAACTGCTGAAGGAGGAAGTGCTCTTTCTGGATAGTGAGCCATGGTCTGAAAAGCGTCCAGCTTCAAAAGTTCAGCCAGCAGAAGATCAGACAATTCAAGCTGAAGATGTTAGTCAAGCAGAAGATGTTGCAGAAAGCTCTCAGAAGCATCTTGTTTTTGACGTCTCTCAAGCTGCTTTGGACAGGCAGACTCTTGAAGAGCTGAAGCAGAATGATATTCGTCTGCAACAAAGAATGGATGAGAATGATCAAAGAATGAAGGAAAGGATGGATGTGCAAGATGGCAAGATTGATACAGTAGTCAGCATGGTGCATCAGCAGAAGGAAACTGCTGATCAGATCAAGAACATGCTAGAAGCTCTGTTCACACGCTTTCCACCCCAACCTTAGATTTTCATTCATGATGTTTTCATTGTTTTCTTTCCATGTTTTCTGTACTATCTTCTATGCTTTGAATTAAATATAACAGTTTTTCTACTCTGATCGTTTTATCTTATATTACTTGCACTTTTTGATTGCTGACAAAAAGGGGGAGAAAAAGAATGATATTTTTCAATAACGGATTACTGAGACAAAAGTCTCAAACATTCTAACACTCTGATATTCTTGAATGTTTCCTTGTTTTGCATAAGCTTACAGGTACAAGAAGTTAATTATCTCTGATACACTGAAGCTCTGCTCGAGTAAAAGAAAGATCTGATGCTCAAAGAAAGTTCAAGAAAGATCTGATGCTAAAGGATTCAAGGAATTAAAAAGGGAAGTAATAAACTCAGGGGGAGTTTTTCTGATCATAACTCTGATAGTTGTTCTCTTATCCCCTTAAGCTCTGATACCTTTTATTCCTCCTTATCTTTGATACTATTTAATTCTGATACAATTTATTATTTGGTTATCTCTGCTACTTTTCTCGCTAATTTTCAATTGAAAAATTCTAGTTTTTGTCATCATCAAAAAGGGGGAGATTGTTAGAACAAAGTTTGAATCTACTACCCTAAGTTAAAGTTTTGATGATAACAAAATGCAAGATTATATAAATTGTATGATTCATGTAAGACATATATGCTACCTAAAAATTATGTTTTGTTTTACAGAAACTCTGATGAGTATCAGCATAAGAATATCATCATCAGCATCAGAAGATGAATTATCAACATCAGCATCAGAGGATGTTATATCAGATACCAGAATCAGAAGATCAAAGCATGTGCTTACGCTGAATCTTGATGAACAGATCGGCGCGTAACAATCTAAACTCTGATCAAGACCACAACGATTGATCAGCATTTAGCAGCGTCAGAATAAGCCAAAGTCAGAACACGTTTAATTGCCAACGGTACTGTGCATTCAAGATACTTTATTATCAACGGCATTTTTTCCAGACAAAGATCTGCTCAATATGGAAAGAATGTAATTGGCATTGAAACGGAATAACTGACTCCAACGTACCATTTTCCAATGCTATATAAACAAGCAAGTGAGGAATGAAACGGCTAATTCTCTACCACTCTCTACACGCCTAAAGCTATTCATATTCATCCTCATTCCCAGTTTTCTAAAAGCTCTCAAATTACCTATTCTATTTTTTTAGCATTCTAGTTCTCATAAGCTTAATTTGTGTAATATCACAGTTGTGATAAACAGTTTTGTAGAAAACATTCAACACACTTAGATTTCATTTCTTTGTAAGAAAGTATTTCCTTGAGAAACCGGCTTGTGGTTTTGACTCAAGAAGGCTTTAGCAATTGTTAAAGCAAGTTGTAATATTCAGTTGAATATAATGGATTAAGACCTCGTTGGAGAGAGGCGAAATCACCTTGACGGGTGGACTGGAGTAGTTTGAGATCAAACGAACCAGGATAAAAACAACGTGTTATCTGCATTTGATTTCAAGTTTTACAATTCAACCCCCCTTCTTGTGTTTTTCACTTCTTCAACTACCTTATCATTCTGCATAAGCACACCTCCTAAACCCATCTTAGAAGCATCACAATATACCACAAAAGGTTCTCCTGAATTAGGTAACGTCAAAATCGGAGCCGACGTTAACCTCTTCTTCAATTCTGTAAAACTTTCTTCGCACTGAACATCCCATACAAAAGCTCTACCTTTACAAGTCAACTTAGTCAATGGAAGTGCCAACTTAGAAAAAGCTTCGATAAACCTTCTATAGTAACCAGCTAATCTCAAAAAGCTTCTAATCTCAGTAGCTGACTTCGTAGTTTCCCATTGCAATACCGCATCAACCTCCGATGGATCTACAACAATGCCACTACCTGAGATCACATGACCAAGAAAACTAACCTCCTTTAACCAGAATTCACACTTGGACAGCTTTGCATACAACTTCTTCTCTTTCAAAACTTGCAATACTACTCGTAAGTGTTCTGCATGCTCTTCTTCTAACTTGGAATAAATCAAAATGTCATCAATAAACACTACTACGAACCGATCCAAATAAGTATGAAAGATATGATTCATGTATTCCATGAATACTCCCGGCGCATTATTAACATTGAAAGGCATCACCGAATACTCATAATGTCCATAATGCTTTCTGAAAGCCGTCTTCTGGATATCTTCATCCTTCACTTTAATCTGGTGGTAACCCGACCTCAAATCAATCTTACTAAACACCCGAGCATCCACAAATTGGTCCATCAAGTCATCTATTCTTGGAAGCGGATACTTGTTCTTAATCGTCACTTTATTCAACTGTCTATAATCAACACAGAGCCTCATACTTCCATATTTCTTCTTTACTAACAACTTTGGAGCTCCCCACGGCGATACACTTGGTCTTACAAACTTCTTTTCAAGTAACTCTTCCAATTTCTTCTTTAACTCTGACAATTCGGATGCAGACATCCTGTATGGTGCCATAGACACAGGTCTGGTACCAGGTACAAGATCAATTGCAAATTCAACTTCCCTCTCCGGCGGTACATCAGGAATTTCATCAGGAAAAACTTTAGGAAATTCACACACCACCTGCAATTCCTCAATTATAGCTTGAGTCTCTACAGATAGCGACGCCATCAACGAGAACATATGTGCTTCTTCTTGCATCAACTTCCTCAACTGTCTAGCAGGCAGCAGACTATCTTCCTCTTCTTCAGGAGTAAAAAACGTCATAGACTTGTCATAACACTTAATATGAACATAGTAATGCTCTGACCAGTTCATACCCAAAATCACATCCAACCCTCTTAGCGGTAAACAAACCAAATCAACAGCAAATTCTCTGTCGAAGATCAACAGGGGACACTTTAAACACACAAAAGAAATAGTCACTGACCCATTGGCTGGAGTATCAATGACCATTTCTCCATCGCATGCGCCATTGCTTCTAAAGCAGCTACAAGTGCAGCATCATTCCTTCCGGCCATCACAACTTACCACTATAATATAAACAACGATTAGAACTCAAATTAATAATACTTGATTGTTAGACAACTACGACTCGACAACTTGGTTGGACAGACCAACCTTTACTCTGATACCAACTTTGTAACACCCCAATTCTACCCGGCAATTAGAAATGTAAATTAAAGTCATAAACTTCATGCAACTGAATCAGGATGCCACAAATTCAACTTTAAAAACATATACGCAGTGGAATCATAATAACAACTTTGTACAACAAATATAATAACTTCAAAATAATGCATACTTAGCAACAAACGAATTAAAGTTCAACAACTGAAATAATAAATGACTAAAAGCAACAAGTGTTCATCCCCCCTGAGTGTTACCTATCAGAGCAATGACATTGACTCGAACTACTGAAGGTATACAACCCTCACTCTGGATTACCTGCACGTTACCAACGTAAGGGTAACATTCAAACAGAAGGGGTGAGATATCTAACAATATAATAAAATGTATGATAAATAATATATTAAATTATATCACATAACATCACCACTTCTCATTGTATAAACAACAATAATCACAACAGAATACCAACAATATACACATTTACCGCATCAATACACAACTTATTTATGCAATCATATAATGCGACTCAATACTATGCAAATTCATGTGGTACCATTGGAGCATAACTTCCATCTCAAAAGAATTGCCAATAAGTAGAGACATCAACAAGGCATAAGCCTTCATCTTAATATTCGCCAATACAGGCCATCTTAACGAGCATCAGTTCCATCTTGAAATGCAATGTATGTGACACAATCATGAATGTAATGGCAACACCATAATTAACAATATCTCAACACAACATCAAAGTTGGATAGAAGGCTACATCTTAATAGTTGCCAATTATTAGAGGCATCTCAACATCTTTCATCAACATCATTCATCAACATCATTAATCAACATAATTCATCAAACATCATTTATCAACATAATTCATCAAACATCATTTATCAGCATAATTCATCAAACATCATTTATCATCATAATTCATCAAACACCATTTCATCAACAACTCAGCCATACAACAATACAACAGTAAATCGTCAATCTTGCAACGTTGACCATAGGCCTACAACATGATATTTCCTATAATTAATTAATCATCTAAGGCTTACCTATAAATTACCAAACTTCTACATATTACTATTATGTAATACTACATCATTATCATCATTAATCTTATTGTTATGAACCAAAGAATAGTCTATAATCATCTCATCCTCATCATTCTTCATAAAATAATCATACCGATTAATGCGGGAAGCTAACTCTAGTACTAAATTGGGTTACTAGGATTATCCTTCCTATTCTTCATTTTAATTCTTAGGAATGAAGAACTTCGCGTCATGTATTCAACGCTTCGAACGACACCTCAAACGGAGTCCGGAAATTCAAGTTACAACCTCTGGAAACGAATCTGTCAAAAACCAGACTACATGAATCGACGCGTAATGTCTTGAGTCGATGCGTACCAGGCTTAACACGCTACATGAGTCGACGCATACTCCCTTTGTATCGATTCATAATTAGTCTGCAACACTGCATGTATCGATACATGGTCCTATGTATCGACTCATCCTGAGTCTAAAAGCCTGCATGTATCGACGCATGGCTTCTTTGTATCGACTCATCCTGAGTCTAAAAACCTTCATGCATTGACACATGACTTTTGGGGTCGACACATACTGTTCTGTCATGAATATTTTTTGCGGTTTCACTGTGTTTTCACTGCGGTTTCCATGCTTTAGGCCCTAAAAACATCCTCTGATCATAGGTAATCATCAATTACAATCATCCTATATTTCTACATCAAATATACAGCATTAGGGCATCGTTATTCATCCTTAAATCATTGATTCTCATCAAACAACAATGTATATAATTCAATCATAAACCAAACAATCTTTCACATCGAATCCCACATACTTATCATCATAAACCCTATTATAGAGTCAGAGCCCCACCCTTACCTTGGATTGAAGGTTGCTCTATAACTTTTCCAATTGAATTTTGTTCTGCCTCTTTTCCTTCTTTTCTGCAACTTTCACGTTCTCTTTTTCTCTTCTTCCAACCCTTATTTCCTTCATTTCTTTCTGCTTCTTCTTTTATTATTATTTCTAAAAACTAATATAATAACCCTATAATTCTCATTATGCCTTAATGGGCTTAAGACTCTTACACTCCCTCTTTCTACTACTTATATTCCTTAAAATAAGCCCACATGAAATAATATTATTATTATAATATTATTCCACAACTTAATAGAATAAATAAATCCAATAACAATAACACATCAATTATCATTATAACACAACTTCACAAATATTCCAAAAATAATTTTATTAAATAATTAATTAAATTACGGGCGTTACAACATGGAAACGCTTACTTGGTATAACAAGCATCTCTTATTATTTCTCACCTACAACATCAGAGTTAATCTTCCTCTGACCATTTTCAACTTCTTGAAGGAACTGATAAAGACTTCTCAAGAGGAAATAACTTTCCCCATACCTTATGGAAGAGTTCTTTCTGAACTTTTTTATAAGTTAGGGATAGTTAGGGGGTAATGTTAAAGTTGAGTGGACTGAGAAGTTTGAATTTGTTGAGTATATTTCTTTGTTGTGTTATTTTTTTATTATTATCAATGAAATATTTATTTTTTCTATTATTATCTATTCTTATTTATTCATAACAAAGTTTTTAGCATGTTGGAAAAGAAGCCAAGTGATAAATTATTGAAAAAAGTTTTAAATGTTGCAACGGGGATTCGACTTGAGGTTCCTTATATATTACCTCAATACTCAAGAAAATCGAGATAACAGGTTTATTAATTTTTTTATGGAAAAAAAGTGGTAACTTATAGCTGTGTTTCCTCAGGTTTATATAACACTGACATAACATGTTGTTTATCTTATTAAAAAATATAACATTGCGCTCCCAGGATATATCCTCTCGTTTTTTAGCATGTTGGAGATGAAAGTTTCGTCATAAAAAGTGTTATTCATTATAGTGACCCTTATATGTTTACCCTATGTATTCCTATGTACTCTAAAAACCTTTTGTACTTAAACCTTAATCCCATTTTCAAACTTTAACCTCTTTCATAAGAAACCTTAACTTTGTGTCATTGTATTTTCAAAATCTTCTTTTTCAATAAATGCTTCAATACACTTAAGCATATTAAACAATTTCAAAAAACTGAAAGTGATTCAACCTCACTCAAATCTTTTTGCCACTTGTATTTTCAATTTAAAACATTTTCTCAAAGAGATTGGGTATAAATTCTGTTCATAGTTGAGATGTGATACCCATATCCCCATAGTAGTGATTGAAGCAAATATTGATTCTTTCCACATGAGAAAATTAGTGGCAACTTGTTGATCTTATATCCAAGTTAGTATCCCTTCCTCTATTATGATGCAAGATCCATCTTCTCATACTTGTGGTGGTATTAATCGAGTATTCTCCTTAAGATAATGAAATATCTCTTTTCCTAAAATTAACCATAACAATTTATTCCGTTATTTTTACCACGAACTACGAGGTTTTGATCCTTCATTGGTACGTAGGCGTAAGACTCTGTCTTTCCAAACAAAAATATAATAAAAAAACATTTATTTTCTCACCTCAACACTCATTTAGCAAGAAAACCCATTTAAATCGAAAATAGATGTTATAAAAGGTTCTTATAGATATACATAGGATGATAATACATTCTCTTTGTATAAACTAACCCCCTCGCCTTAAATCTCTTCTTCGTGCTTTGCTTTTAGTCTTTACTTCTTGCGTTTCATGTTTAAATAATAGGGTTTCAATATTTTCCCTTTTCCTTGGAAACAATAAAGTTATTGGTGACTTCTTAAGTCTTTGTGAGTCGATTTTCTCAATATATTGGTCTCCTCGATTTTTCACCGCAACACTCCCACAAACTGATAGTAGTCTATTCCCCTTGCCCAACAAGAGATTTTCACTATAATCAAACTGATTACAACTTGCTCAAGAAAATTAGAAAGAGACTTCAACTGATCAATCACACTAGAAAGAGACTTCTTCTTAAGCACACAAGCAGGGGCTTCCACTGCTCAAGCAAACTAGCAAGAGACTTCCACTGCTTTAGCAATCTAGCAAGAGACTTCATATACTCTAAACAAATAGTTTATGAGAATAGATACCAAATATAATTAATATAAAATCAGAAGTATAGTAGTGATATAGCACACACACAATGATTCTTAAATACTTAAGATTTCCAAGATATACAAAGATAAGAAATCTTAAGAACTTGGACAGTAAACAATTATAAAAACTTCAGCTCATGGTTATGTTCAGTGTTGTTATTTTAGATTGTTAGTTGTCTTCCTTCAAAAATTTAACTCCTTTTATAGAGACAGAAAAGAGACGTTGGAAGATAACTTGCACAAGTGAACTATGTTAAGAAGTAGTTCCAAAAGAGATGTTGAAAGTTGATCTTGTTAAGATCTTCAACCTTTATGTAAAAGCTTTATCTAGGGAATCTTTCTCATACTAGGTATCTACCAAAATGTTAGAGCATACTTAAGAGGTCATGTCAACTTACCTTTAGCCTTGCACTAAGAAACTCTAGTTGACTTTCTCCATAATCCGACTTTGACAAGATAGATCTACTTTGGAGACAAAGTACGAATCAGAAGCTGAATACCTTTAACTCGGGTCTTCAGAGTCTGAGTTATCGCCAGAAGCTGAGATACCAAGTTCTAAGTCATCAGATTTTGATCCTTCTGAATGGAAGTCCTTTAGCTTCTCTTTAGATGCTCTTATCAGGGTCAGAACCAAGTCAATTTTTAAGCTTGTGATCCTGCACACTTGAACATATATTAGTATTCTCATTTGTTCTTCAAGTACTTTGTTATCATCAAACCCCAAGGGATATGAACAATTTTGTTCCAACATTTAATCTATTTCCAAAGCTTTTTTGAACTAACCAAAGATTGGATGCTTAAGCTAATTGATTGGCAAAACTTTTTGAGCCAGATATTGTAACTGGCAAAAAATACGAGAGTCGCCACCACTATTTTTTGTCATATGGACAGGAAAGGAACGAAAACCCCTAATTTTCAGAGATTTCTAGATTCGCGAGTTGGTTAGATAAAGGGAAGGTGTTAGACACCCTTTATCTCTCTTGTATTCAAGGGGACCCTTTTAAGGTTTAAGACTTAATGGAAATTTCCTATTTATGTTATTACCATGTATATATGAAAATATTTAGTTTTTTAGTTAGGGGACTCGCCTTGGTTTTAACCGTGTGCCTACGTATCCTCTTGCGAAGAAATCAGAGCCCATCTCATAGTTTGTAGCATTTGGTTAGGTTTTTTTTATAGGTTGGCGTATAATTGCTTTCGAATGGTCTTTTGAACTTTGTATGGGTTTGAAAATTAAGCGATCGTAAATGCAGTTTGAAATATAATTTGAAAGCAATGTTATTAATCCTTTTTTGAAAATATCTTGAATTTTTATTATGTTAGTGAAAAAGGTTTTTTGTTGGTTAACTGTGTTAGAATTAATTTAGATTTAATTAGATATTAATTTATATTTAGGAATATCTTTTAGATTGTTTATATCTTTGTTAGAAGATATATATCTTAGATCTTCTTATATCTTTGTAGATATATTTTCGATTTAATTTTGTGTATAAATAGCCTAGTGAGTAGGTTATTGTAATTCATTGTAAATCCTTATTTTTGAAGCTATCAGTAAATATTCCTTTTGCCTTTTATCTTCCTTGTGCTCCAACAATTGGTATCTAGAGCTCCGGTTCGAAATCCACGGGAAAAGAAGTATTATGATTAAGAATTACAATATTCTGATTCTGGGAGTTTTGAGAAAACATTGATTTGGGAAATTCTGCATAAATTGCATAAGGTAGCAGATGAACGGAAACAGTGGCGATATTCATTCCAAGCTTCCAGTATTTGATGGAAAAAACTGGAATCGTTGGAAGATCCAGATGCACGTGGTATTTGGATCTCAAGATGTGTTAGAACTTATTACTGATGGCTATAATCTGTTAGAAGCAGATGCAACAGAGGACCAGAAGATAGCACAGAAGGCGCTGAGGAAGAAAGATCAGAAAATGTTGTTCTACATCTATCAATGTGTGGATGTGAATGTGTTTGAGAAGATTGCTGATTCTGAAATAGCAAAGCCTGCGTGGGACACACTGGTTAGATGTTACGGTGGTGATGCAACAGTGAAGAAGGTGAAGCTTCAGTTTCTCATAAAGAAATATGAGAATCTCAACATGAAGGACAACGAGAAGGTTTCTGAATACATCTCTAGAGTGATTCTGATTACTAATGAGATGAAAGCTTGTGGAGAAACTCTGTCTGAACAAGTAATTATCGAGAATATCTTGAGATCTTTAACTTCTCATTTTGATTACATTGTGGTAGAAATTGAACATTCCAAAGATCTGAGCACCATGAGAGTTGAAGAGGTGCAAAGTAATCTAGAGACGCATGAGTTGCGTATGACTGCAAGAACTTCTAAGAGGGAAGTAGAGCAGCAGGCTCTGAAAGTAACTTATGGTAAGAAGTATCAGAAGCAGACTTGGTCAGAAGCCAAGAAGAAAACTAATGGTGGTCAAAAGTCAGAAGCTTCAAATTATGATAGGCAGAAGAATGTCTAGAAGGGAAAGGAGAAGTCTGACAAGAAGAATGGTCAGTGTTACTGTTGCAAGAACTTTGGTCACTATGCCAGAGATTGCTGGTCCAACAATGAAAGAAAGTCAGAAGATGCAAATGTAGCCAGAGGAGATTCAGATGATGAACCTGTGCTATTTATGGCTTATGAATCTGATGAGGAACCAGTGAAATTGTCATTTTCTGATTCTGAAGAGGAAAAATAATATGACTCTGAATATTATGATTCTGAAGGAGTGATTTTGTATGAGTCAGAATCAGAATATGACTCTGAGTTAGAATTAGATGACGGCTTTTATGTTTTTGAAGATGAGTTAGAATCTGAGGTTTCTGAAGACGAGTTAGAGTCAGAAGATGACTCTGAAGCTGAAGGCAAGTTAGAATCCGAAGTTAATTCCGAGTCTGAAAAAGATTTTACATCTGAAGAAGAGTCAGAAGATGATGACTCTGGAAACTCTAAAGGTGAGTCAGATGGTGAATCTGATTCTGATTCAAATTTTGATGATGATCCAGAATTTGGTGGTGATCATGCTTCTGGAAGAGAAAAATCTCAAGACGTAGGTTCTGGAGGACAAACTTCTAAAGATGATCAAGTTTCTGGTGGAAATCATGACTCTAAGGATGGACCTTCTGAAGGAGGAGCTTCTCAAGGAAATTCAGTCTTTGACAGATCATGATTCTGGACGTGGAACTTCTGAAGGCAGAGCTTTTGAAAGTGATCCATCTTTTGAAGATGGTATTTCTGAAGGTAGTGGCTCTGACTCTGATGATGATTCAGACCCTGGGAATTTTCAAGACAGTCAAGGTTCTGGAGAAAGTCAAAACTCTGAAGCAAGATATTCTGAAGGGGGAAGTTCTGGTGTCCAAGGTTCTGAAGGTCCAGTTCAGAGGCAACAAAGAATTAGAAGCATCCCAAGAAGATTTGCAGAGTTTGACATGTTGCAAGACACTGAAGTAGAATCTGAAGGAGAAGTTATTTAGTGTGTAATGTTAGTAGACTCTAAACTCGTGAGTATGAAAGAGGCTTTTAAGGAGCAAGTTTGGTTACAGGCCATGAAAGAAGAACTTGATGCTATAGAGAGAAACAAGACTTGGAATTTGACAAAACTTCAAAAAGGCAAGAAAGTCATCACGCCACATGGGTTTTCAAGCAGAAGCTAAAGCTAGATGGATCAATTGGCAAACACAAAGTGAGATTAGTAGCAAGATTCTTTCTACAGAAGCCTGGGCTGGATTACTTTGAAATGTTTGCACCTGTGGCGAGACATGAAATAATCAGACTAGTGATTGCAATAGCTGCTAACAGGAATTGGCCTCTGATGCATTTAGATGTAAAATATTCATTTCTGAATGGTCCATTACAAGAAGAGGTGTATGTTTCACAACCTCCTGGATTTGAGAAAAGGAATCAAGAAGGGATGGTGTTCAAATTACACAAAGCATTGTATGGATTGAAGCAAGCGCCCAGAGCTTGGAATTTGAAGATTGATTCGTTTTTCAAGGAACAAGGGTTTCAGAAGTGTGAGATGGAGTATGGTGTTTATGTTCAACACACTTCAGAAGATAATATGATTCTGGTCTGTTTGTATGTTGATGATATATTACTTACAGGAAGTTCTGAACAAGATATAGTTGAGTTCAAAAAAGTTCTGATGAATGCTTTTGAGATGACAGATCTTGGAAAAATGAGTTTCTTTCTAGGGATGGAATTTATATACTCTAAGAAAGGAATCATTTTACATCAGATGAAGTATGAACTAGAGCTTCTGAAGAGATTTAATTTAGAAAATTGCAAGGTTGCTATCACACCTGCTGATACGAATCAGAAGTTGGATTCTGATTCTGATGGAGAGGATGTGGATGCTACAACCTTCAAACAGATGGTTGGTTCTCTAAGGTATTTGTGTAATACCAGACCTGATATTTGCTATGCAGTTGGAATGGTTAGTATATTTATGAGCAAACCAAAGTGGTCCCATTATCAAGCTGCAGTCAGGATTCTGAGGTATGTGAAGGGAACTCTGAAATATGGAGTGTTATTTCCGTCTGGAAGAAAGATCGAATCAGAACTTCTGAGTTATTATAATTCTGATTGGTGCAGAGATAGAGTTGACAAAAGTACTTCTGGGTACTTATTCAAATTTCTGGGAGGTCCTATTTCTTGGTGTTCCAAGAAGCAACCTGTTGTTGCTCTGTCAACTTGTGAAGCTGAATATATTGTAGGTACTCTGACTGCATGTCAAACTGTGTGGATTCTGAACTTGCTAAAAGATCTGAAGATTGAGGTAAATAAACCTCTGAAGCTGATGATTTATAACAAGTCTGCAGTCAATCTTGCCAAGAATCTAGTGTTGCATGGGAGAAGCAAGCATATTGAGATCAAGTATCATTTTCTAAGGAATCAAGTTCAGAATGGAATATTAGAGGTTGTGCACTTGTTGGCTGAAGATTTTGATGATATTGTTTGAAGCGAAGCAAGTTAGATGTTTCGATTGGAGTAAAGCAAGATGTCATGTTTCGAAATGGTAGAAGCAGTGCTTCGAATGGGCATGTCAAAACTCTGAGCTTCGAGTGACAGTTATGGGGATATATTCAAAGAAGTCTCAAAATGGTAACAAGGTTGTGTCCAAGAAATGAGTTCGAAACGAAGAGTGCCAAAACATTTGAAATTCAAACGCAAGCGGGATGTTCGAAATTTAAAATATATGCGCTGGAGCATTCGAAGACGCGTGGAAGCTAGAGGAGGGCATTGCTTTGCATGTTCTGAACGTGGCAGAATCTTATAGTAAGACCGTTATGGTCGAAATAGTATAAATAGAACTCTTAACATTAGGATTTCGTGTGTCATATCTATTGTACAAAAATTCAGTAAACATTCAAAATACCACATGGCTAGGGAAACGAATGCACGAACAATGTACGTATGATAACACCAAGTATTTATGATTCAATAAAAATCTTTATCATTTCCAGTCTTTTCCTCTATCTTCATGTCAATATCATTCAAAAGCCTTTACATTAAAATATTTTCATTTGAAGTCTTTTTACTGATGTCGTACATTTAAATGTTTTCTTTCCATTTCAAATCCTTTACATTTCAGAAATAACTTTTGTATATTTCATGCCTTTATCTTCATGCTTTTATCATTCGAATACCTTTTTCATTCAAAGTCATTTTACTGATTTCTTGCATTTAAACGCTTTCTTCATATTTCGAATCTTTTAAATTCCAGAGAATCTTTTACATTACATGCTTTTATATTTCAAAGTCATTTACTTGTCTTTTCTGCAGTTTTTACATGTCTTTACAATTGAACTTTATTCATGCAATTTAGTTTCGCGCGCATTTACTTGATCACGCCTTTAGATCTTTAATAGATTAATCGAAGTGAGTTAAACACCTACACAACATTCTAAATACCAACCATGAATATCAGTTCTATAATGAGAATTATCCAAATGACCAATACATCCTAGGATCAATCTAGTCGATCCTGCAAGTTACCAGAGAGATTAAATAACAATCATTAAGATTATTTGATAGTTTGGAGGACTAGCGGTTGTTTACCAGAAATCACTGTAAACAAATTGGCACACCTGGTGGGACCCGTCATTGGCCATTACGAAATTTAGAACAAAGTAAAAAATTGTTGAGACATAACCATTGTAAAAGTACTCTCTGAGTGATAAGTTTGTTGTTTTATGAACCTTAGAAGTGGTAGAATAACCAAGAGAAACCAACCCTTATCCAGAAGAAAACGTTTAAACAAGATGTCTAATCCAGACAATCAACAAGGGGAACAAAATATCCCACATACAACAGGCGCTAATATGTCCGCTTCGATGGGAACATCTAATGCAATCCCTTCGAACGCACAGTCTGTTGCATCCTCTACCAGTAGCGTAGCCACTAATGGAACAAATGGCATATCAACTAACAGTTTGATCCTAGGAAATACTGGAACCATTGGTTACCCTGGGGGATTCGTCCCACCATCAGGGAAACAAACCCATTTTGCCACCCCACTAACTAGACCACCCGGTTTCGATGGTAATAGAACCAGAAATTCCTCTTATGGAATGCCAACATCTTTTATGGCAGGCTTACACAATTCCACATCGAATTCATCACCACAATTAGGGTCTGGGTCTGGGGCAAATCAATTTATGACAAATAACCAAGGGTCAGTGGGTTATAGTGCAATGCCTATCTTAACCACAGAAAATCAGTTGGCCTTTAGGCAATTAATGGATGACAGTAACCATAATATGATAGGAGTGTTAGCACAAACTATGCAGGAAATCTTTGCCCCAATAGTACAAAATTTAACTGTGACAAACAGAGAAAACGCAGATAACATGAGTCGAATAGCAGACTTCTTCGCTCCCCCAGAAAGGCGTAGGCAGAATCAGGCGGGAGTTCGAGCAAATGTACCTATCATAGAACAAGTTGCTAACGACCCACCCTATAGACCAGCCAGAGAGGAGGTTAATTTGGGGGCAAGGGCACAAAGGCTAGAAGCCCCAATGATTCAAGGCCCACAAAGGGAAATTATGGAACCAGGGGCAAGGGTCGAAAGGCTAGAAGTCCCAGAGTTTCGAGAAGAACAACCTAGAGGAGTTGTCATGGTGGGTCGAAATCAAGATGCTGATGCAGTCGTTCACATAATTCGAAACGATAACATCTTGGCAGAAAACAACTTAACCACCATGATAGAGAGAATCATGGCCCAGAATGGCCTCAACACAGGAATTAGAAGGCCAAATTATGCCTCTCCTATATTAGATTACATAATGCACACTGATTTACCCAGGGGATATAAAGTCCCTAAGTTTACAAAGTTTGTTGGGGATACCAATGAGTCAACAGTCGAACACATAGCCAGGTATCTAACCGAAGCAGGAGATATAGCCAATAATGAAGACCTTAGGATCAAATATTTCCCAAGTTCCCTAACTAAGAACGCTTTCACATGGTTCACCACTTTACCTCCTGGGTCCATAGATACTTGGGCTTTGTTGGAGAGATTATTCCATGAGCAGTTCTACATGGGTCAATCAAAAATAAGTCTGAAGGAACTAGCCAGTGTCAAGAGGAAGTTTACTGAACCCATAGATGATTATCTGAATAGATTCAGGCTCTTGAAATCTAGATGCTTTACAGTAGTTCCTGAACATGAGTTAGTCGAAATGGCTGCTGGCGGCCTGGATTACTCTATTCGAAAGAAATTAGACACTCAATACTTGAGGGATATGGCTCAATTAGCCGATAGGGTTCGACAGGTCGAAAGGCTAAAGGCCGAAAAGGCCAGAGTTTTTAAAAATAACAAAAAAGAAAGGGTCTCCTATGTTGGAGCTGAGGAAATAGAAGATTATCCTGAATTCGAATTCGAAGAGGTCGAAATCGACCTTGCTGAATTAAAACAGGCACCACCTTACTCCTGCAAATTATTAGTTCCCACAAAAGGGAAAGAAATTGTTGAAAATGAGAAAAGTGACAAATTCCCAAAGAAGGTTTATACCTTCGATGTAACTAAGTGTGACGAGATTTTTGATTTACTTGTCAAAGATGGCCAACTCATTGTGCCATCAAATGTCAAAATACCCCCTTTAGATCAAAGGAAGAAAAGAGGATTTTGCAAGTATCATAGTTTCCTAGGCCATAAAACCTCACAGTGTTTTCTTTTCAGGGACCTAATTCAGAATGCAATTAAAGATGGCAGACTGAAGTTCGCTGATAAAGCAAAAATGAAAGTAGATGAAGATCCTTTGGACGTCGCAGACACCAATTACTCAGAGCCTGCATGCATTGGGGAAATTAACATGGTGGAAGCTAACCAAAGTGACGTTCCAGTAGGAGAGAAAGGTACTGAAAATGAAAGCTGGGTGTTAGTCAAAGTCAATAAGGGGGTCACTGAAGGCGTCCATAAGCAACCAGAGACTTCGATCGAAGCAACACCTTTAGCTGTTGCAAAAGGAACCCAGGCTACTGAAGGCCAGGAAAACCAAAACCAATAGTTGACACAGGTTGCTGAAGGCCTGAGGCTAGAATTGGAGAAAGTCCAGATCACGAAGCCAACATCCCCTCAAAGAAATATGGGATACTTTAGGGGAGCCCAGTGGAAAGTTTGACTACTTGGTCAAATATTCTGCCCCAGAGAGTTCAAAAATCCAAATTGAAGATATAAAACCTACAGGATGGGGAGATGATGACACTAAGGGGGAGGATGTTGAGGTAAACATGGTGGATATGGAGAGACCTCGTTCTGAAATGGAGGAGGTGGAGAGATACTTGGAAAAAGAGAAGTATGAAATGGAGGATAATCATGCTAGGGATGCTAGTCTTAAGGACTACCTCATGATGTGCCACAAAGGAGATACAGGAATGATACTATGCCCTAGGTGCAGCATCCTCTGCAACCAGAGAATCGCTGCAAACTTCGAGAGGGTACAAAGGGCGCGAACTGGCAACAACTGGCGCCAGGATAACCAATTATTCAGGTGTTATCCTAAGGCTGGAGAAAGTTTGTCGGAATTTGTGCTTCGCTGCTACAAAGGGGCAACCAAATGCTTGATATGCCCAAGGTGTTCTGCTGTGTATGATCAAAGCATGGCCAGAGCCTTCGAAACAATCCCTTTCGCCCCTTGCTGGAACCACCAAGAGACTGTTCAGATGGGCCCACGTTTCAATAGCAAATAAAATCAATGAAGGCCTGATAGTCCTCATCCCAAGGGCGCTCGAAGAGTGACGTTCAAAAATCCTGTTGAAGTGCCAACAGAAAAATGGCTGCAAGTCAGAAATGACAAAGGCAAAGACAAATGGAGAAACAATGAACGAAACGCACGCCATGCTATGACATATAGAAGGAAGTTCAACATAGCGAAGAAGGAAGAAGTGAGATTAGAGAACTACAAAGGAAGAAACCCCATGTCAAGATCTCAATGGCGAAGGCAACAGAGAATTCGAAAGGCTGAAAGGGAAGCTGTGGCAAATAAAGGGGCAACTTCAATAAAAAACCAAGGTGAATCTAGCACCAACAAACCCACACCAAAAAATCAAACTGAAGACAAACCCCCAGTTAGTAGGAGGCTATTCTCTGAAGTACAACTAAATGAACCAAAGGAATACACTCTAGGTCCAGAAGAAGACGAAGATATGCTAACGGACAACTACGAATCAGAAGGGGAGTCTTCGTTCAATATCAATTGCAACGTGGTATCTGTGCTTCCTTGTGAGTTTGGACAGGAAACTGAAATTGACGAGTATGAGGAAGAAGATACCATAGATCTGATGAAGCATAGGCCTGTGTGCTACTACGTGATGGATAACGGAGCTGTCGAGGAGCAGAATGCGTTCTTCGAGCGTCCAGAACCAGCTATGAAGAATCATCTGAAGCCATTATTTATTCGGGCAAAGGTTGGTGCCCATGGTGTAAATAAGGTTCTAGTGGATGGGGGCGCTGCAATTAACTTAATACCCCCATTTCATTCTGAAAAGGTTAGAAATACGCGAAGGAGACATCAAACCACACAACATGGTTCTATCCAATTATGAAGGGAAAGTAGGCAAAACACTGGGGGTGGTTCAGTTGGACTTGACGATAGGCTCAAGCTGTAGGCCCACCATGTTCATGGTGATCGAAGCCAAGGACAACTACAACTTGTTGCTGGGAAGGGAGTGGATTCATGGCGTAGGAGCAGTTCCTTCGTCAATGCACCAGCGATTAGTTTTATGGAGAGAAGATGGGATCGTGGAAAACATTGAAGCGGACCAGAGTTACTTCATGTCAGCAGTCAACTTAGTTGACAAGAGGAATTATGACAAACATCTGGCAAAGATTGCTCCTTGTGTCCCAAATGATGAAATCAACGAAACCAGGAACGCACACTACTATATGACCCTTCGCCATGATGGCATATATTGGGATAGAAGAATAATCAGCGAAGATGAAGGAGTCGAAGGTACTATACAAAGACGGCCAGCAGGCTGGGAATTCGACAACCTTACTCATGACTGAGTCCTCCTTTTTCGAAAGGATTTCGGCCTATATGGCTGAGAACGAATCAAAGGCGGCCTTAGAGGCTGAAATAAATAAACTGGCTGTGAAGATGAACAAAATAAATGGGGGTATCTTGAAAGGCTCACCCTTTGAAGAATTTGAAATAGATCAAAGGCTGGACGCCATCTATGATAAAGAACCCTTAGGCTTCGAGAGGGACCCCATAGACTCAGGTGCCAAAATGTTGGCGCAGGATCCACTCGAAGAAGTGAACTTAGGGGATGAGAACACGAAAAGAATAACCTACATAAGTGCAAAGCTTAACCCAGGCCTCAAGCAGGAAGTGATCGAAGTCCTCAAGAAAAACAAAGATTGCTTCGCGTGGGATTATGACGAAATGCCTGGTTTAAAGAGGGAGTTAGTGGAACATAGACTTCCAATCAAGGATGGCAAGAAGCCCATCAAGCAAATTCCTAGAAGATTCGCACCAGCGGTTCTCACAAAGATCAAAGTTGAGATCGAAAGGTTGCTGCGTTGCAGATTCATCAGAACCACAAGGTATGTCGAATGGTTAGCAAATATAGTGCCTGTTATTAAGAAAAATGGTTCTTTGAGAATCTGCATAGATTTTAGGGATTTAAATACTGCAACCCCTAAGGATGAGTACTCCATGCCTGTGGCAGAAATGTTAGTAGACTCTGCTGCAGGATTCGAATATTTAAGTATGTTAGATGGATACTCTGGGTACAATCAGATTTTTATTGCTGAAGAAGATGTTGCCAAGACATCATTTCGTTGCCCAGGAGCCTTAGGCACCTACGAATGGGTGATGATGCCTTTTGGTTTAAAGAATGCTGGGGCAACTTATCAAAGGGCAATGAATTCGATTTTCCATGATTTCATTGAAACTTTTATGCAGGTGTATATTGATGATATAGTCATCAAATCTATATCTGCAGAAACCCATTTGCATCATTTGAGCCAATCATTCGAACGAATGAGAAAACATGGATTAAAGATGAACCCCCTTAAATGTGAATTTTTTGTGCAGGCCGGAGATTTCCTTGGCTTTGTGGTTCATAAAAAAGGAATTGAGATCAACCAGAATAAAACCAAAGCCATAATGGAGACGAAAACACCTACGTCAAAAAGGGAGCTGCAATCTTTACTAGGGAAGATTAACTTTCTCAGAAGGTTCATTTCGAATCTGAGTGGAAGAACCCAAGCTTTCTCTCCATTTCTTCGTTTGAAGCAAGGCCAAGCCTTCGAGTGGAACGAAGCCCATCAGGAGGCATTTGACAAGATAAAAAGATATCTCTCTCAGCCTCCCATCTTGTCTCCACCTTCATGGGGAAATCCCATGAGATTGTACATATCTGCCTCTGAAGTTAGTATAGGTAGTATGTTAGCACAAGAAGATAGCAATGGCATCGAAAGAGCCATATACTATTTAAGTAGAGTATTGAATGATGCAGAGACTAGATATAGCAATATAGAAAAGCTATGTCTCTGTTTGTACTTTTCTTGTATGAAACTCAAGTGTTATATAAAGCTTGTTGATGTTTATGTTTCATCTCATTTTGATGTTATTAAACACATGCTTTCGAAACCAATAATGCATAGTAGAGTTGGTAAATGGGCTTTAGCCTTAACAGAATATTCTTTGACTTTCACGCCTTTAAAAGCTGTGAAAGGCTAAGTGATTTCTGATTTCATTGTGGACCATTCTTTGTTTGAACAGACTGTCATGAGTTATGTTGAATTGCAACCATGGAAATTATACGTTGATGGTTCGACCCACATGAATGGTAGTGGTGTTGGGGTCCTTATAATTTCTCCTGAAGGAATTCCAACAAAATTCAAGTATAAATTAGATGGTCCTCGTTGCTCGAACAACGAAGCTGAGTACGAAGCGCTTATTGTTGGACTTGAAGATTTGTTGGAATTGGGGGCAACTAGAATCGAAATTAAAGGAGACTCAGAGTTAGTGGTCAAGCAAATAACAAAGGAGTACAAATGCATAAAGGAAAATCTGATGATATACTTCGTCATAGTTAACAGGCTACTTAGAAAATTTGAATACATGGATATTCAACATATACCTAGAATAGGAAACCAAGAAGCAAATGACTTAGCACAGTTGGCTTCAGGTTATAAAGTTTCTGCCAAAAACTTTGAGGATTTAGTTGGATTAAGGGGTAGAGTTATGGCTACTAGATTCATACCATCAGATCTAGAAAGTATGAAATTGGGTTATGCTGAGAAACCGGGATTCGAAATATTAGCCATAAACACTTTATCAGATGCAGATTGACGAAGTCCACTTGTGAGCTATTTAACAAATCCAACTTCGAATGCTGATAGGAAGATAAAATATAGAGCATTGTCATATGTCCTCATGGGAAACGAATTTTTCAAAAAGACCCAAGAAGGCGTATTACTGAAATGCCTAGGAGAAAGTGAGGCATACTTAGCATTGTCAGACGTCCACAATGGGGCATGTGGGGCACATCAAGCAGGTCATAAAATAAAATGGTTGTTATTTCGATATGGCATGTATTGGCCTAGTATGCTCAAAGATTGTATAGACTTTGCTAAAGGGTGTGAAGAATGCCAGAAGCATGCAGGGATTCAACATGCCCCTGCAAGTGAGTTGCATTCAATCATTAAACCATGGCCCTTTAGAGGATTGGCATTGGATTTAATAGGAGAAATAAATCCTGCTTCGTCTAAAGGACAAAAATATATCTTGGTAGGAATAGATTATTTTACCAAGTGGATCGAAGCAATACCATTGATAGTTGCTGATCAAGATGCTATTATTGAGTTCGTACAGAAACAAATTATCTATAGGTTCGGATTGCCAGAGAGCATAACCACAGACCAAGGTTCTGTGTTTACTGGTAGAAAGATGCAAGAGTTTGCTCAAGAAATGGGGTTCAAATTACTAACATCAACGCCATATTATGCTCAAGCAAATGGTCAGGCCGAAGCAGCTAATAAAGTGATAATAGGGTTAATCAAGAAACGTATTGGTAAAAAGCCAAGGAACTGGCACAAAACTCTGGACCAAATACTATGGGCCCGTAGAACATCTCCTAAAGAAGCTACTAACACCACACCTTTCCAACTCACATTTGGTCATGATGTAGTTCTGCCAGTAGAAATTCATCTACAATTAGTTCGAATTCAAAGACAAAACGAAATTCCAGCTGCATTATATTGGGAAATGATGATGAATGAGTTAGTTGAGTTGGATGAAGTTAGATTGCATGCATTGGAAATCCTGATGAGACAAAAGGAAAGAGTGGCTAGGACATATAACAAAAGGGTGAAGGGAAAAGCATTCACTATTAATGACTTAGTCTGGAAAGTCATATTGCCCATGGACAAGAAAAATAAAACGTTAGGTAAATGGTCACCTCATTGGGAAGGACCTTTTCGAATAATAAAGGTATTTTCAAACAATGCATATGAAATCGAAGAGTTGATGGATGATAAACGTATCCTAAAGGTTAATGGGAAATATTTAAAGAAATATAAGCCACGCCTGCAGGAGATTCGAATAATAACAACGTAATCAAAATATCATAAAAATGCCAAAATGGTAATATGGGATTGCCAAAATGGCGTTGTTCAGATGTTACATACAAAGACCGAATTACAAAACTAATCAACACTAAGATTTAAAAGTAAGCATTATTCTTCAATCTGTTAAAGGTACTTCAAAAAGACTCAAGCCTTTGTTGAGTAAAACGTCTTGCTCCCTCTAAGGTAGCCACTTCTCCCTTGAGTTGTTCTGCGGTTTCCATTTCTACAAGTCCTTTGTTGAGGAGCTCTTCGAATTGGTTGCCAGCAGTATTGGTTTCGTAGGATAATTGTTGTTCTTGAGCCTCCTTAACCTTCTGTTGAAGTTCTTGAATTTGCCTTTCCCAGAGAAGGATGGACTCAGCTCGAGCTTCATAGTCAATTTTTGCTTGCATTAGATGCATGGCTTGATCCTCAGCTTCTTGAGAGAGTTTTGAAGCATGCTCATAAGCAGCATCCATTGCAGTTCGTTTTTCTTGAACCTTTCTGGTAGCAAATTAATCTTGGAGAAGGCACCCAGTCACGTTGTCTAGCAGAGATTGAAGATCGAACAAGATAGTGCTAACTGGCAAGGAGCAGGTAGTAAGGTTGACTTTTGTAAGTAACTCCTTCATAGTGTAGCAAGCTGTGCTATCCTGTTTGAGCACTTCGAACAAATCCACATCAAGAATTGTTCTCCTAATCCTGTTAAGAAGTACAATTCTATCATCTGTGGGCAACGGATGGCTAGTCGAACTTGTACCAGCCCTAGCAGGTGGAATATCCCTTTGAGCTAGCTTTGCCTTCATGTACCCAATTGAGCCATTTCTTCTTAGGAGAGCAAGCTCCTCTTCAGTCATTCGGGATAGAGACTGTTGAGGGAGTTCCACGCACAAGGGAGTCACATCCATTTCGACTTCCATGGGTTTATTGGTCGCGTCACCGTCACCTTCACTCGTTTCCCGCTCATTGCCTTCTTCATTATCGTCCAGGTCCACCACTTCGATATCTTCGTTCTCACTGCTATTTGCATCTGACTCTGTTCCAGCAGTCAAACCATCGTTGGCATCTTCTTCCTCAGACCCTTCCTCTGTAGATTCTTTGTTTCCTTGATCAGAATCACCTTTCTCTCCTTCAGCGTGAATGTCCTTTGGATCCTCTTGAAGGGTTTCAAGAGGGGACTTTTGAAGAGAAGTTCTTTGTAAAGTCTCTGCAGATTCATGAAGTGTTGCTTCATTTGTTTCTTTTAGAGGGGGAGAAGTGCTCTGGTCATCTTGCTGCTCTGAAGCTCCAGTCAGAACCGCCATATTGGAGGACCCTTTGTTCTGCACCAGGTTGCTAGAGTCCCCTTGAGGAGAAGAGTTGATGGGAGCAGCAGTTTTCGATGGAGAAATCAAAGTGGTAAGAGCTGGATTCAAAATGTCCTACAGAGGCAAAGAATGTTAAGAGCATGTACCAAGGTAATGAATAATTATTTTGTTAAAAAATTAGAGTTCAATTTACCTGTGGACTCTCAGAAGAGAGGTTGCTATCTATACGTTCCAACATTACGTTGGAGGTCGTAGGTGGATTTTTGGATTTAGTTGAGGGAGCGGCATCTCTGGAATCGAGTCCAGAGACACTAGTTGGTACAACACTTTTTGAAATTTCCTTCTTCTGCTTCTTCTTCGAAGCAGCTGGTGAATTCCCTCCAGCATTGGGATCCTTCCCAATAGTGTTTGTTTTTCTTTTCTTTGGAGTGGTTGGCGGGAGTTTGTTAGTCTGAAAAGATTTAAACAATAAGTTAGATACAAATCATGAAACATTAGTGTATTCGAAACAGCAAGGCTAATTGACTACCTGTCGAGTTGGAGCACTGGTTATTACTGGTGTTGTTGTTGTTGTTGTTGCAGCAGTTGTTGTTGGTTTGGATAGAGTCACATTATCAATGGTTTCGACAGATGCCTGAGAGGCGCTTCCCTCTTTTGACTTTGAAGCAGCAGTCTTTATCCTGATGGCTGAAAATTGAAACAATTAAGGCAAAAGTTAAAAATGTAGAAAGTGAGAAACATTTGGGATTTTCCCAAGCATTCGCACCTTCGCCTTGATCAGATTTAATCGACATGGCAGAAAGGTCATAGCGAAGATGTCCTGGGAAATCGTGGAGCCAATGTCGAGCCCATGTCACAGTCTCAGATGGCTTTGGTTTCTTTTGAAGATATTTGAACATTTCTTTGCAAGTGAACCACCAAGGGTATGGAGGAAACCAAGCCAGAGCCAGTTCTGAGGTAGGCAATCTAGGAAATTTAGGTGGATGCATTTCGAATGCCAACCTATACCTATCCTCAGGTGACAACCCTAAAGGAAGTTTTAACTTAGAAATTTTTTCTTTGAATTTTTCCTTCAAGGTCTCAGCCGCTTGATGCACAGTGGATTCCAAGTGTGTGGGATCATAAGTAGTTTCGAAATAATTTTGAAAAGCCCTAATCTCTTTGGCATGAGTGAACATACCTTTCTTGGATTGTACCTTCACATCGAACGAATCAGTTAGTTTCTGCTGAATAGTGAGGGTATCGAACATATAAGACTGATAGAACTTTGTCCACCATTCCAGAAAACCCTTTGTTGTGAGGTGTGTAGGTTCGAAAGATATTAGTTCAAAGTGGGCGAAGCCTTGGTATTGTTCCTGTTGTAGTTTGGCTTCTCTTACCTTGAAGGTTCTCCCAGAGGTGATGGCACTTTCTATTTGGAATAGGGGTTCAGGGATTAGTTGGCACAAGCCAAATTGTCTCGAAACAAAGTTGGGTTGATAAGCAAAAAGGAAGATTTGATTCTTAGCAGGAGTAATTCGTGAAGAGATTAATCTGGGAAGCAAAAAGGCTTTCCAAGCATCTTGAATTTCTTTGCTCTTGACTACTTCTGAGAGAGCCATGGTGAACCAGGATGGTCCATGAGTCCTTGAGGCAAAGGGCACCATGGTCTCTTCGAATTTGTGTCTCTTGGAGAAGATCATTACGTATTTTGAGAAGAGAACTTTGAAGTCATCCTTATCATCGTTTGGGGTAAGTCTTCGCAGCCTAGTGCCTTCGATGATTCTATCCGCTATTTCTGGATCCTGTTCAGCAATAGTATTGGCAGTTGATAGTGAAGGTTCAAACATGGCATTAAGCCATAACTGGAGTAACCAGAAAGGGCCAGCTAGCAGGATGTTTTTGGAGGTGTGAGATATCAAACTCGACACAACTGATCTTAGACTTTTGTAAAGATCAACAAGTAGCAGTTCGCTTAAACACACCCTCCGATTCTCATGTAAATCTCTAGCTAGAGGAATAAACCTACTGGCTACCTGTAGGGACCTGCTGCAAAAGACATACCTTGATAGCCATAAGGTAAGGAAATCAATGTGTTCCACATCCGACACACTGTCTCCTTCAGTATGGTAGTGGCTAATGAACTTTGAAAAGCTGGATAGCTTGACTTCGAAGTCAATAATACTCGAATGCTCTTCATTGTCAGGAATGTAGGTTTCTCCTATTAATGATAACCCAGTAATGGCTGCTATGTCAAAAAAGGTGGGTGTAATCATTCCACCAGGGAGATGGAAGGTATTGTAAGTACTGTCCTAGAAATATAAGGACGCGAATAATAATGGGTGGCTATAGGTAAAGCCTGGTTTCGATAGTTTAATCAAGTTGTAAATGCCTAATTCTTCCCATTGCTAGGATTTCTTGGCTTCTACTTTAGTAAACCAGTTGTGATAGGCTGTGTCAGAGGTGGGGCAAGATCGAAATGGTTTGAAGTTACTCTTTACATAATCTAGCACAAAAGGGTCCTTAGGGGGAATGATTGGAGTTTCCACGGTGGTCGAATCAGAAGACTCCCCTGTCTTAGGGGTATCCATTTTATTAAACAAAGGTTTAAAATTATAACAAACAGGGAAAATTTTTCTGGTGACTTTTAAGATCTCAAAGACTGTAAGAGGGCCCATTAAAGCTAACCTCTTGCCAGCGGCGTTAGTAGGAATTAGTACCTGGGATGCGTAGAGCATTTCCTTCTCTTTTGAGATCATCTGAGGAATAAGAACAGATTGACCTTGGTAGGTGCCAACCTTGCTTTCCATTGTGGTTCCTGTGTTCTTTCCTTTCTTTTTGGAAGCTTTTTTCAGTTGAGATGAAGTTGAAGAAGACATTGTTTGAAGAGTGTTGGAAGTTTTTTAGGGTTTCAGTGAGAAGAGAGGAAGAAAAGATTCAGAGTGTGGGAAGAAAATATAAAAGACTAAGTTGATGGGTTTTTATAGTGTGGAAGTTTAAACATCCACTGAGTAAGATTGTGATACGTGGTAATCGTGGGTTGGTTTGAGAAGGAGGTGGCGTAAAGTTGATATTGGTAATAGGCGTAATTAAATAATAATCATTGTTTTGTAACTGCACCATGCTGTGAAATGGTTCAAGGCGGTTAAGGAATCTGAAAAGCGTCATGATTGACGTGACTGGAGTCATATGCAATAAATGTTACGATGATTCGAAGGTCGCATCAAAATCTTGTGTATATGTTTAAAATAAGTATTTCTCAAAGGAATCGAAATACATATTTTAAAGGGGCATTTTGTTGGCTGAAGATTTTGATGATATTGTTCGAAGCGAAGCAAGTTGGATGTTTCGATTGGAATAAAGCAAGATGTCATGTTTCGAAATGGTAGAAGCAGTGCTTCGAATGGGCATGTCAAAACTCTGAGCTTCGAGTGACAGTTATGGGGATATATTCAAAGAAGTCTCGAAATGGTAACAAGGTTGTGTCCAAGAAATGAGTTCGAAACGAAGAGTGCCAAAACATTTGAAATTCAAACGCAAGCAGGATGTTCGAAATTTAAAATATATGCGCTGGAGCATTCGAAGACGCGTGGAAGCTAGAGGAGGGCATTGCTTTGCATGTTCTGAACGTGGCAGAATCTTATAGTAAGACCGTTATGGTCGAAATAGTATAAATAGAAGTCTTAGCATTAAGATTTCGTGTGTCATATCTATTGTACAAAAATTCAGTAAACATTCAAAATACCACATGACTAGGGAAACGAATGCACGAACAATGTACGTATGATAACACCAAGTATTTATGATTCAATAAAACTCTTTATCATTTCCAGTCTTTTCCTCTATCTTCATGTCAATATCATTCAAAAGCCTTTACATTAAAATATTTTCATTCGAAGTCTTTTTACTGATGTCTTACATTTAAATGTTTTCTTTCCATTTCAAATCCTTTACATTTCAGAAATAACTTTTGTATATTTCATTCCTTTATCTTCATGCTTTTATCACTCGAATACCTTTTTCATTCAAAGTCATTTTACTGATTTCTTGCATTTAAACACTTTCTTCATATTTCGAATCTTTTACATTCCAGAGAATCTTTTACATTACATGCTTTTATATTTCGAAGTCATTTACTTGTCTTTTATGCAGTTTTTACATGTCTTTACAATTGAACTTTATTCATGCAATTTAGTTTCGCGCGCATTTACTTGATCACGCCTTTAGATCTTTAATAGATTAATCGAAGTGAGTTAAACACCTACACAACATTCTAAATACCAACCATGAATATCAGTTCTATAATGAGAATTATCCAAATGACCAATACATCCTAGGATCAATCTAGTCGATCCTGCAAGTTACCAGAGAGATTAAATAACAGTCATTAAGATTATTTGATAGTTTGGAGGACTAGCGGTTGTTTACCAGAAATCACTGTAAACAGCACTGTAGCACTCAGAAGCAGCTGACAAATGTTCTGACAAAAGGCTATCAAAACTGATCAATTACTTGGTTTAAGGGATGAAATTGGTGTTGTCAGTTTTGGGTAAATATAAATTAAGGGATGATGTTAGAATTAATTTAGATTTAATTAGATATTAATTTATATTTAGGAATATCTTTTAGATTGTTTATATCTTTGTTAGAAGATATATATCTTAGATCTTATATCTTTGTAGATATATTTTAGATTTAATTTTGTGTATAAATAACCTAGTGGAGTAGGTTATTGTAATTCATTGTAAATCCTTACTTTTGAAGCTATCAGTAAATATTCTTTTTGTCTTTTATCTTCCTTGTGCTCAAACAAACTGTTTTAAGTTTGATTATTTAAAGAAGAGTCGATGTTCGTTAGAATTAGATCGCGTTGGACGAAAAAATTGATTTGATGTATTGAATAAATTTTAGATGTTTTAATTTAAATAATTAATTAGTATGACGTTAAACCGATCTATCACTTATTCGAGGACATAGTAGATGTAAAATCCATCTATCTTATTATTTATAAAAATATTAAAAGTTAATTTAATTTTAAAAAAGTGTTTGAATTATATACAAAATCGAATTATTTACAAGTGAATTATTTGAGTTAGTTGAAGAATGTACAAGTAATTGTGATTATTTACATAGATGATGAGAAATTGTAATTAACAGACTAATCCAAAAAAAGTGTACAAATATTGTGCTTTTTGTATTTGGTATTTTGGATAATCATTAAACTTAAATAAAAAATATCTTAATTAGAAAACCTAAAATTAATTAATCTAAATCCTAACAAAATTAACCTAAATCTAATTAACTTGAATCCTAATAAAATTAAAAGAGGATCAGCCCTCGCTTTCATCTATCTCCACATTTCAACATGAGAATCTTTTACTGTACATGTTAAACTCCTACACGTGAGTAGACATTATGACTAGAATTCAAACATTAAACCATTATTAAACTACCGACATGAATAAAATAATAAATAAAAAGATAAATAATAATTAATATTCCTAAATACCATTGAAAGTGCACACAACAACATCCTAAATAAAAAAAAGAAATAGTCTCTTTCTTTTACTGTATCGAACAACAATAACAACAATTCTACTATTTTCTTCTTCCTTGTTTTCCAAATTTTAGTGAACAAGAATAATAGAGATTATTAGTGAAGTTTTTGAAGATGAAATTTGAGAGGATTGTTAGATTAAGGTTTGTGTTTTACGTGACTGATCACAGGGAAGTAGAGATTTCTTTTTTGCTTTTTTTGTGATAATCATGTAAGAAAATTGGTATCTCATGGTATGTAATATAAGAGTTTAAAAATAAGTTTTTAATAATAAAGAAATTGACTTTAGCCAAAGTGTGAAATTGTATACAGGATAAAACAAGAGCTTTGGTTTCTTGACTCAAAAAGATTCTGTAAGAAAAGGTTTTGTGGGAATGTGAATGAGTGAGTGTTGATTTGTGAAAATTTATGGCTTAGGAAAATGGGTTAGAAATTGGCCATCATTAGTATAAAGATGTAATATTTTTTATAATAACAACTATTAGAATATTTATCATTCGGTTGAGAAAATAAATAAATTAATTGAAAATAGAAATGATGATCTTATATTTTAATTATTGGTCAAAAATAAAAACAAAAAATTATTAATAAGATTGAATAGAAATATCATTAATAATATTGAATAGAAATTTTTGAAAAAGAATTGCAAAGATGAAGTGTGAGTGAAGTGTGCGTAAGAGTTGATATTATAGAATTTATGGATGATTGTTGATGTCTTCAACTCTGAAAATAGAGGACTATTTTATAGAGTGGAAAATTAGGTTAAATTGTTAGAAAAAGAAATTGATCAATGAAAAATAATTAACCAGAATAGGAAATGTTTTTGGTATTTATTATAATTTTACATTCAATTTTGATAAAAAAAGTGCATAAAATTAAATAAATAATTATTTTTGAAAATGCCTTGAAATAAAAATTGAAAATTGAAATTAAAATAATAAAAAATGCAATTTTATGATTTAAAAATGGATATAAAGTTAGTAACAAATGAAAGTAAAAATGTTAAAAATATAGCAAGTGAGATTCAAACTCGTGATCTTATACTTGAAAGTCTTACCTCTTTATCAATTATGCTAACTCATTTATTTGTAATAAGAAGTCACTTGAAAGTATATGAAGAGTGGAAAAATATTTGTTATTTTAAGAAATATAAGTAATTTAAAGTAAAATATTATCCATTTTTTAAACTGGAAAAATAAATTGAAAATAAATATAAAATCCAAAATATTATTGTAAATAAATCAAAGAAATTTATTAAAAAAAAACGATTTTGAAAATCATTTGACTGTAGAAAATAAGGCGGGCAAATTTAGGGTATGACACCAGACAATGGATTGCAAACATTAAGCCAACCGATTTGAGAGGGCCTAACTAGTTAACCAAACAATTAGAGTAACATCTTAATAACCTACGATGACTCTATATCAAATATTTTAATGCTAAGCAAGGTAATCGGTTAAAATTGACTCATCCAATTGATTGGAGTGTTATGTCAATCGACTGGTGACTTATCAATTCTACCCATGGATTATTTCCTTTTTTTATTTTTCCCACTCCTATATAAAGAAGGCTCTCCTCCTCTTCATTTCACGCCACTTTTCAAAGTTTTACATTTTTCTTTGGAATTTATCTCTCTATTTTCTCTCTTTGTCTTTCTCTCTCTAGAAACATTTTGTATTTCACTTAAGGTTGTCCAGTATTTTTGAGTGAAACTTTGCTTGTGAGCAATATTTTGTAAGTGGTTGTGTTGTTTTTTTAATTCTTGAGAGTGTGATTTTCTTGAGAAGATTGAGTTTGGTTTATGAGATAAATCAATCATAAAATCTCTGTTTTGGTTCATTGAACTTTGTCGGAAAAAAAATTTTCTTTTGATTATTGAGATCAACTTGAAAATATCTAAGAAAGTTCGTTGATTTAGCCTGTGGTAAAAGCTATATTTGGTTGGGGATAACCCTATAAAAATATCAAGATCGACCTGTATAAAGGTTCGTGTGCATAACCTTTCAAATCTCAAAGTTTAAAGTCAAACTCTCAAGAAGACCTCTTGGAGACCCGACTTGGTCAACATTCAGTCAAACCTGTATATATCTCTGGTGTAGTATCTCAAACTTTACCCTTTTAATTTCTTCTATTTACTTTTATAATTTTTATTTCCATTGTTATTCACTCCTAAGAAACTACTAACATGATTGATCTTAATCAATTAAAACTTAAAAGTAATCGTGAATTTTAAATAACATAATTCATCCTGTAGGATTTTAGATACTTATATAAAAATTTCAAGAATCTCATTCTTTACATCTAATCCTAATCCTAGAACCATCATGCATATATCAATATGAATTATACTAATTATAAAACTATATACCTTTGATATGTGAATCCACGAAGGTGCCACCTTCAAATGGGGATTTTTGAGAACGTCAAGCGTTATTCCTCTAGTGTTGGTCCACGAGCAATAACTGGATCATCACTTATGCTAGTACGAAAAGACTTAGAGAGTAATTTCAAGAATATCATTTTTTACATCTTCCAATGGAGATATTCAAGAACATCAAGCATTATTCCTCTAGTTCTGATCCATGACCAACAACCAGATCACCACATATGCTAGTACGGAAGGAGGGAACCATTTTCTCTTCTTACTTTTGTGGCTAGGGAGAACCAGAAGATAGGAGGAAGAGAGTGCATGGAGCGACTAAATTAGTCATTATTTTCGTGTAACATCTAGAGTTAAATGGAGGAGGATTGATTAAGCTCATAATGTCATACATTATGTGAGTTAATCATCCATTTTAATATCATTTCTTTTCCAATCCATAACCTCCAAAATTTTCAATCCATAACCTCCCAATCTACTCCAATCCATAACCTCCCATTATAATCCTTATGTTAATATTTGTCTAACCTCATAGGACCCAATAATATTAGTAATTTGTCCAATGTTTTGATCCAATAAAATATAATTGACTTCTAGAAAAGAATTATAATCACCTAATGTTATTGAATATTTTATCTCCATAAATTGTCCAATTATATTTAGATTATTAATTGAAGGACAAAATTCTGCAATCTCCCACTTGCCTAAGAACAAGTGTGTAATATTCAAATTCCTTATGTCACTAATTGTCCAACTTGTTAATATGATGAAATCCAATGTCACCCATATCAGCCTTCAAGTCATTTCTTGAAATCTGAGTATGAACTGTCGAAACAAATGATTAACTCCTAATCCATTTGAGTACGATCATGCATTTTCCAATTCTCACTCTTTAAGAGGTCCGAGACACCAATCAAAACCTTTTAGAAGGACTTATCAAATTATTTATAACCAAGAATCCCATTTAATTCTTGGCAAATACGATAACTGCCTTTATAGCCTCCTTTTACAACACGACATTTTGCAGTGTCAAAAATATACCAATTCTCAAATGAGAATAATGTCATACTCATTCCTAAGGAATACACTAAATATAATGACAAATTCTCAAAATATTTTTGGTGAATTCTTAATGGGTTTTGTAGCGGTAGAAATGTTGAGACTAAGCCATTGGATTGACTTGACTCGCACAGATGAAATAAAATTCTCCATCACACTTTATTGTTTCCAGAGGAATGGGTGAAATTCTGGCTGCATATACTCAATGTCACGTTCAATGTTATGACACCGTATCTGACTTACTATATGACAGTAAATACAAAAGCAATAAAGAATACAGTCAATTGTTTACCCAGTTCAGTGTGCAACAACACCTACTCTGGGGGCTACCAAGCCAGGGAGGAAATCCACTATAAGAGATTTTAATTCAGGAATAAACCAACCAGTTTATCTCCTTCACTTAAGACCTACCCAATGCAATTCCAATCTAAGTACAACTTAAACCTGAGTTCCTACTCACTCCCCCTCAATCACAGCAGTGATACATAAACCAATTTGACTTAAGAATTGATGAAGACACTCTTCATAAACAAACACTTGATTAAGCTTCACAGCTTTTTAATCAAGCAACACAATCACTCGTGCTTCACAGCTTTGAGTGATGCACACAACTAACTTGACTCTGCTTCACAGCTTTAGTCAAGGAACATTCAAACACTCTTGCTTCAAAGCTTTGAGTGCTACACAACCCTTACAATTAGAAACCAATTCCAAGGCACTTATCACAATGATAATTGCTTGGAGTACAATAATCAAATCTATTCAGATTACAAAATGATCTTCTGATCAATCAAAAGGGATGCTTGAAAAACAGCAGCTCTGTTGAATATATAGCAGCAACCTAGGGTTCATTCCGTTTGACCTAAATACCAGGTCACGAGACTTTATTAACCAGGTTAGGGTTGAGCTAGGTTACCCCTCAGAAAACGCAGGATTCTGTTCAGGAAAGACTGAGTTATTTCCTGAAAAAACTCAGACTTATCCATCCTGCAAACCTGTTAGTTCAGAACAGGAAGTCATAACATTTGTTATGACATCTGAGAAAACCTGTCTACTGATTTAGCAAAATGTGATCATTTTGCAAAATGCTCAGATACACACTTATAAACATCAGTACTTGAAATACAATATTTTTCTGCAAAGGTACCTAATGAGTTAGTACAAACTGAACTAGAATGTTATGACATCAGTCATGACATTCACACATACACTTGGGATTTACCAAAAATGCAAGCCAATACCTAAACACCTAAAAACTCCCCCTTTGGCAGATTTTTGGCTAAAGACCCTAAGCAATCAGAGATAGATAGCAGCAGAAATAAGTGACAGCAGAAAAATAGAATGTCAAGTACTAATTAAGTAAGTACCAAAATATTCTCCCCCTCTTTAGCCACAAATGGGCCAAAGATACATGTTCATAAAATTATACAGTTATCCAAAACAAAATAATAAGAGCAGCAGCAGAAAACAACTTCCAAACTCCACCAGATATCAGCACCAACCAGCAACACCACCAAACAGCAATCAACCTTCAAGCACTGTCATCAGACTCAGAGGAGCTAGTTTCTTCAATGTTGAGATGTCCTTCAGCTTCTACACCTTCTTCCCTTCTGTTTTCTTCAGCTTCCTCCTTTTCTAGCCTGGCAATTAGAATTTCTAGGGTCCTTTTTCTAGCATCCAGCTCTTTGCAAGTTTCTTTTAAAACAGCTATGACATCTGATGTCTTGGACTGGGTCTTCACAGATGATGTCTCAGCTGATGTTATGACAATGTCTGGAGCATGAGATCCCTGAAACAGTTTGTAGTGCAGGCCAAGGGCAGGAGCTCTTTTGCAGACTGTATCTCTTGCCACAAGGATATCAGGGTATTGTGCAAGGATGATTCCACAAAGGAGGGAGGGAAAGGCAATTGGTCCTTTGACAGCATAACTGCCAACATGCTTTAAAGTTTGTTCAAAGATGTACCTCCCATAGTCAAAAGCAGTCTTGGTTCCCACAACATAGATAAATCTCCCCAATCCTGTGGAGATAGTTGATTTGTGATTTGTAGGCACCCAGTTGGCTGCACCTATTTTATGCAAGATGGCAAATTTCATGCTGAGTTTACTAGCATTCAGCTTCCCTTTCAATGGCCAGCACTTTACTTGCCTGGCTGTGATGGTTAGACAAACTTCATTGTCAGTTGCCTCTAGATCAGGACAGTCCTCATTTGTTCTTCCAAGAAACTTGTTGATTTCTGATGGAGAGAACTTGACCCTTCTTCCTCTAACAAAAACACTTTCAAAGTCAGCTGACCTTCCATCAGCACAATCATTAGACAAGTTCACTACAAACTCCTTGACCAGATTTTCATAACATTTGTTAAACTTTATCACTGTCTTCATTAGTCCAGCATTCTTGATCAGGTCCATGATGTCTTTGCACTCCAAGGCATCATTGTTGAGTTCTCTCTCTAAGGCTATTCTCTTTAAGCAAACATACTTCCATCTGTTTGCATTGTCAGGATGATGAAAAGAGATGTTGTCTGTTGGCACGTCAGGCACTCTAGCAATTTTGCTGGAGGGGAGCTTCCTTCTGATGGGAGTTTCTTCAATATCAATCTCAAATTCTGATTCCTCATCAGAATCAGAAGATTCAGGTTCTTTACTCTTCTTAGAGATTGGTTGTCTAGCAGTATGCACCTGGGCCTTCTTCCCTTTTGTCTGAATACTTTTCTCATCCATGCCTTCAGCCTTGGATTTCTTAGCATTAGGTTTATCATTCTGACTACTCTTTCTTTTCATCAATCTCCTAGCTATGCTAGGGTTCACATTAGCAATCAGATCATTATCTGAGTAATCCTCATCCACATCAATGATAGGTGGATCAGCAGCCTTTTCTGAGGAGTTCTGAATGTTGTCCTTTTGTGTCACAACATTCTCAGTGACATCTACATTTTCAGAAGCTTCCACATTTGGACTTTCTGATTGATTCAAAGGGACAGAAATCCCCGGTACAGATTGGTTGCCACTCAGTATACTGGTAACCAGCCTAGCAATAGCTTGGTGAACTTGAACTGATCCTTCTCTATTAGGTACAGAAGACGAAGGATGAGAAGAATTACCAGAGGCTGTAGCTTGAGCTCTTCATGCATGTCTGGTTCTGAGCTTTTTGACTTTGGCTGGGTCAGTTGCCATCTCTCTGAGAGGAGTGACCTCAAGAACTTCAGATTCTATGCATGTGGTGATTGCCCTAGAATCTTGGTCAGATGAAGACGATGATGAGGATGACGAAGTTGCCATGGTTGAAGGCGATGTCTGAGACATTTTGATTGACTTTGAGTAATGGTAGCAGTTTGAGAAAGATCTTTGATTGAGAGGAGAAAACAGGTTGCAAGGACGAGAGCGGTAGAGGGTAAAAGGGAGTCTTTTCAACTTCTTAAAGATTTTGAAAGAATTGTGAAAGTATAAGATTAACCCACTAATGATAGACTTAATAAAGTTAATTCCTTCAACCTTTGTTTTAAGCAAAATTAATTGCTATAATTTCTTATGTTGGTGAATACCCAACCTGCCCCTCAAATTTTCAAGTTTATTTCCAACAAGAGCCTTGGTAGAAGAATCAGTCAGCTGAAGCTTAGAGAAACTATGTTCCAGTTTAAATGACTTCTTCTCTTCAAAGTCAATAGGGTTCAAGGAAATGTTGATTGTTTTCAGATTGTCACAACACAATGTCACAACATCTTGTGTAACATTGTACTCAGGGAGCATCTGTTCTGACCAGATGTTTTGAGAACAGAATTTATTAGACTTGTTATTTCCAACATCCTTGTCAAGATGACTTAAGGTTCTGACAACACATCCTTCTTCAAGTTTATTTGCCACATCACAGATATTATCAACCTGTAGTTTTGGAGTTCTTCTGACAGCTTCCATAGTAATAGCTCTCTTCATTCTTCTTAGATGAAGGGGACCAAGCTTATGCTGCCACAGTTTCATCTCTTTTTCTTCTTTGATTATTTGACACATAGTGGAGATATCAGTGTTCTCAGGCTGCCACACGTAACAGTTATCTTTGGATCTGATTCCTCTCATTACAACTTCTAGTTTTTCATTAATTACTAGACATTCAGATCTTGAGAAGTTGACCTTGAATCCTAGATCACATAATTGACTGATACTAATGAGATTAGCAGTCAACCCTTTTACCAGCAGTACTTTATTCAGACTTGGAACTCCTGGGCAGTCCAAATTACCAACTCCTTTAACTTCACCTTCAGCACCATCTCCAAAGGTCACAAAACTGGTGGTGTGAGGCATAACATTATTGAGGAGATTTTTGAATCCAGTCATGTGTCTGGAACATCCACTGTCAAAGTACCAATCTTCCTTTGCAGAGACCCTCAGGGAAGTGTGAGCTATCAGTGCAGTAGCCTTTTTCTTCCATTTAGGAGCATGTGGTACCTTTTTAGACTTAGGTTTGACACCTGAGTTCTGATTAGGATATCCATGTAGTCTGAAGCAGAAGGGCTTTATGTGACCATATCTCCCACAATGATGACATTTCCATCTTTGGTACCTTTTCTTCATATGTCTCTGTTCCTGATGTTGAGAGTTGTGTTGAGACATCTGTTTTGACATTTGCTTACCAGTACCAGATTTCTTTGCTTCCATAAATCCTAGTCCAGATTTATTTCCCACATTTTGTCCAACCTGAAGGATCTCTTCTAATTTGTCTGTTCCATTTGTCAACATCTTGACAGATTTGGTCATTTGATTCAGTTGTGAGTTCAGCAATTGAACTTCTCCTTCTAGATGACTTAAAGCTTCAAGATTTGCCCTTTTTTCAGCCTCCAGCTTTATAATGAGTTTTGATTGTTTCTCATTCTGCACACAGACATCAGCACTTCTGATACACAATTTCTTGTAGGTATCAGCCAGTTCTTCAAATGTCACTTCTTCATCACTAGTGTCACTTTCAGAAGTACAAACACTAGTTAGGACAGTAACTCGTTTGGCAGATTCTTCTTCAGAATTACTTTCTGAATCATAGTCAGACCAAGTAACAGTCATTCCTTTCTTTTGTTTCTTAAGAAAGGTAGGACATTCAGCTCGAATATGTCCATATCCTTCACATCCATGGCATTGAATACCTCTGCCTTGGTTTCCCTTATCTTCTGACCTTGGTCTTCTGCTGGAACTGTCAATGTCAGAGGGAATGTTATGAACATTAGACCTTGACTTTGGATCCATTCTTTTGATGAGCTTGTTGAACTGTCTTCCAAGCATGGCAATAGCTTATGATATGTTTTCTTCTTCATCCTCCTTGTATTCAACATCAGTGTTGGATACAAGTGCTATGCTTTTGTTCTTCTTGTCACCATTATCAGTGATCCCCATCTCAAAAGTCTGAAGAGACCCAATAAGTTCATCCACTTTCAACTTGCTAATGTCCTGGGCTTCCTCTATGGCAGTTACCTTCATTGCAAATCTTTTAGGCAAGGATCTGAGAATCTTCCTCACTAGTTTTTCTTCTGACATCTTTTCTCCCAGTGCTCCTGAGGTGTTGGCAATCTCCAAGATGTTCATGTGAAACTCATGAATGGTTTCATCTTCCATCATTTTTAGATTCTCAAATTTGGTAGTCAACATCTGAAGCCTTGACATTTTTACTTTGGAAGTGCCCTCATGAGTAGTTTTGAGAGTGTCCCAAACTTCCTTGGCCAGTTCATATTGATGTACTAGTCTGAAAATGTTTCTATCAATTCCATTGAACAAGGCATTTAAAGCTTTTGAATTTCCCAGAGCTAACTCATCTTCTTCTTTACTCCAATCTTCCTCAGGCTTCAGACTGATTGTCCCATCTATCTTAGTTATGGTGGGATGAATCCATCCTTTGTCAGCAGCTCTCCAAGCCTTTTTGTCTAGAGATTTTAGGAAGGCAATCATACGAGGTTTCCAGTAGTCATAATTAGTTCCATCCAGAATGGGTGGTCTATTTCCAAAAACTCCTTCTTTGTCCATAGTGCCAGAAAGTGATATCCCTAGATCTCACCCAGTAATACAGGCAGGGTGCCTGCTTTGATACCAATTGAAATTCTGGCTGCAGATACTCAATGTCACGTTCAATGTTATGACACCGTATCTGACTTACTATATGACAGTAAATACAAAAGCAATAAAGAACACAGTCAATTGTTTACCCAGTTCAGTGTGCAACAACACCTACTCTGGGGGCTACCAAGCCAGGGAGGAAATCCACTATAAGAGATTTTAATTCAGGAATAAACCAACCAGTTTATCTCCTTCACTTAAGACCTACCCAATGCAATTCCAATCTAAGTACAACTTAAACCTGACTTCCTACTCACTCCCCCTCAATCACAGCAGTGATACATAAACCAATTTGACTTAAGAATTGATGAAGACACTCTTCATAAACAAACACTTGATTAAGCTTCACAACTTTTTAATCAAGCAACACAATCACTCGTGCTTCACAGCTTTGAGTGATGCACACAACTAACTTGACTCTGCTTCACAGCTTTAGTCAAGGAACATTCAAACACTCTTGCTTCAAAGCTTTGAGTGCTACACAACCCTTACAATTAGAAACCTATTCCAAGGCACTTATCACAATGATAATTGCTTGGAGTACAATAATCAAATCTATTCAGATTACAAAATGATCTTCTGATCAATCAAAAGGGATGCTTGAAAAACAGCAGCTCTGTTGAATATATAGCAGATGCAACTTCAGTTAGGGTTTCCACAAAAACCTAGGGTTCATTCCGTTTGACCTAAATACCAGGTCACAGGACTTTATTAACCAGGTTAGGGTTGAGCTAGGTTACCCCTCAGAAAACGCAGGATTCTGTTCAGGAAAGACTGAGTTATTTCCTGAAAAAACTCAGACTTATCCATCCTGCAAACCTGGTAGTTCAGAACAGGAAGTCATAACATCTGTTATGACATCTGAGAAAACCTGTCTACTGATTTAGCAAAATATGATCATTTTGCAAAATGCTCAGATACACACTTATAAACATCAGTACTTGAAATACAATATTTTTCTGCAAAAGTACCTAATGAGTTAGTACAAACTGAACTAGAATGTTATGACATCAGTCATGACATTCACACATACACTTGGGATTTACCAAAAATGCAAGCCAATACCTAAACACCTACAATGGGAAAAGAGAGTATAACCCAAAAAAGAGGGGGAAAGAATCTAGGTACGGGGGTTGGTTATGCAAAGGGAAGGTATTATCACCCTAAACATTTATGGTACTCTGCAGGAACCTCTTTGAAAATTTGTGTATTTTGGCTTTAAATATTGTATACAAAAATAGATGATGGAGATGAGAAGAGAAGTATTTTTTACAACTTTTGCACCCGCCACAGTTGTGAACCTTTAGTGCCTATGTACAACCTTCTGTCCAACGATGTTTAAATGATTCACTTAGACCAAAGTTTATGAAGGTTCATTAGAGATAAGATCAAAGCCTCTTAACAATGAACCTCAAAGTTATTGGATCAAAGGTTTCAAATTAAATATACTTGGACTTGCAAACATAGGTTTGGGCCACAAATGATCATTTCTCGAATCAGGACAAATTTTAGCGCTATGTTAAGCAATCGTAAGCGGACTTATGTAGAAGTCCCACCTATTTTGAGGCCAATTATGATACGGTGGTAGAACCGAATGTTTATGTTGGTTTTGCGTTTGTGTTCGCAAATGTTACGGTAAGAAAGAGTCGCCACCGACTTTTCTTTTATCCAAATTAAGGAAACGGTGAAAAGAATAGAAAAAAGACCTTTTCGATAATTTTCTGATTAAGGGGGGTAGACTATGAAAAGGGAAGGTGTTAGCACCATTTCCATACAGAGTTTTCCTACGGGCTCTTAGATGCTAAACTCATTTTTGAAATACCTTGTTCTTTTGAGTGTTTTGAAAAAGTAGTTTGAAAATGCCTTAGTGCGACGATTCGCTTTATGATAACTCTTGTGTCAGTCCTCTAGAGTGTTGATAAAGTGTTTTTTTGAAAGTGTTTTGAAATGTTTTTGTGTAAGTGTTAAAATTTGTTTTGAGCAAGCATCTAGGAACTATCTACTTATACTCGAAAAGTTTGTTCTTTTTCTCCTATCCTTTAGACAGTGCTATCCTACTATTAGTGAGTAGGTAGCCCTATCGTTGGATGTTTGAGGGATATTCGAAGGGACGTACAGTCATAAAGGAAACATATAGAGACGCTTTAGCAATTTTGTATAAGGGACTAGATCATTTACCGAAAGGAAACATTATAAGGTCATAGAGGGACTATAATCTTTTGATTTACGGGTCTTTGCTAAAGCATCCCCGTTCTCGAAGGACATGACTGTTTTATTTTCCGAAAGGCAACCAAAGTGGGCGCACCCTAGAGGTGTATATGTGCAAGTTGATTCAATTCAGTTATTTTAGTATTTTTTATTAGGTTTGCTAATGCTTTATTTTCAGTCTTTTCATACAAGCCTAGTTACTAACAGTTAATATTTTGCAGAAATTTAAAGTGTGGGAATCGTAAATCCTACGTTATTACATTGCTTCAGGGAGGGGGATATTTACGTGTCCAAAAATTTAGGGAAAGAAAATAAAGAAAGCAATAGAGGGTCCTAGTAATTATATTACATTCCATCAGCAGATACAAAAAAGTAAAAAATAGAAAGGAAATATTGAACGCGCACGAAATGGAGAAGAACATCTAAAACCCTAAGAAATTGCAAAGTAAACATAAGAAAATATTTTTGTTTTTTTTTTTGTTTATTTTAAGAAAATAGTTAAAATAACTTAAATCTAAGTTTAATTAAAAAATATCAAATGAAATTAAACCTAATTCTAATAATTTTTGTATTTTTATTAAGAAAAATTTGCATGAAATAAATCTAAGCCTAATTGATTTTAAATTGATAAAATAAAGTTAAAATAATTAATTTAAGTAAATTTACAAAATTATAATTTAATTTTAGAAGAAAAAAACCTAAGTCTAATTATTAATTTTTATTTTATTTTATATTAAAAATAGATTTTAAAGAAAAGCATAGAAAACAATTAACTAAGTAAAATCAAAAAAATGAAATGGATTGGGCCTGAATGTGCAAAATTAAAATGGGAGGTGTGAGATTTGAATTCGCTGGGCCCAAATGAAAGGAGCCCAACGTCTTCCTGATCCTGTGAGGACAAGTCTTGATGGCACATGGTAGATCTGCACGTTGAAGCTCCTGGATCAAAATCAATCATGATTTGATGGTTGTTATTTGGGGGTGTATGGTACACGTGTACAACCTTGCTACACTAGATCTGCAAAGAAGAAATGGAAAAATAATATGCAAGAGGCAGGGGTCGAACCCCTGACCTCTCATACACACAACACCTTAACACACACTGCCTTGCCACTGCGCCATCCTGTTCATTCGTTAGTATGACAACACAAAAATAATATAAAGAGAATTTAGTTATATTCCCCAATTTCGAACGCGCGCGCCAGATATATTTGAATGGGCCAATAAGGTGATGACCTACGGACCATCAGAGTCAACAAATTCAAGGGTGCTGGAGTCAAACTCTGGTCACCTTCTCCGGCCATCCAAAATTCTAAAACCTATAAAAAAGAAAAATCATGGCTCAAGCTTTAGGCTACCCCCCTTAAACTGGGGTCTACGAATTCAACCATGGGGTTAATTCTTTCTGAAATGGCCTCTATCATTGAGAACTAGTCATGCTTGAAAATTTTCCATGAAAATGGCAAATCTTTGTCCTCACGCCAAAGCTTGCATGTAATGGATCTAAACATTCACAAACATCAATATGAACATATGTATGCATGTAAAAATTATTTATATCGCATGTAGAGAAAGTTTGAGATCATGCAACCAAATTGGAGATAGACCGTGCGTGCATTTTGGAATGCGTTAGGCTTGTGTGATGATTGGAATGGGTTCCTGGAACCTCCAGGGAGTTGTTGGAAGGCTTAGAAGGAGTTGAATATGGATGGAATTCGTTGTTTAGATTTCACAACTTTGTTGAATTTTTTACAATTTCGTATGGTTCTTCTCAGGAAATTTTCGTGTTAGCAATGCTTGCAGGAAGGTAGTATATATAGAGGAGATGAGGGAACAAAGTTACAAGGAAATAACCCAAGGCATTAAGGTCATGTTTAAAGCCATTATTCATAATTTAAAAAATTTCCAAAACTTGAGATTTCATGCCATGTTGGGACTTGGATGTACCTGGACACGTCATGATGATGATCTTGTACTTTTGGGAAATCCCAAGATGTCTACTTCAATCCATTGTTTGATCAATTTTGCGTTTGAAGACTTTATCTTGATGTAAATGGTCTTGACAAAAAGTGTGTTTTGTTGACTTTATGAAAATGACCTGTAATGTATGAGCTTGTATCTTTCAAATGGTGCATTTCTTTAACTTGAGGACAAAAGAGAAGTTGTAGGGAATTGGATTATCTTCAAAATAAGCTTTGGTTAGGGAAAATGGATGAATCATGTGAAAGTTATGACTTTTCAAAGTTCAGTGGACTTTTCCTATGGAAACCCTAATTTAGCAGTTCTTGACTTTTGATAGATTAGGAGCATTTCTTGAGGAATCATGATCAACCCTTGATCAAATGATGGATATCACTTCAAAATGATGATGTTGACCAAAAATCTTGAAGTTTGACAGCATATAGGCGACAATTGACTTTTGACCTAATATAGTTGATTTTCAAGCATTTGAGCATTTGAGTGAGCAAACTTGTAGTGTAAGGCATGAAATTTGTCATGGACAATCTTGAAGGCATGTTATGACAATGAAAAATATTTGAGACCTTTGGAGCTCAAACATCTTGGTGAAAAGTGAACCCTGATTAGAGGTTCATTGCTTAAGAGGAGAATTTGTCTGGTCAATTCTTGGTCATCCTTGAGCAATTGGGAACCTCAATGAGCATGTCTTGAGTAAAAATGAGAGGGAAAAATTTGGGGTACAACAACTTCCCCTGTTCAATCTTCTTAAACCTAAGGATTTGGATTGGCTTGTCTGCCTTTCATGATCTGAAGGTGGGAGATGATTGAACACTAGAGTGCCCAAAAATTTGCACTCGCATGAAGTAATATTGTTGGTTGATGATATCGAGAATAGGATTACAAATGCCATTTGGAGAAGATGACAAAGAGTCATCGGAGATGGGCTTAAAGATGCCATCTAAAGTAGATGTTGACTTCATAAGAGGTCTCTTTATGGGGATTCCTTTTCCTGCTGTCTGAGGAGGACTCCACTAGGGAATGTGGGTTTATGTTATTCTCCCGCTTGAGGATAAATTTATGGGGGATAGAGTCTAGGAACTTCAGTTGTCCAAGACTCTACTGAGGGGTTATCTCCGGAGAGATAAAAGTTTGTTGTTTTCTGGTTGAAATTCAGGTTTCACAATAACTTGCTAGGGATAATGGAATTAACTGTTATTTGGAAAGGTATTAGAAAGAGCCTGTGTAGGGCTGTTTCAGGATGAGTCCGTGTTAGACTGCATCTGGAGATATATGAGAAGGAACCTGTGTAAGATTTCTTCAGGATGAGTCCGTGTTAGACTGCATCTGGAGAGTTGAGAAGGAACCCGTGTAAGATTTCTTTGTTCGGTCATGTAGATAGTTTTCCTGTCTGATTTCAGGTATTAATCTATAATCAGCCGTTCATAGATAGTTGTCGTGTCTTGTTTCAAGTATTAATCTGAAACTTGCTTTTATTGGTCGTTTGAGATAGTTGTCCTGGCTTATTTCAGGTATTAATCTCTGACCTGAGAAAAAAAGATAGTTTTCCTGGCTTGTTACAGGTATTAATATTCAATCTCCTCGTATAGATAGTTTTCCTGGCTTGTTACAGGTGTTAACCTACAGTCGATCGTCCAAAAATAGTTGTCCTGGCTTGTCACAGGTATTAATCTAGAACTTGTTTTTTATCGGTTATTGAGATAGTTGTCCTGTCTGGTTTTAGGTATTAATCTCTGACCTGAGAAAGAAAGATAGTTTTCCTGGCTTGTTACAAGTATTAGCCTTAAATCTCCTCTTGTAGATATTTTTCCTGGCTTATTACAGGTATTAATCTACAGTCGATCATCCGCAGATAGTTGTCCTAGCTTATTACAGGTATTAATCTGGGACTTGGCAACATCGGTCACATAGATAGTTTCCCTATCTGGTTTCGGGCATTAATATGTGGCCTGCTATATTCGTTGGTAAATCTCCATTGCTTCGGGAGTTCATACCACTTGGTCGTGTAGATAGTTTCCCCATCTGGTTTCGGGCAATCTTTGACCTGTTGTATAAGTTGATAGTGTTTGTCTTTCTGCTAGTTTAACCTGAAAAGGTAAAACTAGTTTCATACGATGTCATAATTTATGAATTGCATGATGCTCTCAAAATAAATGAGATTGTGATATATGAATTTGTGTTTCATATGCTATGATGTTTGTAAAATGATGCATGAGTGCAATGTATGAATGTGTTAATTGTTCTATTGCAGTGTTGTTGAACTAGGGAAAATAAATCCCTGATTGCAGCTGGAGATGAAGAATGTAGGTCTTCATATTTTGTTTGAAGTTGACATGCTGGGAGATGATCTTCTGTTGTTAGAGAAATAAAATCTGTTGGGGAAGGGAAGCTTCGTTAACTGCTTGGGGATTTTGTGGAAATCCGGCTGGGAATCCCGAGGAGTTTGGTGACTTCACTGGGGAATCTTTTGTTAGAGCAGTAGCTTGGAGATTTTGCTCTGCCGGGGATATGAGAACACTTGCCACCATTAGGTTGCATACTAAGAATATGGCAGTGACCTTGTAGTAGGATGTCTCTATACCTGCTGGAGAAGGCATCTATGGGGATTTGGTGGATGGCCTTTAGATATTGTCCCGTTTCTTAAAGCCATTAGTAACTGTCTTTCTGTTTTTTTATGCGCATATTTGTAAACAGTAATCACATTAAAATTCATATGTTCAAAAGTAATCATTGGACATTTTTTGCAAACAAAATAGAAAAATAAAAACAAATATTTTTGTATTTTCAAAAGAATAGCTTTGTATTAACTTGAAGAAGCATTTTTGTATAAGGAGACGAACATCCTAGTAAGAGAATGTCGTCGTAAGCATAAAACTTTACAAAATAGCATACAAAGAAAACATCTATGTGAAGTAATCCCATTAGGTTCCCGATCTGCTATTGCCTTTATGCCTTTGAGCGTCTCATCTCTGTGCTGCTTGTTCGAAGCTGATTGGATCGATTAGTATCGTTTGAGCTTGATAATTGATATTAAATATTGGTTGTAAGGTGATCCAACGAGACATAGTTATACGCTTCAAATCCATAACTTTTTCCTGGACCGCCCTTTCGGGTTTTCAGTCCACCAGGATTCCCTTTTTTTCCCAAGCCGCCTTTTCAGGTTTTTGACTTGCCGGGTGTACAATTTTTTTTATGATATATCCCTAATTTCTGCCCGAACCCTTTTGGTTCGCCGGGATGCCCTAATATTTTCCTAGGCCAGTCGACCTAGCGGGTCTTTTTTATGCGTAGTATCTTTTAACGATGTCCGTATTTACAGGGTGCGGAAGGTCGTCACCGTCCATAGTGGTTAAGATCATGGCTCCACCAGAAAATATGTTCTTGATCACAAATGGCCCTTCGTATGTGGGAGTCCATTTTCCCCTGGGATCACCTTGTGGAAGTATGATGCGCTTGATTACTAGGTCACCAGCCTGATATACTTGACATCTAACCTTCTTGTTAAAAGCTTTGATTATACACTTTTGATACATCTGACCATGACAAACATCCACGAGCCTCTTCTCATCAATCAAGTTTAATTGGTCAAGTCGAGATTGAACCCCTTCGTCTTTGCTCAGCCCTTCATCCTTCATGATTCTCAAGGAAGAGATCTGGACTTCTATGGGTAGGACAACTTCCATACTGTACACTAAAGAGGAAGGAGTTTCCCCTGTTGATGTGCACATTATGGTGCGGTAACCATGAAGACTAAATGGTAACATCTCGTGCCAATCCTTATATATCACCGTCATTTTTTGTATGATTTTCTTGATGTTTTTATTAGCATCTTCTACAATGCCATTCATCTTCAGCCGGTAAGGAGAAGAGTTATGATGTTGGATCTTGAATTGCGTGTAGAGCTCGGTGATCATAGTGTTATTGAGATTGGTACCATTATCCGTAATGATTCTTTCTGGAATACTGTACTAACAGATAAGGTTATGTCTGATGAATTGGGCCACATCATTCTTGGTAACAGAAGCAAATGAGGCTGCCTCGACCCACTTTGTGGAGTAATCAATGGCGACGAGGATGAAGCGATGCCCATTAGAAGCTGTAGGTCTAATTTCTCTGATCATGTCCATGCCCCATATTGCAAATGGCCAAGGAGCAGTCAAGATGTTTAGAGGAACTAGAGGCACGTGTACTTTATCATCATAGATCTGGCATTTGTGACAAGTTCATGATTGCTGATAACAGTATACTTCCATAGTGGACCAATAGTATCCTGCCCGTAGGATCTTTTTAGCCATCGTGTGCCCAATAGAATGGGTGCCAAATGTACCTTTATGCAAATCAGCCATAATCTTTTCCGCCTCACTCTTGTCTACACACCGAAGCAAGGTAGAATCATTATTGCACTTGTAGAGGATTTCGTTACTGAGGAAGAACTTGGCAGAGAACCTTCTTAGGAACTTCTTATCGTTGACTGAAGCTCCCTCAGGATACTCTTGGGCTTTGAGATATATTTTGAATTCATGGAACCAAGGTTTTTCCACTACTTCTTCAGTACCAATCTCGTGACAGTGTGTGGGTTCATCCATACTTTCAATAGTGATCTAAGGAGCTTCATTATCCCATCCGACCTTTAACATGGATGACATAGTAGCTAACACGCCCGCTAGTTGATTTTCCTCTCGTGGAAAATGCTCAAAGGTAACTTCTTCAAAGTATGGAATCAGTGTCAACACATGCTCTTTATAAGGGATGATATTATGATGATTTGTGTCCCATTCTCCTTTGATTTGACTGATTACTAAATCCAAATATCCAAATACACTCAGAAATTTGATCCTCAAGTTGATAGCGGCTTTGAGACCCATAATACATGCTTCATACTCAACCATATCGGTTGTATAGTTGAAACACAATCTGGAAGTGAAAGGAGTATGACAGCCTTCAAGAGAGATAATCATGGCACCGATGCCATTGCTAAGTGCGTTGGAAGCTCCGTCAAAAACTATAGTCCATCAGGATCCTTTTTCAGGTCCTTCATCCGGTCCAAGTTCTTCACAATCAGTCACTAACATGATGTTCTCGTCCGGGAACTCAAAATTCATAAATTGGTAGTCATCCACAGCCTGATGAGCCAAATGATCAGCTAGTACACTTCCCTTAATTGCTTTCTTGGTTGTGTACTGAATGTCGTATTCGGTCAGGATCATTTGCCATCTCGCTATTCTTCCGGAGAGAGCAGGCTTCTCAAAGATGTATTTGATAGGATCCATTTTAGATATCAACAAGGTAGTGTGAGTCAACATATACTGTCTCAGTCGGCGAGCAGCCCATTCCAAAGCACAAAAAGTTTTCTTGAGAAGTGAGTATCTTTGTTCACAGTCGGTAAACTTTTTGCTAAGGTAGTATATTGCATGCTCTTTTCGACCAGACTCGTCATGCTGCCCCAGCACACACCCCCATTGAGTTCTCTAACACAATTAAGTACATGATCAAAGGTCTTCCTTCAACTGGCGGCATCAATAGTGGAAGATCTTGAATATATTCCTTGATTTTGTCAAAGGCATTTTGGAAATCGTGATTCCACTTCACTTCTTGATCTTTCTTCAATAATTTGAAGATTGGCTCACAAGTAGTGGTCAGATGGGAAATGAACCTAGCAATGTAGTTTAGGCGTCCCAAGAATCCCCTGACCTCCTTCTCAGTGCCAGGAGTTGACATTTCTTGTATAGCTTTAACCTTTACAGGGTCTACCTCAATAACTTTGCCGCTGACAACGAAGCCTAAGAGCTTACCAGATCTTACTCCAAAGGTGCACTTGTTTGGGTTCAACCTTAGTTTGTACTTCTTCAACCTTTCAAACAACTTATGTAGGTGATCAAGGTGCTCCTCTTAAGTCTGAGACCTAGATATCATATCATCAACGTAGACCTCTATCTTGTGATGAATTATATCGTGAAACAGAGCTACCATGGCGCGCTGATAGGTTGCCCCGGTGTTCTTCAGCCCAAATGGCATAACTTTGTAACAAAAAGTGCCCCATTGTGTGACAAAGGTTGTTTTCTCCATGTCTTCGGGTGCCATTTTTATCTGATTATATCTGGAGAAACCATCCATTAAGGAGAATACCTTATGTTATGCGGTATTGTCAACCAGAACATCGATGTGGGGAAGCGGAAAATCATCCTTGGGGCTCGCCCTATTTAGGTCTCTGTAATCCAAACATATACGTACGTTACCGTCCTTCTTAGGTGTCGAAACAACATTAGCAACCCATTATGGATAAGAGGTGACAGCTAAGAAACCAGTGTTGAATTGTTTCATGATTTCAGCCTTGAACTTTTCTGACATCTCTGGTGGCATACGACGAACCTTCTGTTTCACGGGAGGACAATCCTCTTCAGTAGGTAGGCGATGAACCACAATATCGGTGTCAAGTCCCGGTATGTCTTTTTATGACCAGGAAAAAACCTCAACATATTCATGTAGCATCTGTATTAATCGCTCTTTGACAATATGCTCCATATCGGCACCTATCTTGACTTCTTTCTTATCCTCTTCAGTACCCAAGTTAATTGTCTCAACCAGCTCTTCATGAGGTTATATTGCACTTTCTTCCTGTTGTAACAGTCTGGCAAGTTCTCCTGGTTACTCACAATCTTCCTCACCTTCGTTCTCGACTTGGTAGATCGGATTTTCAAAGTCATAATCGAAAATAGCAGAACCGTTATCAATGGGATCCAGAGTGGATGTGGATCTGTAGTTTGATATGTGGGTGTGTGTAAGAGAGCATAATTGTATATTTTTTTATAAAGTAAAGAGGCGGAAAATAAAAACAAAGAGCGTAAAATTTGTATGCAAAACACCCAATGTTTTATTAATGACTGTGATCGGTGGATCTGGAACTGACTGTTTAACGCTGGATCGCGAAATGTCGCGGAAGCAAGAGTCGCCACCGTCTTTTATTTTCTCCAAATGGAAAGGACAAAAGCACAGAAAAATTCCTTAAAGAGATTGCTCTCGGTTCGGGAGGTAGGTTATAGAAAGGGAAGGTATTAGCACCCTTTCTATCCATGGTTATCCATGGGCTCTTAGATACTTGCTCAATGTGTTTTCAAAATTGTTTGTTTGCTTTTCAATGTGGGTTAAAAAGTTTCTTTGAAAAATTTCAGTTCGACTCGTACGTCAGAGTGTTTGAAAAAATTGCTTTGAAAGCTTTTGAAAAGTGTTGGTGTGAAAAGATTTCAGTTTGTTTTGAAATTAGAGCAAGTATCCTTGAGAACCTACCTACCCTAAGGAATTCGTCTGTGTAAATGTCCTTTAAAGTAGTGCCATCCCACCATTGAGAGGTAGGTAGCACCACCGTTGGAGGTGTTCGGTGATCGCACTAAATCGCACTATGTTTCTGACTCAAATATCACATGTTTTCCTTAGTTTTTATTGTCATTTTCTCGTATTATGTTCCTTTTTCCTTTGTTTTCAGGATCCTTGTCATTTCAGAGCCTTCTGTGAAGAAACGAGCCAAAACGCCAAGAAATTAGGGTTTTTCAAGATATTTTGCACTTATGGCGTTCAGCACCGCGCTGGCTACAGGAAACGCGATGACGTGGCCCACTTTCACCCAGAGATCAACTGCCACGTTCCCATGATGTGGCGGTTCCAGGCGCCGCGCCCGCGGCCACCCTCACCGCGCCCGCGGCCTTCACAAAATGGTTCCCGCTCAAAGGAAGTTAAGGGGCATACTGGTCCTTACGCACTTCAAAGTTCCTCTATAAATAGCTTTCGATTCTCATTCTTTATTTTCATCCAAGCTTAGTACAATCTTAAGCCATATACTATCAGTTTCTGTAAAGTAATAATCTCTTCACATCGGGGAGTTATTGCGGTGTAGATTGAGTTGTAATCGAGTCTTGGAGCACTTTGGTTGAAGTTCATCATACCGGCCTTACTTTTCCGTAGATTTGTATCAGATTCAAGTCTCCGACCGGAGCAAGGTTCTAATTTATTGCATTTCTTTATTTAATTGCTCTTACCATAGTCTACACGTTTTATAGACTTTAAATGCTCTTACCATAGTCTACACGTTTTATAGACTTTAAATGCTCTTACCATAGTCTACACGTTTTATAGACTTTAAATGCTCTTACCATAGTCTACACGTTTTATAGACTTTAAATGCTCTTACCGTAGTCTACACGTTTTATAGACTCGCACTTATTATGTCTGGCTAAACTATAAAGGTTAGGATGTAATGATTGTCATCGTGGTTGTGTTCCAATTATCATGCTAGTGAAAATACTCTGGGGATGTTTTGCTTCTAACTTAAGTCGATTGTGTTTAAATGTTTAATTGGGTAAGATCGAAAGCCGTCCAAGCTGATGATACGACTTGATTATTATTTAACCAAACAAAAAGAGCGACAGCCGTTGATTGGTTAAATAGGAATCATTGACCCTTTTTTAGAAAACGATTTTGAAACTATTTTCGGACGCGTTTGTAGGTTTAAAATCTGACTCTTGGCCAAAAGCCAAAAGTCTCTTTAAGTTAATCTTTCCGAGTAAGATCACTTTTCTATTAAGTCAAAACTATCAATTTCTTAAAAATAGGTTTACCTCTTTAACGCGGAAGGCACCCTTTATATGTGACAATAAAGGAATTTAATTTAAAGAGTAAACTCGGTTCTTAGTAGTCAAAAGCTACAAGTTCCCGTTAAACTGATTCTTTGCTATCAATAGAAAATACTGCCCCATAAGTAGGTTCATCTACGCATGACCGGACCAATATCTGATTACATGATTTACATTCCAACCTGTCTTTTAAACTGTTATTTCCCTCGCATATTTACTTTGTGCACTGCACTCACATCAATATCCTTATTCGCCTTAGATAAGCACCTTAGCAATAGAGTTGATAGATTGACAATTGGTCTCTGTGGTTCGATAATCTTATATATTACTTCGATAGGCTGTACACTTGCAGTACTATATTTAGGCTATACGTTACAGATATTACAGCCCCCATCAAGTTTTTGGCGCCGTTGCCGGGGACCAACTTCGTCAAATTTCGTACCCTATTGTTATCCCGTTTAGACTAAGGCTATTCTAGCCGGTAGATGCGTAGAAATCGTAGCACCGGCAACCTAATAGATCCTTTAGTAGAACCTGAACGTTACGCTCGTGCCCGTCTTTTTATTCGCAAGATAAGAAGAGCTATGGCAGAAGATCGTAACCAAAGACCGCTCAAGGAATTCGCCCAACCATCTAACGAGGAACCTAGTTCTAGTATAGTAAACCCTGCTATAACTACCAACAACTTTGAACTAAAGCCCTCGTTACTACAATTAGTACAACAAAACCAATTCGCTGGTCTCGCTACCGAGAACCCGAATCAACATTTAAAGGTATTTATCCAGTTAGCTGACACCCTTAAGGCAAATGGAGCCACGCCCGAAGCTATCCGATTAAGACTATTTCCTTTTTCCCTTAGAGGTAAAGCTCACGACTGGTTAGACGCCCTTCCAACTAACTCAATAACAACTTGGGAAGACCTTAGGAGAGCTTTTCTTGCGAGGTATTTTCCACCAAGCAAGACCGCTGTTCTTAGGAACCTGATCACTTGTTTCACCCAAAACCAAGGCGAATCACTTTTTGATGCCTGGGAGAGATATAAAGAACTTTTAAGAGCCTGTCCGCACCATGGCCTAGAGCAATGGTTAATCATACATACCTTCTATAATGGACTCCATTACAACACAAAGATGTCCATAGACGCTGCCGCTGGCGGAGCGTTGATGAACAAACCTTACCCTGACGCTTGTGCCCTAATAGAGGACATGGCCCAAAACCATGCCCAATGGGGATTAGAACGAGCGACAGTAGAGAAAAAGGAGAGCCATGGAGGAAAGCATGAGGTAAGTTGCATGGACATGATCAATGCCAAGATGGACGCCCTAGCCTTGAGAGTCGAGAACATGTCTCAAAACCCAACCACAGTAGCAGCAATCCAATCGGAGTGCGAACTCTGTGGAGCTCAAGGACATCAAACCGTTGACTGTAACCTTTTGAACGAATCAAGCTCAGACCAAGTTAACTATACTCAAGGGAACCCTTTCTCGAATACCTACAATCCTGGATGGAGGAACCACCCGAATTTCTCTTACAAAAACAACAACCCTATCCAAAATCCCGGACCTTCGAGACCTCAAGGATTCCAAACGCAAAAACAAAACCAACCTATGCAAATAGTACCCCCAAGACCAAACCTTAAAGAAACCATAGACACCTTTATTCAAGCTCAAACCCAGCAAAATAAGGAGTTTATGAACCAACATATTCACACGAACGAACTGGTTACTCAACTAGCAACCAAGTTTGACCAGATAATAACCCACACCAAAATGCTTGAGACTCAGATTTCCCAAGTAGCACAAAACACCTCTGTACAAGTTGCACCTGGAGGACAATTCCCTGGACAAACTCAACCAAATCCAAAAGGCCAAGCAAATTCTATCACACTAAGAAGTGGAACCGCTTATGAAGGACCTAGAAATCCTGACTTAAGCACATCAGAAGATGCTACGCCCAAAGACCAGGTGGAGGAACCAGAGAAACCAGGAAAGCAATCAAAACCAGAAGTAGAGAAAAACACTCAACAACCTTATAAACCACCTATTCCATTCCCACAGAGGCTGAAAAACACCAAAGTAGAAAACCAGTACCAAAAGTTTATTAAGGTAATAGAGAAACTCCATGTTGAGATTCCTTTTACTGAAGCTATAACCCAGATACCATCATATGCTAAGTTTCTGAAAGATATTTTGACCAATAAACGACGACTCGATGATCCCAAGCCTTTAGAATGTCATTTTATATCCGAAAATAAACTCGCCAAGAAAGATAAAGACCCTGGAAGTTTTTCTATCCCTTGCATCCTAGGTAACCATATGATAGACAAAGCATTTTTAGACCTAGGAGCAAGTGTAAGTCTGATGCCTCTGGCCGTCTGTAAGAGGTTAAAATTAGGAGAACTTCAACCTACTAAGATGTCCTTACAACTAGCTGATAGATCTGTCAAATATCCCATGGGTATTTTAGAAGACATACCTGTCAAGATTGGTCAGTTGTACATTCCGACCGACTTCGTCGTAATGGATATCAAAGAAGATGAAGACATCCCAATCCTCTTAGGAAGACCTTTCCTATCGACCGCCGGAGCTATAATAGATGTTAAGAAAGGGAAACTGACTTTCGAGGTAGGAGATGAAAAGATTGAGTTCATTTTATCAAAATTTCTAATGGCACCAGTAATAGGAGATGCGTGTTATGCCATCGACATCATTGATGAATGTGTAAATGAGCTCGAACAAAACGAATTATTATCAACCCCTATTTCAGAGGATGACGGATTTGAGAGTATCGAACCGTACATTGACGACAACCTTTTCGAATGCTTAGCTCTTACCCCTGACCTTATGCCGCGTACTGAGAAACCCACTATAGAACTTAAGGAACTACCCAAGAATCTAAGATATGAGTTTTTGGATGAGGAGATGAGTAGACCTGTTATAATTAGCGCCACTCTAAACCAAATAGAAACAAATCAACTATTAGATACCTTGCGAAAATATCCCTCAGCTTTAGGGTATAAAGTTTCAGATTTAAGAGGTATAAGCCCATCCGTATGCATGCATCGGATTATGCTAGAAAAAGATTCGAAACCCTCAAGAGAACATCAAAGAAGAATAAACCCTATCATGAGTGATGTAGTCAAGAAAGAAGTTCTTAAGTTATTAGAGGCTGGTATCATATACCAAATTTCGGACAGTGAATGGGTAAGCCCAGTCCATGTGGTACCCAAGAAAGGAGGTATCACTGTTCTAAAAAATGAGAAAGGTGAGCATGTGGCAAAACGAACAGAAGGAGGATGGCGAATGTGTATAGATTACAGAAGGTTGAATAAGGCAACAAGAAAAGACCATTTCCCTCTCCCATTTATAGATCAGATGCTTGAACGTCTAGCAAGACACTCATGTTTCTGCTATCTTGATGGATATTCGGGATTTTTCCAAATCCCTATTCACCCAGAGGACCAAGAAAAAACCACATTTACATGCCCTTATGGAACATTCGCTTATAGACGAATGCCCTTTGGACTCTGTAATGCACCTGCCACTTTCCAACGTTGTATGATGTCAATTTTCGCAGACTACCTAGATGGAATTATGGAAGTATTTATGGACGATTTTTCAGTGTGTGGGTTTGATTTCAAAAACTGCCTCTCGAACTTGGAGAAAATCTTAAAAAGATGTGTGGAAGTAAACCTTGTGTTGAATTGGGAAAAGTGCCACTTTATGGTAAGTGAAGGGATAGTCTTGGGACACATTATTTCTGAAAGAGGTATAGAAGTCGATAAGGCCAAGATAGAAGTTATAGAAAACTTAAACCCACCTAAGACCGTTAGGGAAATAAGAAGTTTCCTAGGACATGCCGGGTTCTACCGACGTTTCATCAAGAATTTTTCCGCAATAACTAAGCCTTTAACTAACTTATTGATGAAGGATGTCGAGTTTGAATTCGACCAAAAATGTCTTGAGGCCTTTGAAGTTTTAAAGCAAGCTCTTATTTCAGCACCTATCATAAGACCACCTGATTGGACCCAACCCTTTGAAATCATGTGCGATGCTAGTGATTTCGCTGTAGGGGCTGTACTAGGGCAAAGAAAAGACAAAAAACTGCATGCAATTTACTACGCTAGTAGAACATTAGACGCCGCCCAGCTAAATTATACAACCACAGAAAAAGAATTGCTAGCCGTAGTTTTTGCTATTGATAAATTTCGATCTTATTTGGTGGGAGCAAAAATAATAGTATACACAGATCATGCAGCAATCCGGTACTTGTTAAGTAAGAAAGATGCTAAGCCTAGATTGCTCAGATGGGTACTTTTACTCCAAGAATTCGACTTGGATATTAAGGATAAAAAAAGAGCTGAAAACTTAGTAGCTGATCATCTCTCTAGGTTAGAACACCTTAAGCCTGAACTTATACCTATAGACGATCACTCTACTTATGAAAGATTAATAGCTGGGATAAACTCGACTGAAGAAGAGACTTATGAGGAAATCTCAACCATGAACGAAATACCATGGTACGCAGATATTGTAAATTATCTAGCCGCTGATATCATACCCTCCGACTTAAGCTACCAACAGAAGAAGAAGTTTTTCAGAGATGTTAAACACTTCTTTTGGGATGAACCCCTCCTATTCAAAAGAGGAATAGATAATATATTCCGACGATGTGTGCCGGAGGAAGAAGTAGGCAATGTCATTAAACATTGTCATGCTTCACCTTATGGTGGACATGCAAGCACGTCTAAAACATGCGCCAAAATATTTCAAGCAGGTTTTTATTGGCCTACTGTATGGCGCGATGTCCACACTTACATTACAAAATGTGACCGATGCCAACGCACTGGGAACATCTCAAGACGTGATGAAATGCCTTTAAGAAACATCCAAGAAGTGGAAATATTTGATGTCTGGGGTATAGATTTCATGGGACCTTTTCCTTCCTCAATGGGTAACAAGTATATCCTAGTAGCTGTCGATTATGTCTCAAAGTGGATCGAAGCTGTTGCATCACCCACAAACGATACCAAGGTAGTTATCAAACTGTTTAAGAATATTATTTTCCCTAGGTTTGGAACCCCGAGGTTAGTCATAAGTGATGGAGGATCACATTTTATATCTAAGATATTTGACAAGCTTCTAAGCAAATACGGAGTAAAACATAGAGTAGCATCACCATATCACCCGCAAACCAGTGGCCAAGTAGAGGTATCAAATAGGGAGATTAAGCAGATCCTAGAAAAAACCGTATCATTATCCAGAAAAGACTGGTCTGGAAAACTTAAAGACGCCTTATGGGCTTATAGAACGGCTTATAAAACCCCTATTGGAACAACTCCTTATCAATTGGTTTATGGAAAGTCCTGTCATTTACCCTTCGAACTAGAACATAAAGCCTATTGGGCCATTAAATCCTTGAATCTAGATTACCTGAAAGCCGGAGAAAAACGTATCCTGGACATTCACAAGCTAGAAGAGCTTCGCTTGAATTCCTATGAGAATGCCATCATATATAAGGAAAGAACCAAAATGTGGCATGATAAAAAAATCATCAAGAAAGATTTCAACATTGGTGATCCTGTTCTCCTATTTAACTCAAGATTACGACTTTTTCCTGGTAAGCTTCGTTCAAGATGGACAGGTCCATTTGAAGTGTCAAGAGTTCTAAAGTCTGGAGCAGTAGAAATCAAAAACAATTCATGTGCTCCATTTGTGGTAAATGGACAAAGACTGAAGCTCTACAAAGGAGGCGATTTGCCTGTTGACTACTCTAGTCATATTCTTATAGACCCACCAATACCCACATAAAGTAAGATCTAATCGTCAAGCTAAACGACGTTAAACAAGCGCTGCCTGGGAGGCAACCCATGGTTTATTTTTTATTTTATTTTATTTTATTTTAGTAATTTATATATTTTATCTGGACTAATTTCTTGTGTTTATATTTTCAGGATGCATCACCCCGATGGTATGGTTGTGATTTTCAGAGATGAAGCGCAAAAGGCCCGATTTGCTACCTTATCTGCTAGACCTATGGTACCCACTAGGTACCCCGATCAGAGCTGCATGGAGGCACTAGGGATTGAGCCAAGTATTCGGTATCTATGCAACCAACTTAGCTGGGATTCTTATGCCGATGATGTCCACAAAACATACAGGAACCTTACTCTGGAGTTTCTTAGCTCTATGGACTATAATCCACGAGTAGGTGAAGGAGATGAGCGAGGACGCCTGAGTTTCAGATTGTTTGGCACCGAGTATACCCTGACCACCAAAGAATTTGGGGATTTGCTTGGTTTCCAAACTGGACCGACCGCTATAACTGAGTTCCCATTGAGTTGCTACATGGACAGAGACATTGACAAATTTTGGCAGGACATTACTGATAGAGCCAGTCTTGACCCCTCTACCCAGCTGTCCCGGAAGATCCATAACCCGGCCTTCCGATACTTCGAGATGATCCTATGCCACACTTTCTTTGGGAGGAGTTACTGTGACCACTTGGTCACCGCTGAGGAGATCCTTTTCTTATACTGTGCTAGTCAGTCCAGACCTATAGCTAGTGGAGGTTTTCTGATAGAGAGCCTCGAGCAGACTGCTCGATCCGCTGTAGGGCTCATTCATTCCGGAGGGAATGTGACACAGATAGCTTCTGCTTTGGGTTTAGACAGTATGATAGCACAGCTGACCCCATACTGTGGATATACTTTTCTAGATTTAGACTTTTGCATGGATCGTGGATTCATGAGGAGGGCCTCTTTCCACCCATATCGGTACAGATTGCTTATCAATGACCAGACAGTTTACACCTTCACCATGCCAGACCCTCAGATGACTTGTGTTTCCAACTCTGCTAATTGGAACTATTCTGTAGAAGGTTGGGGTGAGATATCAGAGTACACTCCAGAATACACTCCTGCCTCCGAAGAGTACACTCCAGAATACACTCCTGCTTCTGAAGATCCCACTCAGGACTACACTCCTGCCTCCGAGGACTCCGCTCCAGATCACACATCCCGACCCGAGGTTACACATACTACTGTTCTTACTAATAACCTCAGCTTGCAGGAACCTGATATTCGCACTCTATTGACTGCTATGCGCACTGAGATAACCACTCTCCGCAATGAGGTGGCTGACCTTCATTTGCAGTTGGAAGTAAACGATGTTACCTTCGCTGGTGAGTTAGATGAATTAGCTCACGAGGTGGCAGAGATTCGACGCCAGCTGACCGAGCTGCGTGGCCCAGGCACTCCTGCAGAGCATCCTACCGGTTGGCAATAGATCTTTATTGTTCACAAGATATCTAGTTTCAGTATTATTAGTATTATGTTGATTTCCTTTTCAGACTCATTTTTATTTTTGCATTATCTGTTTCCTGAGTTGTTAATATTTATTTTGATGACCCAATGACCGTACCTATATCTATATATATATATCTGCATATGTTTTATTTATTTACTAATGTTTTTGTTTTTCTAGGTCACCATAGTTTTAATATAAAAATAAAATAAATAAACATGTGTCTATGTATTCACGTACATATATGCACATTTATAAGAAAAATAGGTACACCTCCAGAAATTGAAGATAATGGCGAGGAAGAAAAAGCCCAATGGAAAGAAAGCCAGGCCAGCCCAACTGACCTCGACCTCACCGCGCCCGCGGTAGGCCCTGCCGCGCCCGCGGTGACGCAACGGTCACCTAACGGCTAGTAGCTCGTTTTTCCCACCATTTTACCACTTTTTCAATTTCCAATCCCATTTTCTTCCAATTTTAACCCACTTTATTACCCATACCAACCCACTACATTTATTTCCATTATTTTCATCATAAATATTTACAACCACCATTTTCTTTCTTCCCTTCCTATAAATACCCCCTACTATATCATTTTCTTCCTCACACCTTCATTACTTCTACATCCCATTCTTTCTCTCTTTTTACCCACAAGAAAATCCTATGGAATATCACGGTTACATTTTACGTGGTGGTCAAGCCGGAGAAAGGCAACTAAAGCGGCTTGAAAAATTGCTGACAACACCAATACACTCTACCAGGTATATCGATGAAAACTGTCTATATTCATTAGGTATATACCATAGTGTATTCTTCCTTCTAGATAAAATAGGTATGCATGATATTTTTGCTACTCAAGCACCGACCTACCCTAGGCTGACGTTCGAGTTTTTAAGTTCTTTAATTTATAACGTCTCTCCTAACACTGCTAGCACCGTAGGTGGAGTCAAATTTAGAATGTTTAATGTCGAATATGATTACTCCACTGACGGTCTAGCCGCCATGTTAGGATTGCCTTATGGGGATGGTGCCATTTGTGAAGCACCTTTAGACACGGATTGGGCATTTGAAGCATTTTGGGCCAGAATTACTAAACAAAATGCAACATCTTTTGATGGCCTTCTTGCTTCTCACATCCACAATCCTGCCCTTCGTGTCTTTAGATTTCTTTTAGCATCCACCATCTTTGCTCGGGAAAACCCAAACAAGGTGAATGCTAAAGAATTAATTATCATGCAGAGCTGCCTCACAGACACCAAAGTTAATCCCGTCCCATTCATGATTGCCCACATGCACCATGTTTTAAGAAAAGGTGGGCCGATTTCCTTTGGTGGACTGATTACCACTATTGCCCGTGCCATAGGATTGGATACGGAACTTGCCACCCTAGAACCACTTCCTCCTCGGATTGCAAATCTTAAATTTTTCAGGGATATGCGTTTATGCAAGACGAGGAAGGAAGGTGGTTACTTCCTAATGGTTGGAGGTGCTGCCGTACCCAGTGTTGTTATGCCTTGCACCCGTCGTACTGATATTCGATTTGAGCGTAACTGGACCTACGATCTCAACGCTCCTGCTTTTATTGGTCCGTTGCCCCCAAATCTACCTTTAAATGAGGGTAACAACACTGATGATGAGTACGATTTCCAAACAGAGGAACCACCCCATTTTTCACCTCCACACACGGCACCTTCGACCTCTAACCCACATGCAGGTACAGCTCCTAGCTTCCATGTCACTGAGGACATGTGGCGTGAGCATATGGCCCGAGAGGCCCAGAGGGACACCCTCCTTGCTACCTTGCAGCAACAGGCGACCGACAACATGGCCTTCATGCAAGCGTCCCAAGAACAAAATGCTAGCTCTCTGCGCACTATTATGGAAAGTCAGCTGGCTTTTCAGAGAGAACAGCACCTACACCAGACCACAAACGCTCGTCACTTCCAATTGATGGAGGCAACCCAAGGAACCCTCATTGGTCGGACCCAAGAGCTACAAGCGGCAAATGCCGCCTTGTCAGAGAGACTGGAGCAGCTTGTTTTGGACCGAGATAGCCGCCGTCGCAGCCGTAGCCGCCGTTCCGGTCGTACCAACCAGGATGGTGAAGGTCCTAGTGGCCCCCACTAGTGTTTTCAGGTACCTCCTCCTACCTTATTTTGGAACATTGAGGACAATGTCTGATTTAAGTGTGGGAGGAGCATTTATCGCTTTTATTTCCCATTTTTCGCTTTTATTTTCCGTTTTTCCTGCTTTTATTTACCTTCCGCATTTTTCCTTTTTTTCGTAGTTAATAAAATGCATGTGATAGGCGAGTCTTTCTGCGTAGTGTACCCTTTCATTTCCCCCACCTTTTAGCCTTACAAAATTTTTATTTTTCAAAGATTTATGGTTGTTTTTAAGGATTTGGGCTATGAGACAGGTCCTAGATAGGGTCTGTTTCTCGGACACTCACTTTTTGAAAAATTCGTTATCATTTTTACACCATAAGCCTTTTTGAATATTTAGATTAGATCCTTTCTCCCCAATATGCTATGATTTTGAATAAAGCTGTACAAATAGGTCTTCAAGTAGTTTATCTTAGCAGTCAGCTCCGGCCTAAGCATGCTCTAAGTGTGGGATCGATGAATATAAGTGGATGATCTCTATTTTTGCCTTAAAAGTTACAAAATAAAGTATGAATACGACTACGAGTTGGGTAATCCTCACAAAGATTACTTAACTCAAGAAAGTTGTAAACACTAACAAAAACAAAGAAAAAAATATATAAGGCATATCTGTTGTAGTTGGTTCAGAGGTATCTGGTGCTGAACTTGGTAGGGCGGACTACGGTCCGATCCCCCGCAACTGCAAATGGGTAAAATAAAAAGGGATTAAACCAACTCTTGTACCAGAATCCCATCACTTGAGATCAGAGTCACTAACCGGTCACTACACCATGAGTATGTACGGATAACGGGCTTAATGTGATTGCGCCTGAATGAAAAAGGACCTCGTACAAAAAGAAGTCTTAGCATAGTAAGGATATTTGGATCAATCTGTATACTTATGAGGTTTATGTCCGCATTTCTGCGAGTAGTGTAATTAAGATACCCTTGATTCAGATAGTTAGTGCCTGACAACACACCCTTACTCGGACTTAGAAGCCCTCTTTGCCCAAAACCTGTATACACCATAAATTTTCTTTCATCTACTTTTAAGAGTCGTTGCTTGAGGACAAGCAAAGGTCTAAGCGTGGGAGGATTTGATCGCACTAAATCGCACTATGTTTCTGACTCAAATATCACATGTTTTCCTTAGTTTTTATTGTCATTTTCTCGTATTATGTTCCTTTTTCCTTTGTTTTCAGGATCCTTGTCATTTCAGAGCCTTCTGTGAAGAAACGAGCCAAAACGCCAAGAAATTAGGGTTTTTCAAGATATTTTGCACTTATGGCGTTCAGCACCGCGCTGGCTACAGGAAACGCGATGACGTGGCCCACTTTCACCCAGAGATCAACTGCCACGTTCCCATGATGTGGCGGTTCCAGGCGCCGCGCCCGCGGCCACCCTCACCGCGCCCGCGGCCTTCACAAAATGGTTCCCGCTCAAAGGAAGTTAAGGGGCATACTGGTCCTTACGCACTTCAAAGTTCCTCTATAAATAGCTTTCGATTCTCATTCTTTATTTTCATCCAAGCTTAGTACAATCTTAAGCCATATACTATCAGTTTCTGTAAAGTAATAATCTCTTCACATCGGGGAGTTATTGCGGTGTAGATTGAGTTGTAATCGAGTCTTGGAGCACTTTGGTTGAAGTTCATCATACCGGCCTTACTTTTCCGTAGATTTGTATCAGATTCAAGTCTCCGACCGGAGCAAGGTTCTAATTTATTGCATTTCTTTATTTAATTGCTCTTACCATAGTCTACACGTTTTATAGACTTTAAATGCTCTTACCATAGTCTACACGTTTTATAGACTTTAAATGCTCTTACCATAGTCTACACGTTTTATAGACTTTAAATGCTCTTACCATAGTCTACACGTTTTATAGACTTTAAATGCTCTTACCGTAGTCTACACGTTTTATAGACTCGCACTTATTATGTCTGGCTAAACTATAAAGGTTAGGATGTAATGATTGTCATCGTGGTTGTGTTCCAATTATCATGCTAGTGAAAATACTCTGGGGATGTTTTGCTTCTAACTTAAGTCGATTGTGTTTAAATGTTTAATTGGGTAAGATCGAAAGCCGTCCAAGCTGATGATACGACTTGATTATTATTTAACCAAACAAAAAGAGCGACAGCCGTTGATTGGTTAAATAGGAATCATTGACCCTTTTTTAGAAAACGATTTTGAAACTATTTTCGGACGCGTTTGTAGGTTTAAAATCTGACTCTTGGCCAAAAGCCAAAAGTCTCTTTAAGTTAATCTTTCCGAGTAAGATCACTTTTCTATTAAGTCAAAACTATCAATTTCTTAAAAATAGGTTTACCTCTTTAACGCGGAAGGCACCCTTTATATGTGACAATAAAGGAATTTAATTTAAAGAGTAAACTCGGTTCTTAGTAGTCAAAAGCTACAAGTTCCCGTTAAACTGATTCTTTGCTATCAATAGAAAATACTGCCCCATAAGTAGGTTCATCTACGCATGACCGGACCAATATCTGATTACATGATTTACATTCCAACCTGTCTTTTAAACTGTTATTTCCCTCGCATATTTACTTTGTGCACTGCACTCACATCAATATCCTTATTCGCCTTAGATAAGCACCTTAGCAATAGAGTTGATAGATTGACAATTGGTCTCTGTGGTTCGATAATCTTATATATTACTTCGATAGGCTGTACACTTGCAGTACTATATTTAGGCTATACGTTACAGATATTACAGCCCCCATCATTCGGGTCAATTCGAGTTTTAGGGACATGGTGACCACCAGAGCAATGGGAAGACACCTTAGAAGCTACCCTCATGCCAGGTTCCCGGATAATGAGGACTTACTAAGACATCTTCTACTCGACGATCACCTTTCGAAAGGCAATAGTGAGGCGTACCCTAGGGGTGGTGTGTGCGATTCGTGTGTCGTTTTCATTTGCATTTGTCTTTTGTCATGTCATTGTGATCTACGCTTGATTTTATTTTTAAGGCCATACATTCTTTCATGCTTATTTAACAGTTAATATTTGCGGGAAAATAAATCTACAACTATTACAAATGGCGCGGGTCCACATCGCCAAAATTAACCGGACCCGATTTGACGAAAAATAAATAAAGCGAAAGAAATGCGAAAAGTAAAAATTGTTACAACGCTTTGGGAGAATTACATAATTATTTAAACGATATAAAATAAATACGCGACATTAAATAAATTACGAACATGGGCGTTGGACCCTTTTGCAAACAATTAAATTTAATGAAGAATTAAAATTAAAGTCAAATGTTTTTGGTATTTTGTGTTTTTTAGGATTTAAGGAGAAAAAAGAATTAATTAAAATTAAAATGAAATGTTAAACCTAATTCTAATTATTTTTAAGTTATTAAGAAAAATATTGAATTTTTAACCTAATTTAATACTAAATTATTTATATACAATTTAATTATGAAAATAAATAAATAATAATATTATGATAAAAAGGAAAAATTAAAAGGAATGGAAATTGTTAATTAAACCTAATTCTACCTTTTTTAGATTTATTAAAAAGAATTAAACTTGCAAAAATCCTAATTAAAACTAAATAATTATATGTTAATTTATTTACAAGAAAATAATTACAATAAATATTATTACATTTTTTTATCTTTTTCTGGATTTTTTATGATGTTTTTATATTTTGTAGAAAAATAATTAATTAATTAAAACAATAGAAATAAATAACACAATAATTAAAGAAAAATATGAAAAGAAAAGCAAACCAGGGGGGGTTCAGGCCCCAAAGTGAGGTGTAGGCCTCAGAATCCAGGCCCATTAAGCATTGAAATCCGTTGACTTTTGTGCAAGCATGTGATGCGTCTGACTATGGTACATGGTGCTCTTCAGATCTGAGCCCTTGATCTGCATCTCTTGGACGCGTGGAGGTTGATTTCTGGGCGTGTATGATGATCCTGGCCTTGGGCGCTGCATGGGAAGATAATTGAAAAAATATTGTTGAGAATGTAAGAGACCTGGGGTTCGAACCCAGGTCATATGCCTTGCCAATGCCTTCCCTGACCCGTTGTGCCAATTAATGCGCATTAACATTAAGCATTAAACAAATAATATAAAATAAGTAACGCATATAGATTAGATTTTAGCGCGAAATTCAAAAAGTACCAATCACTCCCTGACAAGGTATCGTCTTCCTCGCGTCCCCTATAACACAAACTCAAAGGCAACAGTTTTCTACGCGTTGCAGAAGGGGTGTTTTCAGAAAATAGCGATTAGAGCTATGTAACTCATAAATTGGGCGCGACTATATCAATCTCTTCGTCCAGATGCGTTGATTGCAATGGTCATGGTCTTATGTCCCAATTTTGCCTGGTCTGGGAAACCCCAATTTTTAAACTCTGTAAACCCTAAAATACAGTTATGGCATAATCGCGTATGGCTTGCAAAAATTCAATCAAACACAATGGTTAGTTTCAAAAGCTCATAACAAACATGATTCCATGAATAGAATGCTGAAAAAATGCTTAAAAGATGATATACGATTATCAAATTTTCTCTGTACAGGGAAGGTCCTTGTTACCGATTCTTTGCGTTTGGATGGACGATTTTGATTGGAATGCGTTCAGGGAGGTTTCAGGAAGCTATTGGGATCGTTGTTGTGCTTTCAATCGCCTCCTAAAGTTGATTTCAGTTTTTGAGTTTTCAAGCAATTTTTCAAGTTTGTAATAGCCTCTTATGCGCAGCTTTTAGTCTAATGCCATTAGGTTTGTGTTCTAGGTTATGTACTGAGGCAATTAGGTCAACAAAATTCATAGAAATCTCTTGCAATTATGGATTGAATATTTGATTTTCTTCCATTATGTTTTCAATCTTTTTCTATGCAATTTGATACCAAATCTTGCCAAAACTTTCCCTAATTGATCATGCACGATTTTGAGTGTTCAATGAGAATAATTTCTGCACAAAAAGATTTTATTTCATTAGTTTTGTATTTTCCATGCATTTTATTTAATTAAATGAATTATAAATGATAAAAAATCCAAATAAATAAATAAAAATGGAGAAAAACTTCCCTTTGGGCCTAATGGTCGTGCCTATGCCATGGATGATGATTTGTAGAAGAAAAATGGGCCCATTAGCAATTTTGAATCATTTGCATCAATGTTGACTTTTCAAAATTCCTAAAAATTTCCCAACTTCCACAAGGCATAACTTGCTCAATTTTTAAGCTTTTCACATGTTCTTGGACATTTTGGAAAGGTCTTTGAGTCCTTTAACCAATGCCTTTGGTCCCATGTCATTTTGATTTACCAATCTCAAGTTATGGCCTTTGACTTAAAGTCCCTTTTTGTTGACTTTTGAAAATGACCTATAATGTTGAAATTGATAACTTTTTGTGAGAGCATTTCTTGGACTTGAAGTATGAAGATGAGTTGTAGGAAATGTCTTTCTATTCAAAATGAGCTTTGGATGGGATTTTTCTGATAATCCATGTGAAAGTTATGCCCTGGTCAATTTCAGTTGACTTTTTCAGCTGTCCAAATATAGTAACTTTTGCATCTCTGATTATTTCTGAGCCAAATCTTGAGAATCATGATCAAGCATTGATAAAATGATGTTTGTGGCCTCAAAATGATATGTTGACCAAAAATTTGAACTTTTGACTGCCAAATGACCATTTTGCCCCTACAGTTGACTGTAGTGCAATTTAGGGTTTTGACTGTGCAATTTTAAGCTGAATGCCTTGAAACTTGACATGAGTATACTTGACCATCTTTGTAGGCATGTGAGACTTGATTGGGCCTTTGAAAACTTCATTTCTTTGATCAGAACACAAACCCTAGTTTTGACTGTATAGGAGACAGTTGAACTGCATAACCCTTGGGGAATTTTGTGACTTGGCTTGGCAATTTCTTGAAGAATATGGGAGGGCAAATTTTGGGGTACAACAGTTGCCCCTGTTCAATCTTCTTAGACCTGAGGATGCAGATTGGTTGACGTGCCTTTCGTAATCCGAGGGTAGAAGATGATTGAACACTAAAGTGCCCAGAAATTTGCGCTCACATGTTAGCAGTGTGACGGGGGAATGGGCTTATAGATGCCATTTAGAGGTTGATGAATAGGATGATGGGCTTATAGATGCCATCTGGATGTTGATCGCGTAGGAGATTCTTTAGCTAGAACCTGCATACCTGCAAAATAGAAAATGAGTACCTGACACGTTGCAGGAGCTGATTTTAGATGCTTGGTATAGATATGTCCTGACTGGTTACAGGAGCTGAGTCTGGAGCTTCAAAAGATGAAAAATGAACCAGGTATGGTTACTGCCTCAGCATGAATGGTAAGAGAACCTTGGATGACTTTAACTTCAACAACGCTCGTTGAGAAAAATCTTGGTGGAAATTACCATCTTTGCAATATCGGAACGAAAACCATAGGTTATTATAATCTGAAAGGGAATCACCTCACTCGCCGTCGGAGAGGGAATCATAGGAAAAGGAATTGTCACCTCACTCGCCGTCGGAGAGGGAACCATAAGAGACTATCACCTCACACTCATCGTCGGAGAGGGAAACATCTGAAGAAGGAATTACCACCTCACGCACTTGCCAGAGAGGGGACCATAAGAGACTATCACCTCACACTCATCGTCGGAGATGGAAACATCTGAAGAAGGAATTACCACCTCACGCACTTGCCGGAGAGGGGACCATAAGAGACTATCACCTCACACTCATCGTCGGAGAGGGAAACATCTGAAAAAGGAATTACCACCTCACGCACTTGCCGGAGAGGGGACCATAAGAGACTATCACCTCACACTCATCGTCGGAGAGGGAAACATCTGAAGAAGGAATTACCACCTCACACACTTGTCGGAGAGGGGACCATAATTTCTGCTGAGTTTTTATCAGAAAAATCTGTTGGGAGTCGATTTAGCTGGACTAGAGAAGGCTTTGAAATATGTTTGAGCATTTTAACTGTGTCTTTCCTGAAAGGTAAAGGTCAGTCATATGCAATGCATGATATGGATCAAGCAATGATGTTCTCAACATAAATGAGATTTGTATGATATGATGCATTATGCATGCTATAATGATGTACGTATGTGATGTGAATGTTTTTGTCTAGGAAAGTAGATCCTTGACGGGTGCCGGGACGTCGTATCCTGGGCTGATGTTGAAGAATAAGCTTTTGCTTCTGCTGGGGATGATAGTTGCAAGTATACCGGTAGGAGAAGATGACTCCGTTGCGGAATAAACTTGGCGAATGAATAATTCTGCGGGGAGAAAAGATACTCTAGCGACCATGCTGGGAAGCAATACTCTGTGGGGATAGAGATGCTTTGCTGAATGTTGATAGCTTGCTGGGGATACCTTTGTTGTGTTGGAAGTGTGAACAGACTTCGCTGAGGATAGGAAAGAACTACGTTGACGACGACCTTTCCGTGGCTTTTGGCTGAGGATAACCCAGTTATATCCTATTGAGGAAATAACTCTTTGAATAAAGGCGGGCGACGCGTTCGTGCTCTCGTGAGGGGATAAGCTTCCAGAATCTACTGGGGATAAGCTTATTGCTTGGGGGAGATGAATTCCAATCCTCTTGGGGAACTGGATTGGATTGGACTCTTTTGGGGAAGTTTGATATACTGGGGAAGTGATCCCTTTGAATGTTGGTCTGCCGCCGGGGAACAGTCTTTAGACCAAGACTGCCGGGGATGCTTGTTAAGAATATATGCTGCTGCTGCTGGGGGAGTATTGAGATCTACGGGAGGACACTCAGTTTCCTTGATAATTTTGCTTGGAGAAGAGTGCACTGACTGCTTACTCTCTGGGGAATTCAGGTATACTGGTCACGTTCTCTAGCTGAACCTACCTTGGTACCTTGGAGGATAGAACGATTGGACTGCTCAGACAACTCTTTATTGCCCCTGTTTCTAGTGTCACCTGCAAGTAATTACTTTGTTTCGTATGCAAATATTTATGAGTTAGCAAACTATTGTCAATGCATATATCACAAATTGAACCTTGGACGTTCTTCGCAAAACAAAACAGGAAAAGAAAAACACTTGGCACGTTTAACTGAAAATATATTTTGTATTGATTTTTGCATGGCCTGAAAATAGGCGTTTTGTGTACAAGAGGCTGACGTCCTAGTAAGAGGAACGCCGCCGAATAAGAGAGTTTATACAAATTTTGTACAAAAGAAAGTAAAACAGCTGTGTGAAATATGAATGATCCACTGGGTTTCAACTCTGCTATTGCCTTTATAATTCTGAGCGTCTCATCACTTGATGACCTTGGTTGAAGGTGAAGCTGACTGATCGATGCCGTCTGAACTTGATGTAGATACCGGATTCTAGATGCAAAGTGATCAATGAGACATAGTATTACGCTTTATCCCTAATTTTTGCCTGGACCGCCCTTTCGGGTTTTCAGTCCACCGGGATACCCATTTTTGCCCAAGCCGCCCTTTCAGGTTTTCGACTTGCCGGGTGTACAGATTTTTCATTTTCATCCCTTCATTTTGCCCGAACCCTTTTGGTTCGCCGGGAAGCCCTAATTTTTGCCTAGGCATGTCAGCCTAGCGGGTCTTTTTTTTTCATGCGTAGTATTTTTTAACTATGTCTGCATTGGCGGGGTGAGGAAGGTCGTCACCATCCATGTTGGTTAAGATCATTGCTCCTCCTGAGAACACATGCTTAACCATAAATGGCCCTTCGTATGTAGGGGTCCACTTGCCCCTTGGATCACTCTGAGGAAGGATGATTCGCTTGATTACCAGATCCCCGACTTGATATTCCTGTGGTCTGACCTTTTTGTTAAATGCCCTGATCATCCGTTTCTGATACGTCTGACCATGACAGATAGCAGCAAGTCTCTTTTCGTCAATGAGGTTGAGCTGATCAAGTCGTGTCTGGATCCAATCATCTTCGTTCAGATTTGCATCCTTCATTATCCGGAGAGAGGGAATTTGCACTTCGATCGGCAAGACTGCCTCCATGCCATAAACCAGAGAGAAAGGAGTTGCCCCGGTTGACGTCCTGGCTGAGGTACGGTACCCATGCAGAGCGAACGGTAACATCTCGTGCCAATCTTTATAAGTTACTGTCATTTTCTGCACGATTTTCTTGATGTTCTTATTTGCCTCTTCTACAGCCCCATTCATCTTCGGTCTGTAAGGAGAAGAATTGTGGTGCTGTATCTTGAACTGTTCGCAGAGCTCAGCGATCATCTTGTTGTTTAGATTGGTACCGTTGTCTGTAATAATCCGCTCAGGGACGCCGTACCGACAGATCAGGTTGTGCCGAATGAACCGTGCCACAACAGTCTTGGTTACTGTAGCATAGGATGCTGCCTCAACCCACTTCGTAAAATAGTCAATCGCCACTAGGATGAAGCGATGCCCGTTAGATGCCGTAGGTTTTATCTCGCCGATCATATCTATGCCCCACATTGCAAACGGCCAAGGCGCAGTCAGAACATTCAGGGGAACCGGAGGAACATGCACCTTATCTGCATAGATCTGACACTTGTGGCATGTCCTGGAATGTTGGTAACAGTCAGCTTCCATTGTAGACCAGTAATATCCTGCCCGTAGGATCTTCTTAGCCATAGTGTGTCCACTGGAATGTGTACCAAAGGTCCCTTCATGTAGCTCTTCCATGATTCTTTCTGCTTCAGTCTTATCCACACAACGCAGTAAGGTTGAATCATGGTTTCTCTTGTACAAGATGCCGTTGCTTAGGAAGAACTTGGCTGCAAACCTCCTCAGGAATTTCTTATCGTTGACAGATGCACCTTCAGGGTATTCCTGAGTTTCCAGATATCTCTTCACTTCGTGGTACCAAGGCTTCTCAGTCACCAATTCAGTTTCGAGATCACAACAGTATGCCGGTTCGTCCAGTTTCCAGATGATGATCCGGGGAGCCTCGTTATCCCATTTAACCTTGAACATTGAAGACATTGTAGCTAACGCGTCCGCTAACTGATTTTCTTCTCTTGGAAAGTGCTCAAAGGTTATCTCTGTGAAGTGGGGAATCAGGGTCAACACACATTCTCTGTAAGGAATCAGGTTTGGATGTTTCGTATCCCACTCTCCTTTGATCTGATTGATCACAAGAGCGGAATCTCCGAAGACACTTAGAAATTTGATCCTTAGGTCGATCGCGGCTTGAAGACCCATGATACACGCCTCATACTCCGCCATGTTGTTGGTACAGTTGAAACATAGCCGGGCAGTGCGTGGAGTATGAGTACCTTGTGGAGATATGATTATGGCGCCGATACCATTTCCCAAAGCATTAGAAGCTCCGTCAAAGTGCATAGACCATCGGGATCCTGGCTCAGGTCCTTCATCCGGTCCAGGCACTTCACAATCAGTTACAATCATGATGCTTTCATCCGGAAACTCGAAGTTCATTGATTGGTAGTCATCTACAGCTTGATGAGCTAAGTGGTCTGCCAATACACTCCCCTTGATGGCTTTCTGGGTTGTATATTGAATGTCGTATTCAGTCAAGATCATCTGCCATCTTGCAATTCTCCCAGACAGAGCAGGCTTTTCGAATATGTACTTTATAGGATCCATTTTTGAGATCAACAAGGTAGTGTGAGTCAGCATATACTGTCTCAGCCGGCGAGCAGCCCATACCAAAGCGCAGCAAGTTTTCTCAAGCAGTGAGTATCGGGTCTCACAGTCGGTAAACTTTTTGCTAAGGTAATAAATGGCATGCTCTTTTCGGCCAGACTCGTCATGCTGCCCCAGCACACACCCCATTGAGTTGTCTAACACTGTCAGGTATAGGATCAGAGGTCTCCCTTCAACCGGTGGCATAAGGATAGGTGGTTCTTGGAGATACTCTTTGATTTTGTCGAAAGCAGCCTAACATTCATCGTTCCAACGTACTACCTGATCTTTCTTCAGCAGCTTGAAGATTGGCTCACAGGTAGCAGTCAGATGTCAGATGAAGCGAGCAATGTAATTCAGGCGTCCTAAAAAGCCTCTGACTTCCTTCTCTGTCTTAGGAACTGGCATCTCTTGAATAGCTTTGACCTTAGCAGGGTCCACTTGAATACCTTTATCACTGACCACGAAGCCTAGTAACTTTCCCGATCTTACCCCGAAGGTGCACTTGTTCGGGTTCAATCTCAGCTTGTACAGTTTCAACCGGTCAAACAACTTCTGCAGATGATCTAGGTGCTCTTCCTCCGTCTGGGACCTAGCGATCATGTCGTCAACATACACTTCTATCTCATGATGGATCATATCATGAAATAAAGCAACCATGGCACGTTGGTAGGTTGCCCCAGCGTTCTTCAACCCGAATGGCATGACCTTGTAGCAGAAGGTGCCCCACTGAGTAACAAATGTAGTCTTTTCCATGTCTTCAGGTGCCATCTTGATCTGATTGTAACCTGAAAAGCCATCCATGAAAGAGAATACCTTGTGCTGAGCTGTATTATCGACAAGGACATCAATGTGAGGTAAGGGGAAGTCATCCTTGGGGCTGGCCCTGTTCAGATCCCTGTAGTCGACACACATTCTGACCTTACCGTCCTTCTTTGGTACCGGCACCACATTAGCAACCCACTGAGGGTAAGAAGTCACTGCAAGGAACCCGACATCAAACTGCTTCATAACCTCAGCCTTAATCTTCTCGGACATCTCTGGACGCATCCGACGGACCTTTTGTTTAACTGGAGGGCAGTCTTCCTTGGTAGGCAAGTGATGGACCACAATGTCGGTATCCAACCCTGGCATGTCTTCGTAGGACCAAGCAAAGATCTCCATATAATCATGCAGCATCTTGGTTAACCGTTGCTTCACGCTGAGCTCTAGGTTGGCACCAATCTTTACCTCTTTCCTGTCTGCCTCAGTACCCAAGTTTATGGTTTCCACTGGCTCTTCGTGGGGTTGAATTGCCCTCTCTTCCTGAAGCAACAGTCTTGCAAGCTCGCCAGGCACTTCGTAATCATCTTCACCTTCGTCTTCGGCTAAGTTGATCGGATTTTCGAAGTCATAACTGGCAGTAGCAGAGCTGTTATCAGTGAGATCCAGAGTGGATTGGAACCTGTATGAGTGAGTGTGTGTGTAAATACAGCTGTTTTGAAAATTATGTAAAGGAAAAGAAAGACAGAAAAGGAACACAATATTTGCAATGCGAAAAATACGTCCAAGATTTTCATTCATGATATATGAAATGACAGTTTGTATGCCCTCACAAATAGAACCACAATGCCTCGGGTAAGACACCGGGCCATAGAGTTTATCATTGTTTATTACAAAATAACAAAACAAAGAAATTTATTACTTAGTAACAAAAGAAACAGGGAGCTTGTCCTTTGCGCTCCAATTGTTAAGTCCTTCGTCAGTTGCCGGGTAGATCCAGCTATCAAACTCAGCTTCATCAACTTCCTCTTCATCCCCAATAGCATTAACCCCATGAGCAGGCAGGGGAGCTGTCACCACGTTAGGCTTGTCAGATGCCTCAAACTGTACCTCCTTAGTGTCAATGAGGTCCTGTAGCTTGTTCTTTAGTGCCCAACAGTCATCAGTAGAGTGCCCCGGGCTATCTGAATGGTAAGCACAACGAGCATTCGGGTTGTACTTGGGAGATGTTGTATTGGGGAACTTCGGGGCTTCCCTGACAGTCACTAAGTTGGTTGCGAGCAACTGTGGCAGAATCTGTGATAGGGTCATGTTTAACCGGGTAAACTCCCTCCGGGTTCTTTCAGCCCTTTGAGAATTGTTTGGCCGAGGAGCGGCAACAGGCTTAGCAATCATCACCGCGCTGACAGATTGGCGGTGCTCAGGTCTCTCTGATTTCCTAGAGCCATACACGGCACTAGACTCCTTCTTGAATGGTTTCTTTTCTGAACTAGATGATGCACCCTTCGCAATCTTCCCAGATTTCAGCCCAGCTTCAATTCTCTCTCCAGTCAGAATCAGATCAGTGAACCCGTCAGAAGAATTCCCGATGAGATGGTTGAAAAATGGCCCAGATAGGGTCCCCAAGAACATGTCAACCAACTCCCGATCAGTCAATGGTGGCTGCACCCTGCCAGCCAGGTCTCTCCACTTCTGAGCGTACTCCTTAAAACCTTCGCTTGCACCTAACGCCATACCCTGGAGTTGGGTACGTGTGGGGGCAAGGTCGGCATTATATTGGTACTGCTTGTAGAAAGCAGTAGCCAACTCCTCCCAGTTACGAACTTTGGTCCCATCCAGCTGATAGAACCATTCGAGATGAGTCCCTGAAAGACTCTCCTGGAAGAAGTGGATCCATAGATTCTTATCCGCAGAGTACGGCTGAATTTTCCGAACATAGGACCTTAAGTGCAGCTTGGGACAAGACGCCCCGTCATATTTGGAGAAGGATGGTGCTTTGAACTTATGCGGGATAATCACACCAATCGATAAACCCAGATCTCCGAAATCTAGCCCAGGTGCCTGTTGCACCTCCATATCCTTCAACCTGTCCTCCAGTTGCTTATATTTGTCATCTGAAGGAGGGTACTGCTCTTCATCAAAATCTGTCTCGTTGTCGGAGACGACCGGACTAGGAACCTTTACTTCTGCCTGAGAAGGACTCTTACCAACAGAAGAACCAGCCTCTTCGTGTTGCAGAGTATTGCCAAACCTTCGGCCCGAGTTGAACAGAACAGTTCTTCTCTTCTTCTTCTTCTCCTTCTTCAGGAGCATAGCCTTTAGTTCTTCTTGGCCTTTAGCCAGACCCTTGATTAGTTCCTGGAATTGTGCATTCTGCACCTGAAGAGCCTTGATTGATGTCTCGGTTGATGCAGATTCGGGATTCATGATGCTGAAATAAACAGCAAAGAACTGTAAGCAACCTGAAAAGTGGAAAAACCTGCTATGCACATGATGTATGAAATGCGTATGCAAATGCATTCAAGGGTTCGAAAGTTCAAATTTGTTGTAGACAAAAGGGAACACATGTTATCATTAAAGAAATCATTGTTTAATACATCAAGGCCTCATGGGCAAAAAGTACAAAAAATCAAATCAATCCCAAAATACACTGCGCATCCTCTTCGGAGCTATGTAAGTGTTGAGGTTCCTCTCCTCATGCAACAGGCGGGTGAGCTCCAAGACCTTCTTTTCACTGGCATGCAGACTAGTCTCAAGAGAATTCCTTTCCTCCTTAAGCTGGATCCAGCTCTTCTGCATCTCTTCCCAGGATGTGGGCATATCAGGGTGCTGAATAGTGCAGGACACTTCCCCTTCCAAGACTGGTTCTTTGATTACCGGGAGCATGTGAGGATAAGGCATCACTAACTTCTGGGAGCGAGCTCGTACCCACTTGAGATAAGGTTCCAAAGGGATGGAATTCCTATGCCCGAGTGTCTTGCTGTCTATCCTACTTGGCATCCTCCAGGCTCTGATAAATCTCTGGCGAAGTCCTTGAGTATCGTTGTCGAAGTCAAAAACTATGTCAGGAATCAACATGTCATGAGGACCATCCCTCCGAGCATAACCAAACTGTCTCCAAGCCAGGCATGGGCTATAAGTAATACCCCCTCTGATTCCAAGTAAAGGAACATTAGGATACTCCCCGCAACGATCAATGATAGTGACATCTTCTCTGGACCTAGGGCACCAATGTATATCTGCATGTGTAAGAGTCATCAACCGTTGTGACCATCTCAAACCCCGCTCATTCTTCAGGACTGATTGTGGAAGGTGCGAAATAAACCACCTTCCCAGGAGAGGAGTGCAACACATAAGGACACCTCTTTTTCTCATGGTTCGAGTGTAACATGAGTGAAGGATGTCCCCCAGCAACGTAGGTATAGGATTCCTGGACATAAAGATCTGGACAGCATTGATATCAATAAGCTGATCTGGGTTAGGGAACAAAACCAAACCATAGACAAGGAGGGCCACAACCTCTTCAAAAGCTTGCAAGTCAAGGGAGTTCCAACATTCAAGGGCCTTTTCAAACAGAAACCTGGCTAAGAACCCTTTGATACCACTTCTAACTTCCCAATGTCCCTTGAGGTCAGATGACTGTAGGTGCAAGGATTTAGCAATCTCTTCAAGCTTAGGTTCCTTTTCTGTACCGTTGAAGGGTAGCTGATCAAGGATAGGGATCTTCAGGAGCCGGGAGAACTCCTCCAATGTAGGTACCAACTGATAGTCCAAGAAGGTAAAGCAGTGATGCAGAGGGTCAAAGAATTGGAACAAGACCTTAATCACATCTTCCTCAATGTTGGTGTTGACCAAGCTGATGAGGTTTCCATGCCTTTCACTGAATGAAGAGTTCTCGGGAATCCTGGATATAAGCTCCTTAAGCTGAGGAGGGATCCTTACAAGACTGATTTGAATTGTCTTTCTACGAACAGTTTCCATGTCCTACAAAACAAGAACAAAGATGAAAATCCGAACCCCTGAAATGTTTAGTCAATGCATATGATGCAGGATGATGTCATGATGCTATGATTAAACACACCACAGATATTTACAAAGACAAACATGTAAGGCACACAAGGCACACAAGACAAGCCCTTAAGGTTTAAGGCCAGCATGGGGTCTGGGTAGTACCCTCTTGAAGTTGGTGGGTTCAACCTGTCCTAATCAAAGTAACCGGGTTCTAAGGTTCCCAATATCACGGGATTGCTTTCATTGTTCATCGTTTCGATTTAGCCACTGAACTGGCGACCGAAATATTCCGGGAAAGCAACCCTCAATTGAGCGTAGTATCGAGTATCAACCAACCTCGGACTGCACCAAAGTCAATTATCTCACTACCCTAAAGAGGCCAAGATAGTTCAATTAAGGTTCCTAAGGTCTGTTGATGCTTCATGACACCACGCGGAGGCCCCGTACTCTCCTTGACTGAACTCAAGGGTTACCGGTACACACCAAAGTGCCACATCAACGTAGCAGACTGTTTCAACCATGTTGGTATACCCCGCACAGTTCCCTCACAGCCTTGTTGCTACTTTCTAAGAAAGGTATCCCCAGATTCGGGTTAGGATCTATAGAACTCCCAAGCAACCCACAATTTAAAGCACACAAGGAAAACAATTGAAAACATAGTTATAAGCTAGCCCTAAGATACACCCCACTTTAAAGTTTTATTCCCCAGTAGAGTCGCCAGTTCTGTGATCGGTGGATCTGGAACTGACTGTTTAACGCTGGATCGCGAAATGTCGCGGAAGCAAGAGTCGCCACCGTCTTTTATTTTCTCCAAAGGGAAAGGACAAAAGCACAGAAAAATTCCTTAAAGAGATTGCTCTCGGTTCGGGAGGTAGGTTATAGAAAGGGAAGGTATTAGCACCCTTTCTATCCATGGTTATCCATGGGCTCTTAGATACTTGCTCAATGTGTTTTCAAAATTGTTTGTTTGCTTTTCAATGTGGGTTTAAAAGTTTCTTTGAAAAATTTCAGTTCGACTCGTACGTCAGAGTGTTTGAAAAAATTGCTTTGAAAGCTTTTGAAAAGTGTTGGTGTGAAAAGATTTCAGTTTGTTTTGAAATTAGAGCAAGTATCCTTGAGAACCTACCTACCCTAAGGAATTCGTCTGTGTAAATGTCCTTTAAAGTAGTGCCATCCCACCATTGAGAGGTAGGTAGCACCACCGTTGGAGGTGTTCGGGTCAATTCGAGTTTTAGGGACATGGTGACCACCAGAGCAATGGGAAGACACCTTAGAAGCTACCCTCATGCCAGGTTCCCGGATCATGAGGACTTACTAAGACATCTTCTACTCGACGATCACCTTTCGAAAGGCAACAGTGAGGCGTACCCTAGGGGTGGTGTGTGCGATTCGTGTGTCGTTTTCATTTGCATTTGTCTTTTGTCATGTCATTGTGATCTACGCTTGATTTTATTTTTAAGGCCATACATTCTTTCATGCTTATTTAACAGTTAATATTTGCGGGAAAATAAATCTACAACTATTACAAATGGTGCGGGTCCACATCGCCAAAATTAACCGGACCCGATTTGACGAAAAATAAATAAAGCGAAAGAAATGCGAAAAGTAAAAATTGTTACAACGCTTTGGGAGAATTACATAATTATTTAAACGATATAAAATAAATACGCGACATTAAATAAATTACGAACATGGGCGTTGGACCCTTTTGCAAACAATTAAAGTTAATGAAGAATTAAAATTAAAGTCAAATGTTTTTGGTATTTTGTGTTTTTTAGGATTTAAGGAGAAAAAAGAATTAATTAAAATTAAAATGAAATGTTAAACCTAATTCTAATTATTTTTAAGTTATTAAGAAAAATATTGAATTTTTAACCTAATTTAATACTAAATTATTTATATACAATTTAATTATGAAAATAAATAAATAATAATATTATGATAAAAAGGAAAAATTAAAAGGAATGGAAATTGTTAATTAAACCTAATTCTACCTTTTTTAGATTTATTAAAAAGAATTAAACTTGCAAAAATCCTAATTAAAACTAAATAATTACATGTTAATTTATTTACAAGAAAATAATTACAATAAATATTATTACATTTTTTTATCTTTTTCTGGATTTTTTATGATGTTTTTATATTTTGTAGAAAAATAATTAATTAATTAAAACAATAGAAATAAATAACACAATAATTAAAGAAAAATATGAAAAGAAAAGCAAACCAGGGGGGGTTCAGGCCCCAAAGTGAGGTGTAGGCCTTAGAATCCAGGCCCATTAAGCATTGAAATCCGTTGACTTTTGTGCAAGCATGTGATGCGTCTGACTATGGTACATGGTGCTCTTCAGATCTGAGCCCTTGATCTGCATCTCTTGGACGCGTGGAGGTTGATTTCTGGGCGTGTATGATGATCCTGGCCTTGGGCGCTGCATGGGAAGATAATTGAAAAAATATTGTTGAGAATGTAAGAGACCTGGGGTTCGAACCCAGGTCATATGCCTTGCCAATGCCTTCCCTGACCAGTTGTGCCAATTAACGCGCATTAACATTAAGCATTAAACAAATAATATAAAATAAGTAACGCATATAGATTAGATTTTAGCGCGAAATTCAAAAAGAACCAATCACTCCCTGACACGGTATCGTCTTCCTCGCGTCCCCTGTAACACAAACTCAAAGGCAACAGTTTTCTACGCGTTGCAGAAGGGGTGTTTTCAGAAAATAGCGATTAGAGCTATATAACTCATAAATTGGGCGCGACTATATCAATCTCTTCGTCCAGATGCGTTGATTGCAATGGTCATGGTCTTATGTCCCAATTTTGCCTGGTCTGGGAAACCCCAATTTTTAAACTCTGTAAACCCTAAAATACAGTTATGGCATAATCGCGTATGGCTTGCAAAAATTCAATCAAACACAATGGTTAGTTTCAAAAGCTCATAACAAACATGATTCCATGAATAGAATGCTGAAAAAATGCTTAAAAGATGATATACGATTATCAAATTTTCTCTGTACAGGGAAGGTCCTTGTTACCGATTCTTTGCGTTTGGATGGACGATTTTGATTGGAATGCGTTCAGGGAGGTTTCAGGAAGCTATTGGGATCGTTGTTGTGCTTTCAATCGCCTCCTAAAGTTGATTTCAGTTTTTGAGTTTTCAAGCAATTTTTCAAGTTTGTAATAGCCTCTTATGCGCAGCTTTTAGTCTAATGCCATTAGGTTTGTGTTCTAGGTTATGTACTGAGGCAATTAGGTCAACAAAATTCATAGAAATCTCTTGCAATTATGGATTGAATATTTGATTTTCTTCCATTATGTTTTCAATCTTTTTCTATGCAATTTGATACCAAATCTTGCCAAAACTTTCCCTAATTGATCATGCACGATTTTGAGTGTTCAATGAGAATAATTTCTGCACAAAAAGATTTTATTTCATTAGTTTTGTATTTTCCATGCATTTTATTTAATTAAATGAATTATAAATGATAAAAAATCCAAATAAATAAATAAAAATGGAGAAAAACTTCCCTTTGGGCCTAATGGTCGTGCCTATGCCATGGATGATGATTTGTAGAAGAAAAATGGGCCCATTAGCAATTTTGAATCATTTGCATCAATGTTGACTTTTCAAAATTCCTAAAAATTTCCCAACTTCCACAAGGCATAACTTGCTCAATGTTTAAGCTTTTCACATGTTCTTGGACATTTTGGAAAGTAATTTGAGTCCTTTAACCAATGCCTTTGGTCCCATGTCATTTTGATTTACCAATCTTAAGTTATGGCCTTTGACTTAAAGTCCCTTTTTGTTGACTTTTGAAAATGACCTATAATGTTGAAATTGATAACTTTTTGTGAGAGCATTTCTTGGACTTGAAGTATGAAGATGAGTTGTAGGAAATGTCTTTCTCTTCAAAATGAGCTTTGGATGGGATTTTTCTGATAATCCATGTGAAAGTTATGCCCTGGTCAATTTCAGTTGACTTTTTCAACTGTCCAAATATAGTAACTTTTGCATCTCTGATTATTTCTGAGCCAAATCTTGAGAATCATGATCAAACATTGATCAAATGATGTTTGTGGCCTCAAAATGATATGTTGACCAAAAATTTGAACTTTTGACTGCCAAATGACCATTTTGCCCCTACAGTTGACTGTAGTGCAATTTAGGGTTTTGACTGTGCAATTTTAAGCTGAATGCCTTGAAACTTGACATGAGTATACTTGACCATCTTTGTAGGCAAGTGAGACTTGATTAGGCCTTTGAAAACTTCATTTCTTTGATCAGAACACAAACCCTAGTTTTGACTGTATAGGAGACAGTTGAACTGCATAACCCTTGGGGAATTTTGTGACTTGGCTTGGCAATTTCTTGAAGAATATGGGAGGGCAAATTTTGGGGTACAACAATGACATATGAAAATAAAGTAATGACCCTCAAAAATAGACCATTGTGCCTCGGGTAAGACACAAGGCTTTAAAGTTTCAATTGTTCAAATATTACATATCCTTAAAACGAAAAGACAAATTACTCTTGAATAAAAGTAATGGGAACAAAATCTTTGGCCTCCCAATTGCTGAGTCCACCGCTGATAGTTGGATAGATCCACTTTTCCAAGTCATAGCTACTATCAGCATCTTCTGTGGTAGAGATAACATCAATAACAGTGACTCCCGGGCCATGCTTGGGCATAGGTGCAGTTATGACGTTGGGATTCTCAGGGGGATCAAATTCAACTTCCTTTGCATCAATAAGGTCTTGCACCTTGTCCTTCAAAGCCTAACAATCATTTGTATCATGCCCTGGAGTTTCAGAGTGGTAGGCACATCGAGCATTTCGGTTGTAGTAGGGAGAGGCAGTATTAGGATTCTTCGGGGCCTCCTTTAGGGTCACCGGGTTGGACTTCAGCAGGTGTGGCAAAACCTGGGATATGGTCATGTTGATTAGAGTAAACTGTCTTCTGGGTGCATCCCGTCTGCGCTAATTGTTTCGTTGTTGGTTAGAGGCAGGACTGGAAATCATAACAGCCCCTATCGTCGGACGATGTTCAATTTTATTTTGATTTATTTAGCCATAAGAAGTGATGACCTCCTTCTTTCCAGTGAAAGGTTTCTTTGTTATGTTGGAGGATGCATCTCTGTGGATTTTACCACTTTTGATGTCAGCTTCTACCCGTTCACCAGTCAAGATCAATTTAGTAAACCCAGCAGACGAGCTTCCAATTAGATGGTTAAAGAACGAACCAGATAACATGCCCAAGAACATATCCACCAGCTCTCTGTCCGACAAAGGAGGCTAGATTCTTCCCGCAAGGTCTCTCCACTTTTGGGCATAATCTTTAAAACCTTCGTCGGAACCCATAGACATACTTTTCAATTATGTACGAGTTGGGGAGAGGTCAACATTATATTGGTACTACTTGTAGAAAGCAGCAACCATATCTTCCAAAGTACAAACATTGGTCCTTTCCAGTTGATAGAACCATTCTAGCTGAGTCCCCGACAAACTCTCCTAGAAGAAGTGTACCCACAGATTCCCATCAGTAGTGTGGGGTTGAATCTTCCTGACGTATGACCTTAAATGCAACTTAGGACAGGAGACACCGTCGTACTTAGAAAATGTAGGGATCTTAAATTTCTATGGGATGACCACCCTTAAGACCAGTCCCAGCTCCTCAAAATCCATCCCGAGTATCCTCTGGATCTCCATAGCATTGAGTCGATTCTCCAACTGTTTGTATTTATCATTAGTAGGAGGATACTGCTCCTTATAATAGTTAAGTTCATCTTCCTCGGACCCTGGATTATTGTCTCCCTCCTTGGGTTTTTATTCTTGATTGTCCCCTTCATCCGACGTGGTTGCTAAATCTAGAGCTCGCTTGGCCGGACCTCTGAACCTCCTACCCAAATTCAAGACACCAACTGGTTTCTTTGACTTCTTGGTCTTTTCTTTGATGATCAGAGCTTTCAGATCTCCTTTCCCCTTGGCCAGAGCCAGGAACATCTGCTGAAACTGGGCGTTTTGAGCTTGAAGATCCTTTACTGTTTGTTCGAGAGCCATTTCTTTATCTGAAATAAACAGCGAAAAGAATAGGAAATTTGTCTTGAAATACCTGCTTATGCAATAAAGTGTATGCTATGCTTATGCGATGTTTTCAAGGACTTCGGGAAGTTTAAATTTGTGAACCAAAATGAAACAAAGATTTTATTAGTAGAATTCAAAATACAATTGCCTTTTAGGCTTACAATTGACAAAAATTCGAAAATCTAAGAAATCAGGTTTCCCATGGGAGCTTCCTCTTTGTGCCGAGATAGACATTAAGACTTTTTTTTGTTAAGTTGCTTTGTGAGCTCCAACACTTTCTTCTCATTGACATAGAAATAATCTCTAAAGTTATCTCGTTCTTTCTTCAACTGAATCCAGGATCTCTGCAGCTCTTCAAGATCAGTGGGCATGTCAGGATGGAGAATTGTAAAAGGAACATCTCCTTCGGTGATGGGCTCCACAACTACTGGTAAGATGGCTATATACAACATTATATGGTTCTGAGTGTAAGCTCGTATCCATTTGAGATAAGGTTCCATAGGGATGGAAGTCTTAGGCCCCAAGGTTTTGGTATCAAATCTTTTTACCATGCCCCAAGCTCGTATGAACCTCTGACGATACCCTTGAACATCATCCTCGTAGTTAAACTTAATTCCCTGGATAAGCATATCATGGGGACCATCCCTTCGAGCATAACCAAATTGTCGCAAAGCCAAAGAAGGATTATAAGTTATGCCTCCCCTAATGCCAAGTAGTGGGAAATTAGGGAATTCCTCTCAGCGGCCAATGATAGAAATATCTCCCATAGATCGGGAATACCAGAGAATATTCGAGTGAGAAATTGACATTATCCTTCACGACCAACCCAAACCTTCTTCCTTCTTCAGTAATGATTTAGGGAGGTGAGAAATAAACCACCTTGACAACAATGGCACACAACACATAAGAATCTCTTTTCTCGTCATGGTGCGAGTGTGGAGGGTATATAAGATGTCTCCGAGTAGAGTAGGCACAGGGTTACGAGAGAGGAAAACCTTGATAGCATTCACATATATGAGTAAGTCTGGATTATGGAACAACACTAAACCATAGATTAGAAGGTCCAGAACCTCATCAAAATCTTGGAAATCCAAATCATCCCAAAATAGTTGAGCCTTCTCTAATAGGAATTTGACTAGAAAACCCTTGACTCCGCTTCTTATTTCCCAGTTGAATATAATATCGGACCGTTTCATATGCAAAGTTGTTGCAATGACTTTTGGCTTTGGAGCTTCTTCTAAACCTGTGAAAGGCATCTGATCAAGAATAGGTATACCCAATATTTGAGAGAATTCCTCCATGGTGGGTACTAGCTGATATTCTGGGAAAGTGAAGCAATGGTGTTTAGGGTCAAAGAATTGAAAGAGTACACTCATCATCTTCTCATCAAAGCTCGGGGTAACTAGATTGAGAAATCGACCATATTTCTTGGTGAACAAAGAAGTCTCAAGAACCCTTGATACTAGCTCTTTAAGTTGGAGAGGTATTCTTACAAAGCTGATTCAGATAGTATTTCTATGAGCGGAAGCCATGATCTTCAAAACATAACAAAGATGAATTCCCTTGGTCCTTGAAATGGTCAGTGTAATGAAAAATGGATGTTATGATGCATGATGTCATGTTTAAGCAAATTAATCACACATAAACAAAACACACAAGACCTTACGTTTAGGCTTGCATGGAGTTTATAGGTGTGATCGGTGGATCTGGAACTGACTGTTTAACGCTGGTTCGCGAAATGTCGCGGAAGCAAGAGTCGCCACCGTCTTTTATTTTCTCCAAATGGAAAGGACAAAAGCACAGAAAAATTCCTTAAAGAGATTGCTCTTGGTTCGGGAGGTAGGTTATAGAAAGGGAAGGTGTTAGCACCCTTTCTATCCATGGTTATCCATGGGCTCTTAGATACTTGCTCAATGTGTTTTCAAAATTTTTTGCTTGCTTTTCAATGTGGGTTTAAAAAAGTTTCTTTGAAAAATTTTAGTTCGACTCGTACGTCAGAGTGTTTGAAAAATTTGCTTTGAAAGCTTTTGAAAATGTGTTGGTGTGAAAAGATTTTGATTTGTTTGAAATTAGAGCAAGTATCCTTGAGAACCTACCTACCCTAAGGAATTCGTCTGTGTAAATGTCCTTTAAAGTAGTGCCATCCCACCATTGAGAGGTAGGTAGCACCACCGTTGGAGGTGTTCGGGTCAATTCGAGTTTTAGGGACATGGTGATCACCGGAGCAATGGGAAGACACCTTAGAAGCTACCCTCATGCCAGGTTCCCAGATCATGAGGACTTACTAAGACGTCCTCTACTCGACGACCACCTTTCGAAAGGCAACAGTGAGGCGTACCCTAGGGGTGGTGTGTGCGAATGGTGTGTCATGTTTCAGTTATTTGTCTTGTCATGTTTATTTGTGTTCTACGCTTGATTTTAATTAAGACATTCATTCTCGCATGCTTTTTAACAGTTATAAAATTTGCGGGAAAATAAATCTAAGGCTATTACAAAGGCCCGGGTCCACATCGCCAAAATTAAACCGGACCCGATTTGACTGAAAAATAAATAAAGCGAATAAAAGTGCGAGAAGTAAAATTGCAATGCTTTGGGAGAGATACAAAATTATAATAAATGACATAAAATAAATGCGCAAATTAAATAATTATGAACAATGGGTGTTGGACCCTTTTTGCAAAAAAGATTAACTTTAATAAGGAATTAAAATAAAAAATGAAAAATTAAATGTTTTGGGCATTTTTGTGTTTTTTAAGATTTAAAAGAAAAAAGAAAAATTAATTAAAATTAAAATGAAATGCTAAACCCTAATTCTAATGTTTTTTAAGTTTATTGTGAAAATATTGAAATTTGACCTAATTTAAATCTAATTTATTTATGTACAAATTTAATTATAAAATATAAATAAATAAATAATTATTACTGTGAAAAAAAGGGCAAAATATGAAAAGGAATCAAAATTGCTAATTAACCTAATTCTATATTTTTTGGATTTTTAGTTATTAAAAGGAATTAAAGTTAAAAACCTAATTAAACTAAATATTTACATGTAATTTATTTATGGAGATAATAAAATAAAAATTATATTTTTTGCCTTTTTTCTGATTTTATGATATTTTTTCATATTTTTGTAAAAATAATTAATTAATTAAAACAAATAAGAAAAATAAATAACATAGCAATTGAGAAAATAAAATATAAAAAAGAAAAGCAAACCAGGGGGGGGGGTAGCCCCAATTTGTGAGGTTTTGGCCTAGCAATCTGGCCCATTAAGCCTTGAACTTGTTGACTCTTTTTTGGATCATGTGTGATGCATCTGACCAGGTGTAGCGTGTCCCTCAAATCTAAGCCTTTAGTTTGATCTCCAGGGGGACGTGTCAAGGCTTGGTCCGGGGTATATGGTGCGTCTTCATTCCAGCATTGCATGGGATTTATTTGTGAAAAATAATATTGAGGTTTTACACAGACCTGGGGTTCGAACCCAGGTCTTGGAAGTCACCACATTCAACACCTGCCAACTGAGCCACTTCAAATACTTTATCATATATTAGTCCACAAATATTATAAAAAAGGAAAAAAGCTATGACTTGAAATCGCGCGAAAATTTAAACCGGCGAACCACTTATTGACACGATATCATCGTCCCCACTATCCTGAAACTTCAAACGCATAGGCAACGGTTTCTGAGCGTGGCTTAAAGCTGGTTTCAGGAAAATAGTGATTAGGTCCCTAACGCTCATAAATTGAGCGCGAGGGTTCCATTGCTTTCGTCCTCAAGCATTGAGTCCATTGGTGGTCATCTGGAGCTCTAATTTTTCCTTATTATGAAAGCCCTAAATTGAAAGACCTGCAAACCCTAGAAACTGGCCATGGCGGAATCTTATACATAGCACGATAATCAAATTAAATGTGATGGTTAGCTTTAAAACATTACAAAGAACAAGAATCCATGATTAGAATGTCATGATAATGCCTGGAATTGAAAATACGATTATGCTTTTTTATGGAAAAAGATGGACTTCTGTATACCGATTCCACGCGTATTGATGGTTGTTCTTGATTGGGGAATGCTCAGAATTAGTCAAGGAAGCTATTGGAATAAGACTTAGGGCTTCAATCGTCCTCCAAGGTTGATTTCAGATTTGAGTTTTTATGGAAAAATTTCAATGTTCCAATGGCTCTTGAGGCGCAGCTTCGAGTCCTCTTGGCTTAGGGTTGTGCTTCTGAATATGTATGGAGGCTTTTAGGTCAACAAAACTTGACAAAATCCAAGGCATTCATTGTTTGGATATTTGATTTTGTTAAGAATCTTTTCACATCTTTTTTCATGTTGTTTTTGCACAAATCATATCCCAATGCTCCAAATCTTTCCAAATTGGCTTAAGCACGAATTATTGAGCCTAAAATGTGTACAAAAAGATTCATTAGGTCAAGTTAGATATTTTCTATATATTTAAATAATTTAAATGAATTAATATTAATATAAATTCAAATAAATAATTAAAAAATGAGAAAATACTTCCCTTTGGGCCTAATGGTCGTGCATAGGCTTGGCATGAAGAAACTTGAAAGAAAAATGGGCCCATTAGCATTTTTGGATCATTTGCATCAATGTTGACTTTTCAAAATTCCCAAAAATTTCCCAACTTCCACAAGGCATAACTTGCTCAATTTTTAAGCTTTTCACATGTTCTTGGACATTTTGGAAATTTCTTTGAGTCCTCTAACCAATGTCTTTGGTCCCATGTCATTTTGATTTACCAATCTCAAGTTATGGCCTTTGACTTAAAGTCCCTTTTTGTTGACTTTTGAAAATGACCTATAATGTTGAAATTGATAACTTTTTGTGAGAGCATTTCTTGGACTTGGAATATGAAGATGAATTGTAGGAAATGTCTTTCTCTTCAAAATGAGCTTTGGATGGAATTTTTATGATAATCCATGTGAAAGTTATGCCCTGGTCAATTTTAGTTGACTTTTTCAGCTGTCCAAATATAGCAACTTTTGCATCTTTGATGATTTCTGAGCCAAATCTTGAGAATCATGATCAAGCATTGATCAAATGATGTTTGTGGCTTCAAAATGATATGTTGACCAAAAATTTGAACTTTTGACTCCCAAATGACCATTTTGCCCCTACAGTTGACTGTAGTGCAATTTAGGGTTTTGACTGTGCAATTTTGAGCTGAATGCCTTGAAACTTGATATGAGGATACTTGACCATCTTTGTAGGCATATGAGACTTGATTGGACCTTTGAACACTTCATTTTCTTGATCAGAACCCAAACCCTAGTTTTGACTGTATAGGAGACAGTTGAGCTGCACAACCCTTGGGGAATTTTGTGACTTGGCTTGGCAAATCTTGGAGAATATGGGAGGGAAAATTTTGGGGTGCAACAGTTGCCCCTGTTCAATCTTCTTAGACCTGAGGATGCAGATTGGCTGACGTGCCTTTCGTAATCCGAGGGTAGAAGATGATTGGACACTAGAGTGCCCAGAAATTTGCGCTCACATAGTGGCAGTGTGATGGGAATGGGCTTATAGATGCCATTTGGAGATTGCCGGATAGGATGATGGGCTTATAGATGCCATCTGGATGTTGATCGGGTAAGAGATTCCTTAGCGAGAACCTGCATACCTGCAAAAGAACAAATGAGTACCTGACACGTTGCAGGAGTTGATTTTAGATGCTTGATACGGATGTGTCCTGACTGGTTACAGGAGTTGAATCTGGAGCTTCAAACGCTGATGAATGAACCAGGTATGGTTACTGCCTTAGCATGAATGATAAGAGAACCTTGGGTGACTTTAATCTCAACAACGCTCGTTGAGAAAATTTTGGTGGGAATTACCATCTTTGCAGTTTCGGGAAGAGAACCATATGCACTTATAATCTAAAAGGAATGATCACCTCACTCAACGTTGGAGAGGGAAACATCTGAAAAGGACTTACCACCTCACGCACTTGCCGGAGAGGGGACCATAAGAGAATATCACCTCACACTCATTGTCGGAGAGGGAAACATAAGAGACTATCACCTCACACTCATCGTCGGAGAGGGAAACATCTTAAAAAGGGATTACTACCTCACACACCGTCGGAGAGGGAACCATAGGGAGAATATCACCTCACACTCATCGTCGGAGAGGGGAACATCTAAAAAAAGGATTACTACCTCACACACCGTTGGAGAGGGAACCATGGGGAGAATATCACCTCAAACTCATCGTCGGAGAGGGAAACATCTAAAAGGACTTCTGGAAGCAGTATCAGAACGTCACCATATTTGGTTTACATCTGAAACTATATCTAGAAGGAAATCTGGAAGCAGTATCAGAACGTCACCATCGCTGGGTTTACATCTGAAACTATATCTAGAAGGAATTCTGGAAGCAGTATCAGAACGTCACCATCGCTGGGTTTACATCTGAAACTATATCTAGAAGGAATTCTGGAAGCAGTATCAGAACGTCACCATCCCTGGGTTTACATCTGAAACTATATCTGGAAGGAAATCTGGAAGCAGTATCAGAACGTCACCATCGCTGGGTTTACATCTGAAACTATATCTAGAAGGAATTCTGGAAGCAGTATCAGAACGTCACCATCGCTGGGTTTACATCTGAAACTATATCTAGAAGGAATTCTGGAAGCAGTATCAGAACGTCACCATCGCTGGGTTTACATCTGAAACTATATCTGGAAGGAAATCTGGAAGCAGTATCAGAACGTCACCATCGCTGGGTTTACATCTGAAACTATATCTAGAAGGAATTCTGGAAGCAGTATCAGAACGTCACCATCGTTGGGTTTACATCTGAAACTATATCTAGAGGGAATTCTGGAAGCAGTATCAGAACGTCACCATCGCTGGGTTTACATCTGAAACTATATCTAGAAGGAATTCTGGAAGCAGTATCAGAACGTCACCATATCTGGATCATATCTGAAACTATATCTAGAAGGAATTCTGGAAGCAGTATCAGAACGTCACCATATCTGGATCATATCTGAAACTATATCTAGAATGAATTGCGATTAGTTGATAGTAGTCATTTTTGTATTGATCTTTTTCCTGAAAAGGCAAAACATAATTGTATGCAAAATCATGATGCATGAACTGTATGTTTTCAAAATTAATGAGATTCGTGTAGTATGATGCATATGCATGCTATGATGATGTATGTGACGTTTTATGAATGTATGTTTGTCTAAGAAAATAAATCCTTGACGGGTGCCGGGAAGCCGTATCCTGGGCTGATGTTGAAGAATAGTTGCAAGAATTCTAATAGACGAAGATAACTCCGTTGGGGAATAAACTTGGCGAATGGAGGATTCTGCGGGGAGAAAAAGATATTCTAGCGACCATGCTGGGAAGCAATACTCTGTGGGGAGATGTTTTCGCTGATTTTGTTGAGGATGACTCGCTGAGGATACCTTGCTGTATTGGAAGTACGAATGGACTTCGCTGGGGATAAGAAGATTCTGTCGACGACGCTCTTTCTGTGGCTTTTGGCTGAGGATAACCCAGTTACATCCTGTTAAGGAAATAACTCTTTAAATCAAGCCGGACGACGCGTTCGTGCCCTGCTAGGGGATAAGCTTCCAGAATCTACTGGGGGTACGCTTATTGCTTGGGGAGATAGATTCCAACCTTCCTGGGGAACTGGACTGGACTCTCCTGGGGAAGTTTTGAACTGCGTTGGCTATGTTCTTCAACGGAACTTACCCTGATGCCTTGGAGGATAGGACAATCAGACTGCTTAGACCAACCTTTATTGCCCCTGTTTCTTGGGGGAGGCACTTGTGGGATGCTGATAGTTGTTGAGAGTCAAACCTTCTTCTGGTAGGCGGATGACAAGATGATAGGACATAGTCGTACGCTTTGATCCCTAACTTTTTCCTGGACCGCCCTTTCGGGTTTTCAGTCCACCGGGATACCCATTTTTGCCCAAGCCGCCTTTTCAGGTTTTCGACTTGCCGGGTGTACAGATTTTTTCTCATTTCATCCCTTCATTTTGCCCGAACCCTTTTGGTTCGCCGGGAAGCCCTTATTTTTGCCTAGGTGTGTCAACCTAGCGGGTCTTTGATTATGCGTAGTATTTTTTCGACTATGTCCGTTCTTTTAGAATGTAGGGAGTTTCCCCTGGCTGTTTGTGTTTTGTCATGCCACCAGAAGGTGTTTGATCAGGCTAGATTCGTTGTTGGAATGCCCCAAGTGACTCAGGCGGTGATTTGCCCCAGGCTTTTTGGCCTTTTGAGAGATTCTCCGAATCTTGACTTAACTGCCCCAGATGATGGACAGTAGTCATGCCATGCCCCTTGATTGGAGATACTCTTGTTTATTAGACTTTCGTCATGCGAATTTCTATGCTGTTCGAACAAAAAGTCATATGCAAACAATGTTATGTCAAAAATGCAAAGCTTATGTCTGTCTTGAAGATTTTGAAAATGCATTCTTTTCATAAAACAAGTAAATGTTTGTAAAACGTAATGTCAACTCCGTATTTACCGTAGGCCTTCAGGAGTCAGGATACCTTTCGTAACAATATGCTTTCGAACTAACCCATGCTTCAGCTAGGACTTTTAAGGGTTATAACGTGGCCTGGTTCACGGTTTAAGAAACAAAGGATAAAGGCTCAAATTATTTGTACCCACCCGCTCTTCGTGATGTTCTCCAAACCTAAACTCAGTTGATCATGCGTTAGACCTTGTTTGAGTCTTTGTTTTGATATACTAGTGATGATTCGGACATTGAACGTTTATTTGAATAGGCAGTCATTTTTTTTGTCGAGGGTTTGTAAGACCTCTTTCTTTTTGATTGTGTTATCCCTAATTTTTTTTTGCCTGAACTGTTTCCTTTTTGGAATTGCAGTCAGCGGAATGCCCCAGTTTTGTAAGTCTCCTTCATGGGTTTAGACTTTTTGGGCTTTTCATTTATGATTTTTTTTTTGGTAATGACTGCCTGTCCTTATGGTTGTTCTGAACCATCACTGTCTTTGTTCGTTTTGTAAAGATCTCTTCGGTGCCATTCGTCATGCACTTGGATCAACTGAGAAGACTACCCTGCCCCGGGTTATGATTAAGGGTTTAATTTTCGAAAACAAAAACTCCTACTTCTTTGGCTCTGATGGGTTGACGAGGGATTATCATCCTTATAACTCCAGTGTTTAGGAATTGAAACAATGCCTGTACCTCATCAGCGGGGTTTGTTCAAAAGCATACTGTAATGATCGCGGTATCGTTTTCGTCATCCTCCCTCAAGAGGCTCAGAGTTATTAACCGAGAGTTGACATCAGAAAAAATATGAAAAGAATATAACAAAAATAATTGTATTAATTCCCAAAATAGACATATGCGATGCATTGATTGAATAAAAGAGTTTGCTATGACATTAATTGTTTGTATAAGCAAAGAAAAAAAATACAACTCAAAAATTCAAATAAACAAAAGTCTTCAATGATTGGGCAATGGAGCAGTGATTATGTTCGGAGTCTCAGGCACTTCAAACTGAATCTCTCCAGCGTCGATCATATCTTGGATCTTATTCTTGAGAGGCCAGCAGTTGTCTGTAGTATGCCCCGGGCTATCTGAATGATATGCGCACCTATCGTTGGGATGATAGTTGGGTGCAGAAGTGTTCGGATTCCGGAGAGGAGCCCTTAAGGTGATCAACCCTGCCTTCAACATTTGTTGCAGTGCTTGATCCAACGACATGTTGAGTTTGGTGTACTGCCGTTTCTCTTTGCGTTGCTGCCCTTGTCCTTGTTGAGCAGGTCCAGGGCTGGAGATCTGGATTGCCCCTATCTCATGACGGCTCTTTTTACCGTGCACAGCATTGGATTCTTTCTTCCCATGATGAGGCTTTTTATCAGAAGGTGCAGCCTCTTGAATTTTCCCAGACCGGATACCAGCTTCAATTCGCTCTCCAGTCAAGATAAGATCTGTGAATCCAGCAGACGAATTCCCAATCAGGTGGTTATAAAATGGACCAGACAAAGTCCCCAAGAACATATCCACAAGTTCCCGATCAGTCAGAGGTGGTTGTACCCTTCCAGCAAGATCCCTCCATTTCTGCGCATATTCTTTAAAACCTTCGCTTGATCCTAACGACATACCCTGGAGTTGGGTACGCGTGGGGGCAAGGTCGGCATTATATTGATACTGCTTATAGAAAGCAGTAGCCAACTCCTCCCAGTTACGAACTTTGGTCCCATCCAGCTGATAGAACCATTCGAGATGAGTCCCTGAAAGACTCTCCTGGAAGAAGTGGATCTATAAATTCTTGTCCACCGTATATGGCTGAATCTTCCGAACATAGGACCTTAGATGCAGCTTGGGGCAAGACGCCCCGTCATATTTACAGAAGGAGGGTGCTTTGAACTTATGCGGGATAATCACACCGGTTGACAAACCCAGATCTCCGAAATCCAGCCCAGGTACCTGTTGAACCTCCATAGCCTTCAACCTATCCTCCAAATGTTTGTACTTGTCCTCAGCCGGAGGGTACTGTTCGTCGTCGAAATCTGTTTCATTGTCAGAGACCTCTGGACTGGGCACCCTTTCCTCTGGATGACTGCTTTTTCCCACAGATGGGGTTGTCCTTTCAGTTTCAGTCTGCGGTGTATTCCCAGATCTGCGTCTAGGGCTGAACAAAACAGTCCTCTTCTTTTTCTTGTCCTTCTTCAAAAGCAGAGCCTTCAGGTCTTGTTGCCCCTGGGTCAAATTCATGATCAGCTCTTGGAACTGGGCGTTCTGAGCCTGGAGGTCCTTGATAGTCTGCTCGGCTGATGATTCAGGATTCATGGCGCTCGGCTGAAATAAACAGCGAGGAAGGGTAAGCAACCTGTCAAGGGATACCTGCAATGCAATGAGATGTATGACATGCATGTAATGTTTTCAAGGACCTCGCGGGATAAACAGAGAAATTGTTAGAGTTAAGAACCGGTAACTTGATTGAAGGAACTTCATGTTGTTGAGAGTCCTTCTTCAAGGGTCAAAGGCTCACCATATCCAGTGGGTCATAGCCCCTGACAACCTTGGCTAGAGGAAAATAAATCCTCTTTGCCCCTTGCTGGGATAGTTGTTCATCATGACCTGCATCACAAGCCCTTGAGATCCTTGAAATGGGTTAGGATGTATGCAATGGTATGATGTCATGCTATGCATGGGGTGATGTAGGTAAACCCTGCTATGAGTCCCAATTAAGGACTATAAACAGACCCTGCAAGAAATTCAGTATACTTTGTTATGAGTCCCAATTAAGGACTATAAACAAAACCTGCAAGAAACCTAAGTAAAACCTGTCATGAGTCCCAATTAAGGACTATAAACAGAACCTGCAATGCATCAAGGGTCAGATAACAAGCATGCAAGTAGTCAAGTACGAAGGCACACAAGTCACGCAAGAGAAGCCCTTAGAGTTTAGGCCAGCATGGGGTCTAGGTATTACCCTCTTGAAGTTGGTGGGTTCAACCTGTCCTATCAAAGTAACCGGGTTCTTAGAGGATCCCAATATCATTGACTACCCTCCATCGGTCATAACTCCAGCATCGCAATCTTTTCTTGCAGCCAGAACCATCACGAGAGTTTAGCCTCAATGGGCGTAGCATACTGCTACAATTCTAAAGGCCAAGTTGGGTCATTTAAGGTTCTAAGGTCGGTTGGTGCTTAATGACTCCTTGGAAAACCCATATTCTCCCCGTTTCAACACGAGGGATATCGGTACAGACCAAGGCGCCACACCAACGTAGCCACTGCTTCACCCATGTCGGTATACGCCGGACAGGTCCCTCACAGCTTATGCTACCTAAACAGGGTATCCCCGGATCCGGGTTAGGATATATGTAACTCCGATGCAACCCACAATTTTAAAGCAAGCAAAGCAATACAATTGAAAACACAGTTATGACCTAGCCCTAAGGTACACCTCACTTTATAAAGTTTCCCCAGCAGAGTCGCCAGTTCTGTGATCGGTGGATCTGGAACTGACTGTTTAACGCTGGTTCGCGAAATGTCGCGGAAGCAAGAGTCGCCACCGTCTTTTATTTTCTCCAAATGGAAAGGACAAAAGCACAGAAAAATTCCTTAAAGAGATTGCTCTTGGTTCGGGAGGTAGGTTATAGAAAGGGAAGGTGTTAGCACCCTTTCTATCCATGGTTATCCATGGGCTCTTAGATACTTGCTCAATGTGTTTTCAAAATTGTTTGCTTGCTTTTCAATGTGGGTTTAAAAAAGTTTCTTTGAAAAATTTCAGTTCGACTCGTACGTCAGAGTGTTTGAAAAATTTGCTTTGAAAGCTTTTGAAAATGTGTTGGTGTGAAAAGATTTTGATTTGTTTGAAATTAGAGCAAGTATCCTTGAGAACCTACCTACCCTAAGGAATTCGTCTGTGTAAATGTCCTTTAAAGTAGTGCCATCCCACCATTGAGAGGTAGGTAGCACCACCGTTGGAGGTGTTCGGGTCAATTCGAGTTTTAGGGACATGGTGATCACCGGAGCAATGGGAAGACACCTTAGAAGCTACCCTCATGCCAGGTTCCCGGATCATGAGGACTTACTAAGACGTCCTCTACTCGACGACCACCTTTCGAAAGGCAACAGTGAGGCGTACCCTAGGGGTGGTGTGTGCGAATGGTGTGTCATGTTTCAGTTATTTGTCTTGTCATGTTTATTTGTGTTCTACGCTTGATTTTAATTAAGACATTCATTCTCGCATGCTTTTTAACAGTTATAAAATTTGCGGGAAAATAAATCTAAGGCTATTACAAAGGCGCGGGTCCACATCGCCAAAATTAAACCGGACCCGATTTGACTGAAAAATAAATAAAGCGAATAAAAGTGCGAGAAGTAAAATTGCAATGCTTTGGGAGAGATACAAAATTATAATAAATGACATAAAATAAATGCGCAAATTAAATAATTATGAACAATGGGCGTTGGACCCTTTTTGCAAAAAAGATTAACTTTAATAAGGAATTAAAATAAAAAATGAAAAATTAAATGTTTTGGGCATTTTTGTGTTTTTTAAGATTTAAAAGAAAAAAGAAAAATTAATTAAAATTAAAATGAAATGCTAAACCCTAATTCTAATGTTTTTTAAGTTTATTGTGAAAATATTGAAATTTGACCTAATTTAAATCTAATTTATTTATGTACAAATTTAATTATAAAATATAAATAAATAAATAATTATTACTGTGAAAAAAAGGGCAAAATATGAAAAGGAATCAAAATTGCTAATTAACCTAATTCTATATTTTTTGGATTTTTAGTTATTAAAAGGAATTAAAGTTAAAAACCTAATTAAACTAAATATTTACATGTAATTTATTTATGGAGATAATAAAATAAAAATTATATTTTTTGCCTTTTTTCTGATTTTATGATATTTTTTCATATTTTTGTAAAAATAATTAATTAATTAAAACAAATAAGAAAAATAAATAACATAGCAATTGAGAAAATAAAATATAAAAAAGAAAAGCAAACCAGGGGGGGTAGCCCCAATTTGTGAGGTTTTGGCCTAGCAATCTGGCCCATTAAGCCTTGAACTTGTTGACTCTTTTTTGGATCATGTGTGATGCATCTGACCAGGTGTAGCGTGTCCCTCAAATCTAAGCCTTTAGTTTGATCTCCAGGGGGACGTGTCAAGGCTTGGTCCGGGGTATATGGTGCGTCTTCATTCCAGCATTGCATGGGATTTATTTGTGAAAAATAATATTGAGGTTTTACACAGACCTGGGGTTCGAACCCAGGTCTTGGAAGTCACCACATTCAACACCTGCCAACTGAGCCACTTCAAATACTTTATCATATATTAGTCCACAAATATTATAAAAAAGGAAAAAAGCTATGACTTGAAATCGCGCGAAAATTTAAACCGGCGAACCACTTATTGACACGATATCATCGTCCCCACTATCCTGAAACTTCAAACGCATAGGCAACGGTTTCTGAGCGTGGCTTAAAGCTGGTTTCAGGAAAATAGCGATTAGGTCCCTAACGCTCATAAATTGAGCGCGAGGGTTCCATTGCTTTCGTCCTCAAGCATTGAGTCCATTGGTGGTCATCTGGAGCTCTAATTTTTCCTTATTATGAAAGCCCTAAATTGAAAGACCTGCAAACCCTAGAAACTGGCCATGGCGGAATCTTATACATAGCACGATAATCAAATTAAATGTGATGGTTAGCTTTAAAACATTACAAAGAACAAGAATCCATGATTAGAATGTCATGATAATGCCTGGAATTGAAAATACGATTATGCTTTTTTATGGAAAAAGATGGACTTCTGTATACCGATTCCACGCGTATTGATGGTTGTTCTTGATTGGGGAATGCTCAGAATTAGTCAAGGAAGCTATTGGAATAAGACTTAGGGCTTCAATCGTCCTCCAAGGTTGATTTCAGATTTGAGTTTTTATGGAAAAATTTCAATGTTCCAATGGCTCTTGAGGCGCAGCTTCGAGTCCTCTTGGCTTAGGGTTGTGCTTCTGAATATGTATGGAGGCTTTTAGGTCAACAAAACTTGACAAAATCCAAGGCATTCATTGTTTGGATATTTGATTTTGTTAAGAATCTTTTCACATCTTTTTTCATGTTGTTTTTGCACAAATCATATCCCAATGCTCCAAATCTTTCCAAATTGGCTTAAGCACGAATTATTGAGCCTAAAATGTGTACAAAAAGATTCATTAGGTCAAGTTAGATATTTTCTATATATTTAAATAATTTAAATGAATTAATATTAATATAAATTCAAATAAATAATTAAAAAATGAGAAAATACTTCCCTTTGGGCCTAATGGTCGTGCATAGGCTTGGCATGAAGAAACTTGAAAGAAAAATGGGCCCATTAGCATTTTTGGATCATTTGCATCAATGTTGACTTTTCAAAATTCCCAAAAATTTCCCAACTTCCACAAGGCATAACTTGCTCAATTTTTAAGTTTTTCACATGTTCTTGGACATTTTGGAAAGGTCTTTGAGTCCTCTAACCAATGCCTTTGGTCCCATGTCATTTTGATTTACCAATCTCAAGTTATGGCCTTTGACTTAAAGTCCCTTTTTGTTGACTTTTGAAAATGACCTATAATGTTGAAATTGATAACTTTTTGTGAGAGCATTTCTTGGACTTGGAATATGAAGATGAATTGTAGGAAATGTCTTTCTCTTCAAAATGAGCTTTGGATGGAATTTTTCTGATAATCCATGTGAAAGTTATGCCCTGGTCAATTTCAGTTGACTTTTTCAACTGTCCAAATATAGCAACTTTTGCATCTTTGATGATTTCTGAGCCAAATCTTGAGAATCATGATCAAGCATTGATCAAATGATGTTTGTGGCTTCAAAATGATATGTTGACCAAAAATTTGAACTTTTGACTGCCAAATGACCATTTTGCCCCTACAGTTGACTGTAGTGCAATTTAGGGTTTTGACTGTGCAATTTTGAGCTGAATGCCTTGAAACTTGATATGAGGATACTTGACCATCTTTGTAGGCATATGAGACTTGATTGGACCTTTGAACACTTCATTTTCTTGATCAGAACCCAAACCCTAGTTTTGACTGTATAGGAGACAGTTGAGCTGCACAACCCTTGGGGAATTTTGTGACTTGGCTTGGCAAATCTTGGAGAATATGGGAGGGCAAATTTTGGGGTGCAACAATAAGTAAATACCCTCTTGAAGTTTAGTTGGTTAAACTTGTCTTAGAAAAGTAACCGGGTTCTAAGGAGTCTCAATATCATTGATATTTCTTTATCGGGCATTGATTCAGCTTAGCAATCTTTTCTTACGGCCAAAACATCTCAAAAGTCTGATCTCAATGAGTGTAGCATCGAGTATCAACCAATCCCCAACTTTACACCGAGGCCGGCTATCTCACTACTTTCTAATGGCCAAGTTTGTTCAACTAAGGTTCTAAGGCCTGTTAGTGCTTCACGACACCACACGACGGCCCCATATTCTCCTTGATTCAACACAGTGGATCGGTACCAACTAAAGTGTCACACCAACACAGCTATCGCTTTAACCATATCGGTCTATGTCGTACAGTCTCCATGATCTATTATTTTTTACCTAAAAAGATGCCCCCAGATCCGGGTGTAGGATCTATAGTAACAACCCAAGCAACCCTCCAAGGATAAAGCATACAAAGAAAGCAAGTAAAATTTTTTTAAAATGAACTAACTATTAAGATAACCCCAATTTTTATTTATATCCCCAACAGAGTTTCCAGTTCTGTGATACAGTGGCAGAACCGACTGTTTTTATACTAGTTTTGCGTTTGTGTTTGCAAATGTTGCGGTAAGCAAGAGTCGCCACCGAATTTTCTTTTATCCAAATTAAGAAAAGGGTGAAAAGAATAAAAAAGACCTTTTCGAGAATTTTCTGAGTAAGGGGGGTAGATTATGGAAAGGGAAGGTGTTAGCACCCTTTCCACCCGTAGTTTTTCTACGGGCTCTTAGATGCTTAGCTCATTGTGATACGGTGGGAGAACTGACTTAAGGGTTTTGCATTTTATTGCAAATGTTGCGGTTAGCAAGAGTCGCCACCGACTTTTCTTTTATCCAAAAGGAAAGGTGAAAAAAGCACAGGAAAGACCTTTGAGATGTTTTCTTGAGTTCGGGGGATAGATTATGAAAAGGGAAAGTATTAGCACCCTCTTCATCCATGGTTTTCTATGGGCTCTTAGTTACTTGCTAGATCACTTGCTTTTGTTATTTGAAATTGTGTTTGGTGTGGTTTTGAAAGTATTTTGTAAAAGAGGCCATTGTTTAGGCAATCTTTGTAATGATTCTCGTTCTTAAGAATGTATACAAAGATGTTTGTCTTTTTTGAAAATGTTTTCAATATTTGTAAGATGTTTTGGAAATGTGTGTGTATGTTTTGAAAATAGCAAGGATAGTTGTTTGAAAATAGAGCAAGTAACTAGAAGTAATCTACCTACTCAAAGGTCTTTCTTGTTCATTTTCTATTCCCTTGACATTGTTGTCTTACAATTGATTTGGTAAGCAAACCTATCTTTGGATGTAAATAGGACGGGCATGGGTCATCGTATAACCATGATTAGCAATGTTGCAAAGTATCTTAGTATTTTTTGAGGGACTAAGATCATTTTGTAAGGCAACTTTAGAATGGAGTCATCGAGGGACTATGATCTTATACTTGTTTGTTTTACCAAGATACTTCGCATGCGTAATATGGCCATGTATAAGGCAACCAAGTGGAGAAAACCTAAGGATGCTTGTGTGCAAGTGTGTTATTTTCATGCCTTGATTTTGTCTTAGATTTAGGGTTTTCTATTTGATTTATTTTGATCTTTCCATACAAACCCTAATTACTAGCATGGTATGTAAAAACGGTAAATTGCGTAATTTAAAAATTCCTACGCTATTACAACATTTTAAGGGAGGGGGGAATATAAATTATGAATGGGGACTTGCAACAATGTAAATCTAATTAAGCTATTACAACCAAATCGAATTTGTACAAATATTGAAATAAATAATATACAAAACAATTTAAATATGCAAAGATATATAAATGCAAGAAAAGGATTTTTGTTTTGTTTTTTTTATGTGAAAATGAGTTTTGAACTAAATCTAATATCTTAAGAAAGGGAAATTAATTCTTGAGAAATAGTTTACCCTAATTTCTAATTTAAAAGAAAATAGAGTTCTTTAACTATTATTTTTGTGTATTTTTTTGTGTTAAAATAATAAATAGTCTTTGGTGAAAATATTTAGTCTTTTTATATATAAAAATAAATATTTGCAAGTATATATGAAAAAAGATAAGAATATATCTAAGTTTAATTTATTTTTACAAATTTATTTAACAAAGATAGTTAGTATATACTTAAAATAAAATATATATTTTTTATGTGAATATAAAATAAAATAAAATAAAAATGCAATATTTATCATATTTATATTTTTTATGATTTTTATGTGTTAAAGAAAATACTTTAATAAAACAAATATGAAAATAAAATAAAAAATAAAAAGATTGGGCCAGGGGTGCTGCAAGCAAACATGGAGTAGTGTGTTAGAAGAAAAAAATAGAAGGCCCAAGAACCAAGCCCATACTGCCAAAAATGCCAAAACTGAAGCTGAAAAAAATGAGAAAAATGTAAAAGGTAGCGCCAAGGTTCGAACCCACGACCTGGGCATTGCCAGTGCGCTACCTTGCCACTGGGGTGGCTGTACATCCGTTAGTTTATATGAAACAATAAAAACATAACATAAGAAGCTTCCTTGCCCTGTACTTCATCTTCTTCCTCAAGCTGGCCAGAAGCTCTGTATCTTTCTCATCTCTCCATGAAAATGGAAACTTCCAACATGAAGATGATAATACTCTTTCCCACAATTTCCGACATGTAACTTATGGAAGCTAACAATTAAAGATTAAAACGAATTTTGAAAGCCCTAATTTTAAACCTAATTTTTACAGAAATTTGAACTCCAAAATTCTTTACACATAATGAACAGAAATGAAATCTATGCACAAGGTTGGCTTCAGCACTATAATATCTACATTTTCTTTCATAAATCATGGCCAATGGATGCCTCTATGAAGAGATAAAAGTTGGAATTCTTACCTCTTTCATCTGAGATCGTGAATGGAGTTTGAGTGAGATTTAGGAAGGCCTAAATGTTCCTTTAGCTTGCTTGAACCTCCCTAAGTATGTTCCAATCTTTACCTTACATTGAAAGTGTCTGAAACTCTCTATCCAAGTCAACCTGCGAGCTTGAAAAACAAAAATGGCATATGGAGAAGGACGTGTTACAGTGGAGGGATGATGGTCTGGAACACTTAGATATGAGGTAGGTAAAGTGTTTGAATGATTAAAACTAGAAACACACTAGCAAATTGGTGGATTGCTATGCTTGGACACAAACTGCAAGTTTTTGACAGTTTTTTGGTGATAGGGAGTTTCAGGGTGTTCCCGGCCTTTTGCAATCATGTTCTAAGTTGTAATATGTTTGTGTATTAGTATGGAGAAAGTTTCCAATCCAATCCTCAATAGATTTCTGAGTTGTAGCCTTTTTGCACTCTTTCTTGCTTTTGAAGCAAAGTGAAGGAACAAGTCTCTACATACTTGTACTGGCCTGCTTGGAGTTGGTACAAGCTTTATACAAATTGCTTTAGGTTTGTAAGACTTGTGTATGCAAAGAAGACACATCTAATGCTCAAGAATTGAAAAGTTGCAAAAGTTATGCTTTTCCAAAATGGCAATGACAACTTTGTGCCATTTATGGAATTAAAGATTGGATAAAGACTTTTGGGCTTGGATTAAGGCTTTTTCAATTGAGTAAGCATTAAATTATGAAGTGAGAAACAAGTTTGAGACCTGTAAAGCAAGAATTAGGCAGCATAGGTTCGGATTTGAATTTTGTTCTTCATGAAATGGCTTGAATTCAAAGTGAGAAATTGCCAATTTCATTTATTCGATTCTCCCTACTCAAAAATGATCTCAAGGATTTCTTTTACATTTTGGAAAGATTGCAATGTGATCTATAAATCATCTTTGAAATGCATTTCAAGATTCCTCTTGGAACAAGGTGAAAAATTTCCATGAAGTTGGGTCAAAAACCTGGCCAAATTAGGGCAAAATTTCACTAAGTTATTTTAGTTCATGGGCATGTATTCATAAAATTATATCTTGAGATCCAAGCATCTTTAGGGAGAAATGTGTGAAGAAAAGTTGTAGATTTCATAGAGGTCTACAACTTTCATGTTGTGAACTTTCTTTGAATCATCTTGTATCATGGTGAAAAAATTGCTTAAAGTTGAGAAAAAATAAGAAATTTTCAATACTTAGAAAATTTTCTAAGTTAAGAAAAATTTCGAATTTCAAAATCAAATCTTCAATCTTTGGTTTCTTGATGAACAAGCTTCACATTTTGACATGTTTTGATAAATTGTGATCCTTGGCACTTGATTTTGACCAAAAAGTCAAAGTTTGACTTTTCAGTATACAGTTGATCGCAAATTTCATCTGTCTATCCAATGGATTTGCAATGTTTTGAACCATGTAATTAGGTCAAGATGATGTAATTGAACCCTTGAAACCATGCTTCAAATCAATTAGTCATTTGCTAGGTCAAAAATCAGAAATTGCCCTTTCCCAGTCAAAACCCTAATTTTGACCATTTTGCCCTTTTGATGATTTGATCAAATTTCTTGAGGAATTATGGTCCAAACTTGATCAAATGATACATATGAGTCTAGAATGTTGATGTGGATTAAAAATTATGAAGTTTGACTGTAAATTGGCCATGGTTGACTTTTTCCCAATACAACTGATTTTTTAGGTCAACTGTCCAATTGACTGATAAAAAATGTGGTTAAAGGCTTGAAACTTGTCATGAGTAAACTTAGGGGTCTATAATGATGTTTGAAAGTCATATGAAACATTTATAGTCCAAAAATCCTTGGGAAAACTCAAACCCTAATTTTGGGTCATTAGTGTAAGATGAGATGTCTTGAGTTAATCAATCCTTAATCCAGTCTTGAGTCAAAGAGATCTTGTGAGAAAAGTCTTGATAAATGAGAGGGAAATTTTGGGGTACAACAGCTGCCCCTGTTTAATCTTCTTAAGCCTGAAGAGTTAGATTGGCGAGTTTTTCCATTCGTGACTCGAAGGTGAAAGAATGATTGGACACTAGAGTGCCCAGAAATTTTCACCTAACGACGTGCGGTTGAGGGAATGGGCTTAAAGATGCCATTTGGAGAAGTGATAGAATATTATTGGAGATGGGCTTGTAGATTCAATCCAAGAATGTTTGTTGAATTGTAAGTTGTAAGCCGAAAGAATGAGTGTCAGAATGGCTTCCGTGTTAGGAGCGTATCTATACTGTATCTGTAAGTTGGATCTGAATGAGTATCAGAATGGCATCCGTGTTTGGAGCGTATCTGTACTGAGTTTGAATGGGTATAAGAATGGTATCCATGTCAGGAGCGTATCTGTACTGTATTTGAATTTGAAATCTGAATGAGTATCAGAATGGCATCCGTGTCTGGAGCGTATTTGTACTGTATCTGTAAGTTGTAATTTGAATGAGTATCAGAATGGCATTCGTGTCTGGAGCGTATCTGAACTGTATCTGAAAGTTGAATCTGAATGAGTATCAGAATGGCATCCGTGTCTAGAGCGTATTCACACTGTATCCTGATTGCATATTGTTAATGGTAGCTGTTAATTTTATCCTGAAAAGGGTAAAATATTAGCTGAAACACAAAGTTATGTTGCATGAAATGTATGATGCAATCTAGTTGCTTTATCAATGTTTATGATATGTGGATGTAATGTATGCGCATGTAAGCTGATTTGCTATAATGCTGTATGAGTGGGGAAAATAAATCCTTGAATGCTGCTGAGGCTATGTTGAATTTTCATGTTTTGAAGTTGAAGTACTGACGACCTCTTGTTGAGAGAAGTAGATCCGGTCGTGAGGGCAATGCCATGTACTGCTTGTAAGATCTGTTTGGGGAATCCTGATAAACTTGACGATTTTTACTGAGGATTAATAAATTGAAATTTTTCTCGCTGGGGATTACTTATGGAATAGCCTAGAGACATTTCCCTGTCCTTTCAACCTATCAGTAATTGTCTTTCTCAGTTTGTTTATTGTAAACAGTAATTATGTTCAAATGCATATGTTCATCAATGAATCATTGGACGCTTTTGCAAACAAAACACAATCATAAAGAAAAGACAGATAATTTTTGCATTTTCAAAGGGGTATCTTTGTATTGACTTTGAATAAGTATTTTGTACAAAGGAGGCAATCATTATAGTAAGAGAATGGGGACATAAAACAAGAGAAATTTATACAAAGAAATATAGCTATGTGTAATGATTCCATGGGGTTCCCATTCTGCTATAGCCTTTATATCTCCAAATATCTTGTCTATTTGTTGCTTCGTCCGAAGATGATTGAATTGATAAAAAACTACGAGTTTTTCAGTCAGAAGTCAAAGGTTGTCCGTCGAATGATCCGACGGGACATAGTCATATGCTTTAATTCCTTAACTTTTTCCTGGACCGCCCTTTCGGGTTTTCAGTCCATCGGGAAACCCTTTTTTGCCCAAGTCGCCCTTTCGAGTTTTCAACTTGCCGGGTGTACATATTTTTTTAGATTTTATCCCTAATTTTTGCCCGAACCTTTTGGTTCGCCGGGAAGCCCTTGTTTTTCCTAGGTGTGTCAACCTAGCGGGTCTTTTATGCGTAGTATCTTTTGACTATGCCCACGTTCGCAGGGTGTGGCAGGTCGTCACCATCCATGGTGGTCAAGATCATTGCCCCACCAGAGAATATGTTCTTGATTACAAATGGTCCTTCATAGGTAGGAGTCCATTTTCCCCTGGGATCACTTTGTCGCAAGACGATACGTTTGATCACTAGATCCCCAACCTGATATACCTGGCGTCTGACTTTCTTATTGAAAGCCTTGATCATCCATTTTTGATACATCTGACCATGGAAAACAGCAGTAAGTCTCTTTTCATCGATTAAGTTCAGTTGATCAAGTCGAGTTTGGATCCATTTGTCTTCATTCAAACTGCATCCTTCATAATCCTCAGAGAAGGGATTTGGACTTCAATAGGCAAGACAACCTCCATGCCGTAAACCAAAGAATAGGGTGTTGCCCCGGTTGATGTGCGAGTCGTGGTACGATACCCGTGGAGAGTGAATGGTAACATTTCGTGCCAGTCTTTGTACGTGACTTTCATCTTTTGTATGATCTTCTTAATGTTTTTATTTGCAGCTTCGACAACACCATTCATCTTTGGTCGATAGGGGGAAGAATTGTGATGCTGAATCTTGAATTTCTCGCATAAGTTGGTGATTATAGTGTTGTTAGTATTTGTACCATTGTCAGTGAGGATCCTTTCCGGGATACCGTACCGGTAAATAAGGTTTTGCTTGATGAAGCGAGCCACAACATTCTTGGTAATAGATGCGAAAGAGGCTGCTTCAACCCACTTTGTGAAATAATCAATGGCCTAGGATGAAGCGGTGTCCATTGGAGGCTGTAGGCTTGATCTCTCCAATCATATCAATTCCCCACATAGCAAAGGGCCAAGGAGACGTCAAGACATTAAGAGGAACCGGAGGTACGTGCACCTTGTCAGCATAAATTTGACACTTATGATAGGTCTGAGAGTGTTGATAGCAATCTGCTTCCATGGTAGACCAATAATAGCCTGCCCGTAGGATTTTCTTCGCCATCGTATGCCCAGTGGAGTGAGTTCCTAAAGTATCTTCATGTAATTCAGCCATGATCTTTTCAGCTTCAGCCTTATCCATGCACAGGAGCAAAATAGAGTCATGATTGCATTTGTACATGATGCCATTACTAAGGAAGAACTTAGAAGAGAATCTACTTAAGAACTTCTTATCATTGATTGAAGCTCCTTCTGGATATTCTTGAGCCTCGAGATACCTCTTGACCTCATGAAAATAAGGCTGGTCCACTACCTCTTCAGTATTAATCTCGTGACAATGCGCTGGTTCATCCATTCGTTCGATGGTGATATGGGGAGCCTCATTATCCCAATTAAGTTTAAACATAGATGACATTATGGCCAGGGCATCTGCTAGCTGATTTTCTTCTCGTGGGAAATGCTCGAAGGTAATCTTCTCAAAATGTGGTAGCAATGTCAAAACATGTTCTTTGTAAGGGATAATATTTGGGTGCTTAGTATCCCATTCCCCTTTGATCTGACTGATGACTAAAGCTGAATCTCCAAACACATCTAATGTTTTGATTCCCAAGTTTATGGTGGCCCTGAGACCAAAGATGCATGCTTTGTACTATGCCATGTTGTTTGTACAGTTGAAGCAAAGTCTGGCAGTAATGGGAGTATGACACCCTTCTGGAGATATGAGTATAGCGCCGATACCATTACCAAGTGCATTGGATGCCCCATCAAAGAATAGGGTCCATCGCGATCCTTGTTCAGGTCCATCATATGGTCTGATTTCTTCATAGTTGTCTAATGTCATGATGTCTTCATCCGGGAATTCAAAATTCATGGACTAATAGTCTTTTACAGCTTGGTGAGCAAGGTGATCAGCCAATCTACTTCCCTTTATAGCTTTTTGGGTAGTATATTTTATGTTATATTCTGTTAGGATCATCTGCCACCTAGCTATTCTCCTAGATAGAGCAGGCTTTTCGAAGATGTACTTTATCGGATCCATCTTAGATATAAACAAAGTAGTATGAGTCAGCATATACTATTTTAGCCGGCGAGCAGCCCATGCCAGAGTGCAGCAAGTTTTCTTGAGCAGTGAATATCTGGTTTCACAGTTGGTAAACTTTTTGCTCAGGTAGTAAATAGCATGCTCTTTTCGGCCAGACTCGTCATGCTGCCCCAATACACACCCCATTGAGTTCTCTAAAACGGTTAGATACATGATCAGTGGTCTTCTTTCGACTGGTGGCATCAAAACAAGAGGCTCTTGTAAGTACTCCTTGATCTTGTCAAAAGCAACCTGGCATTCATCATTCCATCTGACTACTTGATCTTTCTTAAATAGTTTGAAGATTGGCTCACAAGTAGCTGTTAGGTGAGAAATGAATATGGTAATATAATTCAGGCGTACCAAGAATCCTCTGACTTCCTTCTCAATACGAGGGCCAGGCATTTCTTGTATTGCTTTAACTTTGGCAAGGTCGACCTTAATACCTTTATTACTGACGACAAAACCTAAGAGTTTACCGGACCGTACTACGAATGTGCACTTGTTTGGATTCAACCTTAGTTTGTACTTCTTCAATCTCTCTAACAACTTTTGCAAGTGATCTAGGTGCTCTTCTTCTGTTTGTGATCTGGCTATCATATCGTCTACGTAAACCTCTATTTCATGATGTATCATGTCATGAAACAAAGCTACCATGGCGCACTGATAGGTTGCCCCAGCATTCTTCAGTCCGAATGGCATCACTTTGTAGCAGAATGTGCCCCACTGTGTGACAAATGTAGTTTTCTCCATGTCTTCAGGTGCCATTTTGATTTGGTTATAATCTGAGAATCCGTCCATGAAGGAAAACACTTTGTGCTGGGTCGTATTGTCAACCAGGATATCAATGTGGGGGAGTGGAAAATCATCTTTAGGGCTGGCCCTATTCAAATCTCTATAGTCCATGCACATTCGTACTTTGTCGTCCTTTTTAGGCACGGGAACAATGTTGGCAACGCATTGGGGATAGGAAGTGACAACCAAGAATCCTGCATTGAATTGTTACATGACTTCCGCTTTGATCTTCTCTGACATATCAGGTCTCATGTGGCAGACTTTTTGTTTTACTGGTGGACAATCTTCTCTTGTTGGCAGACGATGTACCACGATGTCTGTATCAAGTCATGGCATGTCTTCATATGACCAGGCAAAGATCTCAACATAATCATGCAACAGCTGAATCAAACGCTCCTTGACACTGGGCTCTAGATTGGCACCCACCTTGATTTCTTTTTTATCCTCCTCAGTACCCAAGTTGATTGTATCCACCGGTTCCTCATGAGGCTGAATAGCTCTTTCCCCTTGTTGTAGAAGTCTGGCTAGTTGCCCTGGTACTTCACAATCTTCCTCACCTTCGTCTTCGGCTTGGTAGATTAGATCCTCAGAGTCACCAAAGGCCATAGCAGTATCGTTACCCATGGGATCCAGAATGGAGGGGTACCTGCATTTGTGAGTGTGGGTGTGTGTAAGGGTATAACCATCCTTTAAAAAATAAAATGTAAAAGAAAAACAATGAGCGCAAAAGTTTTTATGTGAAAAACGTCCATGATTCATTGAATGTCACATGAAGATGAAATAATAACCCTTACAAATGGATCATTGTGCCTTGGGCATGACACAAGGTTTTAAATGTGCGAATTGTTTGTGAATATTACTAGTCCAACAGAAATGTAAAGATAAATTACTGAGGGATGAAAGTTATTGGGACAAAGTCACTGGCCTCCCAATTGTGAAGTCCTCTGTTGACAGTCGGAAATATCCAATCCTCTAAGCTGCAATCCTCTTCACCATCTTCCACCATATTGACCTCTCGATTACTAATCTTCAAGGGTGGCCCTCCAGCACGGGCGCGGCGTACAGCCTTCTGAGCACATGGAGTGAACCCTAAGCCAAACTTGTCAGGTTTATACGGAATATCTGGAAGTTTCCCCCAGATGGTGCATCCACCCTCCTCTACTACTTCCTTGGCATCTTTCAGAGATGACATCCAGAGTTGAGGTCTTGTAATCTTGGGAATCTGGGACACAGTCTTGGTCACTGCTACCTCTTGGGGGACTTCTTCGAAATGTTGAAAAGGAGTTTCAATGAACTCGCCATCCAATTCCATATACCTGAAGGAATTGAGGTGGCTAATCATATATTCTTCATCTCCGTGGATAGTGATAATCTTTCCCTGGAACGGATATTTCAGCATCTGGTGCAGTGTAGAGGTGACAGCGCCGGCATTATGGATCCACGGTCGTCCTAACTGACAGGAGTAAGAGGCGGCGGATGTCTATTACATAGAAGGTTGAGTCGAAAGTTTGAGTCTAAACCTTTATGGGGATATCCACCTCCCCGCGCACCATCCTCTTTGAGCCATCAAATGCTCTTACGACTATGTTACTGGGTTTCAACGTCAGTCCTTCGCAGCCTAGTCTATCGAGAGCTTTCTTCGGTAAAACATTCAAAGATGAACCAGTGTCCACCAAGACATGGGCCAGAGTTGTGCCTCTACATTCCACAGAGACATGCAATGCCTCATTGTGCTTTCTTCCCCTTGGTGTCAGATCAGCATCTGAGAAGCCTAGGCCATTATCCACCGTCAAGCTGGCAACGTAATCTTGAAATTGGTCAGCAGATGTCTCTTGAGGCACATGGGCCGTCTTTAGAAATTTCACCAGGGCTTTCGCATGTGCTTCAGAGCACAGTAACAATGCAAGCATGGAGATTTTGGAGGGAGTTTCCCCAACTGTTCAACTACGTCGTAGTCGCTCCTTTTTATTATTTTTAGGATCTCCTCCATTTCCTTCTTGGAGGTTTCGGGGATAGTCAGTGGTTGATCCTTCGTCCGGACAGGCTCTTCTTGAATAATTTTTCCTCGAGTTTCAGCAGTAGGAGTGTTGGTAGGGATAACAACAGGGGTTGTGTCATCTTTGTCAATAGGAGCACTTGCAGATATGATTATTGGTACAGAGGTAACCTTTAGAACAGCCACGGGTCCAAAAAATGCCTTTGGGGGGGGCAATTTCTAGAGAGAAGATTCTACCGCTTCGGGTAATCTTACTGGTTCCGGTAATATTGCTAATTTCGGAGTCTGCTTCTTTGGAGTTTATCTCTTCAGCGACCAGCCCATCTTGTTTGATGCCATGGTAGTATATATCCCCACTGTAATTCCACGACACAGTTTTATCTGATTCATATGGGACTGGCCCAGGCATTGTGATTATAAGAGGAGTAGCTTTTAGAACAGATGTAATTCTAACGGGTCTTTTGGGGACCCTGGAAGAATTGGCGGAGATGGTTATGATTGAAATGTCTTCAACAGGAACAGGTGAAACAGGAGTACTTTCAAACATAATCTCTTTGTTGTCTATCAAGCGTTGAATGCCTGTTTTCAAAAAAGGGCAAACAATTGGTGAGGATAAGCAAAGATGGCAGTCTTCATTACAACCCGGGAATACACCAGCTTTCAACAAGTTTATCTTAATGATTGGGAGTGGAGTCAAGAGTTCATCAACTATGGTAACAAACAAATCTTCTTCAATTGCACTCATGTTATGACCATGCCTGGGCATAGGAGCAAAAATGACGTTTGGCTTCTCAGGCGCATCAAACTCAATCTCTTTTGCCTCTATAAGATCTTGAATTTTGTTTTTCAAGGCCCAACTGTTGTTAGTGTCATGACCTGGACTTTCGGAATGATATGCGCAACGGGCATTTGGATGATAATGAGGGGACGCTGTGGTGGGGTTCTTTGGAGCTTCTTTTAAAGTTGCCAAATTGGATTTCAGAAGGTGCGGTAAAACCTGGGCTAGAGTCATATTGATTCTGGTCAATTGCCAGACTGGCCTCTCCATCCTCGGTTGATTACTTTTTGGTTGATCAAATGTAGGCTTTAGGATCATAACATCCTCTACTATTGGTCGGCGCTCGGCTCTCCCTTGGTTCCTTTGTGGATATACAACAGCTACTTCTTTCTTCCCAATGAAAGGCTTTCTCACAGCTGTAGAGGCAGATGAATCCCTCTAAATCTTTCCACTTATTATGCCGGCTTCCACCCTTTCTCCGGTCAGTATTAACTCAGCAAATCCTGCAGATGAGCTTCCAATCAGATGGTTGAAGAAAGGGCCCGATAGAGTGCCTAAGAACATATCCACCAACTCCCTTTCAGACAAAGGGGGTTGAACTCTCCCAACTAGATCTCTCCACTTCTGCATGTAATCCTTGAAACCCTCATTGGAAGCCATGGCCATACTCTGAAGTTTAGTACAGGTACGCGCCAAATCTGCATTATATTGGTATTGCTTATAGAATGTTGCGGCAAGATCTTCCCAGTTGTGGATGTTGGCCCTTTCCAATTGGTAAAACCAATCGAGTTGTGTTCCAGATAGGGTATCTTGGAAAAAATGCACCCACAGGTCTTTATCAGCAGAGTGCGGCTGGATCTTCCTCACATATGACCGGAGGTGCGTCTTAGGACATGACACCCCATCATATTTTGCAAACAACGACACTTTGAACTTTGGTAGGGTCACAATTCCCGACACTAGTACCAATTCTTCAAAGTCTAGAACAGGCACCTTTTGTATTTCCATAGCGCTCAAATGCTCTTCAAGATGTCTGTACTTATCATCAGCTGGAGGATACTGTTCCTCAGAGTAGTCTTCCTCTTCTTCCTCCTATTCAGATTCTCCATGCTTGGATGAATCTTTGGCGAAGACCTTGATTGTTGTTGTCGTAGTCGAATACAAGCCTTGAATCAATATCTCATGTGGGCCATCCCTTCGGGCATAACCAAACTGTCTTAGAGATAAGCATGGGTTGTAGGTGATGCCTCCCCTAGTTCCAAGTAGAGGGACATTAGGGAATTCCCCACAACGGTCAACAATGATAACATTCTCTTTGGATCGATAGCACCAATGAATATCTGAATGTTTGAGCGTCATTAACCTTTGTGACCATCTTAATCCTTGCTCATTCTTTAAGACTGATTGGGGAAGATGAGAAATAAACCATCTTTCCAGGAGAGGAGTGCAACACATAAGGACACCTATTTTCCTCATTGTGCGAGTGTGAAAAGAGTGTAGGATATCCCCTAGCAATGTAGGCACCAGATTGCGTGACATGAAGATTTTGATGGCACTCACATCTATGAGTTGGTCAAGATTGGGGAACAAGACCATCCCATAGATAAGAAGAGCCACAATTTCCTCAAAATCTTGCAAGTCTAAGGAATTCCAACATCTTTGGGCTTTTTCAAACAGGTACTTTGCTAAGAAGCCTTTGACACCACTTCTAGTTTCCAAATGAGTTGTGACATCAGATGAGTGCAAGTGCAGAGCTTGAGCAATCTCTTTTGGCTTTGGGTCTCTTTCCGTACCGTTGAAAGGTAGTTGATTGAGAATGAGAATCCTCAAGAGTTGGGAGAATTCTTCCAAAGTAGGCACAAGCTGATAGTCGGGAAATATAAAGCAATGGTGCAAATGATCAAAGAACTGGAAGAGCACCTTCATCATATCCTCATCTGTGTTAGAGGTGACCAAGTTGAGTAGAAGACCATGACTCTCGGTGAATAGAGAGTTCTCAAGGATCCTTGAAGCTAGCTCCTTAAGTTTTGGAGGAATTCTTACAAGGTTGACTTGGATAGTTTTCCTTTGAAGTGAATCCATATCCTACAAAACAAGAACAAAGATGAATCTCCAAAATCCTTGAAATGGTTAATAGATGTATATGATGTTCATGATGTCCATGATGTTATGTACAAGTATGCATATACAAGCAAGACAAACAAGTTCTTAGTTTAGGCTTGCATGGGGTTTTATAGGTAAGTACCCTCTTGAAGTTTAATTGGCTTAAACCTGTCCTAGTAATAATAACCGGGTTCTAAGGCGCTCAATATCGCCGATTCGTTTTCTCGGGCATTGTTTCAGCACAAGCCTCTTTAATGGCTACCGAAATATCCCAAAAAACCAAACCTCAATGAGTGTAGTATCGAGTATCTACCAACTTTGGACTGCACCAAAGCCGGTTATCTCACTACGTCATAAAGGCCAAGTTGGTCAAGTAAAAGATTCTATAAGTTCATTATTGCTTCATGACATTACTCAGCGGCCCCGTATTCTCTTTGATTAACTCAAAGGCTATCGGTACCCACAAATATGTCGCACTAACATAGTTATTTCTTAGACCATGTCGGTATACCCCACACAGTTTCCACAACGTATTGCTATTTACTTATAATGTATCCCAAATCCGGGTAGAGGATTTCAAACCCAAATAAAGAACCATCATGTAAATCAAACAAGTCAAACAATGTAAGCAAATAAATGTGATCTAGCCCTAAGGTAACCCCACTTTTATAAAAATCCCCAGCAGAGTCGCCAGTTCTGTAATACAGTGGGAGAACTGACTTGAGGATTTTGCGTTTTATCGCAAATATTGCGGTTAGCAAAAGTCGCCACCGACTTTTCTTTTATCCAAAAGGAAAGGTTAAAAAAGCACAAGAAAGGCCTTTGAGATGTTTTCTTGAATTCGGGGGGTAGATTATGAAAATGGAAGGTATTAACACCCTTTTCATCCATGGTTTTCCATGGACTCTTAGTTACTTGCTAGATCACTTTCTTTTGTTGTTTGAAATTGTGTTTGGTGTGGTTTTGAAAGTATTTTGTAAAAGAGGCCATTTTTGAGGCAATATTTGTAATGATTCTCGTTCGTAAGAATGTATACAAAGATGTTTGTCTTTTTTGAAAATGTTTTCAATATTTGTAAGATGTTTTGGAAATATGTGTGTTTATTTTGAAAATAGCAAAGATAGTTGTTTGAAAATAGAGCAAGTAACTAGAAGTAATCTACCTACTCAAATGTCTCTCTTGTTCATTTTCTATTCCTTTGACATTGTTGTCTTACCATTGATTTGGTAAGCAACCCTATCTTTGGATGTAAATGGGACGGACGTGGGTCATCGTATAACCATGATTAGCAATGTTGCAAAGTATCTTAGCATTTTTTGAGGGACTAAGATCATTTTGTAAGGCAACTTTAGAATGGCGTCATCGAGGGACTATGATCTTATACTTGTTTGTTTTACCAAGATACTTCGTATGCGTAATATGGCCATGTATAAGGCAACCAAGTGGAGAAAACCTAAGGATGCTTGTGTGCAAGTGTGTTATTTTCATGCCTTGATTTTGTCTTGGATTTAGGGTTTTCTATTTGATTTATTTTTATCTTGTCATACAAACCCTAATTACTAGCATGGTATGTAAAAGCGGTAAATTGCGTAATTTAAAGATTACTACGCTATTACAACATTTTATGGGAGGGTGGAATACAAATTATGAATAGGGACTTGCAACAATATAAATCTAATTAAGCTATTACAACCAAATCGAATTTGTACAAATATTGGAATAAATAATATACAATACAATTTAAATATGCAAAGATATATAAATGCAAGAAAAAGATTTTTATTTTTTTTTTATGTGAAAAGGAGTTTTGAACTAAATCTAATATCTTAAGAAAGGGAAATTAATTCTTGAGAAATGGTTAACCCTAATTTCTAATTTAAAAGAAAATAGAGTTCTTTAACTATTATTTTTGTGTATTTTTTGTGTTAAAATAATAAATAGTCATTGGTGAAAATATTTAGTCTTTTTATATATTAAAATAAATATTTGCAAGTATATATGAAAAAAGATAAGAATATATCTAAGTTTAATTTATTCTTACAAATTTATTTAAGAAAGATAATTAGTATATACTTAAAATAAAATATATATTTTATGTGAAAATAAATAAAATAAAATAAAAATGCAATATTTATCATATTTATATTTTTTATGATTTTTATGTGTTAAAGAAAATACTTTAATAAAACAAATATGAAAATAAAATAAATAATAAAAAGATTGGGCCAGGGGTGCTGCAAGAAAACAGGGAGTAGTGTGTTAGAAAAAAAATAGAAGGCCCTAGAACCAAGCCCGTGCTGCCAAAAATGCCAAAACTGAAGCTAAAAAAAATGAGAAAAGTGTAAAAGGTTGTGCCAAGGTTCGAACCCATGACCTGGGCATTGCCAGCGCGCTACCTTACCACTGGGGTGGCTGTACATCCGTTAGTTTATATGAAACAATAAAAACATAACATAAGAAGCTTCCTTGCCCTGTACTTCATCTTCTTCCTCAAGCTGGCCAGAAGCTCTGTATCTTTCTCTTTTCTCCATGAAAATGGAAACTTCCAACATGAAAACGATAGTACTCTTTCCCATGATTTTAGACATGTAACTTATGGAAACTAACAATCAAAGATTAAAAGGAATTTTGAAAGCCCTAATTTTAAACCTAATTTTTACAAAAATTTGAACTCCAAAATTCTCTACACATAATGAACAGAAATGAAATCTATGCATATGGTTGGCTTCAGCACTATAATATCTACATTTTTCTTTCACAAATCATGGCCAATGGATGCCTGTATGAAGAGATAAAAGTTGGAATTCTTACCTCTTTCTGCTGAGATCGTGAATGGAGTTTGAGTGAGATTTAGGAAGGCATGAATGTTCCTTTAGCTTGCTTGAACCTCCCTGAGTAAGTTCCAATCTTTACCTTGCTTTGAAAGTGTCTGAAACTCTCTATCCAAGTCAACCTTCAAGCTTGAAAAACAAAAATGGAAGATGGAGAAGGAGGTTTTACAGTGGAGGGATGATGGTCTGGAACACTTAGATATGAGGTAGGTAAAGTGTTTGAATGATAAAAACTTGAAACACACGAGCAAATTGGTGGATTGCTATGCTTGGACACAAACTGCAAGTTTTTGACAGTTTTTTGGTGATAGGGAGTTTCAGTGTGTTCCTGGCCTTTTTCAATCGTGTTCTAAGCTATAATATGTTTGTGTATTAGTATGGAGAAAGTTTCCAATCCAATCCTCAACAAATTTCAGTTTTGTAGCCTTTTTGCACTCTTTCTTGCTTTTGAAGCAAAGTGAAGGGACAAGTCTCTACATTCTTGTACTGGCCTGCTTAGAGTTGGTACAAGCTCTATACATATTGCTTTAGGTTTATAAGACTTGTGTGTGCAGATAAGACAAGTCCAATGCTCAAGAATTGAAAAGTTGCAAAAGTTATGCTTTTTCAAAATGGCAATGGCAACTTTGTGCCATTTATGGAATTAAAGCTTGGATAAAGACTTTTGGGCTTAGATTAAGGCTTTGTCAACTGAGTAAGCATTAACTTATAAAGTGAGAAACAAATTTTAGACCTGTAAAGCAAGAATTAGGCAGCATAGGTTCAGATTTGAATTTTGTTCTTCATGAAATGGCTTGAATTCAAAGTGAGAAATTGCCAATTTCATCTCTTCGATTATCCCTACTCAAAAATGATCTCAAGGATTTCTTGGACATTTTGAAAATCTTGCAATGTGATCTATAACTCATCTTTGAAATGCATTTCAAGATTCCTCTTGGAACAAGGTGAAAATTGCCATGAAGTTGGGTCAAAAACCTGCCTAAATTAGGGCAAAATTTCACTAAGTTATTTTAGTTCATGGGCATATATTCATAAAATTATATCTTGAGATCCAAGCATCGCTATGGAAAAATGTGTGAAGAAATGTTCTAGATTTCATGGAGGTCTACAACTTTCATGTTGGGAACTTTCTTTGAATCATCTTGTATCATGGTGAAAAAATGGCTTAAAGTTGAGAAAAAATAAGAAATTTTCAATGCTTAGAAAAATTTCGAAGTTAAGAAAAATTTCAAATTTCAAAATCAAATCTTCAATCTTTGGTTTCTTGATGAACAAGATTGACATTTTAACATGTTTTGATGAATTGTGATCCTTGGCACTTGATTTTGACCAAAAAGTCAAAGTTTGACTTTTCAGTATACAGTTGACTTTTGATCAGTTGACTGCAAATTTCATCTGTCTATCCAATGGATTTGCAATGTTTTGAACCATGTAATTAGGTCAAGATGATGTAATTGAACCCTTGAAACCATGCTTCAAATCAATTGGTCATTTGCTAGGTCAAAAATCAGAAATTGCCCTTTCCTAGTCAAAACCCTAATTTTGACAATTTTTCCCTTTTGATGATTTGATCAAATTTCTTGAGGAATTATGGTCCAAACTTGATCAAATGATACATATGAGTCTATAATGTTGATGTGGATTAAAAATTATGAAGTTTGACTGTAAATTGGCCATGGTTGACTTTTTCCCAATACAATTGATTTTTTAGGTCAACTGTCTAATTGACTGATAAAAAATGTGGTTCAAGGCTTGAAACTTGTAATGAGTAATCTTAGGGGTCCATAATGATGTTTGAATGTCATATGAAACATTGATAGTCCAAAAATCCTTGGGAAAACTCAAACCCTAATTTTGGGTCATCAGTCCTCAAAATGCCTAGTTTGAAAATGCCTTAGTGCAGCGATTCGCTTTATGATAAATCTTGTATTATTCCTCAAGAGTGTTGATAAAGCGTTTTTTTAAAGTGTTTTGAAATGTTTTTGTGTAAGTGTGAAAATTTGTTTTGAGCAAGCATCTAGGAACTATCTACTTATACTTGAAAAGTTTGTTCTTTTCCTCATATCCTTTAGACAGTGATATCCTACTATTATTGAGTAGGTAGTCCTATCGTTGGATGTTTGAGGGACATTCAAAGGGATGTACAGTCATAAAGGCACCATATAGAGACGTTTTAGAAATTTTGTTTAAGGGACTATATCATTTACCAAAAGGCAACACTATAAGGTCATCGAGAGACTATGATCTTTTGATTTACGGGTCTTTTCTAAAGCGTCCCTGTTCTCGAGGGACGTGACTGTTTTATTTTCCGAAAGGGAACCAAAGTGGGCGTACCCTAGAGGTGTATATGTCCAAGTGATTCAATTCAGTTATTTTAGTCTTTGTTATTAGGTTTTCTAGTGCTTTATTTTCAGTCTTTCCATACAAGCCTAGTTACTAATAGTTAATATTTTGCAGAAATTTAAAGTGCGGGAATCGTAAATCGTACGTTATTACAATGCTTCGGCGAAGGGGATATTTACATGTCCAAAAATTAGGGGAAAGAAAATAAAGAAAGCAGTAGAGTGTCCTAGTAATATATTACATTCCATCAGCATATACAAAAGATATGAAAAAATAGAAAGGAAATATTGAGCAAGCGCGAAATGGAGAAGAACATCTAAAACCCTAAGAAATTGCTAATTAAACATAAGAAATATCTTTTTGGTTTTTTTGTTTATTTTAAGAAAATAGTTAAACTAACTTAAATCTAAATTTAATTAAAAAATGTTAAATGAAATTAAACCTAATTCTAATATTTTTTGTATTTTGATTAAAAAAATTTGCATGAAATAAATCTAAGCCTAATTGATTTTAAATTGATAAAATAAAGTTAAAATAATTAATTTACAAAATTAAAATTTAATTTTAGAAGAAAAAAACCTAATTCTAATTATTAATATATTTTTTTGATTTTATATTAAAAAAATATTTTAAAGAAAAGCGTAGAAAACAATTAAATAAGTAAAAAAATGAAATGGATTGGGCATGGTTATGCAAAATTAAAATGGGAGTTGTGAGATTTGAATTCGCTGGGCCTAAATGAAAGGAGCCCAACGTTTGTCTGATCCTGTAAGGACAAGTCTTGATGGCACATGGTAGATCTGCGCGTTGAAGCTCTTGGATCTAAATCAATCATTATTTGATGGTTGTTATTTGGGGGTGTATGGTATGCGTGTACAACCTTGCTACACTGGATTTGCAAAGAAGAAATGGAAAAATAATATGCAAGAGGTAAGGGTCGAACCCCTAACCTCTCACACACGCAACACCTTAACACACACTATGTTGTACCCCAAAATATTCCCTCCCATATTCCTCAAGATATGTCAAGAATCATCTCCAAATGGTTCAAGATTGCTCAAGGGTTGTACAGTCAAATCACCTCCTAAGACAGTCAATTCAAAATTAGGGTTTTGGTTCTTTCAAGGAATTTGGGGTTTTCAATGGTTCAATCAAGTCTCATAGGCCTATATACATTCTCAAGCACCTACATGCCAAGTTTCATGACTCACAGTGCCAGTTTGCACAGTCAAAAGCCCCATTTGATCTACAGTCAACTGCAAGGGCAAAATGGTCATTTTGCAGTCAAAAGTCAGAATTCTTGGTCAACATCTTATTTTGAGTTCACAATCATCATTTGATCAAGTCTTGATCATGATCCCACAAGAATAGCTCAAAAATCATCAAGATGCAAAAGTTACTATTTTTGGACAATAGAAAAGTCAACTATACTTTGACCAGGGCATAACTCTTTCATGGTTTATCAGAAAATCCCATCCAAAGCTCATTTTGAAGAGGATGCAATTTCCTACAATCCATCTTCACACCCCAAGATCAAGAAATGCTCTCACAAAAAGTTACAAATTTTTACATTATAGGTCAATTTCAAAAGTCAACAAAAGTACACTTTGAGTCAAAGGCCATAACTTGAGAATGGTAAATCCAAATGACATGGGACAAAGAGCATTGGTTAGAGGACTTCAAGGGCTTTCCAAAATGTCCAAGAACATGGTCATATGATCAAAATTGAGCAAGTTATGCATTGGAGAAGTTGGGCAATTTTCATGAATTTGCAAAAGTCAACTTTGCTCAAAACACCTTCTTTTTGCTAATGGGCTTCAAATCTCTCTTTGAAACTTCACCCATGACCTATGCACGACCCACCAAGTTAAATTGGATTTATTTTCTTAAATTTATTGATTAAATGGATTTTTAATACATATTAATTAATTTATTTAATTTAAATTATAAGAAAATAAAAGATTTGATTTTTAAATCTATTTGTGAACCAAATGTGATCCAAATATGCTGACCAAGCAATGCCAATTCATGCACAAGCTAAAAGATACAAAAATATCCAATTTTGGCAACTTGTTCAATCGTGAAAAATCAAGAATATTTGATTTGTAAATCAAAGATTCAATCTTCAATGCACATGGGCATAGGTCCAAATTTTGACCTAAATTGATTCCCTTATATGCAAGCAAGCCAAGCATAACCTAATACACGACTGAAGGACTGCAGAAACGCCATATCAATTTCAAGAAATTTCAAGAAAAGTCAAAACTTGTTCTTGCAATCTAGGCCAATTCAAGGTGCCTTGTCCATCCAAACACATTGCAGGAGGTACCAGGAGTGATTTGAAATCAAATTCAAGCACCAAAGCTCAAGGAATCACAAAATACCATCTCACGGTTTGCAATTCTAATTCAAAATCGTATCTCTTAATTCATATGCATTTGACATGTTTTTGTGATTGATTTGCATTGCTAGAGATTATACAAAGCTAATGGAATGGATTAATTGAACCATAGTGCCCTAAACCGGGAGATGCCATGATCGAGTTTCTAGGGTTTTCAAGCTTTCAAATAGGGCTTTCCAAACCAGGAAAAATTGGAACCAATGGGATACATGGTTGAATTCGTGAGACCAAGACGATTCCAACACATACCTCACGAAATATTTCTTTTTGCTCTGTGTCTATTCGCTATTTTTCGTGCAGGAGGTAGTGGAGGTTAAAAACCCCCGCTATTTGATTCTATTTATGCAGAACCAAGGTTGAAGATGATGACGTGTTGTCATCTGGTTCGTGTATTTGAAAAACGCACGCTTTATTTTTTTGTTTACAGCATATTGTTTGTTTTTGTATATAATATTCTCTACTTATCCATTTAACAAAAGCGCGTCACAACTCAGTTGGCAAAGGCGTTGATGCATAGTCCATTGGGACCTGGGTTCGAATCCCAGGTCCCCCAAAACCTTGTTATTTTTCTTCCTCAGGTATTCATGTGCAGTTTTCAAAAGGAAGTCCACCATACGCTTCAAATCTCAATACGCCAAGTGGCTTCAGGCCAAGATCTAAAGGCCAGATTGGAGCATCCACCATACGCCCTGGTCAACGAGCATGCAGGGAATCACAAGGGTCAAACAGGCTGGGCGCTAATGGGCCTGGGAATTGCAAAATACACCACAAAATTGGGCCCAACACCCCCTTCATGAGTTTATTTCTTTTCCTTTCTTTTTTTATTTTTTCTTTCATTTAATTATTTTTATTATTATTATTTTAATTAACCAATTAACAAATTAACCCCTTTTTTATGAAAAAATTCAGAAAACATAAAACATATAATATTTTTATTTATTAAATTTAATTAGTTTATTTTGTAAATAAATATTAACATAATTTGTTTAGTTTTAATTAGGCATAACATTAATATTTTTGTAATAAATTAAAATCAATGTAGAATTAGGTTTTTTAATATATTTAATCATCTTATTTTTATTTCCTTAAACATTCAAAAACCCAAAAAAATATCTTTTTTTTTATTTTATTAATTAATTAACTTAGGTTTAATTTCATTTAGTTCAAAATAATATAAAAATCTCTTTCTTTCCTAAAAAAGGGTCAAAACCCTAAAACTCTCCGATTCAATTTTTCTCGCGCATATTATTTTTTATTCATATTCCATATAATTGTAATTGCTCCGGGAGTGTAATAGTTTTAAACTTAGGACCTTTTATCGCTTTTATTTACTTTTCCGCATTTACTTTTCAAGGGTTTGTTTTTGGCAATGTAAATATCCGACGCCTTGTAATAGCTTAGTTTTATTTTCCGCAACCATTAACTGCTAGATGTATGAATAATAGGATATGCATGACAAGATCTATCTTAACTTAAAATCAACCATAGCTCACCATAACATGTACAAAGATAACATAACTGAAAATTGACACATTTGCACATGCCACACCTAGGGTACGCCTCACTTGGTTGCCTCGAACGTGGTCATTGAGTATAGGAAGTTTTAGAGGTCGCCCTCTTGTCCAAAGATCATAAGTTTCCTCGAAACGGTTGCCTCGGATAAAATGATCTAAGACATTAGGGTTACCGCTAAGGCGTCCTAACATTGCTTTAGTGACCACATGTCCCTTAATCGAATTGACCCGAAAACTCCAACCACGGTGCTACCTACTCCTCAATAGTGGGATAGCACTGTCTAAAGGACATTTGCACAGTTTAATTCCCTTTTGAGTAGGTAGAGGTTCTCAGGTACTTGCTCTTTCAAAACAAAACAAATTTTTCGCACTTACACTTTTCAAACAAAGTTTTCAAAAACGCTTCATACACTCTTGAGGACAGAAACAAGAGTTAAATCGAAGTTTTTCAAACAAAACTCTTTTCAAAACCCACGAACACAAGAAAATCAAAACTTTTTGAAAACATAATGAGCAAGTACCTAAGAGCCCGTGGATAACCACAGATAGAAAGGGTGCTAACACCTTCCCTTTCTATAATCTACCTCCCGAACCCGAGAAACATCTCGAAAAGATATTTTTCTATGCTTTTGTCCTTTCCTTGTTGGATAAAATAAAAGACGGTGGCGACTCTTGCTTACCACGACATTTTGCGAAAACAAACGCAAACGTGAACCAGCATTCCAAAAAACAGTCAGTTCTATTTCCACCGATCACAGAACTGGCGACTCTGCTGGGGAATTCTTATAAGTGAGGTGTACCTTAGGATTAGATCACTTGTGTTTTCAATTGTATGCTTTGTATGCTTTAAAATTTGTGGGCTTGTATCAGAGTTTTATAGATCCTAACCCGGATCTGGGGGTACCCTTTTTTAGGTAAGTAGCAATAAACTGTGAGGGATTTGTCCGGTGTAGACCGACACAGATGAAGCAGTAGCTACGTTGGTGTGACACCTTGGTCTGTATCGATATCCCTTGTGTTGGAACGAGGAGAATATGGGTCTTCTGAGGAGTCATTAAGCACCAACTGACCTTAGAACCTTGAATTGACCAACTTGGCCATAGAACAGTAGAAGTATGCTACACTCATTGAGACTAAACTCTCGCGATGGTTCCGACCGCCAGAAAAGGTTGCCAAACTGGAATTATGACCGATTGAGGGTAGTCAATGATATTGAGATCTTCTAGAACCCGATTACTATTTTTAGAACAGGTCTTAACCAACTGAAACTGAAAGAGGGTAGTACCTAAACATCATGCCAGCCTGAAATCTAAGGGATCTTCTGTATGACTTGTGTGCCTTTACCATGTTTGCCTTTTGTTAATACTTGTGGTGTGCCTTTACCATGACATCATAACATCATAACATTGCATACATCCTGCATAAGGACTAACCCATTTCAAAGACAAGAAGGTTTCATCTTTGCTCTGTTTTGTAGGATATCATGATGCCCATGCGTAGGAATACTATCCGGCTCAACTTTGTTCAACCACCTGCTTTGCTTAAAGAGTTGGTTGTCAGGATTCCAGACACTACTTCCTTCATCAGGAGGCATGGTTCTCTTCTCGGTTTAGTCACCTCAAAGTGGTACCAACAAATGATGAGTGTCCTGGTCCAATTTTATGATCCGCTATACCATTGCTTCACCTTTCAAGACTTCCAGCTGGTCCCTACCCTGGAAGAATTCTCTGAGTTGCTTGGTACCTCTGTTTTGGGGCAGACTCCATTTACTGGTTGGGAAAAGACTCTCAGGCCTGAAGAGATTGTTGCAGCCCTTCACTTGACCAAAGAGGAGGTAATGGCTAACTGGGAGACTAGAAGTGGAGTTAAGGGCTTTTTGGCTAAGTTTCTGGTTGGCAAAGCTAATTGTTTCTGGGATGACTTAGACTTCAAAGCGTACGAGGACATTCTGGCTCTCTTAATCTATGGTCTGGTATTGTTTCCAAATCCTGACACCTTTGTTGATGTTAATGCCATTCAGATCTTCATCTCTCGGAACCCTGTACCCACTCTCTTGGGTGATATCCTTCATCAGCTCTATGCTCGTACCGCCCGAAAGCGGGGATCTTTGATGTGCTGTGCTCCTCTATTGTCAAGGTGGTTTATTTCGCACCTCCCTAAGTCCGTACTGAAGAACAAAGAAGGAAGGGGATGGGCTCATAGGATAATGTCTCTTGCTAATAATGACATTATTTGGACTCTCAGAGGCTTAGATGAGGTGGCCGTCATTGATCGTTGTCGAGAGTATCATAATGTTCCATTGATCGGAACCCATGGAGGAATATCTTGTAACCCATGTCTAGCTCTCCATCAGTTTGGAAGAGCCAGAAGAGAAGGGCCTCATGAGATGTTGATACCTCATATCATCTTTGATTTTCAGGGAGATAGCGACGAGCTGCATCGTAGGTTTATCAGTGCTTGGGATAGAGTTCACAAATCTGACCCACATGAGTTGGGACCAAAGACTTCTCTACCAATGGAGTCATATTTCAGATGGGTCCGCATCCGTGCCCAGAAGTTAGGTATGCCATACGAAGCTGTCAGGCCTATTACTCTTGAAGTTTCTGATAAAGACGGGGTTCCTCCAACTATTCTCCATCCTCATACGCCCACTGATGTTGGCACACTGAAGAGGTCTTGGGCGCAGCTGCAGGAAGAACAGGATTCTTATCGGGAAAGGTTCAATGAACAAGAACAGAAGATCCAGAAGCTGACTAAGCAATTGGAGAACGAACGGATCCTGAATGATTATATCCGCATTGAGAAGAAGAGGCCATGGGAACATTGATGGACCTATTGATGATTTATTTTACGGTTTTATTTACTTTTCAGTATTTCCATTCTTGTAACGCCTAAGGGAAATTTGTTGAACAATTTAAATTCTGAAGTTAAATCTAATAAAGTATGTTTCCTTTCTTGTCTACAAATTTGAATCCCGGTTGTCTTTGAAAACATAAATCATACGCATTTCATCGCATGCACTGCATGAACAGGTACCCTTTTACAGGTCACTTATCTTCTTCGCTGTTTATTTCAGCAATCATCATGTCTACTGAACCTTACACTGAGAAAGCTATCAAGGCCCTCCAGGCCCAGAATGCCCAGTTTCAAGAGTTGGTTATGAGCCTAGCCAAGGGTCAACAGGACTTGAAGACCCTGATTCTGAAAGAGAGGAAGAAGAAGAAGAAGAGGACCGTCCTGTTCAACACTGGACGCAGGTTTGGAAATGGACTACAGAATAAGGTTGATCTGACCACCTCATCTGTAGGGAAAGACAGTCCACAAGAGAGAAGGGTTCCTAGCCCCATAGTCTCCGACAACGAGACGGATTATGATGAAGAACAGTATCCTCCTACTGAGGATAGGTACAAACAGTTGGAGGACCGCTTGAGCGCTATGGAGATACAGAACGTGCCCGGGCTGGACTTTGGAGACCTAGGTCTATCCTCTGGGGTGGTGATTCCCCATAAATTCAAGGCACCTGCCTTTGCCAAGTATGACGGAGCTTCCTGTCCAAAACTGCACCTCCGGTCATATGTAAGGAAGATCCAGCCTTACACTGCTGATAAGAATTTGTGGATCCATTTATTTCAGGACAGTCTTTCAGGGACTCAGCTTGAGTGGTTCTATCAGCTGGATGAGGCTAGTAGCCGTAACTGGGAAGATTTGGCTACTGCGTTCTATAAGCAGTATCAATATAATTCCGACCTTGCTCCTACGCGTACCCAACTCCAGGGTATGTCAATAGGGACGGGTGAAGGATTTAAAGAGTATGCTCAAAAGTGGAGAGACCTTGTCGGAAGGGTGCAGCCACCTTTAACGGATCGTGAACTGGTTGATATGTTTTTGGGGACCTTGTCTAGTCCATTCTTCAACCATTTGATTGGAAACTCTTCAGCCGGGTTTACAGACCTTATCTTGACTGGTGAGAGGATTGTAGTAGGTATTAAGGCTGGGAAAATACAGAAAGGTGCCTCATCGAGCACCGAGAAAAAACCGTTTAAGAAAGAGTCTAGTGCTGTCTACGATTCAAGAAGACAGAATAGACCGGAACACCGCCAAGCTGTCAACGCGGTTGTCATTTCAAAACCTGCTGGTGCTCCTCAGCATCACAACCAACAAAGGGGTGAGAGACCTCGAAGGCAATTCACTCGCCTCAGTATCACCTTGTCTCAGATATTGCCACAGTTATTGACGACCAATCTGGTGACTCTAAAAGAAGCTCCGAAGATTTCAAACACAACATCCCCAAAGTACAATCCTAACGCCCGCTCCGCTTATCACTCTGACAGCCCGGGGCATAATACAGATGATTGTTGGGCTTTGAAGAATAAGGTTCAGGACCTAATCGATGCAAAGGAGATTGAGTTCGAGGCGCCCAAGAGGCCTAATGTTGTGACTGCTCCCATGCCCAACCATGGAGTAAATGCTGTAGAGGAAGACTTGTTTGTAGCCTCTGTGGATGATATTGTTACCCCGCTGATGACCGTCAAGAGGAACCTGTTGCTAGCCGGTTTATTTCCGGGATGTAGTGAAGGTTGCCATCTGTGTTCTGTTTCACCTACTGGTTGCCCATCTTTTAAGTCAGGTATCCAAAACCTAATGGATAATAAGGAAATCCTGTTTGAGAAGATTGCTGTTCCTGCCACCCCTACTGAAGAAGTTTCCATTATTACCATTTTCAACAATTCTCCCAAAGCTCCCTCGAGGAAGCCTGTCAGAATTATGCCTGTTCAGAAGATTGCACCCATAATCATCACTATTCCGGGGCCTATTCCCTACACCTCTGACAAAGCTGTCCCTTGGCACTATGGGGCAAATGTTTATGTTCTTAGAGTTAAGCAAGAGTTTGATACTAATACCGGCGTCAGCAACATTACCGGCCTGCTAAAGTCACCCGCAGTGGTAGACTTTTCTCACCTGATATTGCGCCACCAACTGTCCGAAGACCTATTGTCATCACACCAGCAAGTGTGCCTAATGCCATTCCTGATCAAGTTCTTAGTTCTACCACTATCGCCGAGTCATCTGACGCTCGGGGCAAAGGGATCACCACTGATATGCCTGCCCGGACGGAGGCGCCAAAGACAATCAATGTTGAAGCTTCCAAGCAGGAGATGGAAGAGATTCTTAAGATCATTAAAAAGAGTGATTATCATGTAGTCGAGCAACTGGGGCAAACCCCATCCAAGATTTCTATGTTATCCCTGTTGTTGTGTTCAGAGGCCCATGCCAAGGCCCTGATTACCTTCCTGAAGACGGCCCACGTGCCACAAGAGACATCAGCTGATCAGTTTACCGATTGTGTGGCCAATTGAACTGCTGATAATGGTTTGGGTTTCTCCGACGCTGATCTGACTGCTAAAGGAAAAAACCATAACGATGCCCTGCATGTCTCCATTGAATGCAGGGGCACTACTCTTGCACATGTGTTGGTTGACACTGGTTCCTCATTGAACGTCTTGCCCTAGAAAGCTCTAGACAGGTTGGATTGCGAAGGGCTGGAGCTAAAGCAGGGTAACATTGTTGTCTGGGCCTTTGATGGGGCTAAAAGGATGGTACATGGTGAAGTCGATATTCCAATTAGAGTTGGTTCTCAGGTCTTCGATTCTACATTCTACGTGATGGACATTCGACCGTCCTATTCTTGTTTGCTGGGTCGTCCATGGATCCATAAAGCAGAAGCTGTGACCTCCACACTCCATCAGAAGTTGAAGTACCCGGTCAGAGGGAAGATTATGACGGTACAGGGGGAGGAAGAGTACATGATCAGCCACCTCAACTCGTTCCGGTACATAAAGATGGATGGGGAGTTCATCGAGACCCCATTTCAACACTTTGAAGAGGTTCCTCAGACACTGGCATCAGCTGAGACTGTGGTTGAAGATTCTCCTGTGAAGATGGCTTCCTTAAAGGATGCCCGGGCCGTTATTGAGAAGGGTGAGTATGCAAACTGGGGCCAACTTCCTGATTTCACTCAGAAGACTAACAAGTTTGGTTTGGGTTTCACTGCAGAAGCTCAAAGGGCTGTTCGTAGTGCAAGGATTGGAAGACCTCCTGTATTCATCAGCAACTCGGGAGTAAATGCCATCAAAGATGACGTGGAGGAATCTGAATTCGACAGCTGGATCTACCCTACGACCAACGGTGGACCAAACAACTGGACAGCAAAGGACTTCGTCCATATTACTTTTGTTACTCAGTAATGAACTCTTTTGTTTTGAATTTGTAACAGACAATATTGAGAAACTTTATGGCCCAGTGTCTTACCCGGGGCACCGTGGCTTCATTTGTGAGGGCTTTTGTGTGCCATTTTCATATATCATTAATAAAAGCATTGGACTTTTTTTGCATTTCAAATTTTGCGCTCCTTGTCTTTCTTTATTATATTGCAAAACAGCTATTTACACACACTCACATATACAGGTCCCAATCCACTCTGGATCTCACTGGTAACGACTCTGCTACTGCCAGTTATGACTTCGAAAATCCGATCAACTTAGCCGAAGACGAAGGTGAAGATGATTGCGAAGTGCCTGGTGAGCTTGCAAGACTGCTACTTCAGGAAGAGAGGGCCATTCAGCCACATGAAGAGCCAGCGGAAACGGTAAATCTGGGTACTGAGACAAACAAGAAGGAAGTCAAGATCGGTGCAAATCTGGGGCTTAGTGTGAAACAACGGTTGATTCAGATGCTGCATGACTACGTGGAAATCTTTGCCTGGTTTTACGAAGATATTCCTGGGTTGGATACTGACATTGTGGTTCATCGCCTGCCTACCAAGGAAGATTGTCCTCCCGTAAAACAGAAGGTTCGCCGTATGCGCCCAAAGAAGTCCGAGAAAATCAAGGCTGAGGTTATGAAACAGTTTGACGCCAGTTTTCTAGCAGTAACTTCTTACCCTCAATGAGTCGCCAATGTGGTTCCAGTACCGAAGAAAGATGGTAAGGTCCGAATGTGTGTTGACTACAGGGATTTGAACAGGGCAAGCCCTAAGGATGACTTCCCTCTGCCTCACATCGACGTTCTGGTTGACAACACTGCTCAGCATAAGGTATTCTCCTTCATGGACGGTTTCTCCGGTTATAATCAGATAAAGATGGCTCCCGAAGACATGGAGAAGACCACTTTTGTTACTCAGTGGGGCACCTTTTGTTACAAGGTCATGCCTTTTGGGTTGAAAAATGATGGGGCAACGTATCAGCGTGCCATGGTTGCTCTGTTTCATGATATGATCCATCATGAGATTGAAGTATACGTCGATGATATGATTGCAAGGTCCCAAACTGAGGAGGAACACCTTGACCATCTACGAAAGCTGTTTGACCGGTTGAAGTTGTACAAGCTGAGATTAAACCCGAACAAGTGCACCTTCGGGGTGAGATCTGGAAAACTACTAGGTTTCGTCGTAAGCGACAAATGTATTCAAGTGGACCCTGCCAAAGTGAAAGCCATACAAGAGATGCCAACTCCCAAGACAGAGAAAGAGGTCAGAGGCTTTCTAGGACGGTTGAACTACATTGGCCGATTCATCTCGCACCTAACTGCTACTTGTGAACCAATCTTCAAGCTACTGAAGAAAGATCAAGTAGTACGTTGGAACGATGAATGTCAGGCCGCTTTTGAAAGAATCAAAGAGTATCTCCAAGAGCCACCCATTCTTATGCCACCGGTAGAAGGGAGACCTCTAATCTTATACTTGACAGTACTTGACAACTCAATGGGATGTGTGTTGGGGCAGCATGACGAGTCTGGCCGAAAAGAGCATGCTATTTATTACCTTAGCAAAAAGTTTACCGACTGTGAGACCCGATACTCACTGCTCGAGAAAACTTTCTGCGCTTTGGCATGGGCTGCTCGCCGGCTAAGACAGTATATGCTGACTCACACTACTCTATTGATTTCAAAAATGGATCCAATCAAGTATATCTTCGAAAAGCCTGCCTTGTCCGGAAGAATAGCAAGATGGCAGATGATCTTGACTGAGTATGACATCCAGTACACGTCTCAAAAAGCAATCAAGGGAAGCGTATTGGCAGACCATTTAGCACATCAGGCAGTGGATGACTACCAGTCTATGAACTTTGAATTCCCGGACGAGACTATCATGTTGATAACTGATTGTGAAATACCTGGACCGGATGAAGGACCGGAGGAAGGATCCCGATGGTCTATGCACTTTGACGGAGCCTCAAAGGCTTTGGGTAATGGCATTTGCGCTGTGATCATATCTCCTAAAGGCTCTCATACTCCGCTCATCGCTCGACTGTGTTTTAACTGCACCAACAACATGGCGGAGTATGAAGCATGCATCATGGGTCTTCGAGCTGCAATTGACCTAAGGATCAAGTTTCTGAGTGTCTTCGGAGATTCCGCTCTCGTGATCAGTCAGATCAAAGGCGAGTGGGATACGAAACACCCAAATCTTATTCCTTACAAGGAGTATGTGTTGACGTTGCTTCCCCACTTCGAGGAAATAACCTTTGAACATTTCCCAAGAGAGGAGAATCAGTTGGCGGACGCGCTAGCTACGATGTTTTCTATGTTCAAAGTCAAATGGGACAACGAGGCTCCCCGGATCATATTGTTGTGATCTTGAGACCGAAGAGGTAACATAAAAACCTTGGTACCATGAAGTAAAGAGGCACCTTGAAGCTCAAGAATACCCCGAGGGCGCGTCTGTTAATGACAAGAAGTTTCTGAGAAGGTTCGCGGCAAAGTTCTTCATCAGCAATGGCATTCTTTACAAACGAAACCATGATTCAACCTTACTGCATTGTGTGGATAAGATTGAAGCAGAAAGGATCATGGCAGAGCTGCATGAAGGTACCTTCGGAACTCATTCCAGTGGACATACCATGGCAAAGAAAATCCTTCGGGCAGGATATTACTGGTCCACAATGGAAGCCGACTGTTACCAGCATTCTCGGACATGTCACAAGTGCCAGGTCTATGCTGATAAGGTGCACATTCCTCCAGTTCCTTTGAACATCTTGATAGCACCTTGGCCTTTTGCAATGTGGGGCATTGATATGATCGGCGAGATCAGACCTACGGCATCCAACGGGCATCGGTTCATCCTGGTAGCGATTGATTACTTTACGAAGTGGGTTGAAGCAGCTTCCTTTTCCACCGTAACCAAGAACGTCATGGCACGATTCATTTGGCACAACCTGATATGTCGATACGGTGTACCAGAGAGGATCATTACGGATAATGGTACCAATCTTAACAACAAGATGATCACTGAGCTCTGCGAGCAATTCAAGATACAACACCACAACTCTTCTCCCTACCGGCCGAAGATGAATTGGGCTGTAGAAGCAGCTAATAAGAACATTAAGAAGATTGTGCAGAAGATGATAGTGACCTACAAAGACTGGCACGAGATGTTACCATTTGCTTTTCATGGGTACCGTACCTCGGCACAGACGTCAACAGGGGCAACACCCTATTCCTTGGTATATGGCATGGAGGCAATCCTTCCCATTGAAGTTCAGATACCCTCTCTCCAGATCATGAAGGATGCGGGTTTAAGTGAAGACGACTGGATCCAGACCCGACTTGATCAACTGAACCTAATCGACGAAAAGAGACTCACTGCTATTTGTCATGGTTAGACGTACCAAAAACGGATGATCAAGGCATTTAACAAGAAAGTCAGACGACAAGAATATAAAGTCGGGGACCTGGTAATCAAGCGCATCATTCTACCTCAAGGTGATCCCAGGGGAAAATGGACCCCCACGTACGAAGGGCCATTTGTGGTTAAGAACATCTTCTCAGGAGGAGCGATGATTCTAACCACCATGGATGGTGACGACCTTCCTCACCCCGTCAATGCAGACATAGTAAAAAAGATACTACGCATAATTAAAGACCCGCTAGGTTGACTGGCCTAGGCAAAAATAAGGGCTTCCCGGCGAACCAAAAGGGTTCGAGCAAAAATAAGGGATGAAAATAAAAAAATCTGTACACCCGGCAAGTCGAAAACCTGAAAAGGCGGCTTGGGTAAAAATGGGTATCCCGGTGGACTGAAAACCCGAAAGGGCAGTCCAGGAAAAAGTTAGGGATTAAGGCGTAACACTATGTCTCGTTAGATCACCTCGCATCCGGACTTCGGTATCGATTAGCAGGCTCAGACGAGACCAGTCAATCAGATTCATCTTTAACTAAGCAGCAAAGTGATGAGATGCTTGAAGATATAAAGGCGATAGCAGAGTTGGAACCCAGTGGGATTATTCACATAACTGTTTTGTTTTCTTTTTACAAATTGTATAAATCCTATTTGTTCGGCGGCGTTCTCTTACTAGGACGCAGCCTCTTGTACAAAAGCGCCTATTTACAGGAAAACTTCAAAATCAATACAAGTTCACTTTTCAGACAAATTGCAAATTGTTTTTTCCTTTATCTGTTTTGTTTTGCAAAGAACGTCCAATGTTCAATTTTGATATATGCATTTGACATTAATTGCTGCTCATAAATATTTGCATGCGAAACAAAGGACTAATTACGGGTGATATCAGAAGTAGGGGCAATAAGAGTTGTCTAAGAGGTCTAGTTGCTCTGTCCACCAAGGTACCAAGGTAGGTTCAGCTGAAGAATATGACCAAGATACCTTCACTCCCCGCAGAGTAAAGCAGTAATGGTAGCTCTCCCCACTGAGACTTGCAACTACGGACGAGTCAACAATACTCTCCCCGAAGCACAGTTAGTCTACCGTCAGTCCTGAAAAGGCTCAGTATTCCCAGAAGGTCTTAATATTCCCCAGCGGAGTATAAAGATATTCTCCAACAAGCGTAAAGAGCATCCCCGACAGTCTTAATATTCCTCAACAGAGTATAAGAATGTTCCCCGGCAGAATACAAGATACCCCCAGTGGAGCCATTTCCCAGCGAAGTCTAAAAAAGCTTCCCCGCCAGAGTTGAATCATCGTACCCAGTAGATTCTGGAAGCTTGTCCCCTGCGGAATACAAATGCATCTTCTCAGCCAAATTCAGAGGTTATCCCCAAGAGAGTCTAACTCGGTTATCCTCAGCAAGTTGCGACTGAGAGATCATCCCCAGTGAAGTTCTTTCTATCCCTAGCGGAGTTCATCATCAAAATCCCCAACAGAGTTTATCAACGGAATCCCCCAGCGGAATTATGGTTAAAATCCCAGCAAAGCATCTCTTCCCACATAGTATTTCCCCTAAGAGTAATCTCTTTATCAAGTTTATTCCCCAACGGAGTTCTTTTATCCTGCAGGTTTATTCTCACAATAATCTCCGTTCATCATCCCCAGTGGAAATGAAGAACTCAACACTATTCTCCAGCAGGCCCGGGATTTATTTTCCCCAACTAAAAAACATCACATCTTCATACATTATGACATGCATACGCATCATACAACACAAATCTCATTTATTTTGAGAACATCATGACATCATGCATTTCATACATCATGACATTGCATACAACTAACGTTTTGCCCTTTTCAGGAAAAGGTCAATCCAAAGATGGCTACCATCAACCTTTTTAATTTCCAGATGAATACCTGTAACAAGCCAGGAAAATCCTGTGGACGACTGATTGTAGATCAATACCTGTAACAAGCCAGGAAAGTTATCTACATGAAGAGATTGAAGATCAATACCTGTAACAAGCCAGAAGACCATCTTTCTTTCTCAAGTCGGAGATTAATACCTGAAACCAGCCAGGACAACTATCTCCTCGACCAACCTTTCTTAAGTTCCAGATGAATACCTGTAACAAGCCAGGAAAATTCTGTGGACGACTGATTATAGATCAATACCTGTAACAAGCCAGGAAAGTTATCTACATGAAGAGATTGAAGATCAATACCTGTAACAAGCCAGGAAGACCATCTTGCTTTCTCAGGTCAGAGATCAATACCTGTAACCAGCCAGGACAACTATCTCATTGGCCAATCTTTTCAAGATCCAGATTAATACCTGTAACAAGCCAGGAAAAGCATCTGTGGACGACCAATTCCAGATCAATACCTGTAACAAGCCAGGAAAGTTATCTACATGAAGAGATTGAAGATCAATACCTGTAACAAGCCAGGAAGACCATCTTTCTTTCTCAGGTCAGAGATTAATACCTGAAACCAGACAGGACAATTATCTACTTGACCATCATGAAGCAACCCTACACCGGTTCCTTCTCTCTTTCAGATGAAGTTTCACACGGACTCATAATCAGGCAACCCTACACAGGTTCCTTCTTTCAACTTACAAAGTTACAATTCAACAAACAATCTCCAGATGGCATCTATAAGCCCATCCTCCTACCAACAATCTCCAAATGGCATCTGTAAGCCCATTCCTGATATCACAATGCTGATACTACATCATGCGAGTGCAAATTTCTGGGCACTTTAGTGTTCAATCATCTTCCACCTTAGGATCACGAAAGGCACGCAAGCCAATCTACATCCTCAAGTTTAAGAAGATTGAACAGGGGCAACTGTTGTACCCCAAAATTTGCCCTCCCATATTCCTCAAGATATGTCAAGAATCATCTCCAAATGGTTCAAGATTGCTCAAGGGTTGTACAGTCAAATCACCTCCTAAGGCAGTCAATTCAAAATTAGGGTTTTGGTTCTTTCAAGGAATGTGGGGTTTTCAATGGTTCAATCAAGTCTCATAGGCCTATATACATTCTCAAGCACCTATATGCCAAGTTTCAAGACTCACAGTGCCAGTTTGCACAGTCAAAAGCCCCATTTGATCTACAATCAACTGCAAGGGCAAAATGGTCATTTTGCAGTCAAAAGTCAGAATTCTTGGTCAACATATTATTTTGAGTTCACAATTATCATTTGATCAAGTCTTGATCATGATCCCACAAGAATAGCTCAAAAATCATCAAGATGCAAAAGTTACTATTTTTGGACAGCAGAAAAGTCAACTATACTTTGACCAGGGCATAACTCTTTCATGGTTTATCAGAAAAATCCCATCCAAAGCTCAATTTGAAGAGGATGAAATTTCCTACAATCCATATTCACACTCCAATATCAATAAATGCTCTCACAAAAAGTTACAAATTTTTACATTATAGGTCAATTTCAAAAGTCAACAAAAGTACACTTTGAGTAAAAAGCCATAACTTGAGATTGGTAAATCCAAATGACATGGGACCAAAAGCATTGGTTAAAGGACTTCAAGGGATTTCCAAAATGTCCAAGAACATGGTCATATGATCAAAATTGAGCAAGTTATGCATTGGAGAAGTTGGGCAATTTTCATGAATTTGCAAAAGTCAACTTTGCTCAAAACACCTTCTTTTTGCTAATGGGTTTCAAATCTCTCTTTGAAACTTGACCCATGACCTATGCACGACCCACCAAGTTAAATTGGATTTATTTTCTTAAATTTATTGATTAAATGTATTTTTAATACATATTAATTCATTTAATTAATTTAAATTATAAGAAAATAAAAGATTTGATTCTTAAATCTATTTGTGAACCAATGATCCAAATATGTTGTCCAAGCAATGCCAATTCGTGCACAAGCTAAAAGATACAAAAATATCCAATTTTGGCAACTTATTCAATCATGAAAAATCAAGAATATTTGATTTGTCAATCAAAGATTCAATCTTCAATGCACATGGGTATGGGTCCAAATTTTGACCTAAATTGATTCCCTTATATGCAAGCAAGCCAAGTATAACCTAATACACGAATGAAGGACTGCAGAAACGGCCATATCAATTTCAAGAAATTTCAAGAAAAGTCAAAACTTGTTCTTGCAATCTAGGCCAATTCAAGGTGCCTTGTCCATCCAAACACATTGCAGGAGGTACCAGTAGTGATTTGCAATCAAATTCAAGCACCAAAGCTCAAGGAATCACGAAATACCATCTCACGGTTTGCAATTCTAATTCAAAATCGTATCTCTAATTCATATTCATTTGACATGTTTTTGTGATTGATTTGCATTGCTAGAGATTATACAAAGCTAATGGAATGGATTAATTGAACCATAGTGCCCTAAATCGGGAGATGCCATGATCGAGTTTCTAGGGTTTTCAAGCTTTCAAATAGGGCTTTCCAAACCAGGAAAAATTGGAACCAATGGGATACATGGTTGAATTCGTGAGACCAAGACGATTCCAACACATACCTCGCGAAATATTTCTTTTTGCTTTGTGTCTATTCGCTATTTTTCGTGCAGGAGGTAGTGGAGGTTAAAAACCCCCGCTATTTGATTCTATTTATGCAGAACCAAGGTTGAAGATGATGACGTGTTGTCATCTGGTTCGTGTATTTGAAAAACGCGCGCTTTATTTTTTTGTTTACAACATATTGTTTGTTTTTGTATATAATATTCTCTACTTATCCATTTAACAAAAGCGCATCACAGCTCAGTTGGCAAAGGCGTTGATGCATAGTCCATTGGGACCTGGGTTCGAATCCCAGGTCCCCCAAAACCTTGTTATTTTTCTTCCTCAGGTATTCATGTGCAGTTTTCAAAAGGAAGTCCACCATACGCTTCAAATCTCAATATGCCAAGTGGCTTCAGGCCAAGATCTAAAGGCCAGATTGGAGCATCCACCATACGCCCTGGTCAACGAGCATGCAGGGAATCACAAGGGTCAAACAGGCTGGGCGCTAATGGGCCTGGGAATTGCAAAATACACCACAAAATTGGGCCCAACACCCCCTTCATGAGTTTATTTCTTTTCCTTTCTTTTTTTTATTTTTTCTTTCATTTAATTATTTTTATTATTATTATTTTAATTAACCAATTAACAAATTAACCCTTTTTTAATGAAAAAATTCAGAAAACATAAAAAATATAATATTTTTATTTATTAAATTTAATTAGTTTATTTTGTAAATAAATATTAACATAATTTGTTTAGTTTTAATTAGGCATAACATTAATATTTTTGTAATAAATTAAAATCAATGTAGAATTAGGTTTTTTAATATATTTAATCATCTTATTTTTATTTCCTTAAACATTCAAAAACCCAAAAAAATATCTTTTTTTATTTTATTAATTAATTAACTTAGGTTTAATTTCATTTAGTCCAAAATAATATGAAAATCTCTTTCTTTCCTAAAAAAGGGTCAAAACCCTAAAACTCTCCGAATCAATTTTTCTCGCGCGTATTATTTTTGATTCATATTCCATATAATTGTAATTGCTCCGGGAATGTAATAGTTTTAAACTTAGGACCTTTTATCGCTTTTATTTACTTTTTCGCATTTACTTTTCAAGGGTTTGTTTTTGGCGATGTAAATACCCGACGCCTTGTAATAGCTTAGTTTTATTTTCCGCAACCATTAACTGCTAGATGTATGAATAATAGGCTATGCATGACAAGATCTATCTTAACTTAAAATCAATCGTAGCTCACCATAACATGTACAAAGATAACATAACTGAAAATTGACACATTTGCACATGCCACTCCTAGGGTACGCCTCACTTAGTTGCCTCGAACGTGGTCATTGAGTATAGGAAGTTTTAGAGGTTGCCCTCTTGTCCAAAGATCATAAGTTTCCTCGAAACGGTTGCCTCGGATAAAATGATCTAAGACATTAGGGTTACCGCTAAGGCGTCCTAACATTGCTTTAGTGACCACATGTCCCTTAATCGAATTGACCCGAAAACTCCAACGACGGTGCTACCTACTCCTCAATAGTGGGATAGCACTATCTAAAGGATATTTGCACAGTTTAATTCACTTTCGAGTAGGTAGAGGTTCTTAGGTACTTACTCTTTCAAAACAAAACAAATTTTTCGCACTTACACTTTTCAAACAAAGTTTTCAAAAACGCTTCATACACTCTTGAGGACAGAAACAAGAGTTAAATCGAAGTTTTTCAAACAAAACTCTTTTCAAAACCCACGAACACAAGAAAAGCAAAACTTTTTGAAAACATAATGAGCAAGTACCTAAGAGCCCGTGGATAACCACAGATAGAAAGGGTGCTAACACCTTCCCTTTCTATAATCTACCTCCCGAACCCGAGAAACATCTCGAAAAGGAATTTTTCCGTGCTTTTGTCCTTTCCTTGTTGGATAAAATAAAAGACGGTGGCGACTCTTGCTTACCGCGATATTTTGCAAAAACAAACGCAAACGCGAACCAGCATTGCAAAAAACAGTCAGTTCTATTCCCACCGATCACACACTGCCTTGCCACTGTGACATCCTGTTCATTCGTTAGTATGACAACACAAAAATAATATAAAGAGAATTGAATTATATTCCCCAAATTCAAACGCGCATGCCATATATATTTGAATGGGACAATAAGGTGATGACGTCTGGACCATCAGAGTCAACAAATTAAAGGGCGTCAGAGTCAAACTCTGGTCACCTTCTCCGACCATCAAAAATTCTAAAACCTGTAAAAAAGCAAAATCATGGCTCAAGCTTTAGGCTACCCCCTCCCCCCAATAAACTAGGGTTTGTGAATTCAACCATGGGGTTAATTCTTTCTGAAATGGCCTATATCATTGAGAATTAGTCACGCTTGAAAATTTTCCCTGAAAGTGGCAAATCTTTATCCTCATTCCAAACCTTGCATATAATGGATCTAAACATTCGCAAACATCAATATGAACATATATATGCATGTAAAAATTATTTATATCGCATGTAGAGAAAGTTTGAGATCATGCAATTTTACCAAATAGGAGATAGATCGTGCGTGCATTTTGGAATGTGTTGGGCTTGTGTGATGATTGGAATGGGTTACTGGAACCTCTAAGGAGTTCATGGAAGGCTTAGAAGGAGTTGAATATGGTTGGAATTCATTGTTTGTATTTCACAACTTTGTTGAATTTTTTGAAATTTCGTGTGGTTCTTCTCAGGAAATTTTTGTGTCAGCAATGCTTGTAGGAAGGTAGTATATATAGAGGAGAGGAGGGAACAAAGATACAAGGAAAGAATCCAAGGCATTAAGGTCATGCTTAAAGCCATTATTCATGATTTGAAAAATTGCCAAAACTTGAGATTTCATGCTATGTTGGAACTTGGATGTACCTGGACACCTCTTACACGAATTATTGGGCCTTAAGACAAAACAAAACATTATCCCAAAAGCCAAAGCCCATCTCTATTTATTTTATATAATTTACTTTGTATTTATTTGAAATAAATCAAATTAAATATGAATAAAATAGATAAAAATGGTAAGGAAATGTAGAAATGAGATTATAGGTCCTCCATAAGTTTAAGAAGGTATTTGAAGTCCAAGAAATTAAGCCATTGACCCAAAAGTTTAAGTTTGCTCAATGCACAATCCTTGAAAAATCCAAAATTTCCCAACTTGGGCAAGCCATAACTTTCTCAATTTTTATCTCATGATGATGATATTTGACTTTTTAGAAATCCCAAGATGTCCAATTTAATCCCTCTTTTGATCAAGTTTTAATTTGAAGACTTTATCTTGATGTAAATGGTCTTCACAAAAAGTGTCATGTGTTGACTTTCAGAAAATGACCTGCAATGTATGAGCTTGTATATTTCAAATGGTGCATTTCTTGAACTTGAGAACACAATAGAATTTGTAGGGAATTGGATTATATTCAAAATGATATTTGGTTGTGGAAAATGGATGAAGTATGTAAAAGTTATGCCTGGTCAAAGTTCAATTGACTTTTCCTATAGAAACCCTAATTTAGAAATTCTTGACTTTTGATAGATTAGGAGCATTTCTTGAGGAATCATGATCAGCCCTTGATAAAATAATAGATATCACTTAAAAATGTTGATTTTGACCAAAAATATTGAAGTTTGACTGTATATAGGCCACAATTGACTTTTGACCTAATACAGTTGATTTTCAAGCATTTGAGCAATTGACTGAGCAAACTTGTAGTGTAAGGCATGAAATTTTTCATGGACAATCTTGAAGGCATGTTAGGACAATGTAAAATATTTGAGACCTTTGGAGCTCAAACATCTTGGTGAAAAGTGAAACCCTAATTAGAGGTTCATTGCTTAGGAGGAGAATTTGTCTGCTCAATTCTTGGTCATCCTTGAGCAATTAGGAACCTCAATGAGCATGTCTTGAGTAAAAATGGGAGGACAAATTTTGGGGTACAACACCAATCAATAGAAATATATGTATTACATGTTAGAGAAATGATATGTAGATCCTTCTCCAACAACATGTAGCACAAGTAAGAAGAGGATAAGACGAAGAGGGAGTGGATGTAACAGATGAAATTATGGTTTCAAATATCATCAACATCATTCACCCATTTTGGTGGATTTGGTTTTTTTAACCTATCAACACCCAAAATCCAATGAGGTTGAGGAACTTATCCCAAAATAACATCCAAATCAGGACCAAACAAATAATAAAATAATATTTAATAAAACAATATTTAAATAGTTAATAAAAGCAAAATAATTGGTAAAATACACCAAATATATTAAAATAGTAAATAAAAAATCCAAAAAATAGTCAGAAGTCAAACATGAGTTAATAAGTGTTGACAAATATTTTTTGAATTTTTTTAAAGTGTGAAACTATTTTTAAAATTTAAATAAATATGCAAAATAAATCAAAATTGTGAAAAATATTAAAATAAAAAATAAAAATAAAATGAGGTCACCAATATTTGTCAAGAGGTCATTGGATCCTTCCATAATTTTCCATAATTTTAAAATCAAGAAAAGTATTTTTAATCAATTAAAAGAAGTCAAATAAAGTGAAAAAATCATAAAAAAATATCAAATCATAAAATAAAATTGTGAAAAATTAAAAATCAGAAAGAGAAAAACCAAAAGTATTTTTGAGATTTTTTTTAGGTTTTTAGAAGTTGAAATGATTTTTAATGAATTTTTGAAGTTAAAAACAATTAAATTAAAAAAATAGAAAATAAAAATAATGTCAAAATAATGTGGACCTTCCGATCATAGTCAAAACACGTTAGTAAACAGATCCAAAGGACTTGACGCGCTGTGCCTTATATGGACCCTTTTACAAATTATACAAGATCAATATTTATTAAATAAATTAAAATATAAAGCAACTTTAAATGTGGCGCGTTGGATGGATTCTGTCTCACTTAAGTAATCTAATCCAAGGGCTCGTGAAATACGCGCATGGTAAAGCGAAACACCAAATCTATTTCAAAAAAATAATGTGGCTAAATGTCATTGGTTAAAGACGTACATGTCATCGTCTTCAACCTCCAGCCAACCTCAAATCGTGATCTTCAAAACTGTAAAATTAGCAAGCCAGACTAATACCATTTAAAGCGTCTCACAGAGACGAACTCAATCATGGCTGTGATACGGTGGGAGAACTAACTTGATTGTTTTGCATTTTATCACAAAATGTTGCGGTTAGCAAGAGTCGCCACCGAATTTTCTTTTATCCAAAAGGAAAGGTGAAAAAGCCCAAGAAAGACCTTTGAGATTGTTTCTTGTGTTCGAGGGGTAGATTATGAAAAGGGAAGGTATTAGCACCCTTTTCATCCATGGTTTTCCATGGGCTCTTAGTTACTTTCTAGATCACTTGCTTTTGTTTGAAATTGTGCTTGGTTTGGTTTTTTGAAAGTATTTTGTAAAAGAGACCATTGTTTAGGCAATCTTTGTAACGATTCTCGTTCGTAAGAATGTATACAGAGATGTTTGTCTTTTTGAAAATATTTTCAAGTTTGTAAGATGTTTTGAAATGTGTGTGTTTGTTTTGAAAATAGCAAGGATGTTTGTTTGAAATGGAGCAAGTAACCAAAAGTAATCTACCTACTCAAATGTCTTTCTTGTTCATTTTCTTTTCCTTTGATATTGTTGTCTTACCATTTATTTGGTAAGCAACCCTATCTTTGGATGTAAATGAGACAGGCATGGGTCATCGTATAGCCATGATTAGAAATGTTGCAAAGTATCTTAGCATTTTTGAGGGACTAAGATCATTTTTGTAAGGCAACTTTTAATAGCGTCGTCGAGGGACTATGATCTTGTATTTGTTTGTTTTGCTAAGATACCTTACATGCGTAATGTGGCCATTTTTGTAGAAGGAAACCAAGTGGAGTAACCCTACGGGTGTTTTGTGTGCAAGTGTGTGATATTCATGTTTGATTTTGTCTTGGATTAGGGTTTTCTATTTGATTGATTTTATCTTGCCATATAAACCCTAATTATTAGCATATTATATAAAAGCGATAAATTGCAAAATTTAAAGATTACTACGCTATTACAACACTTTGTGGGAGAGGGGTATACAATTTATGAATGGGGATTGAAATAATATAAACCTAATTAATCTATTACAACCAAATTGAATTTGTACAAATATTGGAATAAATAATGTACAAGATAAATTAAATATGCAAAGATGTATATAAATGCAAAAGAAGATTTTGTTTGATTTTTTTTATATGAAAAAAGTTTTAACCTAACCCTAATAAATAAATTAAGATTAAACTCAAATTAATTAGGAAAAGAAATTATTTTTAGAAAAGGTTTTTCATAAATCCTAATTCTAATTTATTAAAAAAGGAATAAATTTCTTTGAAAAAAAGTAAGTATTTTTTACACTTTTTTTTGTCTAGACAAATAATATATGGTATTTATGAGGTATTTTGGTCCTTTTGTATTAAAATAATATATATATATATATATATATATATATATATATATATATATATATATATATATATATATATATATATATATATATATATATATATATATATATAATGTATATCAAACTAATTATAATTTAATTTACAAGTTTATTAAAAAAGATAGTATATAACTAAAATAAAAAAATATTTTTTATGAGGAAATAAAATAAAATAAAACAAAATACAATTTTTTTATCAATTTTATATTTTTATGATTTTTTTTTATTAAGAAAATATTATTAGGAAAATAAAATGAAAACAAAATAAAATAAATAAATGATAATGGGCAAGAGGTGCTGTAAGCAAATAGGAGGCAGGAGATTAGCAAAAACATAAGGCCCAATGTCTAGAAGCCCACGCTGCAAAAACAATCAAAAAAAGTTGAAAAAATATGAAAAATTGCAAAAGGCAGCGCCAAGGCTCGAACCCGTGACCTAGGACATTTTCGCGCGCTGCCTTACTACTGGGGTGGCTGTACATCCGTTCATATAAGCAAAAGCATAAATATGTATATTAAAACGCCATCTGAAGGCAACTTCATCTTCAACCTTGGGCCATGGCCGGACCACCTGTAACTCTCTCATTTCTCCATGAAAATGGAAAGTCTAAACATGAAAATATGGGGTTTCTTCCCACGAGTTCAAACATCTAACTTATGTAAACTAACAATCAAAGATCAGAGTTAATTTTGCTTGCCCTAATTTATAACCTAATTTTTACAAAAAATTCAAATCCAAAATTCTCTATACACAATGAATATAAATGAAATCTATGAACATGGTTGGCTTTAGTGCAAGGATATCTACATTTTTTTTCCACAAATCAAGACCAAAGGATGCTTGTATGAAGAGATAGAAGTTTGAGTTTTTATCTCTTTCAGTTAAGATCGTGAATGGAGTTTGAGCAAGTTTTGAGAAGGCCTGAGGATCTGGTTAGCTTTCCTGGACCTCCCTGAGTGTATTCCAATCTTTACTTTGCTTTGAAATCTCCTGAATCTCCCTACTCAAGTCAACCTGGAAGCTTGAAATGTGAAAATGGTAGATGGAGAAGAAGGAGTTACAGTGAGGGGATAGTGGCCTGGAACACTTAGATATGATGTATGTTAAGTGTTTAGGTGATTAAAATTCAAAATGCACGAGTGGTTTGTGAGATTGCTATGTAAGGTGCAAAACTGCAAGCTATGGCAGATTTTTAGTGATAGAGTGTTTGGGAGAGTTTCTGAGCTTTTGCAACCGTGCTCTAGGTTGTAATGTATTTGTGTATAAGTATAGAAAAGGTTTGACATCAAGCTTCCTCAAGCTTCCTCAGTTCTAGCCTTTTGGCTCTATTGCTTGCTTTTGAAGAAAAGTGAGGGGACAAGTCTCTTTGTGTTGTACAAGCATGGTCTGGTCTGGTAGAGACTTTAGGAAAGTTTCTTTTGGCTTATAGAGTTTGTGTGTGCAGAAAGAACAACTGCAAAGCTCAAGGAGTTGACAATTGCAAAAGTTGTGCTTTATCAAAATGGAAATGGCACCTTTGTGCCAAAAATAGAATTATTCCTATACAATGCATTCAATGCTTGGCCAAAAGCTTCCAACATCTGTGAAATCATTTAATTATGGAGTGAGAAATAAGTTTGAGGCCTGTAAAGCAAGGACTATGCAGCCTAGGTTTGGATTTGAATTCTGGTTCATCATGAAATGGCTTGAAATCAAAGTGAGAAATTTCCAACTTCATCTCTTCGATTCTCCCTACTCAAGAATTATCTCAAGGAGTTCTTGGATATTTTGGAAAGCTTGAAATGTTCTCTACAACCCATATTTGAAATTCTTTCAAAGATTCCACTTGGAACTATGTGGAAAATTGGCATGAAGTTAGGTTAAAAATATGCCTAATTAGGGTAAAATTTCACTAAGTTATTTTGGTTTATGAGCATTTATTCACAAAATTATATCTTTATATCCAAGCATATTTAAGAGAAATCGTATGAAGAAAAGTTTTAGATTTCATGGAGATCTAGAACTTTCATGTTGGAAGTTTCCTTTGAATCATCTTGCATCATGGTGATAATTTGGCTCAAAGTTGAGAAAAAAAAAGAAATTTTCTATACTTAGAAAATTTTCTAAGTTAGAATTTTTCAACTTTTCAAAACCAAAACATAAACCCTTGCTTTCTTGATGAAAAAGTTTCACATTTTGACATGTTTTGATGAATTATGATCTTTGGCACTTGAACTTGACCAAAAAGTCAAAGTTTGACTTTTCAGTGTACAATTGACTTTTGATCAGTTGACTGAAAAATTCATCTGTCAATCCAATGGATTTGCAATGTTTTTAACCATGTAATTAGGTCAATATGATTCAATTTAACTCTTGAGGTCATGCCTTAAACTAATTGACCATTTGCTAAGTCAAAAATCAGAAATTGCCCTTTCTCAGTCAAAACCCTAATTTTGATCATTTTGATGATTTAATAAAATTTCTTGAGGAATTGTAATCCAAACTTGATAAAATGATACATATAGGTTTAAAATATTGACGTGGATAAAAAATTATGAAGTTTGACTGTAAATTGGCCATGGTTGACTTTTTCCCCAATACAGTTGATTTTTAGGTCAACTGTCCAATTGACTGATCAAAAATGTGATTCAATGCTTGAAACTTGACATGAGTAATCTTGGGGGTCCATAATGTTCTTTGAAAGTCATATGAAGCATTGATAGTCCAAAAATACTTGTGCAAACTTAAACCCTAATTTTGATCATCAGTGCATGAGGAGGTGTCTTGAGCTGGTCAAACCCTAATAAAGTCTTGAGTCCAAGAGATCTTATGAGGAAATTCTTGATAAGTGAGAGGTTAAATTTTGGGGTACAACAGCTGCCCCTGTTCAATCTTCTTAAACCTGAAGAGTTAGACTGGCGAGTTTTTGCCATTCGTGACTCGAAGGTGGAAGATGATTGGAGACTAGAGTGCCCATAAATTTTCACTTGATGATGTGATGATAGGAGGAATGGGCTTACAGATGCCATTTGGAGAGGTGATAGAAAGATGTGGGAGATGGGCTTAAAAGATGCCATCCGAGAGTAATTGTTGAATTGTAATTTGTAAGCTGAAAAGAATGAGTACCAGAATGGCATCCGTGTCTGGAGTGTATCTGTATTGTATCTGGAAGAGGCTTTGATTAAATATTAGAATGGCATCCGTGTCTGGAGCATATCTGAATTGTAGCTAAGAGTTGATTTTGAATGAGTATCAGAATGGCATCCGTGTTTGGAGCGTATCTGAACTGTATCTGTAAATTGAGTCTGAATGAGTATCAGAATAGCATCCGTGTCTGGAGCGTATATGAACTGTATCTGTAAATGGAGTCTGAATGAGTATCAGGATGGTGTCCGTGTCTGGAGCGTATCTGAACTATATCAAAAGGTTTAGTCTGAATGAGTATCAGAATGGAATCCGTGTCTGGAGCGTATCTGAACTGTATCAAAAGGTTGAATCTGAATGGGTATCAGAATGGCATCCGTGTATGGAGCATATCTAAACTGTATCAAGATTAAATATTGTTAACAGTAGCTGTTAATCTTATCCTGAAAAGGGTAAAATGTTAGCTAAAACATAATGTTTATGTTGTATGAAATGCATAGTATAATGCATTCGTGTTATCAATGTTTATGATATATGGATGTAATGTATGCGTATATGAGCTAGTTTGCTGTATTATTGTTGGATCGGGGAAAATAAATCCCTGACTATTGTTGAGGATATGGGGTATAAGTCTTCATGTTTTGAATTTCAAAGTGTTGATGAATTTCTGTTCAGATAAATAAACTCTGTTGTAAGTGAAATGCCATGTACTGTTTGTAAAATCTTATTGGGGAATCCTGAGAAATTGACAACTTCTACTGGGATCAATAATTTGAAATTTTGTTCCGTTGGGGATTTAAACGACGTACTGTAGGGGATTACTTATGGAATATCCTAGATACATTTCTCTATCCTTTCAACCTATCAGTAATTGTCTCTTTTCATTTCATTTATTTGTAAACAGTAATTATGTTCAAATGCATATGCTCAACAATGAACCATTGGACGTTTTTGTAAACAAAACACAAGTGTAAAGAAAAGACAAATAATTTTTTCACTTTCAAAGGAATATTTCGTATTGATTTTGAATAAATATTTTTTGTACAAGGAGACAAACATTCTAGTAAGAGAATGTTGTCGTATAAAAGGAAAATTTTGATACAAAGAAAAGATATCTATGTGTACAAAAATCCCATGGGGTTTCCATTCTGCTATAGCCTTCATATCTCCGAGCGTCTTATCTATTTGTTGCCTTTTCGGAATATGATTAAATTGATCAGAACCTTCGAGTTTGTCAGTTGAAGCCAAAGGTTTTCTGTAAAGTGATCCAACGGAACATTGTCATACACTTTAATTCCCTAACTTTTGCCTGGACCTCCCTTCCGGGTTTTCAGTCCACCGGGAAACCCTTTTTTGCCCAAGTCTCTCTTTTGGGTTTTCAACTTGCCGGGTGTACAAATTTTTTTATTTTATCCATAATTTTTGCCCGAACCTTTTGGTTCACTGGGATGCCCTTATTTTTCCTAGGTATGTCAACCTAGCGGGTCTCTTATGCGTAGTATCTTTTGACTATGTCCATGTTTGCAGGGTGTGGCAGGTCGTCACCATCCATGGTAGTCAAGATCATTGCACCACCAGAGAAAATGTTTTTGATTACAAATGGTCCTTCATAGGTAGGAGTCCATTTGCCCCTGAGATTACCTTGTGGCAAGATGATACGTTTGATCACTAGATCCCCAACTTGATACACTTGGCGTCTGACTTTCTTGTTGAAATCCTTGATCATCCGTTTTTGATACATTTGACCATGGCAAATAGCAGTAAGTCTCTTTTCATCAATCAAATTCAGTTGATCAACTCGAGTCTGGATCCAATCGTCTTCGTTCAACCCTGCATCCTTCATAATCCTCAGAGAGGGGATCTGAACCTCAAAAGGAAAGACAACTTCCATGCCGTATACCAAAGAATAGGGTGTTGCCCCAGTTGATGTGCGAGTCGTGGTACGATACCCGTGGAGAGCGAATGGTAACATCTCATGCCAGTCTTTGTATGTGACTGTGATACGGTGGGAGAATTGACTTGAGGTTTTGCGTTTATGTTCGCAAATGTTGCGGTTAGCAAGAGTCACCATTGACTTTTCTTTTATCCAAAAGGAAAGGTGAAAAAGCATAGGAAAGACCTTTGAGATTTTTTCTTGAGTTTGGGGGGTAGATTATGAAAAGGGAAGGTATTAGCACCCTTTTCATCCATGGTTTTCCATGGGCTCTTAGTTACTTGCTAGATCACTTGCTTTTGTTTGAAATTATGCTTTGTGGTGTGGGTTTTGAAAGTATTTTGAAAATGTAACTTTGTAATGATTCTTGTTTCTATAAGAACGCATACAAAATGTTTGTTTCGAAAATAGTTCAAAAAGGTGTTTGTGAGGTGTTTTTGAAAGTGATTTTGAAGAGGTTTTCCTTTGTGATGGCTCTCGTTTCTATAAGAATGGGTACAAAGTGTTGTCTTTTGAAAATGTTTCAAAGTGAGAGTGTTGGTGTATAAAATGTTTTTTTTGTTGTGAGCAAGCAGGCAACTGAGAGCAAACCTACCTACTCAAAAGGTCTTATATGTTCTTTTCCTCCTCCTTTAGATGTTGCTATCTTACCATTGATTTGGTAAGAAGCCCCATCGTTGGATGTGAAGGGACAGGCGTTGGGACGTTTGTATAGTCATAGAAGGCAACATATGGGACATTTTAGCAATGTCGTTTTAGGGACTAGATCGTTTACCGAAGGCAACATCGAGGGTCATCGAGGGACTACGATCTTTTATCGAGGGTCTTTTGCTAAAACGCCCATGTTTGAGGGACATGACTATTTTCCATTAGGCAACAAGTGGAATTACCCTAAGGGTGTAAGTGTGCAAATGTGGTTTATTTACATGCATTTAGTCTTTGATTAGGGTGTACTATTTGTTGGTTTTATCTTACCATACATCCTAGTTACTAACATTTGTATAAAGCAATAAAAATGCAGGAAATAAATATCCTACACTATTACAACCATATTGAAAGGCAAGAAAATATAAAGGCAAAAAACAAAATAAAAGAAAGGAAAATGAGCTTTTCGACCCAGGCAGTAGCACCATTCGACTTGCATTTTGTTGGCCTCCTTCGGTTGGGGATAGCTCCAGTGAGGTCATGGCCTTCGATTGGATAAGTATGTGTATGGCGAAGCCTTCTGGTTCTACCTTGTTGCCTTCTTCGACTGGAGGTTGAAAGAAGTGAGGAAATGCCTTTCGACTGAGCCTGGAATCAGTGAAGACATGCTTTTCGTCTGGGCCTAGAAGTCAACATGGTTTTCCTCCTGGTTGTCTTTTTCGTTTGACCTGGAGAAAGAGGGTAGAAGCCAAAAGCTTCGTTTCCTATTTCCTGTTTCCTGTTTCTTTCATTTAAAGCATTAAATGGCAACATGGCCTGAGGCCATGCTAGTATTTGTCTTGTAAACAGTTTAATAGTTAAAGCAAGTTCAGGTAAACAGAAAGCAAAACGAAAGGGTTAGCTCTAAAAAATATGTTAAAAGGGTGGAATCAAAAGGAACAGTGGTATGTACATGTTTCAAACGAAAGGGAAAATTACTATGCCATGAAGCGAAAAGTTCAAAGGTAAGAATAACTTACCTCGCTTCAGGACTTGAATGGATGTGGGACCTTGAGTGGAGGCCCAGGATCCTGGATTCGAAAGAGGGGGTCAATAGCTGTGCTTGGAACGCTGGATTCGAAGGAAGAGAAAAAGCAAGTGTGATGCTTCTTCGATTTGAAGGAGACTGAAGTGTGGTTGTTCTTCAGAGTCGAAGGAGATGAATGTGATTCTAGGATTTTTGTGATTTCTCAAGTGTTAATGATCTTGAGAGTTTTGTTGTGTTTGAGAAAAATTGGGGGATTCGTTCCTCTGGTCCCAAAGATCCTCCCTTAGATTTGCAAAAATTCCTCTATTTATAGAGAAAATAATGGACACGTTTTCAATAGCCAGCCTTGCAAAACAATAAAATAATAGGTAACATGAAAGGTACAAGTGGGGGGCCTGTTGGCAGTTGATCAGACTTGTGCCTCTGGCCCTTCTTTTCGTTTAGATGAAATTCAGGTGGAAAGCTGCTTTTGTGATAAAAGTACTTTCTATGAAAAGAAAGGGTATGTAGCCTTTAACCAAAGATAGTATTATCCAAAAGACAAAGTTTAAAACCCTTGTATAAACCTCTAATTATGTAAAGATTCAGAAGCAACATAGCCTGGAAAATGAGATTTGGTCTTGATTCGAATAAAAGAATGAGATCAAAGCGCACTTGTTTGAAGGAAGCCTTTGCCTCAGTCGAAGCTTGTGGTCAAAACAAGCTTACTCGAAGGAAGCTAATTCCAAGTTAAATCTCGGATCGAAACAAACATATTGCCCAATCGAAAGCTCGTGTTCGAAGGAAGCATGTTGCCCAATCGAAGCATGTGGATCGAAACAATCATAAAGAGAGTCATTGCCTTTTAGCGTGAGGGAAGTTCCTGGCTTCTGAATCGAAGGGTGTTCCTTCAAGGGAAGCAAGGACTTAGTCAAATCTTGTATGAAGATATCTCTTGGCTCAAACGAAACTTGTGAGAGGCAAAGTCTGCAAGAGGCCCTTGGTGCATGTGGATTCGAAGGAGGTTTCAAATCCAAACGAAGGATGTACCCAAGTCACATTCGAATGAGGTTTCAAATCCAAACGAAGGATGTACCTAAACTTGCATTCGAAGGAGGCTTTAAGTTCAAAATGAAGGACATACCCAAGTTGCATTCGAAGGAGGCTTAGAGTCAATCAAAGGGTGCTGAATCGAAGGAGACCTGTTTTCCTCCAAATTTGTTAAAATGTTATTTTTATCTATTATCTCCATTTTTGACAGTTTCCTTTTAATTTTGGTATTGGAAAATCCAAATGCACTTGTTCAAACTTGAACCTTGAAATCCTTGTAAGAAAAGCCTTGAGAATTGAGAGGGCAAATTTTGGGGTACAACAGCTGCCCCTGTTCAATCTTCTTAAACCTGAAGAGTTAGATTGGCGAGTTTTTCCATTCGTGGCTCGAAGGTGGAAGATGATTGGACACTAGAGTGCCCCGAAATTTGCACTTGGTGATGTGATGGTAGAGGGAATGGGCTTAAAGATGCCATTTGGAGAGGTGATAGAAAGTTGTTGGAGATGGGCTTGTAGATGCCATCTGTTGTACCCCAAAATTTGCCCTCCTATTTTTCCACAAGAAATCACAGCTTCGGGTTTTCCCTGACTTTTCAGATTGGCGTAAGAATCAGTCAAACAGACTTTTTCTTATCAGTCTATCCAAATTAGGGTTTTCATGGACTCTGGATCAGTCAAACAGATTATCAGGGTTTTGGTTAATTTGTTTGAGTTTGGCTCAGGCTGTGATCAGGCAGGCGCTTCTGTGAAAATTAAATCAAGAACTAGGGTTTGTGCACGCATTCTCAGAAAGAATTAATTCTACAGTTCTTTTCAATTTTCTCTGGGATATGGACTGAGGCTGCTGATTGAGAGTTTGAAGTATCGGTCTAATCAGTAAAAGGAAAGGACATATGGGCATTTATTATGATTGACTGTGCATTGCTATGGTTAATTGGAGTGCCAGGTTTATTATTGATTAATGCTAAGTGGAAAGACTATAGTGTTTGTTAATTATTTATTTTATCTAAGTTAGAATAATTGGATCTACTTCCAGTTATTTTAATTCAAGAAAGCTTAAATAATTAAATGGACAGTTGAATTGAAAAAAGAGATTAATTGACAAAAGAGCTTTTATTTATTTTTAATTATTAGTACAAATGTTATTTGAATACATTTACAGTATTTACAAATAATGTTATTACAAATAATTGGAAATAAAATAAAGCTATCCTAAAGTTTCCTAAGTCTTCATCTTCCACTGACGCTCCCCATTGCTCAATTAATTTTTATCTGCAAAAACAAAGAAAAGGAATAAGTCAAATGCAGATGAATTTAATTAAAAAGGCAGACAGATATTTAAAACTCATCATTAAAAGAATTGGCCGGAATCAGTTGTTCACCCTCTCTGCAAATCACAAGAAATACTCTTGGTTCACAAAGAGGGATAGAAAATGTTTGCAAGCAATTAAATGCACAAAGCTACATGGAAATATACAAGGCTGCACAAATTGTCAACCAAAGAGGCAAACTGAACAACCAAATGAATAAACCAACCAAGTTGCATTGTCAAACTAAAAAGCAAAGCTGTCAACAAAATTCCAAACAAACAGCATGTACAAACTACAAAGTTCAAACTGAACTGCACAATGCCTAACCAAGTGCAGAACTGTCAAAAAGAGATGTCAACCAAGAACTGTCAAAACTGCCTACAAGCTAGAAAAAGCAAGACAGAAAAGCAGGAAGTATGCAGAGGAAAGATAATATGCAAGCAATGTTCAAATATTCATCATTTCCCAAGCCAAAGACTTTTTCAGAGCATAGTACAGTATAAGCAATAAACAATGCTTTTCTGTAGAGAGAGAAAACAGAGAGAGAAGAAGCTTACAGGCTTAGGCTTAAAGATATAAACAACAGTTCAGAACAGAACAAAAGGAGAGGCAGAATAACACATAACAGAAATAACACAAACTGTGTCAAACGTTCAAACTGCCTCAAAAAACCTGTTACATAACACATGCCACAAAACTGCATTAAGGGCTTCAAGCCTAACCTGTTTCATATACAAGCTGCAAGCCTAAAACTTCAAACCTATTAAGCCTAAGCCATCAACCTGCCTCAAGCCAGTTTCAAACTAACAAACCTCTACACAAGCCTGAAGCCTGCTAACACCTCAAGCCAACAAAACAGCTAGCCTCAAAACTTGCCTTACATCCTGTCAAACCTCCCAAACTGTGTCAAAAAACCTCTAAACAGAACCTCCTTCAAAATACCTGTGTAAAACTATACAAAACTACAATAAAGTCCTGAAACCTATTAAGCCTCAAACCAGAAACAAGTACATCAAACCAGAAAAGGCCATACAAATCCAACCACCAAACCAATCCAAACCCTCAGAGCTAAGCTCATCACATGGTCCAATAAGGCAACTCAGAATCAATACCAAGAAGCTCATCACAAAACTATCAAAAAGCTAACAAATACTCAGATTCAATCATCATCATCATACAGAAGCAAGCAAAAGAGAGGAAAAGAAGCGAGCAAGCCAGGGTTTTCAGGGATATCATCATAAAACCAAAGGCAAAATACAAATACCAGGAAAAGCAAAGCCAGCATCACACTCCCTCGCCTTCAGCTGCCTGAGACACGCCTCCAAGTCCACCTCTCCTCCTCTCCAAGCAGAAAACCCCAAAGGTAGTATCTCTTCCTTTTTCTTTTCACACCTCACAAGAAGCAAATAATAATCAAGGAATCAGAACAAGTAAAACGTGCAAAAAATGGAAATCTGAAAACCCTAAAAATGCGTTAAGACAGAAACAAGGCTACCTTTTTTTCATCGTGGCCTGAATGATCTTGAGGAGGAAGAAGTGAAGGTTGCGTTCTGTCAACTGAGACGGTAGGAGACGTCAGTGGCTGGCTCAAGGAGAACGAAGGAAACGAAGAAAGATGGAAGCGGCGCATCTGTAACCTTTGTTTTTGAACCAACAAAGTCAAACCCTAAACAAATGTGCAAAAACGTATCTGGGCCTTGCCCCAACCAATTGCCTTAAGCCCAACTCAAAATCTGGCACGTACCCCCCCTCTGATTCCCTTTGCAAATCATTTTGGGCCCGACTTTCCTCTCTAAGGCCCATTTAACCTTTTATCCATTTTATTTATTTATTTCAAACTAATATTATTTTCTCTATCACTTTATTTTTTATAAATAACTTATATTAATATTTTTGCTAAATAAAAATGATATATTGTTTTCTTTCATATATTAAGATTTCCTAGTAACAATACTTTTTTTCTTACACTTAAAATACATAAAAAAATATATTTTTTAAGTTAAAAAATTGTCTCTTTTAAAACTTCTTTTTTTTGTTTCAATTAAACCTTGTGTAAAACATTTATAGAGAATACATAAAAAAATAGATTTTTTTAAGGTTACACATTTCCTCTTTATTTTATTAAACCTTTTGTTTATATAACATTAACAAAAATACAAAAAGAATAAAATACTTAATAAATATATTAGGTTAATATTTGCATCACTTGTAAATAATCATATACACTTACACAAATACTTTTGATACATTGCTTTTATGCTTGTACATTGCTACATTGATATTGAGAATGTGATTCGATTTGGTTGTAAATATTATTTGGACACTACTATCCTGATAAGACTCATCCCCATTTGTAAATATTTGTACCCCCACTCCCGGATACTTATTTGTAATAGCTTAGACTTTAAATTTCCGCAATTTATCGCTTTCTATATACTGTATAGTAATTAGGGTTTGTATGCGAAGATTCAAAATCAACCGCTAGATAACCTAATACAAGACAAATGCATGAAAATCAATACACCAATCACACTTGCACCCCTAGGGTAATCCCGCTTGTTGCCTTCTAAAATGGGCCATGCTTGCATGTTGAGTTTCTTTGGCAAAACAAAACAAATCAAATGATCATAGTCCCTCGATGACGCTTTCGAAGTTGCCTAAAAAATGATCAAGTCCCTTAAAGTAAAAATTTCCAAAGACACTTGGCACTATTGCATTCATGGTCCATACGATGACCCGCGCCCGTCCCGTTAACATCCTAACACAAGATTGTCCACCAAATATAATGGTGGAACAATACTGTTAAAAGGGTTAAAACATAGGAAAAATCTTTGAGTAAATTTAGGGGTAGACAACTCTTAGTTACTTGATCAAACTTGCAAAACACACTTGCCTACTTTCAAAACACACTCCACAACACAACTTTCAAAACAACTTTCAAAACCTTGAAACATCTTTTCAAAAAGACAAACACCTTTTGTAAAACATTCGAGTAAAGAATTGTTACAAGGTTTGCCAAGACAAGGCATTTTTTTCAAAACATTTTCAAAACACACACACATACCACCATTTCAAGCAATTGGAAATCAAAGGCAAGTGATCTAAAACAAGTAACTAAGAGCCCATGTATAACCATGGATGAAAAGGGTGCTAATACCTTCCCTTTTCATAATCTACCCCCCGAACCCATGAAAACATCTCAAAGGTTTTTCCTGTGCTTTTTAACCTTTCCTTTAGGATAAATTAAAAAGTCGGTGGCGACTCTTGCTAAACCTAACAAGTGCGAATACAAACGCAAAACCTCAAGTCAGTTCTACCACTGTATCACAGAACTGGCGACTCTGCTGGGGATGATAAGTGGGGTATACCTTAGGATTAGTTCATCATAAATTGCTTCTCTTGTTTGATTTGATTGCTTTACTTTTGAGGGTTTTGTATTGGGAGTTACTATAGATCCTAACCCGGATCTGGGGCACCTTCTTAGGTAAATAGCAATAAAACTGTGAGGGAACTGTGCGGGGTATATCGACATGGTTGAAGCAGTAAGCTATGTTAGTGTGACATATTTGTGAGTACCGGTAACCCTTGAGTTCAATCAAGGAAAGTACGGGGCCGCTGAGTGATGTCATGAAGCACTAACGAACTCTTAGAACCTTAATTGACCATCTTAGCCTTTTTAGGGATAGTGAGATGACCGAATTTGGTGCAGTCCGAAGTTGGTAGATACTCGATACTAGACTCATTGAGGGTTGTTTTCTTGGAATATTTTGGTCGCCAGTTAAGTGGCTAAACCAAAACAATGAACACAGAAAATAATCCAATGATATTGAGCTCCTTAGAACCCGGTTTCTATGTTAGGACATGATGAGCCAACTAACTTCAAGAGGGTACTTACCTATGAACCCCATGTAAGCCTAAACCTAAGGACTTGTTTGCTTTGTGTGAATATGATTACCTGTATATACACTTGCTTGTTTTTGCATACATGTACATAACATCATGACATCATACCATAACATTTTTTCAATAACCATTCAAGGATCTCGAGGGTCTTTTGATGCAGGGGTACGTTGAACCAGACATCTACCAAAGGGCAAGAGGATTCTCCTCTAAACAAATGCCATCAAAGATCAAGTGCAACAACTTGAATCAGGGGCTATGACCCATTTGACATGGTGAGCTTGATTCTCGTGGAAAGACATCCACCGGTGCAAAGTTCTCCAATCAAAGATCGAAGTTCAACCTCTAACATTCTCTTGTGTTTACCCCAAGAGATCCTTGAAAACATTGCATACATATATCATACATATCATTGCATGACAGGTTTCCCATACAGGTCTCCTTATCTTCCTACTGTTTATTTCAGTAAGATGGATATGGAATAAACGGTGAAAGATCTCCAAGCTCAAAACACTCAATTCCAACAAATGCTTCTGAGTATGGGTAAAGGGAAAGAGGATCTGAAAGCTCTCTTTCTCATAGATAAGAAGAAGAAGTCCAAGAAGGCAACGAGCATCCTGAACTTGGGGAGAAGACCTAAAACCCAAGACCTTTCAACTCCACCCAGCATAGGGACCATTCTTGAAGAAGACCACAATTTGGAGATTGTTGAAGCTGACTACTCCGAAGAACAATATCCTCCCGCTGATGACAAGTACAAACAGTTGGAAGATCGCCTCAATGCTATGGAGGTTCAACAAATACCTGGCTTGGATTTAGGAGACATGGGTTTGGTTCCTGGATTGGTCATCCCTCCAAAGTTCAAAGTCCCTACCTTGGCCCTGTATGATGGAGTCTCTTGCCCTAAGATGCATCTAAAGTCTTATGTCCGCAAGATTCAACCATATACAACTGATCCAAAGCTTTGGATCCATTTCTTCCAAGAAAGCCTGGTAGGGACTTAACTCGAGTGGTTCTATCAATTGGAGAGTTCTCGCATCCACACCTGGGAAGATTTAGCTATGGCTTTTTACAAACAGTATCAGTACAATGCTGATCTTGCACCAACTCGTGTGCAGTTGCAGAATCTGACCATGGGTTCCGACGAGAGTTTCAAAGGATATGCCCAAAGATGGAGAGATCTGGCTGGTAGGGTGCAACCCCCTTTAACTGACAGAGAACTAATTGACATCTTCATGGGAACTTTGACAGGGTCTTTCTTCAATCACTTAATTGGAAGCTCCTCAGCCGGGTTCACTGAGCTAGTACTGACCGGTGAAAGGGTTGAAGTTGGCATAAAAAGTGGGAAGATCCAAGGAGCTACTCCCTCTGATGTTCAGAAAATTCCCCACAATGGGAAGGAAGAGTCCAATGCAATGACTGGTCAAAATAGTCGTCATGATCAACATTTAGGGGCAATCCTGATCTCTGATCCCACGACTGTTCAACAAAAACGGGGCAAGAGGCGTAGGGTAAGATATCAAGAAATGCAGTATACTGACATCAACATGCCTTTGTATCAAGCATTACAACATTTGCTGAAGTTGAAGCTAATCACGCTAAAGGATCCTCCTCAAAATCCTGATACTTCCTCTTCCAAGTATAACCCGAGTGAAAGGTGTGCATACCACTCCCATGGTCCTGGACATGACACTGACAACTGTTGGACCCTGAAGAACAAAATTCGAGACTTGATTGATGCCGAGGAGATCAAGTTTTGACCCTCCAAATGTGATTATTGCTACTAAGCCAAATCATTGAGAGCGCCTTTGTTTCATTTGAATTTTCAAGTTGTAATCTCTCTGTTATTCAAACAATTATCTATTAATGTCAAACTTTGTTTCATTAATGCATTGCATATGTTTGTCTTGATTTGATCCACTCATTTTCATTACACTTGAACTATGCTTTCTACTTTCTTTATGATATTTGACTCTTGATAAAAATCTACAAGCCTTTAGAGGGAGGATGACGAAACAATACCATAATCTCATACAGTATGCTTTTGAACAGACCTTGCTGATGATGTACAGGCATTTCTTTCAATTCTCAAACACTGGAGTTATAAGGAAGATAATTCCTAGTCAACCCCTTCGAGCCAAAGAAGTAGGAGTTTTCTGTTCTAAACAATTTGAAACCTTTGATTTAAACCTGGGGCAGGGTAAACTCTCAGTTAATTCAAAAAAAGGGATGCACATTGAAGTCGCAAACTCTTAGTTCGTAATACAACGAACGATATCAAAAAAAGAAAGACATTCCTTTGGAATCAAAAGACCGTGATGGTTCCTTATTTCATAGGCAGTCATTACCTCTCAAAAGAGAAAATCCCACTTAGCCAAAACCTATAAAGGAGGCTTAAGAAACCTAGGACATCCCGCTGACTGTAATCTCAAAAACAGGAACAGTCAGGAAAAAATTAGGGATAACAAATCAAAAGAACGAGGCCATTACAAATCCTCAACAACATGAAAAAATGTTGCAAAAGAAAAAAGGAGAGGATGAATGCCCTCCAAATTCAATTGGTGAACCATCACCCAAAAGTCGTTCCAAACTCGAATAGAGTGCGACGCGCAATTGACTGAGTTTAGGATTGAAGAACATCACGAAGAGTGGGTGGGTACAAATATACTTTGAGCCTTTATCCTTTTTTTCTTAAACCGTGAACCAAGCCACGTTACAACCCTTCAAAAGTCCTAATTGAAGCAGGGGTTAGTTCAAAAGCATACTGTTACAAAAGGTATCCTGACTCCTGTAAGGCTTTGCTCTAAATGTTGTGTTGATTTTGTCTTATGAAAAGTTTTCTGCTAAAAAACACATTTTTAAAAAAAAACTTCGAGACAAACGTAAACTTTGCATTATTTGAATATCACTGTTTGCATTTAGCTATTTGTTTGACAGCGGAGAAATTCACACAATGAATATCCGATGAACGAAAGTTCTCTCAGTGAGCAAAATCAATTCAAAAAGGATGACACTTCCATTGACAAATCTCCTATCAACAAGGGGGCATGACTTGTCACCATCCAGCACACCTGGGGCAGTCCAGTCAAGGTTTCAACAGATCTTTCAAAGTTCAGTTAACCTGGGGAAGTCCAGTCAAGGTTTCAACAGATCTTTCAAAGTTCAATTAACCTGGGGCAGTCCAGTCAAGGTTTCAATAGATCTTTCAAAGTTCAGTTAACCTGGGGCAGTCCAGTCAAGGTTTCAACAGATCTTTCAAAGTTCAATTAACCTGGGGCAGTCCAGTCAAGGTTTCAACAGATCTTTCAAAGTTCAGTTAACCTGGGGCAGTCCAGTCAAGATTTCAACAAAATCTCTCAATTGCATATTAACCTGGGGCAAGTCTCTGTCACCATCACTTGGGGCATTCGAATGTCAATCTCAAGGGTTACGAACAATCCAAGTTTCCTGGTAATATCACAAGCATCTGATACTAGGGGCAGTGATGAAACCTCTCTAGCAGTCCTGCAGTCATGGGTTTATTTCCCCAACATTTGTCAAGGATTTATTCTCCAGAACAAATTACATTTCAACAGCATTCTTAACATATGCAGATTGATCGACAACTAAGGTTCCTTCATCTTTTAAAGTAGTAATCATCAAGGTTCCTTCATCTTTTGAAGTAGTAATCATCAAGGTTCCTTCATTTTTTGAAGTAGTAATCATCAAGGTTCCTTCATCTTTTGAAGTAGTAATCATCAAGGTTCCTTCATCTTTTGAAGTAGTAATCATCAAGGTCCCTTCATCTTTTGAAGTAGTAATCATCAAGGTTCCTTCATCTTTTGAAGTAGTAATCATCAAGGTTCCTTCATCTTTTGAAGTAGTAATCATCAAGGTTCCTTCATCTTTTGAAGTAGTAATCATCAAGGTTCCTTCATCTTTTGAAGTAGTAATCATCAAGGTTCCTTCATCTTTTGAAGTAGTAATCATCAAGGTTCCTTCATCTTTTGAAGTATTAATCATCAAGGTTCCTTCATCTTTTGAAGTAGTAATCATCATGGTTCCTTCATCTTTTGAAGTAGTAATCATCAAGGTTCCTTCATCTTTTGAAGTAGTAATCATCAAAGATTCCTTCATCTTTTGGAGTAGTAATCGTCAAAATTTCCTTCATCACCTGCTGGAAATTACAACCACCAACAGATAACGGACAACTAAAGCTCCTAAAAATCTGTTTCTCTCAAGCATGAAGATTCTCATCACCTCAGAAGATTGGTATACTCCCAATTTCTGAACCTTAACAAAATCAGGATCAACACCTTTCCAGATTTCCTTCTAGAGATAGTTCAGATGTGACCCAGATTTGGCGACATTTCGATACTTATCCCAGATCAGTACCTGCAGCAATTAAAAGATTCTTGCAATCCCCAGCGGAGCTAAAACTTCCAACTATCAATCCCCAAGCAGAATGAAGACTCTCATTCTCAGTTCCTCACAGGATATTCAGGTATTCCCCAATGAAGATCTCCTCAAGACAGGAATCCCCAGTAGATTGGCATACAACCCAAGCTCCTAACTTCCCAACAGCGGTCCTAGGACTTCTCATTTTCACGACCAAAGGATTTTCAATCCCCTGCAGCAGTCAAGGAATTACTTTCCTCGGCAGCAGTCAAGATTCTTTTATCTCCAGCCATCCAGGATTCATCTATCCTCAGCAAGACAGCTCATCAGCTTACATGCGCATTCATCACATTCATATCATAAACATTGATATAACATGCATTGCATCATGCATCATGACATTGCATACAACTAACTCTTTACCTTTTCAGGAAAGATCAGTTAACAGACAAAGATCTTCATCTTCCGAGATTCTTTCTAGAAATAGTACAGATGTGACCCAGACATGGCGACATTCTGATACTTATTCCAGATTCATTCAGATGCAGTTTTACACGGACTCATCATCAGGAAACCCTACACCGGTTCCTTTTCAACTTCAACACTTCTGAAAACAGTTTACGGATTCTCCAAACACGGATGTTAATTTATCGCTTGTTCAGGCTCAACTTTTGAAAACAGTTTACGGACGCTTCCCAACAACGGATGCTGCTCTATTGCTTATTCAACCTCAACTTTTGAAAACAGTTTACGGAAACTTCCCAACAACGGATGCTGCTCTATTGCTTATTCAACTTCAAGATTTCTGAAAACAGTTTACGGGTTCTCCAGACACGGATGTTAACCTATCGCTTGTTCAGATTCTTCAACTTCTGAAAACAGTTTACGGATTCTCCAAACACGGATGTTAATCTATCGCTTGTTCAGGCTCAACTTTTGAAAACAGTTTACGGACGCTTCCCAACAACGGATGCTGCTCTATTGCTTATTCAACTTCGCAACTTTTGAAAACAGTTTACGGACGCTTCCCAACATGGATGCTGCTCTATGGCTTATTCAACTTCAAGACTTCTGAAAACAGTTTACGGATGCTTCCAGATACGGATGTTAATCTATTGCTTATTCAGACCCTTAGTTCAGAGACGTTCCAAAACATGGATACCTTTCTGATACTCACCCACTCACCAATGACATACAGTTCAACAAACATTTCCAGATGGCATCTTTAAGACCATCCTCCTACCAGCAACTTCCAGATGGAATCTCTAAGCCCATCCCTCGATAAGATTCTGTCACATCCCTAGATGGCATCTCTAAGCCCATCACCAAATGGCATCTTTAAGCCCATTCCCTCTACCATCACATCACCGAGTGCAAATTTTTTGGGCACTCTAGTGTCCAATCTCTTTTTACCCTCGAGTCGCGAAAGGCAAACTTGCCAATCTAACTCTTCAGGTTCAAGAAGATTGAACAGGGGCAACTGTTGTACCCCAAAATTTGCCCTCCTATTTTTCCACAAGAAATCACAGCTTCGGGTTTTCCATGACTTTTCAGATTGGCGTAAGAATCAGTCAAACAAACTTTTTCTTATCAGTCTATCCAAATTAGGGTTTTCATGGACTCTGGATCAGTCAAACAGATTATCAGGGTTTTGGTTAATTTGTTTGAGTTTGGCTCAGGCTGTGATCAGGCAGGCGCTTCTGTGAAAATTAAATCAAGAACTAGGGTTTGTGCGCGCATTCTCAGAAAGAATTAATTCTACAGTTCTTTTCAATTTGCTCTGGGATATGGACCGAGGCTGTTGATTGAGAGTTTGAAGTATTGGTCTAATCAGTAAAAGGAAAGGACATATGGGCATTTATTGTGATTGACTGTGCATTGCTATGGTTAATTGGAGCGCCGGGTTTATTATTGATTAATGCTAAGTGGCAAGACTACAGTGTTTGTTAATTATTTATTTTATCTAAGTTAGAATAATTGGATCTACTTCCAGTTATTTTAATTTAAGAAAGCTTAAATAATTAAATGGACAGTTGAATTGAAAAAAGAGATTAATTGACAAAAGAGCTTTTATTTATTTTTAATTATTAGTACAAATGTTATTTGAATACATTTACAGTATTTACAAATAATGTTATTACAAATAATTTGAAATAAAATAAAGCTATCCTAAAGTTTCCTAAGTCTTCATCTTCCACTGACGCTCCCCATTGCTCAATTAATTTTTATCTACAAAAAAAAAAGAAAAGGAATAAGTCAAATGCAGATGAATTTAATTAAAAAGGCAGACAAATATTTAAAACTCATCATTAAAATAATTGGCCGGAATCAGTTGTTCACCCTCTCTTCAAATCACAAGAAATACTCTTGGTTCACAAAGAGGGATAGAAAATGTTTGCAAGCAATTAAATGCACAAAGCTACATGGAAATATACAAGGCTGCACAAATTGTCAACCAAAGAGGCAAACTAAACAGCCAAATGAATAAACCAACCAAGTTGCATTGTCAAACTAAAAAGCAAAGTTGTCAACAAAATGCCAAACAAACAGCATGTACAAACTACAAAGTTCAAACTGAACTGCACAATGCCTAACCAAGTGCAGAACTATCCAAAAGAGATGTCAACCAAGAACTGTCAAAACTGCCTACAAGCTAGCTAAAGCAAGACAGAAAAGCAGGAAGTATGCAGAGGAAAGATAATATGCAAGCAATGTTCAAATATTCATCATTTCCCAAGCCAAGACTTTTTCAGAGCATAGTACATTATAAGCAATAAACAATGCTTTTCTGTAGAGAGAGAAAAGAGAGAGAGAGAAGAAGCTTACAGGCTTAGGCTTAAAGATATAAACAACAGTTCAGAACAAAACAAAAGGAAAGGCAGAATAGCACATAACAGAAATAACACAGACTGTGTCAAACGTTCAAACTGCCTCAAAAAACCTGTTACATAACACATGCCACAAAACTGCATTAAGGGCTTCAAGCCTAACCTGTTTCATATACAAGCTTCAAGCCTAACCTGTTTTCCTCCAAGCCATACAAGCACATCAAGCTTCAACCTGCATAACCAGCCTGAAGCCTAAAACTTCAAACCTGTTAAGCCTAAGCCATCAACTTGCCTCAAGCCAGTTTCAAACTAACAAACCTCTACACAAGCCTGAAGCCTGCTAACACCTCAAGCCAACAAAACATCTAGCCTCAAAACCTGCCTTGCATCCTGTCAAACCTCCCAAACTGTGTCAAAAAACCTCTAAATAGAACCCCTTTCAAAAAACCTATGTAAAACTATACAAAACTACAACAAAGTCCTGAAACCTATTAAGCCTCAAACCAGAAACCAGTACATCAAACCAGAAAAGGCCATACAAATCCAACCACGAAACCAATCCAAACCCTTAAAGCTAAGCTCATCACAGGGTCCAATAAGACAACTCAGAATCAATACCAAGAAGCTCATCACAAAACTATCAAAAAGCTAACAAATACTCAGATTCAAGCATCATCATCATACAGAAGCAAGCAAAAGAGAGGAAAAGAAGCGAGCAAGCCAGGGTTTTCAGGGATATCATCATAAAACCAAAGGCAAAATACAAATACCAGGAAAAGCAAAGCCATCATCACACTCCCTCGCCTTCAGCTGCCTGAGACACGCCTCCAAGTCCACTTCTCCTCCTCTCCAAGCAACGAACCCCAAAGGTAGTATCTCTACCTTTTTCTTTTCACACCTCACAAGAAGCAAATAATAATCAAGGAATCAGAACAAGTAAAACGTGAAAAAAAATGGAAATCTGAAAACCCTAAAAATGCGTTAAGACAGAAACAAGGCTACCTTTTTTTAATCGTGGCCTGAATGATCTTAAGGAGGAAGAAGTGGAGGTTGCATTCTGTCAGCTGAGACGGTAGGGGACGTCAGTGGCTGGCTCAAGGAGAACGAAGGAAACGAAGAAAGATGGAAGCGGAGCCTCTGTAACCTTTGTTTCTTAACCAACAAAGTCAAACCCTAAACAAATGTGCAAAAATGTATCCGGGCCTTGCCCCAACCAATTGCCTTAAGCCCAACTCAAAATCTGGCGCGTACCCCCCCTCTGATTCCCTTTGCAAATCATTTTGGGCCCAGCTTTCCCCTCTAAGGCCCATTTAACCTTTTATCCATTTTTTTATTTATTTCAAACTAATATTATTTTCTCTATCACTTTATTTTTTATAAATAACTTATATTAATATTTTTGCTAAATAAAAATGATATATTGTTTTCTTTCATATATTAAGATTTCCTAGTAACAATACTTTTTTTCTTACACTTAAAATAAATAAAAAAATATATTTTTTAAGTTAAACAATTTTCTCTTTTAAAACTTCTTTTTTTTGTTTCAATTAAACCTTGTGTAAAACATTTATAGAGAATACATAAAAAAATAGATATTGTTTAAGGTTAAACATTTCCTCTTTATTTTATTAAACCTTTTGTTTATATAACATTAACAAAAATGCAAAAAGAATAAAATACTTAATAAATATATTAGGTTAATATTTGCATCACTTGTAAATAATCATATACACTTACACAAATACTTTTGATACATTGCTTTTATCCTTGTACATTGCTACTTTGATATTGAGAATGCGATTCGATTTGGTTGTAAATATTATTTGGACACTACTATCCTGATAAGACTCATCCCCATTTGTAAATATTTGTACCCCCACTCCCGGATACTTATTTGTAATAGCTTAGACTTTAAATTCCCGCAATTTATCGCTTTCTATATACTGTATAGTAATTAGGGTTTGTATGCGAAGATTCAAAATCAACCGCTAGATAACCTAATACAAGACAAATGCATGAAAATCAATACACCAATCACACTTGCACCCCTAGGGTAATCCCGCTTGTTGCCTTCTAAAATGGGCCATGCTTGCATGTTGAGTTTCTTTGGCAAAACAAAACAAATCAAATGATCATAGTCCCTCGATGACGCTTTCGAAGTTGCCTAAAAAATGATCAAGTCCCTTAAAGGAAAAATTGCCAAAGACACTTGGCACTATTGCATTCATGGTCCATAAGATGACCCGCGCCCGTCCCGTTAACATCCTAACACAAGATTGTCCACCAAATACAATGGTGGAACAATACTGTTAAAAGGGTTAAAACATAGGAAAAATCTTTGAGTAAATTTAGGGGTAGACAACTCTTATTTACTTGATCAAACATGCAAAACACACTTGCCTACTTTCAAAACACACTCCATAACACAACTTTCAAAACAACTTTCAAAACCTTGAAACATCTTTTCAAAAAGACAAACACCTTTTGTAAAACATTCGAGTAAAGAATTGTTACAAGGGTTGCCAAGACAAGGCATCTTTTTCAAAACATTTTCAAAACACACACACATACCACCATTTCAAGCAATTGAAAATCAAAGGCAAGTGATCTAAAACAAGTAACTAAGAGCCCATGGATAACCATGGATGAAAAGGGTGCTAATACCTTCCCTTTTCATAATCTACCCCCCGAACCCACGAAAACATCTTAAAGGTTTTTCCTGTGCTTTTTAACCTTTCCTTTAGGATAAAATAAAAAGTCGATGGCGACTCTTGCTAAACCGAACAAGTGCGAATACAAACGCAAAACCTCAAGTCAGTTCTACCACCGTATCACACCATCCAAAAGTGATTGCCGAATCTGAAAGAGAAACTAAATGAGTATCAGAATGGCATTCGTGTTTGAAGCGTATCTGAACCGTATCTGAAAGTTGCAACTGAATGAGTATCCGAATGGCGTCCGCGTCTGAAGCATATCTATACTGTATTTGAGAGCTGAATGAGTATCAGAATGGCGTCCGTGTCTAGAGCGTATTTGTATTGTATCTGAAGGCTGAATCTGAATGAGTAAAAGAATGGCATTCGTGTCTGGAGCGTATCTGTGCTGCATCAAGAGCTGTCTTTGAATGAGTATCAAAATGGCATCTGTATTTGATGCGTATCTGGACTGTATCAAAAGTTGAATCTGAATTAGTATCAGAATGGCTTCCGTGTCTGGAGCGTATCAGAACTGTATCTGAAAGTTGCAATTGAATGAGTATTAGAATGGCATCCGCGTTAGGAGCGTATCTATACTTATATGAGAGCTGAATGAGTATTAGAATGGCGTCCTTGTCTGGAGAATATCTGTACTGTATCTAAAGGTTGAATCTGAATGAGTAACAGAATGGCATCCGTGTCTGGAGCGTATCTGTGTTGTATCAAGAGGTGTCTTTGAATGAGTATCAGAATGGCATCTGTATCTGGTGCGTATATGGACTGTATCAAAAGTTGAATCTGAATGAGTATCAGAACGACTTCCATGTCTGGAGCGTATCTGAACTGTATCTGAAAGTTGCAACTGAATGAGTATCAGAATGGCATTCGCGTCTGGAGCGTATCTGTACTGTATCTGAGAGCTGAATGAGTATCAGAATGGCGTCCGTGTCTAGAGCGTATATGTACTGTATCTGAAGGCTGAATCTGAATGAGTAACAAAATGGCATCCATGTCTGGAGCGTATCTATGCTATTTTAAGAGCTGTCTTTGAATGAGTATCAGAATGGCATCCGTATCTAGTGCGTATCTGGATTGTATCAAAAGTTGAATCTGAATGAGTATTAGAATGGCTTTCGTGTCTGGAGCGTATCTGAACTGTATCAAGAGGTGTCTTTGAATGAGTATCATAATGGCATCCGTATCTGGTGCGTATCTGTACTGTATCTGAAGGCTGAATTTGAATGAGTAACAGAATGGCATACGTGTCTGGAGCGTATCTATGATGTATCAAGAGCTGTCTTTGAATGAGTATCAGAATGGCATCCGTATCTGGTGCATATCTGGACTGTATCAAAATATGAATCTGAATGAGTATCAGAATGGCTTCTGTGTCTTGAGCGTATCTGAACTGTATCTGAAAGTTGGAACTGAATGAGTATCATAATGGAATCCGCGTCTGGAGCATATATGTACTATATCTGAGAGCTGAATGAGTATCAGAATTGCGCCCGTGTCTGGAGCGTATCTGTACTGTATCTGAAGGCTGAATCTGAACGAGTAACAGAATGACATCCGTGCCTGGAGCGTATCTGTGCTGTATCAAGAGCTGTCTTTGAATGAATATCAGAATGGCATCCATATCTGGTGCGTATCTAGACTGTATCAAAAGTTGAATCTGAATGAGTATCAGAATGGCTTCCATGTCTGGAGTGTATCTGAACTGTATCTGAAAGTTGCAACTGAATGAGTATCAGAATGGCATCCGCGTCTGGAGCGTATCTGTACTATATCTGAGAGCTGAATGAGTATTAGAATGGCGTCCGTGTCTGGAGCGTATATGTACTGTATCTGAAGGCTGAATCTGAATGAGTAACAAAATGGCATCCGTGTCTGGAGCGTATATGTGCTGTATCAAGAGGTGTCTTTGAATGAGTATCAGAATGGCATCTGTATCTGGTGCATATCTGGACTGTATCAAAAGTTGAATCTGAATGAGTAACAAAATGGAATCCGTGTCTAGAGCGTATCTATGTTGTATCAAGAGCTATCTTTGAATGAGTATCAGAATGGAATCCGTATCTGGTGCGTATTTGGATTGTATCAAAAGTTGAATCTGAATGAGTATCAGAATGGATTCCGTGTCTGGAGCGTATCTGAACTGTATCTGAAAGTTGCAACTGAATGAGTATCATAATGGCATCCGCGTCTCGAGCGTATCTGTACTGTATATGAGAGCTGAATGAGTATTAGAATGGCGTCCTTGTCTGGAGAATATACGTACTGTATCTGAAGGTTGAATCTGAATGAGTAACAAAATGGCATCTGTGTCTGGTGCGTATTTGTGTTGTATCAAGAGGTGTCTTTGAATGAGTATCAGAATGGCATCTGTATCTAGTGCGTATATGAACTGTATCAAAAGTTGAATCTGAATGAGTATCATAATGGCTTCCGTGTCTGGAGCGTATCTGAACTGTATCTGAAAGTTGCAACTGAATGAGTATCAGAATGGCATCCGCGTCTGGAGCGAATCTGTACTGTATCTGAGAGCTGAATGAGTATCAGAATGGCGTCCGTGTCTGGAGCGTATCTGTACTGTATCTGAAGGCTGAATCTGAATGAGTAACAGAATGGCATCCGTGTCTAGAGCGTATCTGTGCTATTTCAAGAGCTATCTTTGAATGAGTATCAGAATGGCATCCGTATCTGGTGCGTATCTGGACTGTATCAAAAGTTGAATTTGAATGAGTATCAGAATGGCTTCCGTGTCTGGAGTATATCTGAACTGTATCAAGAGGTGTCTTTGAATGAGTATCAGAATGGTATCCGTATCTGGTGCGTATCTGTACTGTATCTGAAGGCTGAATCTAAATGAGTAACAGAATGGCATCCGTGTCTGGAGCGTATCTGTGTTGTATTAAGAGCTGTCTTTGAATGAGTATCATAATGGCATCTGTATCTTGTGCGTATCTGGACTGTATCAAAAGTTGAATCTGAATGAGCTGGTCGAGTAGATATTTGTCCTGTCTGGTTTCAGGTATTAATCTTTTACCTGAGAAAGATAGTTTTACTGACTTGTTACAGGTGTTAATCTGGAACTTGAAAAGGTTGGTCGACGAGATAGTTGTCCTGTCTGGTTTCAGGTATTAATCTCTAACCTGAGAAAGAAAGATAGTTTTCCTGGCTTGCTACAGGTATTAATCTTCAATCTCTTCATGTAGATAGTTTTCCTGGCTTGTTACAGGTATTAATCTGGAACTTGAAAACTGTTGATGGTAACCATCTATTGATCGATCTTTCCTGAAAAAGGTAGAACGTTAGTTGTATGCAATGTCATGATGTATGAAATGAATGATGTCAGGATGTTCTCAAAATAAATGAGATTGTGTTGTATGCACTTATCATGTATGTAAATAGGATGTATGAAATGTTTAATGAATGTATTTTTGTCTGGGAAAATAAATCCTTGACAAATGTTGGGGAGTCATTAAATCTTGGACTGTTGTTGAAGAGTTGGTGTGTCTTCAAAATTTGCTTAGAATGTTTCCACCGGGGATTCCTGTTTGTTTGAGAACTCCGTTGGGGAATATTGAAAACTCTATGGGGAGTATGTTTATTCCTGCTTGGGAAAAGAGTTTAGGAGTCTTAGTCGTCCGTTGCTCTACTGGGGAGTCGAAGTTGAACTGATATCTGGTCGGGTCCAGGTTTTACAGTAACTTGCTGGGGATTGTAGAGTAGTCTACTGGGAAAAGGGAGTTGTGGTCCTTTGATTTGTAGTAGTCAGAGAGGCAAACTCAAGTTGGGGAATCCCACCGTTTGTTGGGGAAATAAAACCTGTTGTCGGTCCCCTGGAGAGGTGACAACTTCGTTGGGGGAAGTCTTCGAGGATTCTTGAGGTTGTTTCAGTTGGGGAAAGGTGTTCAGAGATTAAACTCTTGCTGGGGAATCATCCTATGAGAAGGACTTTTGGGAGACTTGTCATTGCCCCTAGTAGCGAATGCTTGTGGCATTGCCAAAAAGTTTGATTGTACGCAACCCTTTGATGGGATTGACACTCAATGTCCCAAGTGACGGAGATGGAGACCTGCCCCTGGTTACTCTACACTTCTTTGAGAGATTTCCTGGAATATTGAATGGACTGCCCCAGGTGTGTTGGATAGTGACATGTCATGCCCCCTTGTTGATACGAGATTTATCAATGGAAGTGTCATCCTTTTTGAAGTGATTTTGTTCACTGAGAGGGCTTTTGTTCATCGAATATTCGTTGTGTGAATTTCTCCGCTGTCAAACAAATAGCCATATGCAAACAGTGATATTCAAGTAATTCAAAGTTTATGTTTGTCTTGAAATTTTGAAAATGCGTTTTAGCGAGTAAAGAAATTTTTTAAGAAAAAAATTCAAACTCAAGATTTAGAGTAAAGCCTTACAGGAGTCAGGATACCTTTTGTAACAATATGCTTTCGAACTAACCCATGCTTCAATTAGGACTTTTGAAGGGTTGTAACGTGGCTTGGTTCACGCTTTAAGAAACAAAGGATAAAGGCTCAAATGTATTTGTACCCACCCATTCTTCGTGATGTTCTTCAATCCTAAGCTCAGTTAATTGTATTTTTGAACTCCAATTGAGTCTGGGACGACGTTTTGGTGATGGTTCAAACAAGTTAAGTTTGTTGGAAGGTAGTCATTTTTGCAACATCTTTTTTTCATGTTGTTGAGGATTTGTAGTGACCTCTTTTTGATTTTTATCCCTGATTTTTGCCTGACTGTTCTCGTTTTGAGATTACAGTCAGCGGGATGCCCTAGTTTTCTTAATTCTCCTTTGTAGGTTTTGACTTAGTGGGCTTTTCTTTTTGAGAGATAATGACTGCATATGTGATTGGGAACCATCACCGTCTTTTGATTCCAGAGAAATGTTTTAATGTCATTCGTTGTATTTACGAGATGAGAGTTTGCGGCTAAACGCGCATTTGAATTAACTGAGAGACTACCTTGCCCCGGGTTTTGATTAAAGGTTTCAATTTGTTAAAACAGAGAACTTCTACTTCTTTGGCTCGAAGGGGTTGACTAGGGATTATCTTCCTTATAACTCCAGTGTTTAGGATTTGAAAGAAATGCCTGTACATCGTCAGCAAGGTACGTTCAAAAGCATACTGTATGAGATTATGGCATTGTTTTCGTCATTCTCCCTCTAAAGGCTTGTAACTTTTTGCAAGAGTTAAATGTCATAAGAAGCATAAAAAGCATAGTTTAAATATAGTGAAAATAAAAGGTTGAATTCAAGACAAACATATGCAATGCATTAATGAAACAGAGTTTGACATTAATAGATAATTGTTTGAATAACAAAAGAAATTACAATTGAAAATTCAAAATGAACAGAAGCCTCTTTTTCTAAACTTGTCACTTTAGATGGTGAGTCTTTGAAGGATGACATAAGAACTCAGTCTGACCATCTTGTGTGAACTCTAGTGCTCCCTCGTCGATCAGGTCTTGAATTTTATTTCTCAACGTCCAACAACTATTGGTGTCATGTCCTGGGCTGTTGGAGTGGTACACACATCTTGTATTTGGATTGGACCTTGGGGAGGTTGTGTTGGGATTCTGAGGAGGGTTTCTTAATACAACCAGCTTGGCCTCCAACATGTGTTGCAGTGCTTGAGACAATGACATGTTGATTTCGGTGAAGCGTCTTTCAGATGTATTCCGCCTACGCCGATTACCCTGTTGGCGAGATTGTTGTTGGGCTCGTGACGCAGAAACAAATTGGAAAGGTGCACTCTCGGCTCCTTGTCTCATGAGAGGCTGAATGATGATTTGATCCCCAATCCTAGGTGTTTGCCTCATTTGGTTACATTCATCCCGACGAAGCTTGTTGATGAGGATCCTCAGCTCTTCTTGTCCTTGTGCCAGATTTTAGATAAGAGCCATCTGGCCCACCAGTTGTCCCATCATTTGGACCTTCATTATGGCTATCTCGGTTTGTAGCCGTTCCAACTGGTCATCTTTGTTGCCCTCGGGATTCCCCATGGTCGTGCCCCTAGTGAGGAGAGCCTTGACTTCTTCTTGCCCCTTGGATAGGTTCAAGAACATCTCTTGAAGTTGAGCATTTTGAGCCTGGACGTCCTTGATAGTCTGCTCTAGAGCCATCTCTACTGAAATAAATAGTAGGAAGATAAGGAGACATGTACGGGAGAAACCTGTCATGACATGATGCATGATATGTGGATGCATGTTTTCAAGGATCTCACGGAGTAAAGACAAGAAAGTGTTAGAAGTTGAACTTCGATCAACAACTTTGATTGGAGAACTTTGCATCGGTGGATGTCCTTCCACGAGAATTAAGCTCACCATGTCAAGTGGGTCATAGCCCTTGACTCAAGTTGTTGTACTTGACTTTTGACAGTGTTTGGTCAGAGGAAAATAAATCCTCTTGCCCCCTGCTAGACGTTTGGTTCATCATAACCTGCATCAAAGACCATCGAGATCCTTGAAATGGTTATTCAAAATGCTATGGTATGATGTTATGATGTTATGTACAGATATGCGAGGTAAGCAAATTTATATACAAATAATCATATTCACACAAAGAAAACAAATCCTTAGTTTTAGTCTTGCATGGAGTTTGTAGGTAAGTACCCTTTTGAAGTTTAGTTGGCTCAACCTGTCCTATTTAATAGTAACCGGGTTCTAAGGGGTATCAATATCACTGATCTTTCCCCCAAGCTTCGTTCAATAGGCAATTAAGTCACAACCAAACAAAACTGAAGAGTCAAACCTCAATGAGTGTAGCATCGAGTATCAACCAATTCTGTGATATGGTGGGAGAACTGACTTGAGGTTTTGCGTTTGTGTTCGCAAATGTTGCGGTTAGCAAGAGTCGCCACCGACTTTTCTTTTATCCAAAAGGAAAGGTGAAAAGGTACAGGAAAGACCTTTGAGATTGTTTGTTGAGTTCGGGGGGTAGATTATGAAAAGGGAAGGTATTAGCACCCTTTTCATCCATGGTTTTCCACGGGCTCTTAGTTACTTGCTAGATCACTTGCTTTTGTTTGAAATCATGCTTTGTGGTGTGGGTTTTGAAAGTATTTTGAAAATGTAACTTTGTAATGATTCTTTTTTCTATAAGAACCTTACAAAATGTTTGTTTTGAAAACAGTTCAAAGAGGTGTTTGTGAGGTGTTTTTGAAAGTGATTTTGAAGAGGGTTTCCTTTGTAATGGATCTCGTTTCTATAAGAACGCGTACAAAGTGTTGTCTTTTGAAAATGTTTCAAAGTGAGAGTGTTGGTGTATAAAATGTTTTTTTGTTGTTGTGAGCAAGCGAGCAACTGAGAGCGAACCTACCTACTAAAAAGGTCTTAGATGTTCTTTTCCTCCTTCTTTAGATGTTGCTATCTTACCTTTGATTTGGTAAGAAGCCCCATCGTTGGATGTGAAGGGACAGGCGTTGGGACATTTGTATAGTCATAGAAGGCAACATATGGGACGTTTTAATAATTTCGTTTTAGGGACTAGATTGTTTACGGAAGGCAACATCGAGGGTCATCGAGGGATTGCGATCTTTTATCGAGGGTCTTTTGCTAAAACGCCCATGTTCGAGGGACATGACTATTTTCCGATAGGTAACAAGTGGAATTACCCTAATGGGGTAAGTGTGAAAATGTGTTTTATTTACATGCATTTAGTCTTTGATTAGGGTGTACTATTTGTTGGTTTTATCTTACCATACATCCTAGTTACTAACATTTATATAAAGCAATAAAAATGCAGGAAATAAATATCCTACACTATTACAACCATATTGAAAGGTAAGAAAATATAAAGGCAAAAAACAAAATAAAAGAAAGGAAAATGAGCTTTTCGACCCAAGCTGTAGCACCCTTCGACTTGCATTTTGTTGGCCTCCTTCGATTGGGGCTAGCACCAGTGAGGTCATGGCCTTCGATTGGATAAGTATGTGTATGGCGAAGCCTTCAGGTTCTGCCTTGTTGCCTTCTTCGACTGGAGGTTGAAAGAAGTGAGGGAATGCCTTTCGACTGAGCCTGGAATCAGTGAAGACATGCTTTTCATCTGGGCCTAGAAGTCAACATGGTTTTCCTCTAGGTTGTCTCTTTCGTTTGACCTGGAGAAAGAGGGTAAAAGCCCGAAGCTTTGTTTCCTATTTACTGTTTCCTGTTTCTTTCAGTTAAAGCATTAAATGGCAACATGGCCTGAGGCCATGCTAGTATTTTTCTTGTAAACAATTTAATAGTTAAAGCAAGTTCAGGTAAACAGAAAGCAAAACGAAAGGGTTAGCTCTAAAAAATATATTAAAAGGGTGGAATCAAAAGGAACAGTGGTATGTACATGTTTCAAACGAAAGGGAAAATTACTATGCCATGAAGCAAAAAGTTCAAAGGTATGAATAACTTACCTCGCTTCAGGCCTTGAATGGATGTGGGACCTTGAGTGGAGGCCCAGGATGCTGGATTCGAAAGAGGGGGTCAATAGCTGTGCTTGGAACACTGGACTCGAAGGAAGAGAAAAAGCAAGTGTGATGCTTCTTCAATTCGAAGGAGACTGAAGTGTGGTTGTTCTTCAGAGTCGAAGGAGATGAATGTGATTCTGGGATTTTTGTGATTTCTCAAGTGTTGATGAACTTGAGAGTTTTGTTGTGTTTGAGAAAAATTAGGGGATTCGTTCCTCTAGTCCCAAAGATCCTCCCTTAGCTTTGCAAAAATTCCTCTATTTATAGAGAAAAGAATGGACATGTTTTCAATAGCCAGCCTTGCAAAACAATAAAATAATAGGTACCGTGAAAGGTACAAGTGGGGGGCCTAATGGAAGTTGATCAGACTTGTGCCTCTAACCCTGCTTTTTGTTCAGATGAAATTCAGGTGGAAAGCTGCTTTTGTGATAAAAGTACTTTCTATGAAAAGAAAGGGTATGTAGCCTTCAACCAAAGATAGTATTATCCAAAAGACAAAGTTTAAAACCCTTGTATAAACCTCTGATTATGTAAAGATTCAGAAGCAACATAGCCTGGCAAATGAGATTTGGTCTTGAGTCGAATGAAAGAATGAGATCGAAACGAACTTGTTCGAAGGAAGCCTTTGCCTCAGTCGAAGCTTGTGGTCGAGACAAGCTTACTCGAAGGAAGCTAATGCCCAGTTGAAGCTTGGATCGAAACAAACATATTGCCCAATCGAAAGCTCGTGTTCGAAGAAAGCATGTTGCCCAATCAAAGCATGTGGATCGAAACAATCATAAAGAAGAGTCATTGCCTTTTAGCGTGAGGGAAGTTCCTGGCTTCTGAATTGAAGGGTGTTCCTTCAAGGGAAGCAAGGACTTAGTCAAATCTTGTATGAAGATATCTCTTGGCTCAAATGAAACTTGTGAGAGGCAAAGTCTGCAAGAGGCCCTTGGTGCAAGTGGATTCGAAGGAGGTTTCAAATCCAAACGAAAGATGTACCTAAGTTGCATTCGAAGGAGGTTCCAAATCCAAAAGAAGGATGTACCTAAACTTTCATTCGAAGGAGGATTTAAGTTCAAAATGAAGGACATGCCCAAGTTGCATTCGAAGGAGGCTTAGAGTCAATCGAAGGGTGCTGGATCGAAGGAGACCTATTTTCCTCCAAATTTGTCAAAATGTTATTTTTATCTGTTATCTCCATTTTTGACAGTTTACTTTTAATTTTGGTATTGGAAAATCCCAATGCACTTGTTCAAACTTGAACCTTAAAATCCTTGTAAGAAAAACCTTGAGAATTGAGAGGGCACATTTTTGGGTACAACAATGACTGTCATTTTTTGTACGATCTTTTTAATGTTTTTATTTAAAGCTTCTACAACACCATTCATCTTCGGCCGATAGGGAGAATAATTGTGATGTTGAATCTTGAATTTCTTGCACAATACGGTGATCATAGTATTATTGAGATTTGTACCGTTGTAAGTGATGATCCTTTCGGGGATACCGTACTGGTAAATGAGATTTTTCTTGATGAAGCGGGCAACAACATTTTTGGTAACGGAAGCGAAGGAGGCTGCTTCTACCCAGTTTGTAAAATAGTCAATGGCCACTAGGATGAAGCGATGTCCATTGGAGGTTGTCGGCTTGATTTCCCCAATCATATCAATCCCCCACATAGCAAAGGGCCAAGGAGCTGTCAAGACATTCAGAGGAACATGAGGGATGTGCACCTTGTCGACATAAATCTGACATTTATGGCAGGTTCGAGAGTATTGATAGCAATCTGCTTCCATGGTAGACCAGTAATAGCCTGCCCGTAGGATTTTCTTTGCCATCGTATGCCCACTAGAATGTGTTCCAAAAGTGCCTTCATGTAATTCAGCCATGATCCCTTCAGCTTCAACCTTATCTACGCATCGAAGTAACACAGTCATGATTGCGTTTGTACAAGATGCCATTACTAAGGAAGAACTTAGCAGAAAATCTCCTTAAGAACTTCTTATCATTGATTGAAGCTCCTTTTGGATATTCTTGAGCCTCGAGATACCTCTTGACTTCGTGAAACCAAGGCTGGTCCACTACTTCTCCAGTATTAATCTCGTGATAGTGTGCTGGTTTATCCATTCGTTCGATGGTGATCTGGGGAGCCTCGTTATCCCAATTAAGTTTAAACATAGATGCCATTGTGTCTAGAGCATCTGCTAGCTGATTTTCTTCTCGCGGGAAATGCTCGAAGGTAATCTTCTCAAAATGTGGTAGCAATGTCAAAACATGTTCTTTTTAAGGGATAAGGTTTGGGTGTTTAGTGTCCCATTCCCCTTTTATCCTACTGATGACCAAAGTTGGATCTCCAAACACATCTAAAGATTTGATCCCCAAATCTATGGTAGCTCTGAGACCAAAGATGCAAGCTTCATATACCGCCATATTGTTTGTACAATTAAAGCAAAGTCTGGCATTAAAGGAAGTATGACACCCATCCTCAGATATGAGTACATCACCAATACCATTTCTGAGTGCATTGGAGGCTCCATCAAAGAACAGGGTCCACCGGGATCCTTGTTCAGGTCCGTCATATGGCCTGAATTCTTCACAGTTGTCTAATGTCATGATGTCTTCATCCGGAAAATCAAACTTCATGGACTGGTAGTCTTCCACAGCTTGGTGAGCAAGGTGATCGGCTAGTACACTGCCCTTTATAGATTTCTGGGTAGTATACTGTATGTCATATTCTGTCAGGATCATCTGCCATCTCGCTATTCACCCAGAAAGAGCAGCCTTCTCGAAGATGTATTTTATCGAATCCATTTTAGATTAACAAAGTAGTATGAGTCAGCATATACTGTCTTAGCCGGCGAGCATCCCAAACCAGAGCGCAACAAGTTTTCTCGAGCAGTGAATATCTGGTTTCACAGTCGGTAAACTTTTTGCTCAGGTAGTAAATAGCGTGCTCTTTTCAGCCAGACTTGTCATGCTGCCCCAATGCACACCCCATTGAGTTTTCTAAAACAGTCATATACATAATCAACGGTCTTCCCTCGACGGGTGGAATCAACACAGGAGGCTCTTGTAAGTATTCTTTGATTTTATTAAAAGCAACTTGGCATTCATCATTCCATTTGACTACTTGATCTTTCTTCAATAGTTTGAAGATTGGCTCACAAGTAGCTGTCAGATGGGAAATGAGTCTGGCAATATAGTTCAAACGTCCCAAGAACCCTCTGACTTCCTTCTCAGTACGAGGAGCGGGCATCTCTTACATTGCTTTTACTTTGGCATGATCGACCTCAATACCTTTGTTGTTGACGATAAAGCCTAGGAGTTTACCAGACCGTACCCCAAATGTGCACTTGTTTGGATTCAACCTCAGCTTGTACTTCTCCAGTCTTTCAAACAGTTTTTGTAAGTGATCAAGATACTCTTCTTCTATTTGCAATCTAGCTATCATATCGTCCACATAGACTTATATTTCATGATGTATCATGTCGTGAAATAAAGCTACCATGGCACGTTGATAGGTTTCCCCAGCATTCTCTAGACCGAATGGCATCATCTTGTAACAGAATGTGCCCCACTGCGTGACAAAGGTTGTTTTCTCCATGTCCTCGGGCGCCATTTTGATTTGGTTGTAACCTGAAATCCGTCCATGAAGGAAAACACTTTGTGTTATGCCGTATTGTCAACTAGGATATCAATGTGGGGGAGTGGAAAGTCATCCTTAGGGCTTATTCAAATCTCGGTAGTCCCCACACATCGCACCTTGCCGTCCTTTTTGGGCACGAGAACAACATTGGTAACTGGGGGTAAGAGGTGACAGCCAAGAATCCAGCGTTAAATTTCTTCATGACCTCTGCTTTAATCTTTTCTGACATATCAGGCCTCATTCAACTTACCTTTTGCTTTACTGGCGGACAATCTTCTCTTGTAGGCAAACGATGTACCACAATATCTTCATCAAGTCCTGGCATGTCTTCATATGACCAGGAAAAGACTTTGACATAATCATGCAACAGCTGGATCAGACGCTTCTTGATACTGGGCTCCAGGTTGGCACCCACTTTGACCTCTTTTTTATCTTCTTCGGTACCTAGGTTGATCGTATCCACAGGTTCCTCGTGAGGTTGAATGGTTCTCTCTTATTATTGTAGCAGTCTGGAAAGTTCCCCTGGTACTTCACAATCTTCCTCACCTTCATCTTCGTCTTGGTAGATCAGATTCTCAGAGTCACAAAAGGCCATAGCAGTATCGTTACCCATGGGATCCAGAATGGATGTATACCTGCATTGTGAGTGTGGGTGTGTGTAAGGGTATAGCTATCTTTGAAAGCTAGTAAAATGTAAAAGAAAAAACAATGAGCACAAAAGTTTGAATGTGAAAACGTCCATGATTCATTGATATCATATGAAGATGAAATAATAACCCTTACAAATGGACAATTGTGCCTCGGGTAAGACACAAGGTTTTAAGAGTGCGAATTGTTTTGAATATTACAGATCCAACAAAATGTAAAGATAAATTACTGAGGGATGAAAGTGATTGGGATGAAATCTCTGGCCTCCTAGTTGCTGAGCCCTGCATTGATGTTCAGAAATATCCATTCCTCTAGGTTGCAGCCATCTTCACCATCCTCTACTATGTTGACCTCACAGTTGCTGATCTTCAAGGGTGGCCCTCCAGCACGGGCACGGCGTACAACCTTTTGAGTACTTGAAGTGAAACCTAGGCCACACTTGTCAGACTTATACGGGATATCCGGAAGTTTCCCCCAGATGGTGCATCCACCTTCCTTTACCACAGCTTTGGCGTCCTTTAGTGATGACATCCGGAGTGGAGGTCTTGTAATCTTGGGAATCTGGGACACAATCTTGGTCACTGCCACCTCTTGGGGGACCTCTTCAAAGTGTTGAAATGGAGTTTCAATGAATTCACCGTCCAATTCCACATATCTGAAGGAATTGAGATGGCTGATCATGTATTCTTCCTCTCCATGGACAGTGATAATCTTCCCTTGAACCGGACACTTCAGCATTTGGGGCAATGTAGAGGTAACATTGCAAACATTGTGGATCCATGGTCGGCCTTGCAGACATGAGTAAGAAGGGCGAATATCCATTACATAAAAGGTTGAATTGAAAGTTTGAGTTCCAACCTTTATGGGAATGTCTACCTCCCCATGTACCATCCACTTTGAGCCGTCAAAAGCCCTTACCACTGTGTTGCTTAGCTTCAGAGTCAACCCCTCACAGTCAATTCTGTCAAGAGCTTTTTTGGGTAATACATTCAGAGATGAGCCTGTATCCACCAAGACATGGGCTAGAGTTGTTCCTCTACACTCCACTGAGACATGCAACGCCTTATTATGCTTTCTTCCCCTCGGTGTTAGATCAACATCTGAAAAACCTAACCCATTGTCCACAGTTAGACTGGCCACGTAGTCCTGAAATTGATCAGCAGATGTCTCTTGCGGTGCATGGGATGTTTTTAGGAACTTCACCAAGGCTTTCGCATGTGCCTCGGAACACATTAGTAATGCCAGCATGGAGATTTTAGAGGGAGTTTTCCCCAATTGTTCAACTACATCGTAGTCGCTCCTCTTTATAATTTTTAGGATCTCCTCCATTTCTTTCTTAGATGTCTCAGGGATAGTCAGTGATTGAGCCTTCGTCTGGACAAGCTCCACTTGAATACTCTTTCCTCGAGTCTCAGCAGCAGGAGTGTTGGTAGGAATGATAATAGGGGTTGTAACATCTTCGCCAATAGGAACACTTGCAGAGATGATTATGGGTATGGAAGTTACCTTCGGAGAAGCCACATGGATGATCACGGGTCTAGAAAATGCTTTTAGGGGAGGAATTTCTGGAGAAAAGATCCTACCACTTCGGGTAATTTTGCTAGTTCCAACAATATTGCTGATGTCAGAATCTTCTTCTTCGGAGTTTATCTCTTCGGCGGCTAACCAGTCTTGTTTGATGCCATGGTAGTAAATATTCCCTCCGTAATTCCACGACACGGTCTTGTCTGATTCATATGGGACTAGCCCATGCATTGTGACTATTAAAGGAGCTGCTTTCGGAACTGTTGTAATTCTAACGGGTCTTTTGGTGGAGACCCTGGAAGAATTGGCGGAAATGGTAATGCTAGAAATATCTTCAACAAGAATAGGTGAAACAAGAGTCTTTTCAAACAAAATCTCTTTGTTATCTATCAGGCACTGAATTCCTTCCTTCAACAAAGGACAGCCAAATGGTGAGGATAAGCAGAGATGGCAAACTTTATTACAGCCCGGCTACACACCGGCTTTCAACAAGTTTATCTTAATGGTCGGAAGTGGGGTCATGAGCTCGTCAACTGAGGTAACAAACAAATCTTCTTCAATGGCATTGGTATTGTGTCCATGTCTGGGCATAGGAGAAGAAATGACATTTGGCTTCTCGGGCGCATCAAACTCAATTTCTTTTGCTTCAATGAGGTCTTGTATCTTGTTCTTCAAGGCCCAACAGTTATTAGTATCATGAGCAGGACTTTCAGAGTGATATGCGCAACGGGCATTGGGGTGATAATGAGGAGATGTTGTGTTGGAGTTTTTCGGAGCTTCTTTCAAGGTTACCAAGTTGGATCTTAACAGATGAGGTAATACTTGAGACAAAGTCATGTTGATTCTGGTAAACTGCCTGACTGTCATTTCTACCCTTGGTTGATTATTTCTTTGTTGATCAGATGTAGGCTTTGGGATCATAATAACCCCCACCATTGGTCGGCGTTCGACTCTATCTTGGATTCCTTGCAGATATACATCAACTACCTCTTTCTTCCCAATGAAAGGCTTCCTTACAGCTGTAGAAGAAGATGTGTCTTTCTGGATTTTTCCATTCTTAATACTGACTTCTATCCTCTCTCTGGTCAATATCAGTTCAGTAAACCCTGCAGATGAACTTCCGATTAAATGATTGAAGAAGGGACCAGATAAGGTGCCTAAGAACATGTCTACCAATTCTCTCTCAGACAGAGGGGGTTGAACTCTTCCAGCCAAATATCTCCATTTTTGTGCATTGTCCTTGAAACCTTAATTGGAAACCATGGCCATACTCTGGAGTTGAGTATGGGTAGGTGCCAAATCAGCATTGTACTGGTATTGCTTGTAGAAAGCTGCAGCAATATCTTCCCAATTATGAACATTAGCCCTTTCTAGTTAGTAGAACCAGCCAAGTTGAGTTCCAGACAGACTGTCTTGGAAAAAGTGCACCCATAAGTCCTTATCAGCGGTATGGTGTTGAATTTTCCTTACATATGATCCGAGATTCATTTTAGGGCATGACACTTCATCATAATTGGCAAATATAGGCACTTTGAATTTAGGAGGAATCACAATCCCTGACACTAGTCCCAACTCCTCAAAGTCCATACCTGGAACCTTTTGGATTTCCATTGCGCTCAACCGCTCTTCAATATGTTTATACTTATCATCAGCTAGAGGGTACTATTCCTCAGAGTAGTCTTCTTCTTCTTCTTCTTCTTCTTCATCTTCTTCCGATTCTGACGGGACAACTGTTTCCTTTCCTTTCCCCTCTCCTTCACCGGATGTTGTTGCAAAGTCTAAAGTCCTTCTTGTCTTCCCATGAAATCTTCTTCCCATGTTTAAGACTCCGGTTACCTTCTTTGTTTTCTTTTTCATCTCTTCAGCCAGTAGAGTATTCAACTCTTCTTGCCCCTTGGCTAGGGTCATGAGCAACTATTGAAACTGCGTATTCTGATCTTAGAGATCTTTCACTATTTTCTCGAGATCCATCTTACTGAAATAAACAGTAGAGAGATGAGGAGACTTATTGCAAAAGACCTGTTTATGTTATGATGAATGATATGTGTATATGCAATGTTTTCAAGGATTTCAAAGATTCAAATTTTCTTTAGACGAAAAAGGAAACACACATTATATTAATAAGATATAGTTTGAGTACATCAATTCCCCTTGGGCAAAACAATACAAAACTCTAAGATAGAAAAGTAGTGTGCATCCTCTTTGGTGCAATGTAGGCATTCAAAGTCTGCTCCTCATGAAGTAGCCTAGTGAGCTCCAAAACCTTCTTCTCATTTGCGTAGAATTGGGCTTTGAAAGTATCTCACTCTCCTTTGAGTTGTATCCAATCCCTTTGTAGGTCTTCAAGAGATGTGGGCATGTCAGAATGTAGGATAGTGTATGGAACGTCTCCTTCCATGACAGGCTCAATGATTACCGGGAGAATGGAGAGGTAAGGCATCATAAGACTCTGAGCGCGAGTTCGTACCCATTTGAGGTAAGTCTCAAGAGGGATGGAATTCTTGTGCCCCAAAGTCTTGCTATCCACCTTGTTTAGCATCCTCCAATCTCGGATAAATCTCTAGAGAAGACCTTGATCGTCGTTTTCATAGTCTAATACCAAACATTGAATCAGCATCTCGTGCGGGCCATTCCTTCGGGCATAACCAAACTGTCTTAAGGCTAAGCAAGGGTTGTAGGTGATTCCTCCCCTAATTCCAAGTAGAGGGACATTAGGGAATTCTCCACAATGGTCAACAATGATAACATTCTCTTTGGATCGGGAGCACCAATGAATATCTGAATGTTTGAGCGTCATCAACCTTTGTGACCACCTTGAACCTTGCTCATTCTTTAAGACTGAATGGGGAAGATGGGAAATAAACCATCTTTCAAAGAGAGGAGTGCAACACATAAGGACACCTCTTTTCCTTATTGTGCGAGTGTGAAAAGAGTGTAGGATATCCCCTAGCAATGTAGGCACCGAGTTGCATGATATGAAGATTTTGACGGCATTCACATCTTTGAGTTGGTCAGGATTTGGAAACAAAACCATCCCATAGATGAGAAGAGCCACAATTTCCTCAAAGGCTTGTAAGTCTAATGAATTCCAACAGCTTTGGGCTTTCTCAAACAAGAACTTTGCTAAGAAGCCTTTGACACCACTCCTAGTTTCCCAATGAGTTGTGACATCAGATGAGTGCAAGTGTAGAGCTTGAGCAATCTCTTTTGGCTTTGGATCTCTTTCCGTACCGTTGAAATGTAGTTTATTGAGAATGAGAATCCTCAAGAGTTGGGAGAATTCTTCCAAACTAGGCACAAGTTGATAGTCGGGAAATGTGAAGCAATGGTGCAAAGGATCAAAGAACTGAAAGAGCACCTTCATCATGTCCTCATCTGTTTTTGAGGTGACCAAGTTGAGTAGACGTCCATGTATTTTGGTTAATGGAGAGTTCTCAGGAATCTTTGAAGCTAGCTCCTTAAGTTGTGGAGGATCTCTTACAAGGTTGACTTGAATAGTTTTCCTGCGAAGTGAATCCATATCCTACAAAACAAGAACAAAGGTGAATCCTCAAAATCCTTGAAATGGTTAGTGAATGTATATGATGTTCACGATGTTCATGATGTCCATGATGTTATGTACAAGTATGCATATACAAGCAAAGAAAACAAGTCCTTAGTTTGGGCTTGCATGGAGTTTTATAGGTAAGTACCCTCTTGAAGTTTAATTGGCTTAAACCTATCCTAGTAATAGTAACTGGGTTCTAAGAAGCTCAATATCACTGGATTGTTTCCTTGGTCATTGTTTCAGCTCAAGCCTATTTAATGGCGACCGAAATATCCCAAGAAACCAAACCTCAATGAGTTAGTATCGAGTATCTACCAACTTCGGATTGCACCAAAGCCGATCATCTCACTACAACCTAAAAAGCCAAGTTGGTCAAGTAAAGGTTCTAGAAGTTCATTAGTGCTTTATGACATCACTCAACGGCCCCGTATTCTCTTTGATTAACTCAAAGGCTACCGGTACCCACAAATATATTGCACTAATGTAGCTATTGCTTAAACCATGTCGGTATACCCCGCACAGTTTCCACAACGTATTGCTACTTACCTATAATGTATCCCAAATCCAGGTAGAGGTTTCAAACCCAAACATAGAACCATAATTTAAAGCATACAAATCAAGCAATGTAAGCAAATAAATATGATCTAAACCCTAAGGTAACCCAACTTTTAGAATTTTCCCCAGCAGAGTCGCCAGTTCTGTGATGTGGTGAGAGAACTGACTTGATTGTTTTGCGTTTTATCACAAAATGTTACAGTTAGCAAGAGTCTCCACCGACTTTTCTTTTATCCAAAAGGAAAGGTGAAAAATCCCAGGAAAGACCTTTGAGATTGTTTCTTGAGTTTGGGGGGTAGATTATGAAAAGGGAAGGTATTAGCACCCTTTTCATCCATGGTTTTTCATGGGCTCTTAGTTACTTGCTAGATCACTTGCTTTTGTTTGAAATTTTGCTTGGTGTGGTTTTTTGAAAGTATTTTGTAAAAAAGGCCATTGTTTAGACAATCTTTGTAATGATTCTAGTTCGTAAGAATGTATACAAAGATGTTTGTCTTTTTGAAAATGTTTTCAAGTTTGTAAGATGTTTTGAAATATGTGTGTGTTTATTTTGAAAATAGCAAGGATGTTTGTTTGAAATGGAGCAAGTAACCAAAAGTAATCTACCTACTCAAATGTCTTTCTTGTTCATTTTCTTTTCCTTTGATATTGTTGTCTTACCATTGATTTGGTAAGCAATCCTATCTTTGGATGTAAACGTGACGGGCATGGGTCATCGTATAGCCATGATTAGCAATGTTGCAAAGTATCTTAGCATGTTTTAAGGAACTAAGATCATTTTTGTAAGGCAACTTTGAATAGCATCATCGAGGGACTATGATCTTGTATTTGTTTGTTTTGCTAAGATACCTTTAAGTAAGTATTAAAATAATATGTCTAATAAATATATATATATAAAAAATGTATATCAAACTAATTATAATTTAATTTACAAGTTTATTAAACAAAGATAGTATATAACTAAAATAAAAAAAATATTTTTTATGAGGAAATAAAATAAAATAAAACAAAATATAATTTTTTATCAATTTTATATTTTTATGATTTTTTTTATTAAGAAAATATTATTAGGAAAATAAAATGAAAACAAAATTAAATAAATAAATGATAATGGGCCAGGGGTGCTGTAACAAATAGCAGGAAGGAGATTAGCAAAAACATAAGGCCCAATGTCTAGAAGCCCACGCTGCAAAAACAATAAAAAAAAGTGGAAAAAATATGAAAAATTGCAAAAGGCAGCGCCAAGGCTCGAACCCATGACATAGGACATTTTTGCATGCTGCCTTACCACTGGGGTGGCTGTACATCCGTTCATATAAGCAAAGGAATAAAAATGTATATTAAAACGCCCCTTGAAGGCAACTTCATCTTCAACCTTGGGCCATGGCCGGACCACCTGTAACTCTCTCATTTCTCCATGAAAATGGAAAGTCCAAACATGAAAATTATGGGGTTTCTTCCCACGAGTTCAAACATCTAACTTATGTAAACTAACAATCAAAGATCAGAGTTAATTTTTCTTGCCCTAATTCAAATCGAAAATTCTCTATACACAATGAATATAAATGAAATCTATGAACATGGTTGGCTTAATTGCAAGCATATCTACATTTTCTTTTCACAAATCAAGACCAAAGGATGCTTGTATGAAGAGATAGAAGTTTGACTTTTTACCTCTTTCAGTTGAGATCGTGAATGGAGTTTGAGAAAGTTTTGAGAAGGCCTGAGGATTTGTTTAGCTTGCCTGGACCTCCCTGAGTGTATTCCAATCTTTACTTTGCTTTAAAAGCTCCTGAATCTCCCTACTCAAGTCAACCTGCAAGCTTGAAATGTGAAAATGGCAGATGGAGAATTTGGAGTTACAATGAGGGGATAGTGGCCTGGAACACTTAGATATGATGTATGTTAAGTGGTTAGGTGATTAAAATTCAAAACACACGAGTGGTTTGTGAGATTGCTATGCAAGGTGCAAAACTGCAAGTTATGGAATATTTTTAGTGATAGAGTGTTTAGGAGAGTTTATGAGATTTTTCAATCGTGTTCTAGGTTGTAATGTATTTGTGTATAAGTATAGAAAAGGCTTGACATCAAGCTTCCTCAAGTTTCTCAGTTCTAGCCTTTTGGCTCTATTGCTTCCTTTTGAAGAAAAGTAAGGGGACAAGTCTCTATGTGTTGTACAAGCATGGTCTGGTCTGGTAGAGACTTCAGGCAAGTTGCTTTTGGCTTATAGAGTTTGTGTGTTCATAAATAACAACTTCAAAGCTCAAGGAGTTGACAATTGCAAAAGTTGTGCTTTATCAAAATCGAAATGACACCTTTGTGCCAAAAATGAAATTAATCTTGTACAATGGAATCAATGCTTGACCTAAAGCTTCCAACATCTGTGAAATCATTTAATTATGGAGTGAGAAACAAGTTTGAGGCCTGTAAAGCAAGTATTATGCAGCCTAGGTTTGGATTTGAATTTTGGTTCATCATGAAATGGCTTGAAATCAAAGTGAGAAATTGCCAACTTCATCTCTCCGATTCTCCCTACTCAAGAATGATCTCAAGGAGTTCTTGGATATTTTGGAAAGCTTGCATTGTTCTATGCAACCTATATTTTAAATGCTTTCAAATATTCCCCTTGGAACTATGTGGAAAATGGGCATGAAGTTAGGTTAAAAAATCTGCCTAATTAGGGCAAAATTTCACTAAGTTATTTTAGTCCATGAGCATGTATTCACAAAATTATATCTTGAGATCCAAGCATATTTAGGAGAAATTGTGTGAAGCAAAGTTTTATATTTCATGGAGATCTACAACTTTCATGTTGGAAGTTTCCTTTTAATCATCTTGCATCATGGTGATAATTTGGCTCAAAGTTGAGAAAAAATAAGAAATTTTCTATACTTAGAAAATTTTCTAAGTTAGAATTTTTCAACTTTTCAAAACCAAAACTTAAACCCTTGCTTTCTTGATGAACAAGTTTCATATTTTGACATGTTTTGATAAATTATGATCTTTCGCACTTGAACTTGACCAAAAAGTCAAAGTTTGACTTTTCAGTGTATAGTTGACTGAAAAATTCATCTGTCAATCCAATGGATTTGCCATGTTTTGAACCATGTCATTAGGTCAAGATGATGCAATTGAACTCTTGAGGTCATGCTTTAAACTAATTGACCATTTTCTAAGTCAAAAATCAGAACTTGCCCTTTCTCAATCAAAACCCTAATTTTGACCATTTTGATGATTTGATCAAATTTCTTGAGGAATTGTAATCCAAGCTTTATCAAATGATACATATGGGTTTAAAATATTGATGTGGATAAAAAATTATAAAGTTTGACTGTAAATTGGCCATGGTTGACTTTTTCCCTAATACAACTGATTTTTAGGTCAACTGTCCAATTGACTGATCAAAAATGTGATTCAAAGCTTGAAACTTGACATGATTAATCTTGGGGGTCCATGATGTTATTTGAAAGTCATATGAAGCATTTATAGTCCAAAAATACTTGTGCAAACTCAAACCCTAATTTTGGTCATCAGCGCATGAGGAGGTGTCTTGAGCTGATCAAAACCTAATGCAGTCTTGAGTCCAAGAGATCTTATGAGGAAATTCTTGATAAGTGAGAGGGAAAATTTTGGGGTACAACAATGGCCTCGCGAAAAATTTATATAAACTGTACAAAGTTTACCTTGCAAAAAACACAAAAAATAGCAAGCACTGAGTTTTCAAGATTACATGGTCAATTCTCAACGAAAACAAAAACTGTAAAAAATGTGAGATTCAGAGAGATGAGGAGAGTAGGTTAGGAACTTATTTGAAGAAAAATGAATGAGTAATATACCTGAATGGAGTATGAGGGAATAGATTTGAAACTGGACTTTTACAGTACAATTTAGGACTCCTCAAGGATTGATTCTTGTTGCGTTAGGTTCATGGAATTTCAACGATTGAGAATGAACAAAGAAATTGGATTGAGAAGCGGAGAAAACATGAATTTGAAAACTAAAAAAAAACAGTTACGGAGAGAGTTTGGCAGAGTAAATTTGGATCTCTAATCTTGATTAAATGAGTGAGGGGTGATCCTTATTTATAGTTGGATATGATGCAAGGTTCAAGCGTGCGAATTGGATGAAAAATTAATGAAATCGTGTGAACCTGCTAAATGGAAAAAGTGTGATTTCATATGGCTCGAAACACAACAAATTGGATGGTTTAAGGGTCTTTTCTCACTATGGAAAGTCCCTAAACATTATTAGGCACAAAATTGATCCTTACAAAGGCTTGTAATTGAGTTTAAATTGATTTTTCAACTCTGACTGAACATGAAACTTGAGCTTCAAGATACCAACTTTACAACCATGGCACCAACAATGTAGGGAGCTTTATGACCTCATTATTTTTGCAATGGCAATATTTCACCACAAACTTCAGAATGTGCCAAGAAAGGTAGCATTTGGATGCTTGAGTAAAAATTTATGATCAATGGAAATCGTGAAAAACACATTGAATTGTGGACTTAGAAAAATTTCAAGTTTTGAGTTCAAAAGTGAATTATAATCTCTTGCCTTCAATCATGGAATTACACTTAAAATTATGTCTTGGTAAATAAGATAGAATTAAGTAGACTTCTTAAAGAGAATTTTGAAACTTGAATCATCCAAAAACTCCAAAAATTGAGAGAGTTATGACCTTATAAAGTTGATGGAAATCCATGAAGTGACCTATAATATTTTGAACTCTTAAGGCATCTTCTAACCATTTTCAAGCTTTGAACATAAAATAAGGTTAAATATCACACCCTTAAGACAATTTTGGAAAAAGAATGGGCTCAAAGAGATAAAAATTGAACAAGTTATAATCATTTGAAGTTAAACCCTAAAATTCAAAGACCTTTCAAGGAGACTAGTAATCTTTCTCAATCATTAATAATCTTCCATTCAAAATTAGCCTTAGATCTCTGAAGAGATCTTGTTAAGGATCCTTTAAAGATAATTATATATTTGGAGTCACTCAAAAATCTCAAAATATGAGTAAGATATGGTCCTTGGAAGTCAACAAACCCTAGCTCAGAGAGTGCAAAAAATGACTTGAAACTCCTTTCAACCTTTGATGATTTTTCTTGCACAATTTTATCTTAGCATATGAAGAGAGGTTTTGGTTGATGATAATAAGAATCCATAGAAAAAATAACCAACTTAAAATATTGAAAATTGAGAGATTTATTCACTTGTGATCACTAAATCAAGCATTTGCTCAGTTAGGTCAAACTTGTTGAACCAACCTTTGAATATTTTGATCTTTCTTGACAAAAAAAAGCATGATGAATCATAATAGGTATTGAAATGATATTTTCTTTAAGAACACTTATAAAATGGAGCTTAAGTCTCAATGAAGCTTGTTGAAGAAGGCATGGAAATAAACACATGAATATATCTCTTTGGTGAATGTCAACACATACCTTGAGGAAAGTTTGACCTAAATAAGGTGAGGAAATTCTTTGAGCCATAAATATTTTACATCATGGACATATCCTTTCAACTTTATATATAGCAATCCGTTGAAGATTCATTTGATTGAGAACCAACCCTCAACCCTAGGTTAGATGGTGAGATGAATTCAATTGTATCATCCCCTACAATATGAACATTTAAATAAACATATATACATATTTTGATGTTAGTTAAAAGAATATATATAAAATATACACAATTCAAGGTGCTTGGTGATCCCTCAAGAGCAAACTTAAAGATAGGAGATAGTAAAAAGAGAGAACCAACCCTAATGTGTGATCTTGGTCTATTGATGATATGAGATGATGAGAAATCTTAGGGGGGAAATATGGGGTATAACAGGTTTGTACAACGTGTATCAAATATACATGCCTAAGTAATTGACTAAACATCTCCATGTCCCCATAGCCCATGAAATTGCTCTATTAATCAACTTACAGTCAAATATATGAAATTGAATCATTTATGTCTAACTTAATGATTCAAACTAGGTACTAAAGTACATTATAACTCATGTTCACTAGATAGGGGTTCATTTGTCAAATCACATATTTTACAATCCTATCAAAAGTTATAGATACTTTGGACATATTGTTTAATACTAAACCAATATTAAATATGACCATAACTTTATTGATAAACATACAAAAAAACATAATCAAGTGTTTTTGCAATTGGGAAGTAATTAAAAGTAAATAGTACATAATCAAATCCACTCACCAATATGCTTAAGCCCTATAGCCCTAGTATGTCTCTCATGCTTGGGCTGAGGCAATGGTTTATTCAGTGGATTAATAACATTTCTATCTATATGAACTTTACTAACTATTACACATCCTTTCTTTCAATGATTTCTTGAATGAGATAAACCTTTCTAAGTACATGTTTGCACCTTTGGTGTGATCTAGGTTCCTTATATTGAGATATGGCACCATTAATATCATAGTACAAAACAATGCCATTTGTAACACTAGGTGTTACGTCTACCTTTGAAATGAACTTTTTCATCCAAACAACTTCCTTTGTTGCAGAAATGTACTCATCCTCTATTATAGAATCTGCAACAGTGCTTTGCTTTGAACTCTTCAAGCTCAATGCTCCTCCACTTAGACAAAATATAAAACCATATTGAGATTGAAAGTTATCTTTGTCAATTTGGAAGCTCCCACTTGTGTAACACTCAACAACTAATTAAAGGTGTGAGAAACACAAGAAACAAGGGATTTGAATTGGGTTTCTAAGAATAAAATATTTTTGAAATCAAACACTTGAAGTTAACACAAGAATAAAAGTAAATCAACACAATTAATTTTATCCTGGTTCAATGTTAACTAAGTTAATCCATTCAACCCTTCAAGGTGATTTTGTCTTTTCAATAAGGACTTAATCCACTATAACCAAACTGATTACAAACACAAACAAAGAATAATTGTCATTGTTTACAACCACAGAAAATACCCGTCAATGTCTTATTGAGAATCCTGACTAAAGCCCTAGTCTCTCAAGGAACTATCAACCCAAGGTTGAAATACAATATTGTGTGTTTATAAGATACTTCTTGTTGTACACCAAAATTTTCCCTCTCATTTACCAAGTTTTTCTCACAAGATTTCTTTGAATCAATACAAGGTTAGGGTTTGATCAGCTCAAAACATCTCATCTTGCACTGATAACCCAAAATTAGGGTTTGAGTTTGCACAAGGTTTTTGGTCAAAATTAGGGTTTTGACTGAGAAAGGGCAATTTCTTATTTTTAACCTAGCCAATGACCAATTGAGTTCAAGCATGATTTCGAGGATTCAATGGAATCATCTTGACTTAATTATATGGTTCAAAACATCTCAAGTTCATTGGATTGACAGATGAAATTTGCAATCAACTGATCAAAAGTCAACTGTACACTAAAAAGTCAAACTTTGACTTTTTGGTCAAAATCAAGTACCAAGGGTCATAATTCATCAAGATATGTTAAAATATGAAACTTGTTCACCAAGAAAACCAAATTTGAAAATTAGGGTTTGAATTTGGAAATTTTCATAACTTAGAATTTTTCTAAGTATAAAATTTTCTTATTTTTCTCAACTTTACACCACTTTTTCACCATGATGCATTTTGATTCAAAGAAAGTTCCCAAAATGAAAGTTGTATACCTCCATGAAATCTACAACTTTGCTTCACAAACATTTCCCTAAATATGCTTGGATCTCAAGTTATAAATTTGTGAATACATGATCATGAACTTCTTAACTTAGTGAAATTTTGCCCTAATTTAGGCAGGTTTTGGACCCAACTTCATGGCAAGTTTTCACATAGTTCCAAGAGGTATATCAAAATTAGTTTCAAAGATGGATTATAGAGCACATTGCAAGCTTTCCAAAATATCAAAGAACTCTCCAAGATCATTTTTGAGTAGGGAGAATCGAAGAGAGGAAGTTGGCATTTTCTCACTTTTTGTTCAAGCCATTTTCATGAAGAACCAAGTTGCAAACCAAACCTATGCTGGATATTTCATGTTTTGAAGGTCCTAACTTGCTACACACTCCTTAATTAAATGCATACTCAGTTGAAAAAGCCTTTATCCTTGCTTTTGGACTTTTACACAACTTGTAATTCCATTTTGGGTAAAAAGGCTCCATTGCCATTTTCATAAAGAAGCACTTTTGCAAACTTGTCAACTCATTGAACCTGTCCCCTTGATACAAGCAAACCACACATGTCTCAAGCAACTTGTACAAACTCATACCAACCCTAAATCAAGCTGGTACAAGCATGTGGGTTTGGTCTTGTCACTTTGCTTCAAGTACAAGAAAAGTTGCAAAAAGGCTAGGGCTTGTACAGCTGATAGAGAGCTGACTTTAGATCATTTCTATACTAATATGCAAACAATGTACAACACATAACACGCTTGGAAAAGACCTGGAACTCTCTAAAACTGAAAAACACCAAAAACCTGCTCAAGCATACAGTTTCTGCACAAAACTCATTCAACTCTCATTTGGCTCGGGTGTTTTGTGTTTAACTCATCCAAACATTTCATACCATACAGAGGTTATTTAATAACCTTCAACAAAAAGGAAAGTCTAGCAGCCTGTTGGAGCTTCCTTAAGGCTCATACAACATCTTGAAGGCCACTTGGACTCAAAACTTAAAGTGTAGTTTCAAGGTAAGTCATCTTTACCTTGCCTTTTCCATACATCAACTTTTCTGTTTATAGGATGTAGTAATCATTATTCTTGAAGTTAATCTTTTATTTGTTGTTCCTTTTATTCATTCATATATTAAAAAACTAACTGATGTATGCAAAGAATGGTGTTTAAGGCAGAAAAATGCAGTATGAATTGACACATATCCACATGTGTCGACCCATCTTAATGAAAATACAGGGTATGGGTCGACACATGACCCTCATGCATCGACCCATACTGAGTTCCAGTCACAAAACAGAAACTAGAAAGGACTATGAGTCGACACATACACATTTCGCGTCGATGCAAAAAAGTGTATGAGTCGATACATCCCATTATGTGTCGACTCATACTAAATATATTTCACTTTACAGTGGCAAGGAGAAGCTATGTGTCGATGCATAGCAGCATGGGTCGACACATAGCAGTTCAAAAGTGCATTTTTTTTCTTTATTTTGCATTGTTTTCACATTCTTTTTACTATCGTTTGATATGGTTGTAATATATTAGTTCCTACTTCACCACCACTGATATGCTATTACACCCCCTACTAACTCTTTCATATTTTATTTTTTCATTTTTATATTTAAAACTTTTAATTATTTTTTATAATGATAAAAAAATCCTAAAATATAATTTTTTTATTTTTACACTTTTATTTTATTTTGTTTATTACTTCTCACATAAAAAATTAATTTATTTTGATAGAATATAATTTATTTTCTTAATAAACTTATAAAAATAATAAAATATACTTAATATTTTTATTTTACATTTCCTATTTACAAATACTTATTTTTTTTTGCACATATTTAATTTTTGATATTTATACACTATATTATATATTTTTTATACAAAAAATGCACAAAGTAATATATAAATATTATTTTCTTTTAAATAGAAATTAGGGTTTAATCCCTTTCAAAAGAATTAATTATTTTTCCTTATTTTTTTTAGGTTTAAATTAAATATTCTTTCATAACAAAAGCAAGACATAAAACATCTTTTCTCTACATATACATTGCATTACATTTTAAATATTGTATTATATTTATTTTGATTCGCTCAAATTCGATTTGGTTGTAATAATATATTTAGCTTTATATTTGTGCAAATCCCCATTCAAACTTGTATTCCCCCTCCCATAAAATTGTTGTAATAGCTTAGTATATTTACATTATGCAATTTATTGCTTTCATATGCCATGATTAGTAATTAGGGTTTGTATGACAAGAACGAAACAAAACAAATAGAAAACCCTAAATACAAGACAAAATAAAAAGCATGAAAAGTGATACACTTTGCACAAAAGTAGCCTTAGGGTTTCTCCCACTTGGTTGCCTAAAATAAAATGGCCATGTTACGCATGCGAAGTATCTTGGTAAAACAAAACAAATATAAGATCATAGTCCCTCGATGACGCTATTCAAAAATTTGCCTAAGCAAAATGACCTTGGTCCCTCAAAGATGCTAAGATACTTTGAAACATTGATATCATGGCTATACGATGACCCATGCCCGTCCCGTTTACATCCAAAGATAGGGTTATTTACCAAATCAATGGTAAGTCAACAATGTCAAAGGAATAGAAAATACATAGGAAAGACATTTGAGTAGGTAGATAGCTTCTAGTTACTTGCTCCATTTCAAACAACAATCCTTGCTATTTTCAAAACAAACACATACACATTTCAAAAACAACTTACAAACATTGAAAACATTTTCAAAAGACAAACATCTTTGTATACATTCTTATGAACTAGAATCATTACAAAGATTTCCTAAATGAATGACCTCTTTTACAAAATACTTTCAAAACCACATCAAGCACCATTTCAAACAAACCAAAGCAAGTGATCTAAGAAAGTAACTAAGAGCCCATGAAAAACCATGGATGAAAAGGGTACTAGCAGCTTCCCTTTTCATAATCTACCCCCCGAACTCAAGAAAACATCTCAAAGGTCTTTCCTGTGCTTTTTTACCTTTCCTTTTGGATAAAAGAAAAGTCGGTGGTGACTCTTTCTAAACCGCAACATTTGTGAACACAAACGTAAACAATCAAGTCAGTTCTCCCACCGTATCACACTTCTAAGAAAGCATATTTACACAATTTGAAATACACAAATAACACAACTGTGTTAAAATAAAGAGCGAACAATTCTTCATTTCTAGAAAGTTAACGAACAAAAGTTCCTTGATTTACAAAATTTTACAAAATATTTATAATGAAAGTTTAGCAGCGTTTTAGCATAATCATTCAGCGGAAAAATTTCTTTAACAATTATTAGTCTTTATAATTCTTCCAAGTCTTCATTTTATAGCCAAAAAGAAATTGGTAGGATGGTAGAATAGGAAAACCAGGAAAATCAAATTTCATATGTCTTCTTGCATAACGGTCAATGTGAGTGGTTGACAACATCGTACCAATAGTACAATCCTTTTGCCACAAAATCAGAATAATGGGAGGAGGTGATCTTGTACTATTTCTCACGTAAAATTATTTGATCTTATCTTCTAATATTTAAAGGCTTTAGAATATGGATGAATTGAAGCATATTTAGAAGGATAAAAACTTATCTTCAGAACCTTTGTCTTCAGAGTCTTCAGAACTTGTTCAACTGAACCTTGTCTTCAGAGTCTTCAACATGTAGGTCTTCAGAACCGTTGGTCTTTAGAACTTGTTCACCAAAACCTTGTCTTCAGAGTATTTTAGTACCTCAAAGCAAGAGATCCTAGAATCTTCTGAGCTTGAGAAGCCTTCAAAAGCTCTATCATCAGAGTCACAAACAAAAGGTTTAAAAGATAACTTTCCTCATAACCGTTATTTTAGAAGCATTCAGATCCTTGTAACACACACTTGTATCACTTAGTGTGTTAAGTTAAGAGATCTGATGATGTCACACTTTATATCTTCATATTCAGAACCTATTAGCAAAAGATACACACTAGATAAAACCATTAGGGTACTAAATTGTTATCTAATCACCCACGTATTGTTATCATTAAAACAAAAGAGTAGATGTAGAACCAAATCTTGTTCTTACAATCTCCCCCTTTTCGATGATGACAAAACCATGTATTTTGATAAATAATTTATACTAGGCTTAATAACATAAAATAATTTCAGAGTTGACTAAACAACTCCCCCTGAATTCTATACTCTCATAACTTATTTAATCTTTTTCAGAGTCTCCCTCCGAGTTCAAGACTTAAAGAAGCTTTGAGATAGAGCACTAATCTATCAGCATGAAGGAATACTTCCCTGATTGAATTACAATCAAGAGTCTAACTAGCAATGCATGAATCTTTATCTCAGATTCTGACTTGCTATCAGAACATGGTGAGGTGTCTGCACAATGTTGACCTTGTGTACCATCAGAGTCTGACTAGAATTGATGAATCTTCATCTAACATTCTAGCTTGCTTTCACAACATAATGATGTATTAGATTAGATTTTGGTGAAGTCTTACAACATGGTTGTGAAAAACCAAAGTTAGATTATCAAGTAACATAAATTGGTCAATATTGTCACTTCATCAGAGTTTGGTTACATTTCCTTTTAGAAACAGTTTAATAACCCATGACTTCCGAGTCTTTAGCTTTTGAATCTCCTTCAGAGCTTCAAAACTTGCCAGTTAAGAAAAATTCAGTGAACTTTCTCAAAGTTCCTGAGTCAAAAAATGTTAGAGACAATAATATTAGAACCATGTTTGGGAACATATTTTGAGATAAGATATATCAAATCATCTATTTTCTCCCTCTTTGTTAAAAATAAAAAAGATTTAAAGAGACAAAGTAAAATTCCATTAACCAAATACCAAGATACAATTTTTTTTAGAAACAAAAGAAAACACTTAAGTTCTAAAAATCAAAGGTAAAAACAAACGCTGGTCTTACTTATCAAGACACTGTAGAATGGTGAAATGTATCTTCTTCAACTCTCCCAAAGTATCCTTCAACCCAGGTGGAATTTTTGCAGCACCATCAGTCTTCACAACCCCAGAAAGGGTACCAACTTCAGTAGATAACTTCTCAAACACACCCATCTTAGAGGAGCAACTTCTGTAGATTTTTCATTCATTGCAGAAGCAGATTCTTCTTCTGGAATGACTACTTCAAAAGCAGGAAAGCAACGAAGGATAAGAGGAGGTGCCTTAGCAGCAAGCATATCCTTGTGCTTCTTCCTTGCTTCCTGGTTGCAGAATACTTGAATGATGTTGGAGTTAAACGTTATCCACTTTTTGAAACCAGACCATATAGCATTGGTTTGTTCAGGATCTGCACTATCAGAAGTACTTTGTATAGCATAGTGCAGTAAGTCACGAGAATTTTATTCAAAATAATACATCAATTCATCCAAGGGTGTTAGACAAATGTCAGTAAGAAGGAAAAAGTGTTGAGAGGGTATTGAGTAAGGGAAAAAAAATTTATCAGGCACATCAATGATTTTCTGGATATCTTCTTCGGACATAGAGTCCTCAAAAGTAATATCTTGAGCATCGGAGTTATGAGGCTTATGTTGAGGGGATGGAGAAGGTGTTAAAACAAAGTTTGGTTCTAACCAAATCTTAGAGTTTTGATGATAAAAATGAAATAAATTTTGTATAATATATTTTATACTCTGATGTGCATGTTTTCTAATTCAGATGATGTTCTGACTCAAGCATTCTCAAAAGATAAACATCACACAACGCAAGTCTGAAGCAAACTCTGAAGGAAGCACTCCAAGGAAAACTCTGATGAAAAGTAATCTTAAGCAACCTCTGTTAAAGCTAACTGAAGCAAAGATTTGAAAGAAGCACGCTGAAAGAAAAATCTGATAATGCAAGCTAAAGCAAACTCTGATGAAGAAAGCTCTGACAGAAAAAGTTAAAGCAAACTCTGATAGAAGAAAAGTTAAACAAACTCTGATGTTGCAACACTGCAAGCAAACTCTTAAACTTCCAGAGACAAGCTCTGACAGTACCGTTGATCATTTAATGCTAAGACGGCTAACACACTCAAGTGGTACTGTGCACGAGAGCATTAGAAACATAAAGTTTAAGCTAACGCGCATCATTAATGCATACATTCTCTTCAAGGCAGTAATGGTCAAAAGTTGAAGCTATATATAGAAGACCATTTGTTTCAAAGCAAGGTTACTAATCCATGCAAAATATACTGAAGCTCACTATTTTAATTCTTGTAAACTCATTGTATATAATGGGTAATTCTTAAGTACTGGGCAAAAATCTTAGTGATAAATCACAATTTGTGATATAGCTTATTAGAAGCATTCTGATTCACTATTGTTAAGAGATAATCTTTGTAATTGTTCCTTGAGAGACTAGTTGGGTCAGATTTCTCAAGAGGGCTAGGACTAGTTGAGTATTAGAGGTGTTAGTCACTTGCAGTTGGCTTGTGCATTATATTGTTAGTCACAATAGTTTGGTTGTGCATTTGTAATCAATTTTGATTATAGTGGATTAAGTCCTCGTTGAGAGAGGCGAAATCACCTTGGCGGGTGGACTGGAGTAGTTTGAGTTTCAAACGAACCAGGATAAAAATACATGTGTCCTTCCATTATTATTGCGCGAGAAAAAGGAAAAAATTATTCAACCCCCCCCCCCCCCCTTCTAAGTGTTTTCTCACCCTTCAATTGGCATCAGAGCTCTAGTTTTGGGTGCAAACACCTAACAGTGTCAGAAAAAGATCCAGAAGGAAAACACTATGGTAACTGAACAAAACAACAACAACTGCACCAAACCTCCTGTGTTTGATGGAGAAGACTATGAATACGGGAAGGATAGACTAGAAAGTTTCTTTCTAGGTCATGATGCTAATTTATAGGATAGGGTCCTAAATGGTTACACACATCCAGAAGACAAAGACAGAAACAAGATTGACAGAAAGAACATGGATAAACAACAAAAATTAGATTTCAAAAATCACCATAGAGCCAGAAATATCTTTCTGAATGCTATCTCTAAAACAGAATATGAGAAAATCACCAACAGAGATACAACACATGACATGTTTGAGTCTCCAAAAATGACTCATGAAGGCAATTCTCAAGTAAAAGAGACAAAAGCTCCTCATCCATAAGTATGAAGCCTTCAAAATGGAAGAAAATGAGTCCATTGAAGCTATGTTCTCAAGATTCCAAAATCTGGCCGTTGGCCTGAGAGTTCTGAACAAAGGATACACCAAGGCAGACCATGTTAAGAAAATTATCATAAGTTTACCCAGAAGATGGGAACCTATGGTTACTTCATTCAAAGTGTCAAAGGATTTGAATGTTGTATCTCTTGAAGAACTTATCAGTGCATTAAGAAGTCATGAGATAGAACTTGATGAACATGAGCCTCAGAAGAAAGGTAAGTTTGTCGCCCTTAAATATATTAAAAAATGTGAAACTAATGCTTTTCAGGAAGAAGAAGGAAACTCTGAAGACTCTGCATCAGAAGAAGATGAGTTATCTCTGCTCTCCAGAAGGATCAACCAGATATGGAAGCACAGACAAAAGAAGTTCAGAAACTACAAGAGGTCAGAAGATAAACCAAAATCTTCTGGACATAAGAAGTAAAGCAGAAGAAATGTAGTCTGCTATGAATGTAAAGAACCAGGACACTACATAAGTGATTGTCCTAAGCTACAAAGAGAAAGACCAAAGAAAAGGTTTGGAAGAAAGAAAGGTATGATGGCCACCTGGGATAATTCAGAATCTTCTGAAGCTGAATCTGACTCAGAAGATGAGCATGCTAACCTAGCGTTTATGGCTACCACAACAGATGACGATGACTCAGACTCTGATTCAGAATCGAAATAGGTATTCTCTGAGTTATCTAGAGCCGAACTTGCAGAAATCTTCTCAGAACTTCTTGAAAATTACAGTCAACTCAAAATCAAATACCAGAAACTCAAAAAGAATCTTGCATCTGATTTTGAGAAACTTGAAACAGAAAACTATGAACTTAAAGAAAACATTTTTAAACTCAAAGATGAAGTTCAAAAAGTTCAAAATATTTCTATTTCAGATTCTGCTTCAAGTTCAAGAGATATTTTTAAAGAATATGACTCTAGTTTTCAAACATTTCTTACTAAAAGCATAGATAGAAGAAAAATGGCTTCAATGCTCTATGGTGTTAGTGGAAATAACATAAGAGGAATTGGATATGAAACTCCCAAAGGGAAATAAACCTATAAACCTAAACCTGTTGAGGAAATGGTGATCACATATAAACCACTAGAGAAATAATTTATTTTTGGGCACACAGATGATATCAAATACACATCTCACTATGAAATTTTTTATGCTAAATCAAAGTTCAAACAGAAATTTAGAAACTCTAATTAAAAAGTACCTAAAAATATATGGGTACCTAAGGAGAAATAATATATGTTGCAGATGTCCTTAACATCACAATTGAAACACCAGTCATGGTACCTGGACTCTGGATGCTCACGACATGTGACGAGAAGAAAGTATATGTTCCAAAGTATGGAACTTAAATATGGAGGAGATGTCAAATTTGGAGGAAATCAGAAAGGAAATATTATTGGTTCTGGAACCATTGGAAACGGTAAACTTCCTTCTATAACTAATGTTTTGTTGGTAGAAGGATTAGCGCATAACTTGTTGCCCATAAGTCAATTAAGTGACAACGATTATGACATAATCTTTAATCAAAAATCCTGTAGAGCTGTTAGTCAAAAAGATGGAACAATCCTTTTTACTGGTAAGAGAAAGAACAACATCTATAAAAATTGATCTTTCTGACCTTATAACTCGAAATGTAAAATGCCTTATGTCTGTTAGCGATGAGCAATGGGTCTAGCACAGAAGATTGGGACATGTTAGCATGAGAATAATATCTCAAATTAATAAACTCAATCTGGTCAGGGGACTTCCCAATCTGAAGTTCAACTCAAAAGCTCTGTGTGAAGCATGTCAGAAAGGAAAATTTTCAAAACCTTCTTTTAAGTCAAAAATGTTGTTTCTTCCTCTAGGCGGTTGGAACTTCTTCACATTGATCTGTTTGGACCAGTTAAAACTGCATCCAGCAGAGGCAAGAAATATGGATCGGTTATTGTTGATGACTACAGCAAATGGACATGGGTTAAGTTTTTAAAACACAAGGATGAGTCATATTCTGTGTTCTTTGACTTCTGAAACTAAGTGCAAAATGAAAAATAGTTTAGAATCATAAAATTTAGAAGTGATCATGGAGAGGAATTTTAAAACCATTATTTTGAACAGTTTTTTTAAAGAAAATGGCATTTCTCATGATTTTCTTGTCCTAGAACTCCCCAAAAAAATGGAGTTGTAGAACGAAAGAACATAACTTTGTAAGAAATGGCCAAAAGCATGATTAATGAAACCAATATGGCTAAACACTTCTGGGCAGAAGCAGTGAACACATCATGTTATATTCAAAATAGAGTCTCTATAAGACCTATTCTTGAAAAGACTCCTTATGAATTATGGAAAAACAGAAAACCCAACATTTCATATTTGCATCCTTTTGGATGTACTTGCTATATTCTAAATACTAAAGATAATCTGAACAAGTTTGATTCTAAGGCACAAAAGTGTTTTCTTCTTGGATATTCTGAACGCTCAAAAGGCTATAGGGTATACAACACAAAAACTCTAATTGTTGAAGAATTAATCAAAGTCAGATTTGATGATAAGCTTGGCCAGCAAAAGCCAAAGCAGAATGAAAATCCTACAGGTACAGAAGATCATCTTACAAACTATGAAGAGTCAGAAGAAAAGGACAACTCAGAAGATCATCTTACAAACTATGAAGAGTCAGAAGCAAAGGACAACTCAGAAGATCCTTCTATTGCAAATGCTCTGGACAATTTAAGAATTTCTGAATAAACCTCATATAATATATTCCCCAAAATCACATCAGCACATCCATAAAATGTGATTATTGGAAAGAAAGAAGATCCCATCAGAACAAGATCCTCTTTCATAAACAATGAAAAATCACTGTTTGGATTGGTCTCTCTGATTGAGCCAACCTCAATAGAGGAAGCACTGCAAGCCAATGATTATATCCTAGCTATGCAAGAAGAACTAAATCAATTTTCCAGAAATAATGTGTGGGATCTAGTTCCAAAACCTAAAGCATTCAATATCATAGGAACAAAATGGGTATTCAGAAACAAGTTAAATGAGCAAGGAGAGGTTGTCAGAAAAAAGGCACAACTGGTTGCACAAAGTTATAGTCAACAAGAAGGAATTTATTATAACAAAATTTTTCCCTAGTCGCTAGGTTAGAATCAATTAGATTATTAATTTCTTTTACTGTTCAACATAACATCTCATTATATCAGATGGACATTAAAAGTGCATTTTTAAATGGTTACATAGAAGAAGAAGTGTATGTCCATCAACCTCCTGGTTTTGATGACTCAAAATATCCAGAACATGTTTTTAAACTAAAAAAGTCTCTGTATAGTCTGAAACAAGCTCCCAGAGCTTGGTATGAACGTCTAAGTAACTTTCTTTTAGAAAAGAATTTTAATAGAGGGAAAGTAGACACTACCTTATTCAGAAAAACATTTAAAAATGACATTTTAATTTGTCAAATATATGTAGATGATATTATTTTTAGAACTTCTAATGTCTCTCTTAGAAGATAATTTGTTGAGTCTATGCATGCTGAATTTGAGATGAGCATGTTGGGAGAACTAAAATTCTTTTTGGGAATTCAAATAAATCTGACTCCAGAAGGTACTTACATACATCAAACAAAGCATGTTAAAGAACTCCTAAAGAAGTTCCAGCTATCAAAAAGTAAAGAAGCAAAGACACCAATACATCGTACATGCATTTTGGTAAAAGATGAGGTAAGTAAGAAAGTAGATCAGAAACTCTACAGAGGTATGATGGGATATCTTCTCTATCTGACTGCATCTAGACCAGATATACTATTCAGTGCATGTTTATGTGCAAGATTCCAATTAGATCCTAGAGAATCTTACTTAACTGATGTTAAGCGAATTCTGAGGTATCTGAAAGGTACTACTAACCTTGGACTGTGTTACAGAAGATCCAAAGAGTTTAAACTAGTAGGTTATTATGATGCTGACTTTGCTAGAGATAGAATAAAACAAAAAGCACCTCTAGAAGTTGTCAGTTTCTGGGTGATAACATTATCTCATGGTACAACAAGAAGAAAGCCATTATTGCACTATCGACAACTGAAGTAGAATATACATCTGATGCTGGATGTAACACTCAGATGATCTGGATGAAGAGCCAGCTGGAAGATTATCATCTCTATGAAAGTAAGATTCTTATCTTCTGTGCTAATGCCTCTACTATTTGTCATTCAAAAAATCATATCTTACATTCTAAGGAAAAACATATAGAAATTAAACATCATTTGATAAGGGACTATATTCAGAAAGGAATTTTAATTTTAAACTTCATAGACACAGACCATCAATGGGCTAATATTTTTACTAAACCTCTTTCTGAAGATAAATTTAAATTCATTCTGAAAAACATCAGTACGAAACTTTGTCTTGAATGAAATTTTTTTCTTTCTATACATGTTTTCAGAATGTCCGAAATGAATATTCTGATTAACAACTCTTCAGAAGTTAGAATAGGAGTTACTTCAAAAACCATCTATAATGTTCTGAAATGTGTCTAATGTTTCATTACAAAAATTGTTCAGAAGTTCATTACATTAAAACAGTTGTCACATGCTATCCTCATAAATTGAACGCGTGTTTCAACTCTGAAAGGTCACGCATGTGTGCACTGCTATTGAGACGTCGTTCCTAGGTAACTGTTCAGATTTGATCAAATCTCACGCATCCCCTCAAATGTCAAATCTCATTAATTGCTTGTAATGATTAATTTTTTTAAAAAAATTCTTTAACTGTTTTTATTACTTTAAAATTCTTTTTCATAAGCTATAAATACTTTGAAAAATTCCTTTTTTATTTTTTTACTCTCTCTCTCTTAAAGAAATCAGAACTTGGATGAAGAAACAGGAGGAATCCTCAACAGAAATCAAGAATCTTCTTCTTTCTCTTGTCTATCGTCAATCTTAGTTTTATTTTCTTCCAATATTTTTGGTACTTCTGTCCTTTGACATCTTCAATATAAAAATATTTTGAATCTCTTTTTTTTTTGCTTTTTTATTATGACAAAAAGGGGGAGAAAATGTGATTTTGATCTGATCCATGGTAGCAGTTATGGGACTAAATCTCAAACATTCCTAACAAAATACAAAGTTTTTTTCTTGTTTAAGAGATATACAGGTACCTCAAGACTCTGAAAGACTAAGCTCTAAACATCATCTGGTAATGATCTGCTAAAGAAACTCTGAAGAAAAGATCAGGAGCTCTTAAAGAAACTCTGAAAGAAAAATGTCCCAAAGCTCTGAAGAACAGTCTCAGGAAGTTTCTCTTATGCATTTAAATTCTTTTAATATTTATTTCAGAAGAAGAAATATTTATCTCAGGGGGAGATTCTCAATCTTGTACAAAATTTCTTAAATCAAAATCTTAATTGTTTTGTCATCATCAAAAAGGAGGAGATTGTTAGAACAAAGTTTGGTTCTAATCATATCTTAGAGTTTTGATGATAACAATGAAATAAATTTTGTATAATATATTTTATACTATGATGTGCATGTTTTCTAATTCAGAAGATGTTCTGACTCAAGCATTCTCAAAAGAGAAACATCATTCTACGTAAGTCTGAAGCAAACTCTGAAGGAAGCACTCCAAGGAAAACTCTGATGAAAAGTAATCTTAAGCAACCTCTGATAAAGCTAACTGAAGCAAAGATTTGAAAGAAGCATGCTGAAAGCAATATCTGATAATGCAAGCTGAAGCAAACTCTGATGAAGAAAACTCTGGCAGTAAAAGTTAAAGCAAACTCTAATAGAAGAAAAGTTAAAGCAAACTATGATGTTGCAACACTGCAAGCAAACTCTTAAACTTCCAGAGACAAGCTCTGACAGTACCGTTGATCATTTAATACTAAGACGGCTACCATACTCAAGTGGTACTGTGCACAAGAGCATTATAAACATAAAGGTTAAGCTAACACGCATCATTAATGCATACACTCTCTTCAAGGAAATAACAGTCAAAGTTGAAGCTATATATAGAAGACCATTTGTTTCAAAGCAAGGTTACTAATCCATGCAAAATATACTGAAGCTCACTATTTTCATTCTTGTAAACTCATTATATATAGTGGGTAATTCTTATGTACTGGGCAAAAATATTAGTGATAAATCACAGTTTCTGATATAGCTTACTAGAAGCATTCTGATTCACTATTGTTAAAAGATAATCTTTGTAATTGTTCCTTGAGAGACAAGTTGGGTCAGATTTCTCAAGAGGGCTAGGACTAGTTGAGTCTTAGAGGTGTTAGTCAATTGCAGTTGGCTTGGGCATTGTATTGTTAGTCACAATAGTTTGGTTGTGCATTTGTAATCAGTTTTGATTATAGTGGATTAAGTCCTCGTTGAGAGAGGCGAAATCACCTTGGCGGGTGGACTGGAGCAATTTGAGTTTCAAACGAAACAGGATAAAAATACTTGTGTCCTTCCATTATTATTGCGCTAGAAAAAGGAAAAACTTATTCAACCCCCCCCCCCCCCCCCCCCCTTCTAAGTGTTTTCTCACCCTTCAGAACGGAGGTTTTGGAGAAGAGGGGTGAGATTTATCTCAGATTCTCTAAGTTTATGAAAGAGTATTTTTGGTGGTGGTTGAGGTTCATCCAATTTGGTTATAGTGGGAATGGGTTCAGAGAATATGGTGGTGGATGGTTGAGGAAGAGAAATGGAGAGTTGTTGAGATGAATAAAGTAAGGGAGGTACATAAGTTGTAATTTATGAATAAGTGACTTCATAAGTGTTTGTGTTAGGTCTATGATTTTACGATTGACAATAATTTTGGTAAAACAAGTTTAATTTGGGAACACATGTGTCACAACCAGATGTTGGACACGATGTTGTGACATCTTGAATAACTGTTCAGTAGGTGCTACTGTTATTTTCTTGACAGATGTTTTGATTGATGTTTTCACATGTTATACTAGAACTTCAGTACAGTTATGCATTTTAAATCCTTGAAGCTTTGATTCTAAAATATGAGATTCTGGATGATTTTAGTTTTCATATGGTCGCAGGTAAACAAGGATTTTATTAGGAACAATGCATATTTGATTTTGTTTAATAAAAAAGGATCTTGGAGACTTTTTAGGAAACTTTTAGATTTGTTCCTATTTTTATGGAGAATATTTACAACAGGAAGATTGGATTTGTGTGAAGAGTCCAAGCCTATATTGAAAGAGTCACTATATAAGGACTCACTGAACCTAAAAATATCAAGAATTTTCATCAAGAAATCGTTGAAGGTGTGAAAAACACAAGAAATGGGGGGGGGGGGGGTTAAATTTGGTTTTGAAAACAAAACGATTCTTTTAAAAATAATCCTCTTTTTAGTTAAAATTCTTTTTCCTTCACTCTTGATAATAACAATAAGTAAGAACAGGAAGTAAATAACAATGTATGTTTATACTAGTTCACTTGAAAATTATCAAGCTAGTCTAGTCCACCCGCCAAGGTGATTTCGTCTCACTCAATCGAGGACTTAATTCACTATAACCAAACTGATTACAATTTTCACAAGCTACCCACAAGTGACTAACAACCTCTAGACTCGCAAGCCCTAGACTTCTTAAGGATTCAGACCTACCTGGTCCCTTAAGGAATATCAACTAATAATCAACATGATTATTACAAGGCACAAGCTACCCGCAAGTGACTACCGACTTCTAAAACTCGTAAGCTCTAGACTTCTTAAGGATTCAAACCTACCAGGTCCCTTAAGGAATATCAAACAACAATTTGAATATAAGTTTTTTTTACAAGAATGTTGCTTCTAAAAAGTTGAGTATGTAAACTATTTTATGAACAGTGACTTTGTGAAATCAAGCTTTCCAAATGTTTTGATGAAGACAAGCTAGCATGCAAAAATGAATGATCAAGATAGAAGATTTATCTCAAGCAAAGATTCATTGATTAAGATCAACTTTTCAAGACTTATGGCTTAAGGTATATAAAAATTTTGATCTTATGCTCTTAGTGCTCAAAACTATTTTTAATCATGAATTTACTTTATTAAAATAATATTTTGAGTATATACTATGTATGATTGAAGAAGGATGTTTTAAATTGCTTAAAATCTTTTGAAAATAATGATTTTTCAATTTTTGTACACAAGCAATCGTTTGTCATGCTAGGACAATCGGTTGCATCCAAAAAACAAAAGCTTTTGTTTGACATAAAATCGATTTTCATATAGCAGCAATCGATTGTCATGAGTTTTATTTTCAAATTTTTTGAACGTTGGCTTATAAGCAACCGATTTCTCCTCAATAACAATCGGTTTTCATAGTTATATTTTTCAAATTTTTTAAATGTTGCTTTTACAGCAATCGGTTGTTGCTTTAGTGCAACCGGTTGTTGTGCTTTAGATTTTGAAAAAAATTATTTTTCCAGCAACTTTTTGTAACACCTTTTCATGGCAATCTTTGTATCTTTTCAAATACTTTTTTTTTAGTAAAAATGGTTTAAAAATTCCTATGTTTCATTGAAGAGGTATTACTACACTATACATTATTTTTATTTAGAATTTTGAAAATACAACAACAATCACTAACAACTATTACTTTCTATTCTTTTGATCATACTCTCTATACTCAATATTTTTGTTCATCATTTAATATATGCATACTGAAAATTGTTCTTGAGCACTTAGAAGAGTATTCCATCTTAAATTTCATATTGAATAGAAAAGATCAATCAAGTGATTGACATTGCTCTTTCATTATTCAAACTCTTATACAAATCAAACAAACTATTGTATACTTGTTTTCAGGATTGTTGGAAACAGGAAAGACACTTAGGGAGGATTGTTCTCTTTGTGGTCTTAGTGAAAATCCAAGAGGATTGTTCTTGGTCCAAGAGGATTGTTCTTGGTTGTTAGGTAGTCTTTGTACAAATTACCAACTATAAGGAAATCTCTTTCATGTTAAAAGGGGACTGGAGTACTCTCGGACTGTGAGGGGAACCACGATACATCTCTTTGTTCTTTACTTTCCGCATTTAATGCTTTCATCACTTATCAGAAAAAGAAAGAAAAGAAACTCGTGCAAAAATATTCATACAATTCAGAAAATGTTTTAAAGAACCTAATTCACCCCCCCCCCCCCCCCCCCCCCCGCCCCTCTTAGGCGCATTTGAACTTACAATTGGTATCAGAGCAGGTTATAGGTAACCTGTTCCTACTAGATCCAGAATGGCTTCCGCAAACAACAATTCTATGTTCAGAGATGGTGGCAGTAGCAACAAGCCTCCTCTATTCTGTGGTGAATATTTTTGATTTCTGGAAGATCCGTATGAAGGCTCATCTAGAAGCACAAGGAGAAGAAATATGGGATGCTGTCTAAAATGGCCCTTTTGTTCCGGTAACTGTAGTAAACGGTGTTGGTTCATCAAAGCCTAAAACTACATGTGATGATGATGATAAGAAAAATGTCTTGTATGACAAAAAGGCAATAAACCTCCTTCAAAGCGCACTTAGTATGGATGAATTCTTCCGTGTCTCAGCATGCACAACGGAAAAAGAAATTTGGGATACACTGGTTGAAACACATGAAGGAACAACTGAAGTTAAGAGATTGAGACTTAATACGTTAAGTCAAGAATATGAATTGTTCCGCATGCAACCCGGAGAATCCATTCTTGATTTACAAAAGAGATTTGTGCATCTAACAAATCATCTAAGGGCACTTGGAAAAACATTGACTAATGATGAATTGAACCTAAAAGTGCTCAGATCCTTGACTAGAGAATGGCAACCAAAGGTAACGACAATCTCAGAAAAGAAGAGTCTCGCTACTATGACATCCGCAACCTTGTTCGGAAAACTTCAAGAATACGAGACAGAACTTGGTAGATTGGAAAAGCGTGAAAATCAAGAAAAGAAGTCTAAGAACATTGCCTTGAAGATTGACTCCAAGGAAGACGAAAAGAAAGATAATCATGATGAAGATGAAAACTTCATGCTTCTCGTTAGAAGACTTGGAAAATTCTTTGGTAAAAATGACAAAGCCTTCTCGCACTCAAAGAAGAAGAAACACTTCAATAAGAAGGAAGGATCCTCATCAACACAAGAAGTTACTTGCTATGAATATGGTAAACAAGGTCACATTAAACCGGACTGTCCAAAACATTCAAAGAAAAGTGGCTACAAAGGCAAGAAGGAATCAAAAGATAAGAAAGCATATGTTACATGGGAATATGTTGAACTGAGTTCGTCATCCGACTCCGATAGCGACAAAAGTGTCAATCTTGCATTAATGGCCTCACACCACTCCGAAAGCGAAGATGATGAGGTTAGTAACATATTCTCTCTTTTTGATAGTGATGCACAAGGTGCTATAAATGAACTGTTAAATGAATGAAAAATTTTGTACAAAACTATCTCATCACAAAAGAAACAAATTTCATCGTTGGAAGAAAAATGTGGATCTATTGAAAAATATCTCAAAGATGAAAAGCAAAAAGTTAGTGATGAAAAACAGAATTTTGTATGCACAAAGTGTGAATCTCTCTCTTTCCAAATTGTCCAATTGAAAAGGGTTCTTGAAAGGTATGAAAAAGGACAAATGGGATTGGAAGGTGTTCTTAGCCAACAAAGATACTCAAATGACAAAAGTGGTCTTGGATACTCAAAATTTTCAAAACCAAGTACCAACAAAACCATCTTTGTCAAGGCTAGCGATCAACCAACCAAAGAGAAAGAAATCACTCCCAAAATAGTTCATCACTATCCTAAAAAGAAAATACCCCCTAAGAAGAAATTTTATCCTTCTAGATATAAAAGTAAATTTGAACCTACTTGTTTTTATTGTGGTATTCAAGGACACACACCTAATGCTTGTTATGTTAGAAACTTTGGCATAGCAAATGGGCATTATGTGTGGGTTAAGAAAGAAACTAATTATGAAGGACCCAAAGCAACTTGGGTACCTAACAAAACCTAATCTTGTTTTGTAGGTAAGCTTGACGACCACTTCAAATCTCTGGTATCTCGATAGTGGTTGTTCCAAGCATATGACGGGAGATATCGACAAATTTTCACATCTAACGCTTAAGGCCAAGGGTTATGTGACGTATGGAGATAATAAAAAAGGAAAGATTCTTGGCATAGGAAAAGTTGGTGGTCCACCTTTCTCATCAATTGAATATGTTCTTTATGTCAAAGGACTAAAGCACAATCTTCTAAGTATTAGCCAACTATGTGACAAAGGCTTCAAGATCAAGTTCACTAAAGATGAATGTTTGATAGAAGATGAAGTCACACATGAGGCTAAACTTAAAGGTAAAAGAGTAAATAATATTTGTATGATTTCCCTTAACGATTTGTCTTTGAAGGTTAAATGTCTCATGGCAAACAACAATGACTCATACCCTATGGCACAAAAGAATCACTCATATTCATATGGAGCATTTAAACAAATTGATTAAGCATGACCTTATTATTGGACTGCCTAAGATAAAGTTCATCAAAGATAGACTTTGCGATGCATGTCAAAAGGGAAAAAAAACAAAATCAACTTTCAAATCCAAGAATGTGGTGTCCACTACTAGGCCACTACAATTGCTTCATATGGACTTGTTTGGCCCTTCCAGAACGAGGAGCTTCAGAGGTAATGTATACGCTCTAGTTATTGTTGATGACTTTTCTAGATATACTTGGACACTCTTTTTAGTGCATAAAAATGATGCATTCAAGGCGTTCAAGAAATATGCAAAGCAAATTCAAAATGAGAAGTCACTATCTATTGCCTCTGTAAGAAGCGACCATGGTGGAGAATTCCAGAATTCCTCCTTTGAAGATTTCTGTGAAGAACATGGAATATCACATAATTTCTCAGCACGAAGGACTCCTCAACAGAATGGAGTTGTAGAAAGGAAGAATAGGTCTCTTATTGAACTTGCAAGGACAATGCTTAGTGATTCAAACCTTCCAAAATACTTTTGGGCGGATGCTGTAAGCACAACATGCTTTGTAAGCAATAGAGTTAATATTTGACCTATCTTGAAGAAGACTCTGTATGAACTCTTTCGAGGAAGAAAACCAAATATTTCATTCTCTCATGTCTTTGGCTGCAAATGTTTTGTCCTTAATAACGACAAAGACAACCTTGGTAAGTTTGATGAAAAATCAGATGAAGGTATTTTTCTTGGATACTCCTTATCTAGTAAATCTTATCGTATTTACAATAAAAGAACTTTAACTATTGAGGAATCTATGCACGTATCATTTGATGAATCTAACCCCTCCGAGGAGGATACTATTGTTTTAAATAATGATGATGAGATTTTAGATATTCCTCAATAAGATGGCTCCAAGACCAACAATGAGAATCAATTGGAACAACAAGAAGAACAAATTCCGGATGAATCAAATGTCAATGATCTACCTAAGGAATGGAGAACCCATAGAGATCACCCTATTGATAAAATCATCGGTGACATCAGTCAAGGCGTTTCAACAAGATTGAACCTCAAAGATGCTTGCTTGAACATGGCATTCGTTTCTCAAATCGAACCTTCCAAAGTCGACGACGCATTAGGAGACGACCAATGGATGATTTCTATGCAAGAAGAATTAAATCAGTTCGAGAGAAATCAAGTTTGGGAACTTGTTCCTAGACCAAGTGACAAACACATCATATGTACAAGATGGGTGTTCAAAAACAAACTTGATGAGAACGGTATAATTGTTCGAAATAAAGCAAGATTGGTAGCCCAAGGGTACAACCAAGAAGAGGGAATTGACTTTGAAGAAACTTTCGCTACGGTTGCAAGTTTAGAAGCTATCCGTGTTTTACTTGCTTACGCTTGTTCATTGAATTTTCAGCTTTACCAAATGGACGTCAAAAGCGCATTCTTAAATGGATACATCAATGAAGAAGTCTATGTCAAACAACCCCCGGGCTTTGAAGACTTCAAGAATCCTTCACATGTCTTTAAGTTGAGAAAATCTCTTTATGGCTTAAAACAAGCACCTATAGCATGGTATGACAGACTCAGTACATTCTTATGCGAAAAAGGTTTCGAGAAAGGTAAAGTGGATAAGACCTTGTTCATAAAGAAGATCAAAGGTAACACTTTATTAGTACAAGTCTATGTCGATGATATTATATTTGGTTCAACTAACAAAGATTTGTGTGAAGAATTCTCGTTGATGATGCAAGGAGAATTTGAGATGTCTATGATGGGCAAGATGAACTATTTCCTTGGATTGCAAATTAAGCAACTAAAAGATGGTATCTTCATCAATCAATCAAAATATTGAAAGGAACTTTTGAAAAAGTTTGATATGGATAATTGCAAATTAATGCACACGCCAATTGGCTCCGGTACTTATGTTGATCAAGATGAATCCGGTATTTCCATTGATATTACTAAATATCGAGGCATGATTGGATCACTTCTATACTTGACGACAAGTCGTCCTAACATAATGTTCAGTGTATGTCTGTGTGCATGATTTCAAGTAAACCCGAAGGAATCTCACCTCATGGCGGTAAAAAGAATCATGAAATATCTCAAAGGAACAACCAATGTCGGCCTATGGTACCCAAAAGGTAATATATGCAATTTAATTGGTTATTATGACACTGATTATGCAAGATGTAAAACAGATAGGAAAAGCATAAGTGGCACTTGTCACATTTTGGGAAATGCACTAGTCTCTTGGGCATGCAAGAAACAAGCTTGTGTGGCTCTTAGTACGACCGAGGCGGAATACATTGCAGCGGGTAGTTGCTGTGCGCAAATTCTATGGCTCAAGCAACAACTCCGTGACTACGGACTCGACCTTGGATGCATTCCACTCCGATGCGACAACACAAGTGCAATCAACATTACAAAGAATCCTGTGATGCATTCTAAAACAAAGCATATCGACATTCGACATCACTTTCTTCGTGATCATGTACTTCAAGGAGATGTTGAAGTCACCTTCATGGATACGCATAATCAACTAGCAGATATCTTCACTAAACCGTTGGCAAGAGAACTATTCTTCAAGATCCGAAGAGAGATAGGTATCTTGGACGAAAATGACATTATCTAGTTAAGTTACATGGCTATGATTTTAATCTTAACTTTATGGTAATATATCATGATCCATGTTTTTATTACTAAATTTTTGATATATGACCATGAAATCCCCAAAAATTAAGTATTTTTTTTCACTTTTTCACTAATGACAATCGGTTGTCATAGAGTGACAATCGGTTGTATCTAAAAAATTTTAGATTCTGTCTTCACAACAATCGGTTGTCACTCCACAACAACCGGTTGCTCTCTCAATTTTTTCGCCCCTGTTTAAATTTTCAAAGGATGCAATCGGTTGTCATCAAACAACAATCGATTGCACAGTTCAAAATTTTGATATTTTTTTATTTTTTTATTTTTTTTCCAGTTACACTCTTTTTTATTCTTTCACTTCCATTGCCATTACTATTATTTATTTTATACAAGATTCTTATTCTCTTTTTGAATGTTTTTAAAGTGTTTGGTCAACAACTTTTTAATGCTTAGTCCTTTCCTATGACACAATTTTTTGGATAGTCACACACTCAAGAATCTCTATGCTACAAGTATTTATTGTTTTGACTAAACCATTGAATGCCTTACCTAACCATTGAATGCCTTACCTATCCATTGAATGCCTATCTATCTATAAAAGCTCAACCAAAACCTAAAAACTTCATATATCCTATTTTGTCTCAAGAAACCCTACAAACACCAAATACCCTTTTCCCCTTCCAATTCTCTCATCCCTCACCATGTCAACATCAAAGAAAGGCAAGGGAAAAGCTTCTTCCTCATCTCAAGGTGATGATATCTCAAAACTCATTCCATCAAGAAGCCAAAGGGAAAGATTTATGTCTCACTTTCAGAAGATGACGGTTCTTCTACCAAGGTTCGGTAATCTTGACAACTTTTATTCCAAATGCTTCAATTTTCCAGCATTATTTAGATCTTAAGGGATATACAAGTTGATTGGTGTTAATGGACCCATTTACCCCACTTTGGTTAGGATTTTCTACAACAATCTAACCATTACTAGAGGATGCATGATTTCAAATGTCAAAGGGGTTCCTATAGAACTCACAATGCAGAATTTTGGTGAAGCTTTGGGTATTCCACATGATGGTGCTTGCATTAAACTTCTCTCAAATGCAAATCTTCCTGGCTACAGCAAAAGAGACTTCTACTATGGAATTGCAAGAATTCCCGAGCGTGATTTTATTCAGAAAAGGCAAAGGCTTATTAGTGGAACTCCGAAGAGGAACTCTTGGTCTGCAGGAATTCTCACTATTGATGATTGTTTGATCCACTACTTTTTGGCGTATGTGGTTATGCCAAAGTTCTTAAACATTTCCAATGTCAATGATTGTGAGATGCAGATTCTGTATGCGATGAAGAATGGGATTCAAATCAACTGGTCTTATGTGATTCTACATCATATGGCACTACATAATGAAAATGCTTCTGCTCTTCCTTATGGCTCCTGGCTTACCCTTGTTTTTGAGAAGTTCAATGTTCCCTTGTCTGGTGAATACATGGTGCCTATGACTAACCCCAAACATGAAATCACTCCGAAGAAAGTATGTAATACCAAAACTGGCGTCAAATTTGATCTGATTAATAGAACCATCACATACATTCATACTCCTCCACAAAACCAACCTCCACAAGAACAACCACTTCAAAACCAACCTCCACAACCAATGGAAAACTCTTACAATCAAGTTTTTGACTATCTTCAATACATGAACAACAACATGAACAATCAATTTGCTCATCTCTATGCCCATACCAATGTCCCTCCTTATGAAGATCAACCCTATAATTACCCTTTCATTCAACCTCAAACTAATGAAGGCAATGATGGTGAAGATCAAGATGATGAAGACTTTGTTGAAGGCATGGATGATTAGATTTTAAGTTATTATATTTCTTAGTACTTTATGTTCTTATGTTTTATGTCGTTTTTCTAGTTTTGTTTAAGACTGTTCATGTATTATGATCCCTTTTGTTTTGTGCACTTTGTTTCTGTTATATCTATGTATGCAAACTTTATCTATGCTATGTTGTTTCTATGTGCAAAATTTTTATAATCTTCTTTCCCATTCCTTTTTGCTAATGAAAAAGGAGGAGAAGACTTTGTAGTTTCTTTTGTGTTTCTCTAACCCAAATTGCAGCAAGCAAGCAATCTTCAAATCCCTCATGCAATAGATCAAGGGGGAGTCTTTGATTTAGGGGGAGTTTTTAAACAACTTGATTAGAGAAAACCAAGATGCACTCCAAACTTCAAGCAATGGTTGTCATCATCAAAAAGGGGGAGACTGTGAAATCAAGCTTTCCAAATGTTTTGATGAAGACAAGCTAGCATGCAAAAATGAATGATCAAGATAGAAGATTTATCTCAAGCAAAGATTCATTGATCAAGATCAACTTTTCAAGACTTATGGCTTAAGGTATATGAAATTTTTGATCTTATGCTCTTAGTGCTCAAAACTATTTTTAATGATGCATTTACTTTATTAAAATAATATTTTGAGTATATACTATGTATGATTGAAGAAGGATATTTTAAATTGCTTACAATCTTTTGAAAATAATGATTTTTCAATTTTTGTACACAAGCAATCGATTGTCATGCTAGGATAATTGGTTGCATCCAAAAAACAAAAGCTTATGTTTGACATACAATCGATTGTCATCTAGTAGCAATCGATTGTCATGAGTTTTATTTTCAAATTTTTTGAAGATTGTCTTATGAGCAACCGATTGCTCCTCAATAACAATCGGTTGTCATAGTTATATTTTTCAAATTTTAAACGTTGCTTTTACAGCAATCGGTTGTTATGCTTTAGATTTTGAAAAATTTTATTTTTTCAGCAACTTTTTGTAACACCTTTTCATGGCAATCTTTGTATCTTTTCAAATACATTTTTTTAGTAAAAATGGTTTAAACATTGCTATGTTTCATTGAAGAGGTATTACTACACTATAAATTATTTTTATTTAGAATTTTGAAAATACAACAACAATCACTAACAACTATTACTTTCTATTCTTTTGAACATACTCTCTATACTCAAGATTTTTGTTCATCATTTTCATATGCATACTGAAAATTATTCTTGAGCACTTAGAAGAGTATTCCATCTTAAATTTCATATTGAATAGAAAAGATCAATCAAGTGATTGACATTGCTCTTTCATTATTCAAACTCTTATACAAATCAAACAAACTATTGTATACTTGTTTTCAGGATTGTTGGAAACAAGAAAGACACTTAGGGAGGATTGTTCTCTTTGTGGTCTTAGTGAAAATCCAAGAGGATTGTTCTTGGTTGTTAGGTAGTCTTTATACAAATTACCAACTATAAGGAAATCTCTTTCATGTTGAAAGGGGACTGGAGTACTCTCGGATTGTGAGGGGAACCAGGATACATATCTTTGTTCTTTACTTTCCGCATTTACTGCTTTCATCACTTATCAGAAAAAGAAAGAAAAGAAACTCGTGCAAAAATATTCATACAATTCAGAAAAAGTTTTAAAGAACCTAATTCACCCCCCCCCCCCTCTTAGGCGCATCTGAACTTACAGACTTAAGAATGTGAAAGCAATGAACAACGTTTGTGCATGAATATTTCATTTGTTGGTTGCTTTCTTTCTTAGTCTTCAAGCCTTTATATATATCCATTATCATAATGTATCCGTTGAGGGATACTATGGGAATTTCAAGAAACATTGGCAGCTTGAACAGTAATGTAGGGGACAAGATCGTGTGACGCGTCCATCCTTTCATGGTAGTGGAATGAAACATTGATTGTACCATGTACTATTTGTACCATGTTAATTTTACCTTATTTCCTTATGCACTTCAGAGGCTTCTGCGAGCATGAGTTTAGAAGCGAGAACATAACATCAGATCTTCAGAACTTCAAGTCTTCAGAATATTCTGAACTGCGTCTTCAGAGTCTTCAGCACTTAGTCGTGAGAACCTTTTCTTGGAACATTGGCTCTTTAGAACTTCAAGTCTTTAGAGTCTTTAGACCTTCTATCTTTTAGAGTCTTCAGCACTTGGTCTTCATAACCCTTATCTTTAGAACTTCATTAATAGAAACACAAGCTTTCAGCATCTGCACTTCAGCAGAAACTTTGTCTTTGTGTTCTTCTAACTTTCTTTCTTTAGAACCTGTTGTCTTTAGAAGCTTGAGTCTTCAGCATTTGGACATAAGTAACAACTTTTTTCTTCAAATCTTTTGACTGGTTTCTTCAGAAAAATATCAAAGTTTACACTTCAGAGCCTTTTGGAGTGTCTTGCTACTGTTCAACAAAACTTGTATAGGATATAAGCGAAATTAATTCTCTTCTAATGTCTTGGACACGTCATTCGTCATAAGCAGAACCTGTTTGTTAAGTACTCAACAATAACAAACATTAGTACAACAAAATTTTTCATACAATCATACTCATTTGTTATCATCAAAACTTAGAGATAATATTGCAGAACCAAATCTTGTTCTTACAATCTCCCCCTTTTTGATGATGACAAAACTATGTATTTTGATGACACAATTTTGTACATATAATCATAATCAGTGAAATTAGAAGCATAAGAAATGCTTATCCTTTTTCTAATACTCCCCTCGAGTCAATGACTTGATGAAGATCGAATATCCTGACTCTGAACCTTTTGAGTAAAAACTCCCCCAGGTTCCAATAGATCAGATATCGAGATCTTGAGAGTCTTGACTTTGGATGCCAATAGACAAATTGAGATCTTGATACACACAACTTCTTTATTGAATCTTTGAAACTTTAATGTGACTAAGACATCTTCCAGATTCTAAATAGACTCTCAATTTTGGAGTCTGATTCTAGGTTTTACTTATTGAAGCCTGATTATGAATTGAAGAACATCTTTAGAGTCTGAAGCCAACATGTTAGGCATAAGCTTTGAATAGTGATTTCAGATCTTTGTCTTTTAATCAGAGTTCTAATTTCTTGAAAAAGAAAAATTATTTTAACAGAAACAGGAGTTTAACTGGGTTAGAATGCAAGCAGCTCTTTTCAGAGAACATTTTCCAGAACTTGATTATTGAAATCAAAATTACGTTCATTTAAATTAATCCCCCTTTTTGTCATAATTAAAAAGGTAATTATGTGTGAAAAACATAAAAACCAGAAGAAACAATCAAGAAAATATAAGAAGTTTCATTGATTTTTCAATAGAAAACTTCATTAAATTTAAATAGTCACATGATAGGTAAGTCAAAATAAGTAGAACAAACCCAAATCCACAAAGAAAAGTCTAGCAGACATCAAATAAATCCTATGGTTTTAGAAACAAATATGAAAAATCCTAGAGCCTAAGGTTCAAAAGTTACAGGAGCAGATGATGAGGGTTCAAATATTTTTGCCAAAATCATCTTGAGCATAGTTTGAACAGATTCATTGACTTTGTCCTGAGCTTTGAAGTTTTCCTTGAACATTTTCTGCTCTTCCCTTATTTCACTAATGGCTGTCTTCAGATCGCAGTCAGACTCAGAGTTGGAAACCATCAAAGCTTTCTACTTAACCTTTTCTTCAGCAGCCTTTATAACTTCTGCAGCCAATCTGGCTTCCTCGGCTTTTCTGGCTTCTTCAACCTTGTTTAGGACTCTAGCTTCAGCTTCTTTTTGTTTTGTAGCAATTAGTTCAATATATCTAGCTTTTTCTGTTGTTTCTTTTCTTTCCACGACCATTTCAATATCCCCAATTCTGGATGTTTCAACAAAAGAGTTTATTCTTTCAACTTTAGAGGACATCCACTTCTGAAATTTCTTCCAAGAACCATCGATGTCTTGAGGCTCAGTACTTGTACTTGCCTCTGCTTTTAACTTAGAAATCCTTTTCTTATCCTTGATTCTAAAGATGCTAATGCATTCATTCAAGGTTTTTAGAACATATTTTTCATAGACAAATATGGCTAGGTCTTTTTCGGAAGGAATGATTGCAAAAGTGATAGGTTCATATTGATTAAGTTGTTCAGTTACATTGAAAAGATCAGACATAGAGCAGGATTTAGTTATTGGGTTTGCAAAGTTTTCAAAATCATCAAAGATTCTCCTCTCAGATATTACAGGCATCTCGATATCATTCATCAACATCATTCATCAACATAATTCATCAACATAATTCATCGCATAATCCATCGCATAATTCATCAACATAATTTCATTAACATAATTCATCAACATAACTCATAGCTTAATTCATTAACATAATTCATCAACATAATTCTACAGCAACTCAGCCACAACAACAATACAATGACATATCGATAATCCCTCAATGTTGGCCATAGGCCTACAACATGATAATGCCTATATTTAATTAACCATCTAAGGCACATCTCTAATTAAAAAACCTATACATACTATTATTCTGTAATACTACATCATTATCATCATTAATCTTACTTTCATGAACCACACAATAATCTATAATCATCTTATCCTCATCATACTTCACAAAATTATCATAGCGATTAATGCGGGAAGCTAACTCTAATCCTAATTTGGGTACTATAATTATTCTTCTTATCCTTCATTTTAATCTTTAAGAATTAATTTCATCACGTTAGCTATCCAACGCTTCAAACGACACCTCAAACGGAGTCCGGAAACTCAAGTTACAGCCTTTGGAAGAATCTGTCAAAAATCAGTCTGCATGAGTCGACGCATAATGTTTTGAGTCGACGTGTACTGGGTTAAAATCCTGCAAGAGTCGATGCGTAATCCTCTTGTATCGACTCATACTGAGTTTGCAACACTGCATGTATCGATGCATAATCTTATGTATCGACTCATCCTGAGTCCAAAAACCTGCATGTGTCGACGCATGACCTTTGATGTCGACTCATACTGTTCTGTCATGAATATTTTCTGCGATTTCACTTTGTTTTCACTGTGATTTCCATACCTTAGGCCCTAAAAACACCCTCTAATCATAGGTAATCATCAATTATAATAATCATATGTTTCTACATCAATTATACAACATTAGGGCATCATTATTCATCTCTAAATCATTGATCCTCATCAATAACAATACATATATTTCAATCATAAACAAAACAACCTTTCACATCTAATCCCACATACTACTCATCATAAACCCTATTATAGAGTCAGAACCCCACCCTTACCTTGGATTGAAGGTTTCTCTATAACTTTTCCGATTGAATTCCGTTCTGCCTCTTTTCCTTATTTTCTGCAACTTTCACGTTCTCTTCCAACCCTTATTTTCTTTCTCTTCTTACTGCTACTTCTTTTCCATATTAATTCTAAATAACTAATATAATAACCCTATAATTCTCATTATGTCTTAATGGGCTTAAAACAACCACACCCCCTTTCTACTACTTCTAGTCCTTAAAATAAGCCCACATCAAATAATATTATTATTCTAATATTATTTCACAACTTAATAGATTAAATAAATCCAATAACAATAACACATCAACTATCATCATAACACAACTTCACAAATAATCCAAAAAAATAAATTTAATTAAATAATTAATTAAATTACAGGCGTTACAACTCTCCCCCACTTAGAATATTTTTTATCTCGAAAATTTACCTTAATCAAACAACTCAGGATAGGAGTCCCGCATCTTGCTTTCCAACTCCTAAGTCATGCTTCTTCGGAAGCTCCTAGCCAAAATACTTTAACCATAGAAATATATTTTCCCCTCAGAGTCTTTATTTCACGATCCGCGATCCGTACAGGCATCGTCTCCACAGTAAGGTTATCCCGTACTTGCACATCATCCATATGAATCACATGAGATGGATCTGAAATATACTTTCAGAGTTGTGACACGTGAAACAAATCATGCAAATTCGAAAGATTAGGCGGTAAAACCACTCTATAAGCAACATTCCTAACTCTCTCTGAAATTTGATATGGACCAATAAAACGAGAAGTGAGCTTCTTAGACTTCAATGCTCGCCCAACACCAGTCACAGGTGTAACTCTGAAAAACACATGGTCACCTGCTTGAAATTCTAAGTCTTTCCTTCGCTTGTCATGATAACTCTTTTGTCTACTTTGGGAAGCTTTCATCTTTTCGCAAATCAACTTCACCTTCTCAGTAGTCTCACGAACAAGTTCAGGTCCAAGTACCACACTTTCACCATATTCATGCCAACATAAAGGAGTTCTACATCTTCGACCATACAACGCTTCAAAAGGTGACATCCCAATACTAAAATTGTAACTGTTATTATAAGTGAACTCTATCAATGGAATATAAGTATCCCACGAACCTCCCTGCTCAAGAACACATGCCCTCAACAAATCTTCCAACCATTGAATAGTTCGTTCAGTCTGACCATCTGTCTGAGGATGATACGAAGAACTCAACCTCAACTTAGAACCCAACGCTTCTTGCAAACTCTTCCAAAAATCAGAAGTAAATCTTGGATATCTATCTGACACAATGCATAAAGGAACACCATGCAGCTTCACAATCACATTAGTGTAAATATCAGCCAACTTTGAAACTGCAAAACCGATGTTAATAGGAATAAAATGAGCCGACTTTGTAAACCTATCAACAATCACCCAAATCGAATCATATCCTCGTAAAGTATTAGGTAACCCCATCACAAAGTCCATTGAAATTCTATCCCATTTCCATTATGGAACTTCTAACAGTTGCATCAACCCTGCAGGTTTCTGATGTTTAACTTTCGACTTCTGACAAGTCAAACATGCATACACAAACCGAGCCACATCACTTTTCATTCCAGGCCACCAAAACAAACCTTTCAAATCTTGATACATCTTTGTAGCTCCTGGATGAATACTCAACTTACTTCTATGACTCTCTTCAAGTATCACTTTCTTCATCTCAGCATCATCAGGAATACAAATCCGATTACGAAATCTTAGCATACCTTGCGCATCTAACTTAAAATCATAATTCTCAGACTGATCGATCCCAATCATCGAATCTACCAGTTTCACATCCAACTTCCGAGCTTCTCTGACACTGTCTAGAAATTCATTATTAATCTTCAACATACCTAACATAACACTCCACGGTGTCATCTCGCAAACTAAGCTCATATCTCTGAATTGTTCAATTAATTCCAACTCTTTAACCATCATTGCCGACATATGTAAAGTCTTTCGACTCAATGCATCAGCTACCACATTCACTTTTCCTGGATGATAATTCAAACTGAAATCATAATCCTTCAACAATTCAAACCATCTTTGTTGCCTCATATTCAGCTCTTTCTGATTGAATAAATACTTTAAGCTCTTATGGTTACTAAACACTTCAAATCTAGAACCATAAAGATAATGCCTCCAAATCTTCAACACAAAGACAACTGCAACAAGCTCTAAATCATGCGTAGGATAGTTCTTCTCATGAGTCCTCAACTGCCTTGACGCATAAGCAACTACCTTATAATTCTGCATAAGCACACCTCCTAAAACCATCTTAGAAGCATTACAATATACCACAAACGGTTCTCCTGGATTAGGCAATGTCAAAATCGGAGCTGACGTTAATCTCTTTTTCAATTTTGTAAAACTTTCTTCGCACTGAACATCCCATACAAAAGCTCTACCTTTACAAGTCAACTTAGTCAACGGGAGTGCAAACTTAGAAAAACCTTCGATAAACCTTCTATAGTAACCAGCTAATCCCAAAAAGCTTATAATCTTAGTAGCTGACTTCAGAGTTTCCCATTGCAACACCGCATCAACCTTCAATGGATCTACAACAATGCCACTACTTGAGATTACATGACCAAGAAAACTTACCTCCTTTAACCAGAACTCACACTTAGACAACTTTGAATACAACTTCTTTTCTTTCAGAACTTGCCATACTACTCTTAAGTGTTCTGCATGCTCTTCTTCTGACTTAGAGTAAATCAAAATATCATCAATGAACACCACCAAAAACGATCCAAATAAGTATGAAAGATACGATTCATGTATTCCACGAATACTCCCGGCGTATTAGTAACACCGGAAGGCGTTACTGAATACTCATAATGTCCATAACGCATTCTGAAAGCCGTCTTCTGGATATCTTCATCCTTCACCTTAATCTGATGGTAACCCGACCTCAAATCAATCTTACTGAACACACGAGCATCCACCAATTGGTCCATCAAATCATATATTCTTGGAAGCGGATACTTGTTCTTAATCGTCACTTTATTCCCTATAATTAACACAAAGCCTCATACTTCCATCTTTCTTATTTACTAACAACACTGGAGCTCCCTACGATGATACACTTGGTCTTACAAACTTCTTTTCAAGTAACTCTTCTAATTTCTTCTTTAACTCTGACAATTCAGATGCATACATCCTATATGGTGCCATAAACACAGGTCTGGTACCAGGTACAAGATCAATTGCAAATTCAACTTCCCTCTTCGGCGGTACACCAGGAATCTCATCAGGGTAAACTTCAGGAAATTCACACACCACCTTCAATTCCTCAATGATAGCTTGAGTCTCTGAAGATAGCGACGCCATCAACGAGAACATATATGGTTTTTCTTGCATCAACTGTCTAGCAGACCACAGACTATCTTCCTCTTCTTCAAGAGTAGAAAACTTCGCAGACTTGTCATAACAGTTAATATGAACATACTTATGCTCTAACCAGTTCATACCCAAAATCACATCCAACCCTCTTAACGGTAAAAAAACCAAATCAACAGCAAAGTATCTGTCAAAGATTAACAAAGGACACTTTAAACACACAAAATAAGTAGTCACCGACCCCTTGGCTGGAGTGTCGACGACCATTTCTCCATTCATAGAAGACAACATAAGACCCAATCTTTCAACATAATTAGCAGCAATAAAGCAATGAGTAGCACCAGTATCAGTAATAGTAATTAAACGAGTACTATTAATGAAACATGTACCTCTGATAAGTCTGTCCTCAGCAGCTGTCTGATCCTAAACCAAAGCGAACACTTTACCACTTTTCTGGACCCTCTTTGGTTTCTCACACTGACTACCAATGTGCCCTTCTTCGCCATAATTGAAACAAATCACCTCCTTATGCTTGCACTCAGATACAACATGTCCAGTCTTAACACAACAGAAACACCTCTTTACCTCAACAGTACCCACATCACTCTTATGCCCAGGTTTTCCACATTTAAAACAAACCACACTAGCAGGAGCATCTCCCCACTAGTCCTCTGACCCTGAGCAACTTTCTGTTTACCTTTACCAGCTGGGGTATCATAAGGCTTACCACGATTATGTTGGTGCTTACCTCTCTTCTCACTAATAATCTTGTAATGAGCATTATTATCCTCTTCATAAATCCTACAACCATTAATCAAATCAACAAAGACACGGATCTTCTGGTATCCAACTGCCTTCTTGATCTCCGGGCGCAACCCGCTCTCAAACTTGATACACTTCAAAAACTCAGCATCTGCCTCACCGTAGTGCGAATAAAACTTAGCCAATTCAGAGAACTTTGCAACATACTAAACAACCTATATACTCCCTTGATTTAGCTCAAGGAACTCAATTTCCTTCTTACCACGAACATCTTCAGGAAAGTACTTCCTCAAAAATTCCCTACGGAACATAGCCCAAGTGACATTTTCACCTGCAACTTCCAACCTCTGACATGTCTCTAGCCACAAGTCATCAGCTTCGACTACTAGCATATGAGTACCATACTAAACCTTCTGCGCTAGAGTGTAGTCCATTACACAGAAGATTCTCTCAATCTCTTTCAACCAATCCAATGCTCCGTCAGGATCATACTTTCCCTTGAAGGTAGGCGGATTCTCTCTCAGGAAAGTCGCCAAACTACGAGATCCAGCATTCTCGTCAGTATTCGGATGATTCTACATCGCATGCTCCATTGCTTCTAAAGTAGCAGCAAGTGCAGCATCATTCCTTTCAGCCATCTCAACATATCACTACAACATAAACAACAGTTAAAACTCAAATTAACAATACTCAATTGTTAAACAACTATAACTCAACAACTTGGTCGAACGAACCGACTTTTGCTCTGATACCAACTTTGTAACACCCTAATTCTACTCGACAATTATAAATGTAAATAAGAGTTATAAAATTCATACAACTGAATCAGGATGCCATAAATTCAACTTAAAAACACATTGATTTAACATGGATACATAACAATTTAAAACTTCGGATGAACCATTAGCAAAATAATTTAATCTCTTAATTCAACATCTTGAACAACTACACAGCAGAATCATAATAACATCTTTGTCCACTAATTACAGCAACTTTAAAATAACACATACTTAGTAACAATCAAATTAAAGTTTAACAACTGAAATAATCAATAATTAAAAGCAACAAGCGTTCATCCCCCCCGAGTGTTACGTATTAGAGTAATGACACCGACTCCAACTACCGAAGGTATACTACCCTCACTCTGGATTACCTGCACATTACCAACGTAAGGGTAACATTCAAACATAAGGGGTGAGATATCTAACAATATAATAAAACGTATGATAAATAATATATTAGATCAGATCATACAATATCACCACTTCACATCTTATAAAAAACAATAATGCAACAGAATACCAACAATATGCACATTTACTGCATCAATACACAACTTCTTTATGCAATCATATAATGTGACTCAATACTATGCAAATTCATGTGGTACCATTGGAGCAGAACTCCCATCTCAAATAATTGCCAATAAATAGAGGCATCAACAAGGCATAAGCCTTCATCTTAATATTCTCCAATACAAGTCATCTTAACGAGCATCAGCTCCATCTTGATATGTAATGCGTGCGACACAATCATTAATGTAGTAGCAACAACCACAATTAACAACATCTCAACACAACATCATCGTTATCCAGAAGCCTACATCTTAATAGCTTCCAATTGTTAGAGGTATCTCGACATCATTCATCAACATCATTCATCAACATAATTCATCAACATAATTCATCTCATAATTCATCGCATAATTCATCAACATAATTCATCAACATAATTCTACAGCAACTCAGCCACAACAACAGTACAACGACAGATTGAAAATCCCTCAAAGTTGGCCATAAGCCTACAACATGAAAATTCTTATAATTAATTAATCATCTAAGGCTCATCTCTAATTACAGAACCTCTACATATTATTATTTTGTAATACCACATAATTATCATCATTAATCTTACTGTCATGAACCATGAAATAATCTATAATCATATTATCCTAATTTGGATACTAGTATTATTCTTCTTATCCTTCATTTTAATCCTTAAAATTAAGTTCATCGTGTTAGTTATCCAACGCTTCAAACGACACCTCAAACGGAGTCCGGAAACTCAAGTTACAACCTTTGGATGAATCTGTCAAAAATCAAACTGCATGAGTCAACGCATAATGTTTTGAGTCGATGCGTACTGGGTTAAAATAATGCATGATTGGACACATAATCCTCTTGTGTCGACTCATACCGAGTCTGCAACACTGCATTTATCGATGCATAATCTTATCTATTGACTCATCCTGAGTCCAAAAACATGCATGTGTCGACGCATGGCCTTTGAGGTCGACTCATACAGTTCTGTCATAAATATTTTCTACGATTTAACTGCATTTTCACTATGATTTCCCTGCCTTAGGCCTTAAAAACATCCTCTAATCATAGGTAATCATCAATTATAATAATCCTATGTTTCTACATCAATTATACAACATTATGGCATCATTATTCATCTCTAAATCATTGATCCTCATCAACAAAAATACATATATTTCAATCATAAACAAAACAACCTTTCACATCTAATTCCACATTCTACTCATCATAAACCCTATTATAGAGTCATAACCCCAACCTTACTTTGGATTGAAGGTTTCTCTATAACTTTTCCGATTGAATTCCGTTCTGCCTCTTTTCCTTCTTTTCTGCAACTTTCGCGTTCTCTTCCAACCCTTATTTTCTTTCTCTTCTTACTGCTACTTCTTTTCCATATTAAGTCTAAATAACTAATATAACCCTATAATTCTCATTATGTCTTAATGGGCTTAAAATTCCCACGCCCCTTTCTATTACTTCTAGTTCTTAAAATAAGCCCACATCAAATAATATTATTATTCTAATATTATTTCACAACTTAATATAATAAATAAATCCAATAACAACAACACATTAACTATCATCATAACACAACTTCACAAATAATCCAAAAAAAATAATTTAATTAAATAATGAATTAAATTACGGGTGTTACATCAGTGGTTCTGTTTTTTTGAAATAAAGTCTCTCAAATAATGAAATAGAAGAGCTGGAAGAGACATCTTCTGATGGGTCACCAAATATTATAACATGTACTTCTGATTTACGTGGAAGTAGTCAGAAGAACTAGACGAAAGTCTGGGGTTGATACAATTTAGAATGATTTTGTGCCAGATTCTAAGTTTGTCATGGAGATCTTTACTTTTATACTCATATTTCTCAAGAGAGTAGTTATTGAAGATGGCTTTATTAATCGTCTCCTTTAAAAATGTGGATTTATTATTCATCTTATAAATTCGTTGTCCTTCAAGATTCTGTATGCCCAGAAGATCAGCAATAGACTTTTCAATAATGACAATTTTCATACCCAACACATGAGCAACTACATGAAGATTGTCACAATCTGCTTGAATCCAGAAATACTTAACCAAAGAATCATAAACAGGACCATGAAGATGCATGCAATAGTGCTCCCATCCTTGAGCATTCAAGTTTTCAATTAGGTTTTCACCATTTGCAGAAAGGTTATTGAAGTCCGCCATATATTCACGAAGAACATTTAACTCATGTGGTTTTAGATTACGATGAATTTGAACAGATTTTTGTGTTATGTGGTGTTTATTAATAATTGATAGAGAAGACGAACCAGTTACCATAGGGGAAGAATAACTGGTTGGAATAGTTGAAGAAGACGACTCAGAAGGATTTAGGGCTCGTTCATTTCTTGGGCTAACTAAACAACTTCTTGCTGTTGAGCATTCATCAAGTTGAAGATGATGAAGGTTGTTGACGAGGGTGATGATTTTAGTGAAGAGCTTTGATGAAGATTATGAGCATGGAGAACTTGTTGAACAATTGAGAGAAAAAGAGGGTTTAGGGTTTCTAAAGTATGGAAGTGAAGTTAACATGCATGATTTATAGTGTTTGAGAAGTGAGAGAATATAAAATGAAACAGAATTTTAATTAGACATAAAAACTGGGAGCATTAAATGAAAGTAATGATTATGATATCAATAAAATTCCAAGAAATATGCACATTGCTCATTGTATAGCTTAGGTAGCGTGTGATGATTAAGTATAACTAAGGGTTACATATGTTAATCAATACATCTAACTAAGTGACACATTAAATATCCTCAGAGTTCTGGAAAACCAAAAGATTTCCATCTAATCAAAGATATTTCTGACCGAATCATCTTATGATTACTGAGATTCTGAAAGAATTAGCAGTAGTAGGATTTAAAGAAGGTAGAAACATTACTCATATAAGGCTGATAGATAATCTTTAAAGAAGTGAAAAACACAAGAAGGGGGGGTTGAATTGTAAAACTGAAAATCAATGCAATGAACAAGATATTTTTATCCTGGTTCGTTTGATCTCAAACTACTCCAGTCCACCCGTCAAGGTGATTTCGCCTCTCTCCAACGAGGTCTTAATCCACTATATTCAACTGAATATTACAATCTGCTTTAACAACTGCTAAAGCCTTCTTGATGCAAACCACAACCCGTTTTGTCAAGGAAACACTTTCTTACAAAGAAGATAAATCTAGGTGTGTGAATGTTTTCTACAAAACTGTATCACAACTGTGATGTTACACAATTTAAGCTTATGAAACTAGATTGCTAAAATACTGAGTAAGGAGATATGGAGCTTTTTAGCAAACTGAGAATGAGAAGATGTAGAATAGCTTTTAGGCGTGTAATATGATGTAGAGCATTAGCCAATTCAATCTTCATGGTCTTGTTTATATAGCACTGAGATTGTTGAACGTTGGAGCAATAATCTTGATTCAATGCTAATAACAAACTTTCCTTATTAAGCAGATCTTGTCTGGAATGAAGCCCTTGGTAATAATTTGCTTTCAATGCACAGTACCGTTGCTACTTAATGCATCTTCTGGCTTGGCTCATTATAACTCTGCTTAAGTGTTGATGAACTGTTGTTGTCTTTATCAGAGTGTTGAGCGCAGTTCTGTTCATCAAGCTTCAGCATACGCGTGAGTTATTCTTCTGATTCTGGTATTCTGATATAGCATCTTCTGATGCTGACATTAAGAACCAATATTCTGATGCTGATTAGGTGTGCTCTTGCTGATACCTATCAGAGTTTCTGCAAGACAGAAAGTAATATTTTAGGTAGCAAGTAGTTCTTACATGAATCACATAAATAATATATCTTTTCATTTTGTTATCATCAAAACTTAAACATAAGGTAGTAGATTCAAACTTTGTTCTAACAATCTCCCCCTTTTTGATGATCACAAAAACTAGATAATTTTAATTGAAAATAACGTGAAAAAGTATCAGAGATAACTAAATGATAAGATGTATTAGAGTAAGAGGTTATCAAAGATAAGGGATAGAGATATCAAAATTGAGAGATACTCCCCCTGAATTTATTGCTTCCCTTTTTAATTCCAAGAGTTCTTCAGGATCAGATTTTTATTGCCTTTCTTTGAACATCAGAATCTCAGAGTTTTGACTATCAGAAGCTTTAGATCAGCATATCAGAGCAGAGCTTTAGATCAGCGTATCAGAGCTTTGCTTTGGGTCAGAGTATCAGAGCTTTAGTCTTCAGAATATCAGAGAGCATTCTTGTACCTGTTAGACTTAAGCAAAAACAGAAAACATATTCAAGTATATCAGAGTTAGAATGTTTGAGATTTTCTGTCTTAGTAATCCGTTATTATTGAAAATATCATTCTTGTTCTCCCCCTTTTTGTCAGCAATCAAAAAGTGTAAGTGAAGTGCTAAAACAATTAGAGCAGAAAAACTTGTCATATTAAAGTATTGAGAATCAAACAAAACAGTACAGCAGATAAGCAAAGAAAACATGAAAAAGTCATGAATGAAAAACTAAGGTTGGGGAGGAAGGCGTGTGAACAGGTTCTCCAGCATGGCTTTGATCGGATCAGCAGTCTCATTCTGCTTGTGCACCATGCTGACTACTGTGTCTATCTTGCTATCCTGCACATCCATCCTTTCTTTCATCTTCTGGTCATTTTCATCCATCCTTTGCTGTAGACGAATGTCATTCAGCTTCAGCTCTTCCAGAGTCTGCCTGTCCAAGGCAGCTTGAGAGACATCAGAAGCAGGGAGCTTCTGAGAGCTTTCTGCAACATCTTCTGCTTGACTTGCTTCAGCTTGACTAGTCTTGTCTTCTTCTGGTTGCACCTTTGAAGCTGGCTGTTTCTCAGACCATGGCTCACTATCCAGAAGGAGCACGTCTTCCTGTGGCAGCCGACTTTCAACTTCCTTCAGCAGCTTGCTGAAGTTCTGTTGTGCCTGCTCATAGTTGATATCCTGCAACTTGAGGGCTTCAGCACGTACCCAAATTCTGAATTGTGACCAGAGTTGGTCAGAGGCAGCTGGGTCAATCATTCCAGGACAGACTTGCTTCAGAGAAGCAATCCACTGCTGCAAACCTGTTTCAAAATTCATAATACCAGAGCCAACATCTGGCTGTTTTGGTTTTGGAATGGCTATTTTATTTTTCAGATCAGCAAGACGGTCAAGGATTGTTAAATCTATGAAGGTCCTGCTGGGGTTTTCGGTGGTTTGCTTGGGAGCTGTCTGTTTTGGAGATGGAGTGGGAGAATCAGAAATAATGATTGGACTGTTTGGGGTTTTGGGAGTATTTGGTGGTGTGGTTTCAGGCGAGGATGGCAGCTGGGCCATTGTGACTGTTGTTCCACATGGAAGCTGGATTGCCAGAGGTGATGGTTGAGGTGATTGAGGAGAATGAGGTTCAGAAGGTGGAGGAGTTGGAGTTTCAGAATGATGAAACTCAGGTTGAGGTGATGGTGGATGAATTTCTGGTTGAGGAGAGGGAGAAGGAATTGCTGGTTGTGGAGAAGTTGTTGGAATTTCTGGTTGTTCAGGGATATGTGGTTCTTCTGGAATGGGTGAGAGAGGTTGTTCTGGTTGTGGAGAGTGGACAATTTGTGGTTCAAAGTTTGGATTATTGGAGGGGTGATCAGAAGCAAGTTGATCAATGTCAGACAGCACTTTGTCAATTGCTGATGTTGTTGAGATTGTTGGTTTGGGATGTTTGGTTCGGGGTCTTCTGAGTTGTAGTGCCTCAGAAGGGTCATCTTCTGGTTCGGTTTCATCTATTGTTGGAATGGGGATTGGGATTCTATGAGAAGTTGGAGATGGGATTGATGCTGAAATAGTAGAAGAATTTAAAACAGAAGCAGCAGATAAATTACCTCTTTTCTTGGGTGTCTGCTGGGATGTTCCTTCTGAAGGGGCCTTCCTTTTCTTCGTCTTCTTCAGTGTAACTTCTAGTTGAGATTGGTGCAGATCTTTGATATTCAGATTGGGATCTGTACCATCAGCCTTGCACGCGTCCAGATATCTGAGAACCACCACTGGTTTAGATTCTATTTCAGAAAATAGAGGAAAGTCACTCAGTGGAACTCTTCTGCTGGTGATATCAGCAATAGGAGTAACGCTGGGTTCCTTTTTGATGTTCTCTATTAACTTCATTTTCTTCAGATTCTTCGCGTTCAGAGGCTTCCCAACCGTTGGTTCAATGGTGCTTAACTCTTGAGCTTCTATCAGGTGCTCTATCAGCCTATTCTCAGTCAGAATATCTGATATCAACCTTCCAAAGGGTATCCAATCCCTCTTTGTTCTTTCTTCTTCCCTGGCCTCCTTCACGCTTGTTCTGAGGTGATTAAACAGAAGATGGGCCAAGTGGTTTTTTACCTTCTGATTGATAAAATAGATCAAAAACTGCTGATCTATATTTATGTAATCAGGGGAACTGGTTGGCTTCCTATGGTTAAAACACCCCAAAATTATCTTCGCCCAAACTCTATGGTGATCCTTCAGATCTCTGATCTTGCTGCTGGGCACCCCAAGGGTAAAAATCCTTTCAGCTATGACGCCCACGTCAGCATATCTTTCAGCCATATCAATACAGCGGACGCCACCGCCACTGTAACCAATCAACTTAGCAATGTGATCCTCAGTGATCACAATCTTCTTCCCCATTATGTAGGAGGTGACTTGATGCATTGAAGCAGTTGCATGAATCCAGAACTCCTTGACTAACATTGGAAATGTTGGTCCAACCAACCTGTCAAAATACCTTTCCCATTTCTGTGCCCTAACTTCTTCTGTTAAGTCAAAGCCATTTTCCTTCAGACTTCCAAAATCAATGATCGATTCAGATAACACTTCAAGATTCTTCACAGGAGTGAGGAGTGTTCTGAGTGGCACTTGATACTGTTCAGATGATGCTTTCTTCTGAGAACCTGCAGAAGCACTGCTGGAGGTTGCCATGTTCACACTTAGGGATTTTGAGAAAAACTGAGAAAATGAGTTTGAGAGAGATGAACACAGAAAAATGCAGAGAATACTTGAGAAATAATGAGAAACTGTAAAAGATTAAAGTGAGAGGTTAACGTGTTTAAATAGGGTTCAGAATATTTTGAAAGAGTAAACGTTTTCAATAAAGAGGAATAAAATCATGATTACGTTTTAAAAACATGATTACTTTCAATTAATGCTTGCTGATTTTGGGGGATTTGAGAAAGATACTTAAAACAGTTACCAGACATGTGTCTCAATGCAGCCAATCAGCGTTTTGCCTTCTCAGAAGCGTGCACGCGTTCTGCTTCAGAGATTTGCTAATGATTGGATGACACTTGTTTGATTTGGGAATCACCACGTCTATCCTTGAGCTTACACTCTCAGATCTTTAAGACTAACATCTGATACAATCTCCATGTTCTATCTTTCTGAAAGGAGATTGATCAGAAGTTCATAGTAAAAACAAGTACATTCTGAAGATAAATATATGGATTTAAAACATTTTCACTCTGGGCAGATTTTCATGCTGAGATGCTTCAGAATGAAATTGAACCTATCTTCAGAAAGGGGTTTAATGAAGATATCAGCCCATTGATGGTCTGTATCTATAAATTTTAAGTTCAAAATTCCTTTCTGAATATAGTCCCTAATGAAGTGATGTTTTATTTCTATATGCTTAGCTCTAGAATGTAAAATGGGATTCTTACTTAAGCAAATAGCAGAAGTATTATCACAGAGTATAGGGATGTTACTCTCAAAAATCTTGAAGTCTTCAAGCTGACTTTTCATCCAGAGCATTTGTGTGCTACATCCTGCTGCTGCTATGTACTCAGCTTCTGCTGTTGATAGCGCAATTGTTGATTGCCTTTTGCTGGACCAAGAGATCAGATTTTCTCCCAGAAACTGGCAGCTTCCAGAAGTACTTTTACGCTCTACTCTGTCTCCAGCAAAGTCAGCATCTCAGTAGCCTACTAAACTATAATCACTAGATTTTCTATAAAACAAACCCAGATTAGTAGTACCTTTCAGATACTTGAAAATTCGCTTAACAACTGTTAAGTTAGATTCTCTAGGATCTGATTAGAATCTAGCACAAATACATACACTGAATAATATATCAGGTCTTGAAGCTGTCAGATAAAGGAGAGAACCAATCATACCTCTGTAGACTTTCTGTTATACCTTTTTGCTTACCTCTTCTCTTTCCAGAATGCACGTGGGATGCAATGGAATCTTTGATGGCTTACATTCTGAGAGGTCAAATTTCTTCAGAAGATATCTGATGTATTTGCTCTGATGAATGTAAGTTCCCTCTAGAGTTTGATTGATCTGAATTCCTAGAAAGAATTCCAGTTCCCCCATGAGGCTCATCTCAAATTCTTCCTGCATACACTTAGCAAATTTTCTTCCAAGAGAAGGATTAGTAGAACATAAAATAATATCATCAACATAAATTTGACAGACTAGGATGTCATTCTTAACTGATTTACAGAATAAGGTAGTGTCCACCTTCCCTCTGGTGAATTCATTTTCTAACAGAAAGTTACTTAGCCTTTCATACCAAGCTCTGGGAGCTTGTTTCAGACCATATAGTGACTTCTTTAGTTTGAAAACATGTTCTGGATGTTTTGTATTTTCAAAACCAGGGGGTTGGTGCACATAAACCTCTTCTTCTATATAACCATTTAAGAATGCACTCTTGACATCCATCTGATACAGAGTAATGCCTCTATTAACAGCAAATGAAATTAAAAGTCTGATAGATTCTAACCTGGCGACTGAAGCAAAGGTTTTTGTATAGTCTATCCCCTCTTGCTGACTATAACCTTGTGCAACCAGTCGTGCTTTGTTTCTGATGACTTCGCCTTGTTCATTTAGCTTGTTTCTGAAGACCCATCTCGTTCCAATGAGGTTGAATCCTTTTGGTTTGGGAACAAGATCCCATACGTCATTTCTGGTGAATTGATTCAGCTCTTCTTGCATTGCCAGAATCCAGTCATTATCCAGAAGTGCTTCATCAATAGAAGAAGGTTCAATCAGAGACACAAGTCCCATGAGGGTTTCTTCAGAGTTTCTGAAGCTTGCTCTTGTTCTGATTGGATCTTCCTTTCTTCCTAAGATAGTCTCTTCTGGGTGATCCAAACTGCTTCTGGGTAATCTCTTCTGAGGTTGATCAGCAGCTAATGTAGGATTGCTAGCAGTGCTCCTTTCAGACGTTGAATGAGTGTCTGTGTTGAGAGCTTCTAATGACTTATCTTCAGAACCTGTAAATTCAATTTCCATACCTGCAAAAACTTCATTCTGCTTTGACTTTTCAGAGTCAAGCTTATCATCAAAGCGAACACTGATTGATTCTTCCACAATCTGTGTTTTTGTATTGTATACTCTGTACCCTCTTGAGCGTTCAGAGTATCCTAACATAATACACTTCTGTGCTTTAGAGTCAAACTTGTTCAAATAATTCTTTGTATTTAACATAAAACAGGTACATCCAAATGGATGAAAATATGAAATGTTGGGCTTTCTGTTCTTCCACAATTCATATGGAGTCTTTTCCAGAATAGGTCTTATTGAGATTCTATTCTGAATGTAGCATACTGTGTTTATTGCCTCTGCCCAGAAGATCTTAGCAACGTTTGTCTCATTGATCATGGTTCTGGCCATTTCTTGCAATGTTCTGTTCTTTCGTTCTACAACTCCATTTTGTTGGGGAGTTCTAGGACAAGAGAAATCATGCAGAATGCCTATGTCATTAAAGAATGACTCAAAACCTTTATTTTCAAACTCTCCACCATGATCACTTCTGACTTTAACGATTCTAAGATCCTTTTCATTCTGAACTTGGTTACAGAAGGTAACAAACACAGAGTGTGACTCGTCCTTGTGTCTTAAGAACTTTACCCATGTCCATCTGCTATAGTCATCTACGATTACTAACCCATACTTCTTGCCACTAACTGAAGCAGTTTTAACTGGTCCAAATAAGTCAATGTGCAGAAGTTCTAATGGCTTAGAGGTAGAAACAACATTTTTAGATTTAAAAGAAGGTTTTGCAAACTTGCCTTTCTGACATGCTTCACACAGAGCATCTGAATTGAACTTCAAATTAGGAAGTCCTCTGACCAGATTGAGTTTGTTAATATGAGATATTCTTCTCATACTAACATGCCCCAATCTTCTGTGCCAGATCCACTGCTCATTGTTAACAGACAGAAGGCACTTTACATTCTGACTCTTTAGTTCAGAAAGTTTGATTTTGTAAATGTTGTTTTTCCTCTTTCCATTAAACAGGATAGTCCCATCTTTCTGACTAACAGCTTTACATGATTTTTGATTAAAGATTATATCATAACCGTTATCACTTAATTGACTTATGGATAACAGATTATGCATTAATCCATCTACTAGCAGAACATTATTAATAGAGGGAAGATTTCCATTACCTACAGTTCCAGAGCCAATTATCTTTCCCCTCTGATTGCCTCCAAAGCCAACGTGGCCTCCAGGCTTAAGTTCCAGGCTTTGGAACATATGCCTTCTTCCCGTCATGTGTCGCGAGCATCCAGAGTCCAGGTACAATGACTGGTGTTTCTGACTTGCTGCTAAAGATATCTGCAACATGTATTATTTTATCCTTAGGTACCCAGATTTTCTTGGGTCCTGATTTGTTAGATTTACCAAAACTCTGGTTGAATTTTGGTTTCATAGAGTACTTACTGCTAGTGTATTTAATATCATGTGTGTGACCATACACAAAGTGTGAATTCAGAGGAGTGTGTTTAATGGTTAAGTCCAAGACATTCTTTGGTGTAGGAACCTTACCTTGGTATCCTATTCCCTTCCTGCCGTTTCTGCTAACTCCATAGATCATTGAAACCATTTTGCTTCTATCTATGCTTTTAGAGAGGAACTTCTGGAAACTGTGATCATACTCCTTGATGATCTCATCAGCGTTGCTGGGAGTTTCAGAAATTGGTTCCTTCTGAGAGTTTTGTAAAGTATTTTCTAATTTTGAAATCTTATTTCTCAGCTCAGAATTCTCCAATTTAAGACTCTCAGTCTTATTAGAGTCAGATTCAAGATTCCTTTTCAGGTCTCTGAATTTAACTCTAATTTGCTGATACCTTTCCAGAATTTCATTAAGGCTTTCAGCAAGTTCAGCCTTGGTAAAATTAACAGCAAAGTTAGGAAATACCTCTTCAGTATCTGATTCTGAGTCTGATTCAGAAGCTTCACTATCTTCTGAAATGTTGGCCATGAGAGCTATGTTGGCTCTCTCATCATCTGATTCTGAGTCAGCTTCAGACGAGTCAGAGTCATCCCATGTAGCCATGAGACTTTTCTTCTTTTCTCTTCCAAGCTTCTTTTTGGGCTTTTCCCTCTGAAGCTTTGGGCAGTCACTCTTGTAGTGTCCTTGCTCATTGCACTCATAGCAGATGATGTCCTTGGTGTTTGGCTTTTTGCTACTTGAGGAGCCTTCAAATCTTCTGTATCCAGAAGAAGAATCTGTCCTTCTGTATCTGGAAGAAGACTCGTTCTGATCAGATCTTCTGGGATTCCTGAACTTCCTTTGCCTCTGCTTCCACAGTTGATTTACTCTTCTGGAGAGGAGGGAGAGTTCGTCTTCTTCTGATGAGGATCCATCAGATGTTTCTTCAACTGCCTGCAAAACTTTAGACTCAGATTTTTTGTTAGATTTTAATGCTAAAGGCTTACCTTGCTTCTGAGGATCGTCAGATTCTAGCTCTATCTCATGACTTCTGAGGGAGCTGATAAGTTCCTCCAGAGTAATTTTGTTGAGATCTTTTGCTAGCTTCAGAGCTGTAACCATTGGTCTCCACTGCTTGGGTAAGCTTCTAATGATTTTCTTGACATGGTCAGCAGTAGAGTATCCTTTGTCTAGAACCTTGAGACCAGCTACCAGAATCTGGAATCTTGAGAACATTGTTTCAAAGGATTCAGATTCTTCCATTTTGAACGCCTCATACTTCTGAATGAGCGCCAGAGCTTTAGTTTCTTTGACCTGAACGTTGTCCTCATGCGTCATTCTGAGTGAGTCAAAAATGTTCTTTGTTGAGTCTCTGTTGGAGATCTTTTCATATTCAGTATAGGAGATGGCGCTGAGAAGGATGGTTCTGGCCTTGTGGTGATTCTTGAAGTCACGCTTTTGTTGGTCAGACATTGTTTTCCTATCAATCTTCTGACCGTTTGCATTCACAGGGTGCGTGTATCCATCTGTCACCATATCCCACAGATCAGCATCATGTGCCAGAAAGAAGCTTTCAATTCTGTCTTTCCAGTAATCAAAGTTTTCTCCATCAAAGAATGGAGGTTTCCCGCTGAATCTGTCTCTGTCCTCATGGTTGTCATTGCTGGTGTGAGAATAATTTCCTGCCATTGTGTTTTTCTGACGCTGGATCTTGTACTGACACGGTTAAGTGTTTTAGCTCAGAACCAGGCGCTCTGATGCCAATTGAAGAAGTGAAAAACACAAGAAGGGGGGTTGAATTGTAAAACTGAAAATCAATGCAATGAACAAGATATTTTTATCCTGGTTCGGTTGATCTCAAACTACTCCAGTCCACCTGTCAAGGTGATTTCGCCCCTCTCCAACGAGGTCTTAATCAACTATATTCAACTGAATATTACAATCTGCTTTAACAACTGCTAAAGCCTTCTTGATGCAAACCACAACCCGGTTTGTCAAGGAAACACTTTCTTACAAAGAAGATAAATCTAGGTGTGTGAATGTTTTCTACAAAACTGTATCACAACTGTGATGTTACACAATTTAAGCTTATGAAACCAGATTGCTAAAATACTGAGTAAGGAGATATGGAGCTTTTTAGCAAACTGAGAATGAGAAGATGTAGAATAGCTTCTAGGCGTGTAATATGATGTAGAGCATTAGCCAATTCAATCTTCATAGTCTTGTTTATATAGCACTGAGATTGTTGAACGTTGGAGCAATAATCTTGATTCAATGCTAATAACAAACTTTCCTTATTAAGCAGATCTTGTCTGGAATGAAGCCGTTGGTAATAATTTGCTTTCAATGCACAGTACCGTTGCTACTTAATGCATGTTCTGGCTTGGCTCATTCTGACTCTGCTTAAGTGCTGATGAACTGTTGTTGTCTTTATCAGAGTGTTCAGCGCAGTTCTGTTCATCAAGCTTCAGCATACGCGTGAGTTATTCTTCTGATTCTGGTATTCTGATATAGCATCTTCTGATGCTGACGTTAAGAACCAATATTCTGATGCTGATTAGGTGTGCTCTTGCTGATACCTATCAGAGTTTCTGCAAGACAGAAAGTAATATTTTAGGTAGCAAGTAGTTCTTACATGAATCACATAAATAATATATCTTTTCATTTTGTTATCATCAAAACTTAAACATAGGGTAGTAGATTCAAACTTTGTTCTAACAATCTTCACAATCTAGACTTTATTCAAAATGTGAGCTGGAATAAGAAAAATCATTGAAGCTCAGAAGCATTTCTTTAGAAGATTTAAGGTTTGGGCTTATTCTGACAATAATCTTGGATTATACAACTTTCTGAGTTAAAAATTTTTATTTTCTAGTTGTTTCTAACACAGGTCATCTTTTCAGATTTAAGTTCTGAATCTTGGAACATATGCCTTTCGCCCGTTGATGAGTGCTAAACTATTGTGAATTTGAGTGTAAATAATTAGCACTCATCGGCTTAATTCATTTTATTTTTGTCAATAAACCCCAACTTTAGTGTATATTCGGTATTGTTTATGTTATAGTGTATTTATTGTGTTACTGTGTAAATATCATTGAGTGTAACTAATTTTATCTCATTTTTGTAGGTATTTGATCATTGTTACAGCAAGAGGAATTAAAGCTCCAAGATGCATTTTTGGATCAATAAAGGAATAAGTCCAAGATTGGAGTCCATTGGAAGTTATGCAGAGAAAGCAAAAAAAGTTGCTTTCCTGTCATGCGTCACCAGACGAAAGGGAGCGTCGCTGGGTGAAATTTTGAGGACCAATTTTGATGAAATCTCTGCCTTGCGTTACGTTTGTGTCTCCAGGAGAAAATAAGGATTCGTCGGGCGATGAATTATGGTCGTTGGGCGATGGTATATTTTTTTCGGTTGAAGACGTGGCTTATTTTGGGCCAAGTGTATAGAAGCCATTGTCGGGTGACGTGTTTATGTCGTCGGGCACCGGTTATGAATCAAAATTTTGTTATATTTTCCTTTTCATTTCATTTGGAGAATTATGGTTTTAGGGGTGAATTTTTGTCTCCCAATTCCATCAACCTCATTTTTGTAGTGGATTAGCTTAGATAAAAACACTAGGGCTTTGCTTATGGATGATTGGAGGTGGATTTCTCATTGACCGGCTCTGACAAACCGAAAGATTATGGTTTATCTCTTCTCCTCTCTATGAATTTCTATTTTGTTGGGTTTTGTATGTATTTTAATTTGAACTTATGTATATTTGTCGCCTATGGCATTATATTATACTTGCTTTACAAATCTTTGTGGATTGTTGTCTTAGATTTTTGCTCTGTGCTATGGATTTGAGTTGTTATAGACATATACTGCTTAGATTCTTATCTAGGATGATTATATGTTAGTTTTTGAACGCTAGAGATAGATTTAGAGCTGACATCTACTTGGGTATCAGAGCTTAATGCCTCTGTGTTGTTTATATCACTCTGAGAGATCGCCGATGCAAGCGAGCATGGTTGTCTTCTATGTTGTTGAGGAGTTAGAGAGATCATTTCCTTGGTGATACAATTGGTCTCTCAATTTGGGTTAGAAATGACTTAGGTTGTGAGTGATACGTAGTGACATTGATGAGTATTATTAGTTTGAATGTAACTGGTCGGTAGATTTAAGTCTGTGATGAGTAGATTATATGCAAGCTTGATAAGTTCTTCCTTAGTTTTTACCTTTATACACATTTATTTTCTGTTGATACTTTTCTTTTCTATACCGTTCAAACCAAACTCATAAATGCAAGAATTTATCGAACGACAATTCAATAACCAATCTATGTGGACACGATACGATATAACCTATATCACCCGGTAAAATAATACTTTACTTTTTGCTTGTTGCTATACCGCTGCAACAAAATGGCACCGCTGCCGGGGATTGGTTCTATTGTTATTGAATTGCGATAATTCTTTTGTTTTTTAGTTTTGTAGATATCGTATATATTGTCTATTTTTACTTGTGTATATTGATACTTGTATATGTTTACTATACTTATAAATTTGTTATATCATTATTTGTTTCCTTTCACGTTGGCTTGTGTGTTGGTTAGGAATAACCAGGTGGAAGCAAGTTGGAGGAACATTCTTAAATAACAGGCATCGAGCTTACGATGTAAAACAAGCATGTTTTTATCATTTTTCATTTTATTAGTTTAGTTAGTGTGTTGATTAAACAATTTGAAATTGGACTTGTTCTAAACTCTTATATCTTCACTTTTCAACTTGTTTATTTCACTTTCATTTTTTGTTTTTGTTGTTGTTATTTGGACTCGAATTTTGGTTTGATATCTTGAGGAATTTAAAGGCAATTTTCCAAGTCTGAATGTTTCAACTTGAGGATGTATGGTAATGATAGTGTTTTAAAGTTGGTATGCGCCATGTACTCAATTATAGCTTTCTAAAACATAACATGTTTAGGAGACTTACCTTTTGTACAATTGTCATGTCATTCATTCTTTTAAAAATTGTGTTCACTTTTGAATCACTTTAGAACTAAACCCCTTGTGAGGTTGCTTTCTATTGTTTACTATATGGACGGGAGACTGACAATTTTTTCTTAACTCAATTTTATTATGTTTAATCTTTCATTTATGTTGATTCGTAAGAAAGCAGGATATTATCAAGGCATTTTATTTCATTTTAAGCGCAACTACCTATCCAAATAGTCAATTTCACCTTGTGAGTGTGTGATCGTTTGTAACCCCTTTGATCCTTTTGTCACTATCCATGTTGTTTGAACTTGATGCTTATATAAGAGTATTGAATTCACTTTTTGAATGGATTTTGAATTTTTTTTCTTGAGCCCTCAACTTTGTGTTGTTGTATGAATTTTTGCCTTGCCTTAAAATGTAGAGAGTATTCACATAATGATACGGTTGAATTCAAGTTGGGGAGAAAAATGATTGTGTATTTATTGGTTGATTGCTATGAGGATGAAAAATAAAAAGAAAAAAATGTGAAAAAGAAGTGATAGAAAAAAAAAAGATTTGAAAAAGAAAAACAACAAGAGTTCGAATAATTGTGCGAATAAGTATGGTGCTTCGGTGTGAAATCTTGGATTCGAAAGAAGTTTAATTGGAATTTTGTGTTTGAATCTTTGGTGAATAGATCACTCCCTTAGGTTAAGGAAAGTTTTTGTTTCGACTAGCCTTAGGAATTATCCCTTGTTTGTTCTCCCGACCACGTTACAACTCTTGAAGCCCTTGTGATTTTTCTTTTGTTCTTTTCAATATGAATTTGCTTTGATGAATGCATAGTTAATTTGTTGTTAGAAAGATTGTTGGGTGAGAGTTGAGCACCTCATGTTTGTGTTTATCATCTACCAATTAAGTGTGTGCTAGGTGTGATTCACATGTGAATATTGTATTGTTTTAGAATTTTTGACATGTGATTTGTATCTAGGAGTTATTTCATTTTCATGTTATCGTTGTAGTTTAGTGGCAAGTTTTTGCCATGTGTGTACGTTTTTATTTTGAACCATACATTTGTTTTCCGTTTTAAAAACAAGTTAATTCATGATTCTTTGATTATTGTCTCTTTTTTCTTTGAGTTGTTCGGCCTTGTTTGAGGATAAACAATGTTTTAAAATGGGGAGAGTTTGATGAGTGCTAGATTATTGTGAATTTGAGTGTGAATAATTAGCACTCATCGGCTTAATTTGTATGCTTTTTGTCAATAAACCTCAACTTTAGTGTTTATTCGGTATAGTTTATGTTATAGTGTATTTATTGCGTTACTGTGTAAATATCATTGAGTTTAATTGATTTTATCTCATTTTTGTAGGTATTTGAGCATTGTTGGAGCAAGAGGAATAAAAGCTCCAAGATGCATTTTTGGATCAATAAAGGAATAAGGCCAAGATTGGAGGCCATTGGAAGTTATACAGAGAAAGCAACAAAAGTTTATTTCCTTTCATACGTCGCCAGGAGAAATGGAACGTCACCGAGCAAAATTTTAAAGACCAATTTTGATGAAGTCTCTGCCTTGCGTAGCGTATGTGTCCCCAGGAAAAAATAAGGAGAGTCGCTGGGTGATGAATTATAGTCGTCGGGAGAAGGTAGATATTTGTTTCAGTTGAGGACGTGGCTTATTTTGGGCCAAGTGTATAGAAGCCATCGCCAGGAGACGTGTTTGTGTCGCCGAGCGATGGTTGCGGATCATAATTTTGTTATATTTTCCTTTTTATTTCATTTGGATAGTTATGGTTTTAGGGGTGTATTTTTGTCTCCCAATTCCATCAACCTCATTTTTATAGTGGATTAGCTTAGATAACAACATTAGGGCTTTGCTTATGGATGATTAGAGGTGGTTTTCTCATTGACCAGCTCTGACAAACCAGTAGATTTATGGTTTATCTCTTCTCCTCTCTATGTATTCCTCTTTTGTTGGGTTTTGTATGTATTTTACTTTGAACTTATGTATATTTGTCGCCCATGGCGTTATATTAAACTTTCTTTACAAATCTTTGGGGATTGTTGTCTTAGATTTTTGCTTTGTGCTAGGGATTTGAGTTGTTATAAACATATAGTCCTTAGATTCTTATCTAGGATGATTATCTGTTAGTTTATGAACTCTAGAGATAGATTTAGAGTTGATATCTACTTGAGTATCCGAGCTTAATGCCTCTATGTTGTTTGTATCGCTCGGAGAGATCGTTGATGCAAGCGAGCATGGTTGACTTCTGTGCTGTTGAGGAGGTAGAGAGATTATTTCCTTGGTGATACAGTCGGTCTCTGAATTTGAATTAGAATTGACTTAGGTTGTGAGTGATACATAGTGACATTGATGAGTATTGTTAGGTTGAATGTAACTGGTCGGCATATTTAAGTTTGCAATAAGTAGATTATATGCAGGCTTGATAAGTTCTTCCTTAGTTTTTACCTTTATACACATTTATTTTCTGTTGATATTTTTCTTTTCTATACCGTTCAAACCAAACTCATAAACGCGAGAATTTGTCGAATGGCTATTAAATAACCAATCTCTATGGACACGATACAATATAACCTATATCACCTGGTAAAATAATACTTTACTTTTTGCTTGCCACTTTACCACAGCAACACCCGTCATGTGTCGCGAGCATCCACTATCCAGGTACCATGACTTTTGTTTCAATGGCGACATTAAGGAGATATGCAATGTAGGTTATCTTATTCTTAGGTACTGTAATACAGTGGGAGAATTGACTTTACTGGTTTTGCATTTTATTGCAAATTTTGGGATAGCAAGAGTCGCCACTGACTTTTCTTTTATCCAATAAAGGAAAGGGTGAAAAGAACAGGAAAGATCTTTTGAGAATTTTCTGAGTGGGGGGTAGGTTATGAAAAGGGAAGGTGTTAGCACCCTTTTCATCTGTAGTTATCTACGGTCTCTTAGTTGCTAGCTCATTTTGAAAATCCTTTTTGTGTAAGTGTATTTTGAAAATATTTTTGAAAAGATGCCTTAGTGTGGCGAACTTTGTAATGATTCTCGTATCGTTGAGAATGCATACAAAGTGTTTTGTCTTTAAAAATATTTAGAAAATAAGAGTGTATGTGTGAGAAATTTGTTTTGTTTTGTGAGCAAGCAACTATAAGCAATATACCTATCAAAAGGTCTTTGTTATTTTCCTCTTTTCCTTTAGATAGTGTTATCCTACCATTAGTTAGTAGCTAGCCCTATCATTGGATATTTTAAGGGACAGGCGCGGGTCCTCGTACAGTCACGAAAACAACTTGTAGAACACTTTATCAATTATCCTAACGTACTAAGATTGTTTACCGAGACAACATCAAAGGGTCATCGAGGGACTACGATCTTTTAACCTAAGGATCTTTGCTAAAACATCCCACGTTCGAGAGACGTGACTGTTGTTTTCCAAATGTAACAAGTAGGGGTACCTTAGAGGTGTGCGTGTGTGAAGTGTGTTGTGTTTCAATTATGTTTATCTTGGATGTTAGGTTCTCTAACGTTTGCTTTTAATATTGGCCATACAATCGTATTAAGCTAACAATTACTATATACATGCATTCATACAATAGTGTGAGAAATAAAAGACGGGAGATAATCTACGCTATTAAAGTGCTTTGAGGATGGGGAGTACAAAACCTTAAATGGGGGGAAGAAAAATGTAAAAGGGTCCTAATTATCTATTACAAACTTTGGACAGTTACAATATTGAAAAATGCGGAAAAAAAGTAAATAAGCACGCGGAGATTGAAGAGGGAAACATATCTAAAAAAACCTAAAAAATTCTAAGTATAAGAAAATATTTTTGGTGTTTTTATTTAGAAAAAACTTTGAAGTGATTAATCCTAATTATAGTTTAATTGACAAATTAAAACTAAAGTATGACTAAATTAAATTAATTTTTAATTGTAAAAATTAAATTAATTAATCCAAAACCTAAGTCTACTTTTTTTTAAAGAATTTATGAATTTATGATTTTATGATTATATTTCTGATAAAACAATTAACTAAAATAAGAAAAAAATGATTAAAAAAAAGAAAACTACAATTGGGCCAGCTTTGTAAAGAAATTGGGGGGTGTGGATTTGAATTTGTTAGGCCCAAAACGAATGAGCCCAGGTACCACACTCGATTCAGTAAACCTGGATCCATATGCTCCATGGTGTGTCTGCTGATCTGGGCGTTAGATTTGAAGTTTTGAGATCTGAGGGTCCAACTGTGAAGTGTCCCATATGTGCGCTAGCTTTGCATACACGGGATCTGCAAGAGAAATATGGAAAAATAAAAACGCCTCACGCCTAGATTGAACCCAGGACCAGGCGTATGATGGTCTTATGTGCAAGTGTTTGCCACTGGGGTGGTGTGTCCATCCGATATATGATTTGAACAAAATAAATATAATACAAAACACACGCTAATGCCAGATAAGCGAAAACACGCGTGCTCAAGTGGGCCACTGTTGTTTGAATGAGCCAACCAGGATTCTCCAACCTGCCACGCGATTGGTCAAAGGTTCAAACCATCGTGGAGGGTGTTTTCAACCTTCTTCTCCGACGAGAAGAAATTTGAAGAACCTACAAAAACGTAAAACTGAAACACACAAGGTACCCTATCCCCCTTAAAATTTCCCACCGTTTTGGTTGAAAGTCCTTGTAGCGTGAAATTCGAAGCTTAAGAAACTCTTTTCCCTAACTATGGCATGATGTTATTTATGCATCCATACTTACATGTAAAATGTTAGATTTATTCTAAACATCAATAATAATATGAGTGCATGTATAATATTGATTTAAATCACATGATCAGAGAGTTTGAAATCAAAAGTTTTACCAAAACTGTGGGATGATTATGAAGAGGATCTGGGATGCGTAAGGCTTGATACTGGGCTCCGGAGGGCTCCTGGGGACCTCAGGAGTGGGTTGATGGTTTTAGTTTGGATTGTTATGGGCTGGGGGTGTAGTTAAGAATTTTGCAACTTTTGGACTTTTGAGAATTATGGAGCTCTCTCTTATGCGGTGGTTCTCCGTCCTTTTTGCATCTGATATGCTTGCTTTATATAGAGGAAGAAAGAGGCTCGTCACATATGGCATGATATCAAGCAATCAAACCATAGTTTAAACAAGAATCAAATATTTGAAAACTTTCCAAACTTGTAGTATTCTTGCCATTTTGGCTTGTGCACAAATTTGGCATGTTGCTGGGTTGTCACAAGCTGTAATGGGCTTCCAATGAACCATCTCGTGCTCCTGGCCCATTCGCTTCATGTTTTGTTTAATTTTATTTTGTATTTATTTAAATAAAACCAAAATAAAATATAAATCAAATAAGAAATTTGAATACATGGTGAGAGTGAGCTTATGGGTCTTTCATGAGGTCATGTATATGTTCAAAGCTCTGAAAGTTAAGCCATAAGTCCAAAATTTCAAATTTGCATGTTTTGTATTTCATGTATTTCTTCAAAATTTCCCAACTTGTGCAACTCATAACTTGCTCAATTTTCATATTTTAAAGATGATCTTGAACTTTTTGAGAAGCTCAAGATGTCCTCTACATTTTCTATTTTGATCGGTATTGCATTTGAAGACATTATTGTGATGTAAGTTGCCTTGACAAAAAGTGTCTTTTGTTGACTTTTGAAAATTACCTATAATGTATTAGCTCATATATTTCCAATAAAGCATTTTTTAGACTTGAGCATAAATATAAAGTTGTAAAGAATTGAATTTCCTTCAAAATAGGCTTTGGTTGGGGAAATTTTGATGAAGTATGTGAAAGTTATGTTTGGTCAAAGTTCAATTGACTTCTCCTAAGGAAGCCCTAATTTGACAATTATTGACTTTTGATGATTTGAGAGCTTTCCTTGGAGAATCATGATCAACCCCTGATCAAATGATGAATATCACTTCAAAATGTTTATGTTGAATAAAAATCTTGAAATTTTATTGCATGTTGACCATAGTTGACTTTTTACCCAACATAATTGATTTTTAATCATCTGAGCCATTGACTGAGCAAAAATGTGATGCAAGACTTGAAACTTGTCATGAACATTTTTGAGGACCTATTATGAACCATGGAAACCACTTGATACCTTTTCAACCCAAATTTCCTTGAGAAACTCCAAACCCTAGTTGTAGACCTTTGGCTTAGCAGTATCATTTGACTGGTCACCCTTGAGATTCTTGAGTATTTAAGAAGCCTTGAAAGGATGCCTTAAAGAAAAATGAGAGGGAAAGTTTTGGGGTACAACAGCTGCCCCTGTTCAATCTTCTTAAACCTGTAGAGTTAGATTGGCATGTCTTCCATTCGTAACTCGAAGGTAAAAGAGGATTGAACACCTAAGTGCCTAAAAATTTGCACTCGCCTGTGCAAGAAGTGATGATGTTGGTTGATTATGCAGATAATGGGCTCATAAATGCTGTTTGGAGAGGTGACAGAGTTTTCAGTGATGGGCTTAGATATGCCATCTGAAGTAAACATGTTTTCCACAGGATGAAGTATCAGAATAAATCCAAAAATCGATTTAATATGAGCCATCAGAGGTATATGCTTGTCTTCAACTGGAAGAAGTATCAAAATAAATCTATGCTTGATTTAAATTGAGCTAGATGATATCCATGCTACTCTTTATCTGGAGGAAGTATCATAATAAACCTACGGTCGATTTAAACTGAGCCATAAAATGTTGCCTTGACTTTAACTAGGAGAAGTATCAGAATATATCTATGGTTGATTTAATCTGAGCCAGAAAATGTCTTCAACTGGAAAAGTATCAAAATAAATTTTTGATTGATTTAATATAAGCCAAAAGATACTTGTGCTTGTTTTATCTAGAAGAAGTATCAGAATAAATCTAGCTTGATCTAAACTGAGCCAGAAAATATATGTGGAAGAAGTATCAGAATAAATACACGCTTGATTTAAACTGAGCCAGAAGATTTTTATGACTGATTTTAACTGGGAGAAGTATCAGAATAGATCTATGATCGATCTATCTAAGACAGAAGATGTATATGTTCGACTTTAACTAGAAGAAGTATTAGAATAAATATTTGGTCGATTTATCTGAGCCAAAAGATGTTCATATATGACTTCGACTGGAAGAATTACTAGAATAAATCTTTGGTTGATTTAATCTGAGCCAGAAGAGGTATCTTTGTCTTTAACTAGAAGAAGTATCAGAATAAATCTTAGGTCGATTTAATCTGAGCCAGAAAAAGGACTGCTGGAAGAAGTATCAGAATAAATCTTTGGTCGCTTTAAACTGAGCCAGAAAGTGTTGTCTTGACTTTAACTGGGAGAAGTATCACAATAAATCTATGGTTGATTTTATCTGAGCTAGAAAATGTCTACGACCGTCTTCAACTAGAAGAAGTATCAGAATAAATCTATGGTTGATTTAATATGATCTAGAAGATATCCACGCTCGTCTTAAACTGGGAGAAGTATCAGAATAGATCTATGCTCGATCTAAACTGAGCCAGAAGATGTTGTCTTTGAGAAGATTGTCTGGTCATACAAGTAGTTGATGATGTTTATATGTTGATTAATCTTTCCTGAAAAGGTAAAGAGTTAGCTGTATGCAATGTCATGATGTATGAAATGCATGGAGTAATGATGTTCTCAAAATAAAAGAGATTATGTTATATGTGTTTTATATGCATATGCTATGTTGTTCGTAAATGATGTATGAATGCGAAATGTTGTTGAAATGTATTTGTAAACTCGGGCAGCATTTTTGTCTGAGGAAAATGAATCCCTAGTTGTTGCTGGAGATGAAGAGTATGTGTATCTTCGGTCTTCTGGGGATTGTCTTCGTTGGGGATTCCTGCTCTCTTTTTGAGGGAGCTCCGCTGGGGAATGTTGATTTCTGCTTGGGAAGAAGAGTTCAGAGACATTGGTGTTTCTTGCTCTAATGGGGATTATAATTCTTGTATATCCTAACTGAGATGGATATCCTTTCGAGGTGTTGTTTGGTCGAGTTTCTCATACTGGTACCGACTCGTTTGGAGATACTAAGGTTGAAGGATGTTTAATCTTGTTTTAGATTTAGTAGCAACTCCCTGGGGATAGTAATCCGAGTGGTCCTTTGCTGGGGACAAGAATCTAGCCGGTAATCTCTGGTAGAAGCATAATCAAGTTAGGGAGACTGAACTCCTCTAGGGAAATAAACCATGTTGGGAAAATAAACCCGGTTGACGGAAATATAAACTCGGTTGGGGAAGTAAACCCTGTTGACGGAGGAATACTCTGCTGAGGGAAACTCCTTGCTGAGGGGTAGTCTGCATGGGATTTTACAGTTTTGAAAACTCAGTTGAGGAGAAGAATTTCCATAAACTGTAATACTTAGGATTCCTTAGACACGTGGTATTGTTGGGAAGAAGACTATACTCCTTTATCTTCCAGAGCGATCTGTCGGGGAAATTACGGAGAATGTATGAACTTGCGGAGATTACATTGTAGGGATAATCTCATGGAAGTGGGTAGGTGGGGATTTATGGATGGATTGGACATTATCCCGACTCCTAGAGTCTTGAGTAAATGCTTAATCCTGTCTTTATGCATATATTTGTTAACAGTCAATTGTATTCATATGCATATGCTCATTCAATTTTAGTCATTGGACATTTTTTCAAACAAAATAGAAAAAGTAAAAACAAATATTTGAATTTTGAATTTGTATTTCATTGATTGTTTGCCCATAAATAGACGAATTTGTACAAAGAGACAGAGATTCCAGTAAGGGTAAATTGTCGTGAAAGGAAAAGAGTACAAAGTGTAAACAAGATAACAGCCATGTGGAAATGATCTCGTCGGACTCCAACTCTGCCATTGCTCCTATGTCTTCAAGAATCTCACCCTTTGCTTTCGGAAGAAGCTGATTGAATTGATCGGTACTGTTTGAACTCTGACTTTGGTAATAGAGCTTGCTGTAAGTGATCCAATGGGGACATAGTCGTACGCTTTTATCCCTAATTTTGCCTGGACCTCCCTTTCGGGTTTTCAGTACACCAGAATACCCTTTTTTACTCAAGCCGCCTTTTCAATTTTTTGACTTTCCGGATGTACAATCTTTTATATATATCCCTAATGTTTGCCTGAACCCTTTTGGTTTTCCGGGATGCCCTTATTTTTGCATAGGCCAGTCAACCTAGCGGGTCATTTTCATGCGTAGTATCTTTTGACTACGTCCACATTCATAGGGTGCAGGAAATCTTCACCGTCCATGGTGGTCAGTAAGATAGCTCCGCCAGAAAATATTTTCTTTATTACAAATGGTCCTTCGTAAGTGGGAGTCCATTTGCCCCTGAGATCACCCTGCGGTAGAATGACACACTTTATTACCAAGTCACCAGCCTGATTTACCAAATGCTTGATCTTCTTATTGAATGCATTGATCATGCATTTCTGATACATATGACCGTGACAGACAGTCACCAGCCTCTTCTCGTCAATCATATTTAACTGATCTAACTTGGTCTGAACCCGCTTGTCTTTGCCTAAGTCAGCGTCTTTCATAATTTTTAGCAAAGGAATCTGAACTTCAACAGGTAGGACAGCTTCCGTACCATATACCCGAAAGAATGAGGTTGCCCGAAGTGATGTTCTAGCCGAAATGCGGTATCCGTGAAGAGCAAACGGTACCATCTCATTCCAGTCTTTGTATGTCACAACCATCTTCTGTATGATCTTCTTTATGTTTTTATTGGAGGCTTCCACTGCACCATTCATCTTAGGTCAGTATGGAGAAGAGTTATGATGCTTGATCTTGAACTACATGCAGAGCTCAATGATTATTGTGTTGTTGAGGTTGGTACCGTTGTCTGTGATAATCCTCTCGAGAATTCCATACCGATAGATAAGGTTGTGTTTGATGAACCGGGCGACCAAATTCTTGGCAATAGAGGCAAATGAGGTTGCTTCAACCCATTTTGTAAAGTAATCAATAGTGACGAGAATGAAGTGATGTCTGTTAGAGGCAGTAGGCTTGATCTCTCAAATCATGTCAATGCCCCCACATTACGAATGGCCAAGGAGCAGTCGTGTCATTCAAAGGTACTGGAGGCACATGAACTTTATCAGCATAAATTTGGCACTTATGATAAATTCTCGAGTGGTGGGGGCAGTCAGTTTCCATAGTCGACCAATAGTAACCAGCTCTCAAAATATTTTTAGCCATAGTATACCCACTGGAGTGAGTACCGAAGACACCTTTATGCATATTCCACACAATTTCCTCTGCTTCCTTCTTGTCCATACAACGAAGCAGAGTTGAATCATGATTAAGTTTGTATAGAATTCCATTTCTCAAGAAGAGCTTAGCCAAGAACCTCCGTAGGAACTTCTTGTCATTGATGGGTGCCCCTTCATGGTATTCTTGAGCCTCAAGGTACCTTTTCACCTCATGAAACCAAGGTTTTTACTCTACTTCATCAGTGTCAATTTCACAGCAGTGTGTCGGTTCATCGAATCTTTCAATGGCAATCATAGGAGCCTCATTGTCCCATCTGACCTTGAACATGGATGACATGGTAGCTAATGCGTCTTCCAGCTGATTCTCTTCTCTTGGTATATGCTCGAAAGTAATCTCTTCGAAATACGGAATCAAGGTTAGCACATGTTCTCGGTAAGGGATAAGATTTAGATGCTTCATATATTAATTTACCTTAACCTAATTGATTACCAAGGCTGAGTCACCATACACACTTAAGAACTTAATTCTCAAGTCAATAACAGCCCTAAGACCCATGATGCACGCTTCGTATTCAACCATATTATTGGTGCAGTCAAAGCATAGTCTGGCGATAAAGGGCGTATGGCAACCTGCGAGGGAAATAATCACAACACTAATTCCGTTTCCAAGTGAATTGTAAGCTCCATCGAAAACCATAGTCCATCGGGATCCTGGATCAGTTCCTTCATACGGCCCTAGTTCTTTACAATCTAATACTAGCATAATATTCTCATCTGGGAATTCGAAGTTCATATACTGATAGTCGTATATAGCCTGATGCGCCAAATGGTCAGCCAATACACTTCCTTTGATTGCCTTTTGAGTGGTGTACTGGATGTCATATACTGTTAAGACCATTTTCCATTGGGCTATTCTTCCAGAGAAAGCTGGTTTCTCAAATATATACTGGATGGGATCCATTTTAGAGATCAACAAAGTAGTATGGGTCAACATATTCTATCTTGGTCGACGAGCAGCCCATGCCAAAGTGCAGGAAGTTTTCTCGAGCAGTGAATATCTTGTTTCACAGTCAATAAATTTTTTTCTAAGGTAGTATATTGCATGCTCTTTTCGACCAGACTCGTCATGTTGCCCCAATACACACCCCATTGAGTTCTCTAGCACTATTAAGTACATGATTAGAGGTCGTCCTTCAATTGGTGGCATCAGAATAGGAGGTTCTTGTAAGTAATCCTTAATTTTATCAAAGTCTACTTGACAATCGTCGTTCCATTTTACTACTTGATCTTTCTTCAGCAGCTTCAAGATTGGCTCACAAGTAGCAATCAAATGATAAATGAAACGGGCAATGTAATTCAGTCGTCCTAAGAAATCTATGACTTCCTTCTCGGTATGAGGAGCTAGAATCTCTTGAATGACTTTAACTTTTGCTGGGTCAACCTCAATACCCTTACCACTGACAATGAAACCCGAGAGTTTACTGGATCTCACGCCAAAAGTGCACTTGTTCGGGTTTAGCCTCAGTTTATACTTCCTCAGTCTTTCAAACAGCTTATGCAGATGATCAAGGTGCTCTTATTCAGTTTGTAACCTTGCTATCATGTTGTCGATGTAAAATTCTATCTCGTGATGAATCATGTCATGAAATAAAGCTACCATGGCACGCTGATAGGTTGCTCAGGCGTTCTTCAAACCGAAAGGCATAACCTTGTAACAAAAAGTGCCCCACTGTGTAACGAAGGTAGTTTTCTCCATGTCTTCATGCACCATCCTATTTTGATTATAACCTGAGAAGCCATCCATGAAGGAGAATTATTTATGCTGAGTGGTGTTGTAGACCAGAACATCAATATATGGAAGTGGGAAGTCATCTTTAGGGCTCGCCCTGTTGAGATCCATGTAGTCTATGCACATACGTAACTTGCCATCTTTCGTTGTACCAGAACAACATTAGCCACCCATTGAGGATATGATGTTACTGCTAAGAACCCTGCATTGAACTGCTTCATAACCTCGACTTTGATCTTTTCTGACATTTCGGGGCGCATGCGAAAAACCTTCTGTTTTGTCGGAGCACAACCCTCCTTCATTAGAAGATGGTGAACCACAATATCAGTATCGAGCCCTGGCATATCTTTGTATGACCAAGCAAAGATTTCAATGTATTCATGCAACATCTGGATTAGTCTTCTCTTGACACTGCTCTCTAAGTTGGTGTCGATCATGACCTCTTTCTTGTCTGTCTCAGTACCCAAGTTTACAACTTCGACCGACTCTTCATGTGGTTGGATAGCCTTTTATTCTTGTATCAAGAGTTTGGCCAGTTCTCTGGGTATTTCACAATCTTCCTCACCTTCGTCCTTGGCCTGGAAGATCGAAAATTCGAAGTCATATGCGAAAATAGCAGAATCGTTATCAATGAGATCCAAAGTGGATGAGGATCTACAATGTAGTGTGTGGGTGGGTGTAAGAATACATAGCTATTTGAAAATGTAACAAGATAAAAGAAAGACATAGATCACAAAATTTTCATGCAAAACATCCAATGTTTTTATCGAATGAACAAATGTTTATGAATCATCAACCCTTTAACAAATGAACCATTGTGCCCCGTGTAAGACACAATGTTTTAAAGTCATTATTTATTACATAGACAAAAACTTTTGAAAACAATAATACAGGAATATATCTATTACTCCTGACTAAAGGAGATGGGGAAGATGTCGTCTGCCTTCCAATTATACAGTCCATCACCAATGGTAGGGAATATCTAATTGTTAAAGTCACAATCACTGTCTGCATCCTCTATAGCATTGACCCCGTTGTTGTTGACACAAAATGGAAGTCTCCCAGCACAAGCGCGTCGAACAACCCTCTGACCTTCTGCAGTAAAGCCCAGGCCAAACTTGTTAGATTTAAAAGGGATATCAGGTAGCTGACCCCAAATTCTACTACCACCTTCTTCAATAGTAGCTTCGGCATCCTTTAAGGAAGTCATCTTGTGCGGAGTTTTGGTGATCTTTGGAATGGCTGAAACATCTTCAATAGCAACAAGGGAGATCACTTTAAAGGTTTGACAGAGTGTTTCAATAAATTTCATCCATCTCCACGTATTGGAACGAATTGAGGTAGATGACCATATACTGCTCTTCTCCACAAACAGTGACAACTTTTCCTTTTACATGATACTTGAGTTTCTGGTGCAAGCTGGAGGTGACAACACCTGCCCCATGGATCCAAGGGCGTCCTAATAAACAAGAGTAAGCTGGTCGGATGTCCATCACATAAAAGGTGGACTCAAAAATATGTGAACCCACCTAGATTGGGAGGTCCACTTATCCATGCACCATTCTTTTGGACCCGTCGAAGGCTTAGACTATGATATTGTTGGGCTTCAGCACAACCCCTTCACAATCTAGTCGCTCAAGAGATCCCTTTAGAAGAACATTTAGGGAAGATCACATATCAATTAATACATGGGCCAATGTAGTTCCCTTGCATTCAATGCAGACATACAGGGCCCTATTATGGTTTTTCCCTTCCGGAATCAAGTCAGCATCGGAGAAACCCAAACCATTATCAGTTGTCAGACTAGCCACGTAGCTTCCAAATTGATCATCTGAGACATCTTGCGGCACATGAGAAGTCTTCAAGAACTTTACTAAAGCCTTTGTATGGGCTTCAAAACACAGTAGTAAAGATAGAATGGAGATTTTAGACGGGGTTTTCCCCAGCTGTTCCACAATTTTATAATCACTTCTGCGAATGATCTTCAAAACCTCTTCAAAATCCTATCTAGAGGTATCCTTGACTGTGGATTCTTTTGGCGCCTCCGTCTGGGCAGGCTCTATTATTGGCTCTTTACCCCGAGCCTCAGCAATTGTCTTTGTAACCGTAACTTGAGCAGGCGGAGAGATTTCTGGGGAGAAAATCCTTCCGCTTTTGGTAATTTTTCTAGTCCCCGTAATATTGGCAATACTGGGATCAACTTCTTCATTATCTTCCTCGGACAACTCTTGCTTGACGCCATGGTAATAGACATCTGACTCATAATTCCACAGAATAGCATTCTCCAAGGAATATGGGATAGGCCCGGGTGTTGTAATAACCAAAGGAGAAGCTTTCGGATTGGAGGTAATCCTTATAGGACCTTTGGATGGGATCTTGAAAGGAATATCGGAGATAACAGACAAGTCTTGGCACAAATTTGGAATCTTCTCAATCAGGATAACATGTTCATCCATCAAGCGCTGAATGCCTTCCTTCAGTAACCCACAACTATTGGGTTGAACCATACAACAATAACATTCTTCAGCACAACCTGGAAATAAACCAGCTTGTAACAAATTCTTCTTAATTGTAGGGAGAGGAGTAACCACATCATTTATAGAGGTAATGTATAACACATCTTCAACAACACTTATGCCCTTGTCATGCTTGGGCATAGGTGCAATAATCACATTTGGAGTCTCCGGAGGATCAAACTCAATTTCTTTATTATCGATCATGTCATGAATCTTGCTCTTCAGAGCCCAACAATTGTTGATGTCATGACCAGGACTGTTTGAATGATAAGCACACCTCGCGTTTGGATTATACTTTGGAGAGGAGATGTTTGGATTCTGAGGAGGATCCCATAGTGAAATGAATTCAGCCTTCAACAAATGTTGTAATGCCTGAGATAAAGGCATTCCAATTTTGGTAAACTGCCTCGGCAGAGCATCTGGCCTTTATTGGTTACCTTGTTGTTGTTGTTGAACAGACGACGGATTGGAAATCAACATCGTTCCCACAGACTGGTGGCAGTTATTTTTGCTATGGCTCTTCTGGCCATATACAACATTGATTTCCTTTTTACCTCCAAATGGATTCTTCACAACATTAGAAGATATAGCCATCAGGATCTTCCCACTCTTGCCGCTTTCAATTCTTTTCCCTATCAAAATCATCTCCGTAAAACCAGATGACGAGCTTCCAATCAACAGATTAAAGAACGGGCCTGTCAGAGTGTCCATGAACATATCCTCCATTTCCCGGTCAGTCAGAGGAAGTTTCACCCTTTCAGCTAAGTCCCTCCATTTATGTGCATATTCCTTGAACCCTTCATTAGAGTCCATTGACATATTCAACAGTTGCACTCGATTCGGTGCCAGATCAGTGTTATATTGATACTGCTTATAGAAAGCAGCAACCAAGTCTTCCCATGTATGAATATTGGTTCCCTCCAGCTGATAAAACCATTCCAGTTGAATTCCAGCCAAACTTTCTTGGAATAAATGGACCCATAACTTCCGGTCAACAGTGTGAGGCTATATTTTATGAATATACAACCTCAAATGGAGTTTAGAATAAGAGACCCCATCGTACATAGAAATGACAGGGACCTTGAAATTAGGTGGGATGACCACCCCCTGAACCAGACCTAATTCACCAAAATCCAATCCAGGCACCTTCTGGATTTCCATATCCTTAAATTTATCCTCCAACTGCTTATATTTGTCATCCGCATGAGGATACTGTTTGTCAGAAAAGTCTTCATCCTCCGGAGTATTCTCATAAACTTGATTGCTCTTGCCTTGATTCTTGATGCTTCTACCATCTTCATCCTGGTTTTCGTCTTCTTCGGATGAGGCATCTTCCACCAGGACTGGTTGAACAGGACCTTTGAACCTTCTCCCCAAATTGAGGACCGCAGCCGGCTTCTTGGTCTTATTTTTCTTGGAGACGAGCGCCAACAACTCTTCCTGTCCCTGTGCCAGATTCATGAGAGTTTCTTGGAATTGTGCATGTTGAGCCTAAAGATCCTTAACAATTTGTTCGAGAGCCATTTTTCTGCTGAAATGAACAGCAAGAAAATGAGAAACTTGAATGAAAAACCTGTTATAAAATGATGCATGATATGTAAATGCAATGTTTTCAAGGACCTTAGGAGATTTAAATTTTCTTAACCAAGAGGAAACAAAAACAAAGATTTTAATAACAAAGTTAAAATTACAATTGCCTTTCCAGCTTACAAGGAAATCAACAAGGTTTCAAAAAGAAGTAAACTCCTAAAACCTAAGGCTCAAGTCTCCCATGGACGCTTTCTCTTTGTGTGATGTATGCATTAAGGCTCTGCTCCTCGTAAAGTTGCTTTGTGAGCTCCAACACTTTCTTCTCACTGACCTAGAATTGAGTCTCAAAGGTGTCCCGTTCTTCCTTCAGTTGAATCCAAGACTTCTGTAATTCTTCAAGGTCCATAGGCATGTATGGATAGAAGATGGTGCAAGAGATGTCTCCTTCAACAATAGGCTCTATGATCTCTGATAATACAGTTAGATATTGCATAATGATGTTTTGAGCATGAGCTCGTACTCATTTGAGATAAGGCTCCAGAGGGATGGAATTCTTCTGCCCTAAAGCCTTACTATCAATCTTGCTTACCATGCCCTAAGCACGTATAAACCTCTAATGATAACCTTGAAGATCACTTTCATGATCGAACACAATACCCTGGATAAGTGCGTCATGAGGACCATCTCTTCGAGTATAACCAAATTGACATAGAGCCAGAGAAGGATTGTAAGTAATACCTCCCCTAATGCCAAGGAGTGGAACATTATGGAATTCCTCATAACGATCAATGATAGTGATATCCTTATGAGATTGGGAACATCAATAAATATCTGTATGAGAAAGTGACATTATTCTTTGCGACCACCTCAAACCTTGTTCATTCTTCATTAACGAGCAGGGAAGGTGTGAAATAAACCACCTGGATAGCAAAGGAATACAACACGTAAGGGTTCCTCGCCTCTTCATGATACGAGTGTGAAGATAATGTAGAATGTCTCCGAGCAAGGTAGGCACAAGATTACGAGCAAAGAAAATTTTGATTGCGTTCACATCTATAAGTTAGTCTGGATTAGGGAATAGTACCAACCCATAGATTAGAAAAGCCAGGATATCTTCGAAAGCCTCAAAAATCATGACATCCAGAAATAGCTGAGCCTTCTCAATCAGAAATTTAGCCTAGAAACCTTTGACTCCACTTCTCGTTTCGTAGTTGGATATAATGTCGGGCCGCTTCAGATGTAAGGTTGCTGCAATAACTTCTGGTTTTGGAGCTTCCTATAAACCGGTGAAGGGCATCTGATCAAGAATAGGTACTCCTAGTAATTGAGAGAACTCTTCTATAGTGGGTACCAACTGATGATCGGGAAAGGTGAAGAAGTGATGTGCAGGGTCAAAGAAATGGAAGCGAACATTCATCATGTCTTCGTCAAAACCTGAAGTAACCAAACTGATCAGTAGACCATGCCTTTTGACAAATGAAGAACTTTCGAGAACCCTTGAGACTAACTCTTTAAGTTGAGGAGGAACCCTGACAAAGTTAACCCGGATAGTATTTCTGTGAGCGGAGGCCATAGTCTGCAAAATAGAACAAAGAAAAATTCCATGGTTCTTGAAATGTTTAGTAGAAATGAAACAGTATAAATGTTATGATGCATGATGTTATGTTCGAACAATTTAATCATACACAAGAAAAACACACAAGGCCTTAGGTTAAAGCTTGCATGGAGTTGTGGGTAAGTACCCTCTTGAAGTTTTAGTTGGCTCAACCTGTCCTAAAAGAAAGTAACCGGGTTCTAGGAGTCTCAATATCACTGATCTTTCTCTCAGGCATTGTTTCAGCACAAGCATTTGATTTGCAATCGAAATATCCCGAGAATCCGACTTCGATGAGTGTAGCATCGAGTATCAACCAACTTCAGTCTGCACCAAAGCCGGCTATCTCGCTACCTTCTAATAGCTAAGTTGTGTCAACTAAGGTTCTACTGTCAGTTAGTGCTTTATGACACCATGCGGAAGCCCATCATTCTCCTTGACTTGACTCAAGGGACACCGACACAAACCAATGTTTCGCACTAAAATAGCCATTGCTTCAACCGTATCATTGTACGCGGTACATTTTTCATGATCTATTGCTACTTACCTAAATTCCTCATATCCGGGTATAAGATCTTTACAAGAATAACGCAAACAACCCTTTAAGAATAAATCAGGCAAGTCAAACAATGAAAGCATTTAAATATTAACTATCTCTAAGGTAATCCCAATTTAGTGTTATCCCCAGAAGAGTCGCCAGTTCTGTAATACGGTGGGAGAACTGACTTTACTGGTTTTGTGTTTTATTGCAAATGTTGCGGATAGCAAAAGTCGCCACCGACATTTATTTTATCCAATAAAGGAAATGGTGAAAAGAACAGGAAAGACCTTTTGAGAATTTTTTGAGTAGGGGGGTAGGTTATGAAAAGGGAAGGTGTTAGCACCCTTTTCATCTGTAGTTATCTAAGGGCTCTTAGTTCCTAGCTTATTTTAAAAATGCTTTTTGTGCAAGTGTATTTTTAAAATATTTTTGAAAAGATGCCTTAGTGCGGTGAACATTGTAATGATTCTCGTATCGTTGAGAATTCATACAAAGTGTTTTGTCTTTAAAAATATTTAGAAAAAGAGATTGTATGTGTGAGAAATTTGTTTTTTTTGTGCACAAGCAACTATAAGCTATCTACCTGCTCAAAAGGTCTTTCTTCTTTTCCTCTTTTCCTTTAGATAGTACTATCCTATCATTAGTTAGTAGGTAGCCTTATCATTAGCTGTTTTGAGGGACAAGCGCGGGTCATCATACAGTCACGAGAATAACTTGTAGGACACTTTAGCAATTATCCTAAGGTACTAAGATTATTTACCAAGGAAGCATCGAAGGGTCATAGAGGGACTACGATCTTTTAACCTAAGGATCTTTGTTAAAACATCCCACGTTCGAGAGACGTGACTGTTGTTTTCCGAAGGCAATAAGTGGGGATACCTTAGAGGTCCGCGTGTGCAAAGTGTGTTTTGTTTCCATTATGTTTATCTTGGATGTTAGGTTCTCTAACGTTTGCTTTTAATCTTGGCCATAGAATCCTATTAAGCTAACAGTTAACTATATACATGCATTCATACAATAGTGCGGGAAATAAAAGACGAGAGATAATCTATGCTATTACAATGCTTCGGGGATGGGGAGTAAAAAACCTCAAATGGGGGGAATAAAAATGTAAAAGGGTCCTAATTATCTATTACAAACTTTGGACAGTTACAATATTGAAAATTGTGGGAAAAAAAGTAAATAAACACGCAGAGATTGAAGAGGGAAAAATATCTCAAAAAACCTAAAAAATTCTAAGTATAAGAAAATATTTTTGGTGTTTTTATTTAGAAAAAACTTTGAAGTGATTAATCCTAATTCTAGTTTAATTAACAAAATAAAACTAAAGTATGACTAAATTAAATTAATTTTTAATTGTAAAAATTAAACTAATTAATCCAAAACCCAAGTCTATTTTTTATGAATTTATGATTTTATGATTATTTTTCTAATAAAAACATTAACTAAAACAAATAAAAACAAATGATAAAACAAAAAAAAGAAAATTAAAAATGGGCCAGCGTTGTAAAGAAATTGGGGGGTGTGGATTTGAATTTGTTAGGCCCAAAATGAATGAGCCCAGGTACCACACTTGATTAAGTACAACTGGATCCATATGTCCCATGGTGTGCCTGCTGATCTGGGGCGTTGGATTTGATGTTTTGAGATCTGATGGCCCAAGCGTTAAGTGTACCATGCACGCACTAGCTTTGCATACACTGGATCTTCAAGAGAAATATGGAAATATAAAAACGCCCCACGCCTGGATCAAACCTAGAACCAGGCGTTTGAGGGTCTTATGTGCAAGAGTGTTGCCACTGGGGTGGCGTGTTCATCGGTTATATGAATTGAACAAAATAAATATAATACAAAACATACGCTAATTCCAGATAAGCAAAAACGCACGCGCTCAAGTGGGCCACTATTGTTTGAATGAGCCAACCTGGATGCTCCAACCTGCCATGTGATTTGCCAAAGGTTCAAACCACTATGGAAGGTGTTTTCGACCTTCATCTCCAACGAGAAGAAATCCGCAAAACCTACAAAAACATAAAATCGAAACACGCAAGGTACCATATCCCCCTTAAAATTTCCCCCTGAATTTGAATCTGGGACCCGTTTGGACTGAAAGTCCTTGTAGCATGAAATTCGAAGCTTAAGAAACTCCTTGCCCTAACTATGGCATGATGTTATTTCTGCATCCATACTTACATGTAAAATGTTATATTCATTCTAAACATCAATAATAATATGAATGCATGTATAATATTGATTTAAATCACATGATCAGAGAGTTTGAAATCAAAATTTTTACCAAAACCGTGGGATGATTATGAGGAGGATCTGGGATGTGTAAGGCTTGAATTTGGGCTCCGGAGGACTCCTGGGGACCTCAGGAGTGGGTTGATGGTTTTAGTTTGGATTGTTATAGGCTGGGGGTGTAGTTATGAATTTTGCAACTTTTGTAATTTTTAGAATTATGGAGCTCTCTCTTATGTGGTGGTTTTCCGTCCTTTTTGCATATGATATGCATGCTTTATATATAGGAATAAAGAGGCTCATTACATATGGCATGATATCAAGCAATCAAACCATGGTTTAAACAAGAATCAAATATTTGAAAACATGCTAAACTTTTAGTATTCTTGCCATTTTGGCTTGTGCACGAATTTGGCATGTTGATGGGTTGTCTCAAGCTGTAATAGGCTTCCAATCAACCATCCCATGCTCCTGGCCCATTTGCTTCATGTTTTATTTAATTTTATTTAGTATTTATTTGAATAAAACCAAAATAAAATATAAGTCAAATAATAAGAAAATTCAAGACATTGTGAGAGTGAGCTTATGGGTCTTCCATAAGGTCATGAATATGCTCAAAGCTCTAAAAGTTAAGCCATAAGTCCAAAATTTCAAATTTGCATGTTTTGCATTTCATGTATTTCTTCAAAATTTCCCATATTGTGCAACTCATAACTTGCTCAATTTTCATCTTTTTAAGATGATCTATGGCTTTTTGGGAAGCTCAATATGTCCTCTACATTTTCTTTTTGATCATTTTTGCATTTGGAGACTTTATCTTGATGCAATTTGCCTTGACAAAAAGTGTCTTTTGTTGACTTTCAAAAATGACCTATAATGTATTAGCTCATATCTTTCCAATGAAGCTTTTTTGGAGTTGATCATAAAAACAAATTTGTAGAGAATTTAATTTCCTTCAAAATGGTCTTTTGTTGGGGAAAAGTTGATGAAGTATGTTAAAGTTATGCTTGGTAAAAATTCAGTTGACTTCTCCTAAGAAAACCCTAATTTGACAATTCTTAACTTTTGATGATTTGAGAGCTTTTCTTAGGGAATCATGATCAACCCTTGATCAAATGATGAATACCACTTCAAAATGTTGATGTTGACCAAAAATCTTGAAATTTGACTGTATGTTGACCATAGTTGACTTTTTACCCAACACGGTTGATTTTCAATCATTTGAGCCATTGACTGAGCAAACTTGTGATGCAAGACATGAAACTTGTCATGAACATTGTTGAGTACCTATGATGAACCATGGAAACCACTTGATACCTTTTCAACCCAAATTTCCTTGAGAAAATAAAAACCCTAGTTGTAGACCTTTGGCTTAGGAAGAGCATTTGACTGGTCATCCCTTGAGATTCTTGAGTATTTGAGAAGCCTTGAAAGGATGCCTTAAAGAAAAATGGGAGGGCAAATTTTGGGGTACAACAGGTACCCACTTTATGGGTCCTCTTTTGTTAGAAGTTCCATAGGTTGTGACCCCTTTAGATTTTTCGAGCAACAGAATAATCATGTGAAATTTGTGCGTGATACTTTGGTTTAAAAATTTTCTTCTGTGTCTGTGTTTGTTATACAGAAGTATCAGAACCTTCTTGTTCTAGACATTTCAAATCTCTTCCAATAGGCACGGAATGTTCAGAAAGAGGTTTTGGTTTGACATTCAGAGTCTCATCAAATTTCTTTGATGGTCTTGAATACCCCAAGCCTCTGCTTCCATTTCTACTAACACCATAGATCATTGAAGCCATTTTGCTTATATATATTCTTTTAGCAAGAAAGGGTTGAAAAACTCTATCATATCTGATGACTTTGTAAGTAGAAGATGTGTTAGAGAATCTCTTCTTCTAATATAGACCTTTACTTTTCAGAGCAATGTTTGATTTTTGTAAAATAAGTAATTTTTCATTTAAAACGGATACTTTTCTCATCTATAGTCGTGTTCTATGAAGTAGCCACAACACTCTTTTTCAATATTTTGTGTTTACTTAGAAGAGATTGATACCTTTTCATTTATTCAGTTAAACCAATTTCAAGTTCAGAACGAGATAAAGAAGAAATTACCTCTTTGTCGTCATTAGAGTCTGACTCATAATTTATTATCAGTTCGTCTTCTGATGTTGTTTCTCCTCTACTGGTCCTGTCCATGAATGCCATGTTTGCTTGTTCTTCGTCATAATACTTATCTTCTGATTATGAATCATCCCATGTTTCCATGAGATCTTTCTTGGCTTTGTTAAGCCTTTTTAGGATTTTAGTCTTTCTTAAGCTTTGGACAATGATTTTTGTAATGTCCAGGCTCGCTGCATTCAAAACAAGTGACATCTTTTCCAGAAGCATTTCTATGACCAGAAGTGGATTCACCTCTTCCATATGTCCTTCTTTGACCTCTGAACTTTCTTTGTATGTGCTTCTTGATTTTACTTATTCTTCTGGATATTAAGGAGAGTTTATGATCATCTGAATCTTCTTTAGATTATTCTAATTCTTCCTTAGCTTGGTAAGCCTTGGTTTTCCAAGAAGTAGACTTTAGAGCAACTGATTTTACCTTCTTCTGAGGTTCATCTTAATTCAGTTCTATTTCATGACTTCTTAAAGAGGTAATCAGCTCCTCAAGAGAGGTGTTGTTCAGATCCTTTTCCAATTTTAAGGCAGTTACCATTGGTCTCCATTTAACATGTAGACTTCGAATAATCTTTTAAACATGATTTGTGGTGGAGTAACCTTTGTTCAGAACCCTAAGTCCTGCCACAAGAGTCTAAAATCTTGAAAACATTGTTTCCATAGATTTGTCGTCTTCCATCTTGAAGGCTGCATACTTTTGAATTTAAGTCAGAGCCTTTGTTTCTTTTACCTATGTGTTTCCTTCATGTACCACGTTAATGTTATCTCCTTTCCTTCTGCACTTCATAGGCTTCCGTGAGCATGAGTTTAGAAGCGAGAACATAACATCAGGTCTTCATAACTTCAAGTCTTCAGAGTCTTCATAACTGCATCTTCAGAGTCTTCAGCACTTGGTCATGAGAACCTTTTCTTGGAACATTGGGTCTTTAGAACTTCAAGTCTTTAAAGTCTTTAGACCTTATGTCTTTTAGAGTCTTCAACACTTGGTTATCAGAACCCTTATCTTTAGAACTTCATTAATAGAAACACAAGCTTTCAGCATATGGACTTCAGTAGAAAATTTGTCTTCAGATCTCCTAACTTTGTTTCTTTGGAACATGTTGTCTTTAGAAGCTTGAGTCTTCAGCACCTGGACATAAGTAACAACTTCTATCTTCAGATCTTTTGAATTTTTTCTTCATACAAATATCATAGTTTACACTTTAGAGCCTTTTGGAGTGTCTTACTACTATTCAACAGAACTTGTGTAGCATAGAAGAGGAATCAATTTTCTTCTAATGTCTTGGCACACCATTCATCAGAAGTATAACATGTTATTTAAGTACTCAACAATAACAAATATTAGTACAACAAAATTGTTCATATAATCATACTCATTTGTTATCATCAAAACTCATAGATAATATTGCAGAACCAAATATTATTCTTACAACCATGTGTATATGAGATAAAGGTTTAGGATTTTAAGAGTATTTTTAGTGTGCTTTGTTTATTTATAGACTGATTGTTCATTGTTACTTTCCTATCACTCATGAGCTTTTAAGAAAATAGTAGATTATGTGTCAAGTTATTAATCTCAGTCCAAAGATTTTAAGCAAAACTGAGTATTGTAATTGGAAGTCTGTTCTTATGCTTTTGTTATTGTCGCAGAGGTGGATGTGGAAAGTGAGAGGGGGATCTCATATCTAGAAAGTTTTTAGGTAGAATTAGCACAAGGTAGTGATTAGGAGATAAGTTATAAACTAGGGTTGTTTAGCTTTGAATTAACATTATCATAATGGATTTTCTTCCTCGCTTGGATGCCCTCATAGTAGGTGAGTTGCACCAAACTGAGTTAACAATTGATTGTGTTTTTTACCTTATGTAGCTTACTCCTGCATAATTTATTGTTTTGGTAAAAGTATTCTATCAGCAGATGATGTCTTAACATTTGTCTTAACATTGTGTTTTGGTGTTGGGACACCTATCTTAACATCTATTTGAAAGTGCCGAAATTTTAGTTTGGATTCTTTAGGGGTGGTTTAAGGATAATGAAAGGAGACAAGTCTAAGGATAATTTCTACTTGTGGAAACCTCAAGGAATCAATTATACCTCCACATGCATGTTGTCCAAGGCAGATGAAGTCAAATTTTGGCATAAAAAACTTGGCCATTTACATTTGAAAGGTATGAAAAAGATTGCGTCTAAAGGATCTATCAGAGGCATTCCTAAACTTTAAATTGAGGAAGAAAGAATATGTGGAGAATGTCAAATTGGAAAGAAAACCAAGATGTCCCACCAAAAGCTTCAACATTAGAACACTGCAAAAGTTAGGGAACTTCTTCATATGGATTTGATGGGACCTATGCAAGTTGAAAGCCTTGGTGGAAAAATGTATACTTATGTTGTTGTTTATGATTTTTCAAGATTCACTTGGGTGAATTTCATCTGAGAAAAATCAGAAGTCTTTGATGTCTTCAAGGAGTTGTGTCAAAAGCTTCAAAGAGAGAAATAAAGCAACATTATTAGTGTGATACGGTGGCAGAACCGATTGTTAATACTGGTTTGCGTTTGTATTCGCAAATGTCGCGGTAAGCAAGAGTCGCCATCGACTTTTATTTCATCCAACAAAGGAAAGGGTGAAAAGAACAGAAAAAAGACCTTTCGAGAGTTTTCTGAGTAAGGGGGTAGATTATGGAAAGGGAAGATGTTGGCACCCTTTCCATCCATAGTTTTCTACAGGCTCTTAGATGCTAGCTCATGTTTTGAAAATTGCTTGTGCTTTGTGTTTTTGAAATTTGTTTTGAAAATGCCTTAGTGCGGCGATTCGCTTTGTGATAACTCTTGTATCAGTCCTCAAGAGCGTTGATAAAGCAAATGTTTTTGAAAGTGTTTTTGAAAATATTTTTGTGTAGCTGCAAAAAGTTGTTTTGAGCAAGCATCTAAGAACTTATCTACTTATACTCGAAAAGGTCGTTCTTTTCTCCCTATCCTTTAGACAGTGTAATCCTACTATTAGTGAGTAGGTAACCCTATCGTTGGATGTATGAGGGACAAGCGCGGGTCATCGTTATGGTCATAGAAGGCAACATATAGGGATACCTTAGCAGTTCATAGGGATTGACATCATATAGGCAACATCGAGGGACAAGATCATTTCTCGTAGGCAATCGAGGGACATTGATGGGTTATGATCTTTATGATGACTTTAACCGAGGGTATTTGTAAAGGGTATCCCTACATTCGAGGGACATGACCATTGTTTTTCCGAAGGCAACAAGTGAGGTTACCCTAGAGGTGCGAGTGTGCAAATGATTCAGTTCAGTTATTTATCTTGCAATTAGGATTTTCTATCGTTCATTTTTATCTTTTCATATAATCCTATTAATCTAAGTATTGCATGAAATATAGTAGCTGAAGGTAAAGGAGGAAATGTAAACCTAGGCTATTACAGAGCTTTGAGGCCGTTACATAATAGTGAAGAGTGCAGAAAAGAAATCCTAAAACTATTTGTGATCGGTGGATTTAGAACTGACTGTTTAAAGCTGGTTTCGCGAAATGTCGCGGAAGCAAGAGTCGCCACCGTCTTTTATTTTCTCCAACATGGAAAGGACAAAAGCACAGCAAAATTCCTTATGAGATTGTTTCTCGGTTCGGGAGGTAGATTTATAGAAAGGGAAGGTGTTAGCACCCTTTCTATCCATGGTTATCCATGGGCTCTTAGATACTTGCTCATTGTGTTTTCAAAAGTGTTTGCTTTTCAAAGTGTGAGTGGGTTTTGAAAAAGTTTCGTTTAAAGATTTCGGAATAACTCTTGTATCAGTCCTCAAGAGTGTTTGAAAAATTGTTTTGAAAGCTTTTTGAAAGTGTCGGTGTGAAAAGAGTTTTGATTTGTTTTTTTAGAAAAGAGAAAGTATCTACGAGTCATCTACCTACCCTAAGGAATTAGGCTGTGTAAATGTCCTTAACGTAGTGCCATCCCACCATTGAGAGGTAGGTAGCACCACCGTTGGAGGTGTTCGGGTCAATTCGTTTGTAGGGACAGTGTGGTCACCAGAGCAATAGTAGGATACCTTAGAAGCTACCCTTATGCCATTGATCCTTTTTTAGTCCGAGGCAATCGTTTCGAGGTAACTATTCCGAGGCAACCGTTTCGAGGCAACGTGTTTTGAGGCAACTGGATCAATGGACATAAGGACTTACTAAGACGTCCTATACTTGACGACCACTTTTCAAAGGCAAGGCAACAGTGAGGTGTACCCTAAGAGTGGTGTGTGAATTTGTGTGTTGTTTTCATGTCAATATTTATCTTTGATCAGGGCATTTGTGAGCTACGAGTTATTTTTAATTAGCCATACATTCTTTCATACAAAGTTAGCAGCTTAAGAGTGCAGAAATTTAAATGCGGAAAGATAAATCCTACGCTATTACAAGGCGCGGGTCTATACATCGCCAAATTACAAAGACCCGTTTGAATAAAAATGTGGAAAATAAATAAATTCCTAATTACTATTACAAGCCTTGAGAAGTTACATAATATTCGAAAGAAAATAAAATGCGCGAAAAGAAATTAGAATCGAATGTTCGAGGGCGTTGGACCCTTGTGAAATTAAATTGAATTAAAAGTTAATTAATTATTTTATTAAAAGAAAAGAAATGTTTTTTTTAGGTTTTTGTATTTATGAAAATAAAGAAAAGGATTAAAATTATAGTTAATGAAACCCTAGTTCTAAATTATTTTTAATTATTAATGAAAAAAACATACAAGTTAACCTAATTTACACTAATGAGTTGATTTACATATTTATTTACAAAAGTAATAATTAATAATAATAATAATGGGAGACAATTATTTATTTAAGAAAAGATGAGAATGTTAAAAAAACCTAATTTCTACATATTTTAATTTATTAAAGAAAAAGATTAAAGTTTTAAAACCTAGTTTACTAAATTAATGGTTAAAGTTTATTTACAAAAAATTAATGGTGAATTAAATATTAATAAAACATATTTTACAATTTTTGATTTTTTGTATTTTTATATTATGAAAAGTTATTTTATGGAATTAAAAGAAATAATTAAAACACTAAAAAGAATTAAAAGAAAATCAAATAGAAATAAAAAAATGGTGCAAACCATGGGGGGTATCAGGCCCATTTAGGAGGTTTTTTGGAAGCAATTTGGCCCATTGAACAAAAAGCCTGTTTGACTTTTCCAGCTTGAGTGCGTGTGGTTGACTGAGTGTACACCCTGGAATTCACGTTATAGCCATTGGATTGATCATCAGGGACACTTGGCAAGCCTAAGCGTTAGGACGTATGGTAGAACGCTTGAAGGAAACTGCATGGGAACGTGAACCCAGGTCCCAATGCCTGCAGGACAACTCATCAGCCAACTGAGCTAACGCGTGCATTTGTAATTTTAGTGGAACGTGATTATTGTAAAAAGAACAAACATTAGTAATATGAACAACAAAATCACGCGCCAAATTTGAATTGTCCAGTAACATCAAGCCACGTCCATCTTCTTCATTGCTTTCCCTGTAATTATAAAACAAATAGCGGGGGTTTTAAACCCTCACTAAGTGGAACCTGCAAAAATAGCGAATAGCACATGCTTAAATATAAAAAGGGCGCGAGGTATGGGTTTGCTTCGTCTTGTTGCAACGAGTTTAATGGCATAGGTTTTAAGGTCTGATTTTACAGCATGTGTAAAGCCCCAATTTAGAGCTTCTGAAACCCTAGGTTTCAACAATGGTGGATCCTGATACACGCATCGTTAGTTCAATCAAATATTACCAATAGCTTCAGAATATCATTGTTAGTGTAAAGCAACAAATAAAACATGTGAATAATGCATGAAAATTAGAAAACGATTGTGGACATGTTCATGAAGAAGACGATTCTGTTCTACCAATTCTTGGAGTATGGGGACTCGTTTTTGATTGCAATCGATTCCTAGCAATGTCAGGAACGTATTAGAATGCTTTTTGTGCTTTGAAACATGCTCCAACTATGATTTCAGATTTCAAGTTTTTATGGAAATTTTGCAATTTTGTTATGCCTCTCTAGCAGCTCTTTCGTGTGTGCTTGAATAGGGTTGAGTTGTGTCTTTGTACATGAAGCAAATTAGGTCAAGAAAACAAGCCCAAAGTCAATGTATTAATGTTTTCAATATTTGATTTTTCCATATCTTTTTTCAATCTTTTTTCCATGAAAACCATGCCAATTATGGGAGATTTGGTCTTGTTGATTGATGCACGAAATCCCTAGCATGTGTGGAAGATATTTGCTGCATAAAAAGATTTGAAATGCATTATTTGATATTTTTCTCATATTTAAATCTAATTAAATGAATTAATGATAATAAAAATTTAAATAATTAATCAAAAATAAGAAAATAACTCCCTTTGAGCTTAATGGGTCGTGCATATGCTTTGTGCAATGATTCAAGGAAGAAAATGAGGCCCATTAGCATTTTTGAAGCCTTTTGTGCAAAGTTGACTTTTCAAAGTTCCCAAAAATTTCCCAACTTCTCCAAGGCATATCTTGCTCAATTTTGAAGCTATGATCATGTTCTTGGACATTTTGGAAAGGTCTTTAAGTCCTCTAACCAATGCCTTTGGTCCCATGTCATTTTGATTTACCAATCTCAAGTTATGGTCTTTGACTTAAAGTGCTTTTTTGTTGACTTTTGAAAATGACCTATAATGTTGAAATTGATAATTTTTTGTAAGAGCATTTCTTGGACTTGAAGTGTGAAGATGAGTTGTAGGAAATGTCATCCTCTTCAAAATGAGCTTTGGATGTGATTTTTATGATAAACCTTGAAGAAGTTATGCCTTGGTCAATTTGCAGTTGACTTTTCCAACTGTCCAAAAATAGAAACTTTTGCATCTTGAGACTTTTTGAGCCATGTTTTGAGGAATCATGATCAAGAATTGATCAAATGATGTTTGTGGCTTCAAAATAATATGTTGACCAAAAATTTTGACTTTTGACTGTCAAATGACCATTTTGCCCCTGCAGTTGACTGTGAAGCATTTAGGGTTTTTGACTGTGCAATTTGATGCTGTGAGTCTTGAAACTTGGCATATGGATGCTTGAAAATGTGTGTAGGCATGTGGGACTTGATTGGACCCTTGAAAACTTCATTTTCTTTGCAAGAACCAAAACCCTAATTTTGACTGTGTTAGAAGGTAATTAGACTGTGCAACCTTTGAGAGATTTTGAATCAACTGAAGATTGATCTTGGCAAATCTTGAAGAATATGGGAGGGAAAATTTTGGGGTACAACAGTTGCCCCTGTTCAATCTTCTTAGACCTGAGGATGTAGATTGGCTGTCGTGCCTTTCGTAATCCGAAGGTGGAAGATGATTGAACACTAGAGTGCCCAGAAATTTGCACTCACATAGTTGAGTAACAGCAGTGCGATGTAGGGAATGGGCTTATAGATGCCATTCGGAGACTGTTGGTATGTGGATTGGCTTATAGATGCCATCTGGAGGTGTCGATCGCGTAAGAGTTTCCTTAGCGAGAACTTGCGTACCTGAGAAAGAAAAATAATTACCTGGCCTGTTACAGGAGTTGATCTTTAAACTCTTTATGTAGATGTGCCCTGGCTGGGTATAGGAATTGAATCTTTAAACTCTTCAGACGTGCCCTGGGAAGATACAGGAATTGAGTCTGGAGAATATAGTCATCAACAGATACATCCTAGCAAGATACAGGAATCGGATCTTCGAACTCTTCAGACGTGCCTTGGCTGGATACAAGAATCGAGTCTGGTAATGTAGTTGTCAACAGATACACCCTGGCAAGATACAGGAATCGGATCTTCGAATTCTTCAGACGTGCCCTGGCAAGATACAGGAATCGAGTCTGGAATCTAGTCGTCAACAGATACACCCTAGCAAGATACAGGAATCGGATCTTCGAACTCTTCAGACGTGCCCTGGTAGGATACAGGAATCGAGTCTGGTAATGTTTGTCGTCAACAGATACACACTGGCAAGATACAGGAATCGGATCTTCGAACTCTTCAGACGTTCCCTGGCAGGATACATGAATCGAGTCTGGTAATATAGTCGTTAACAGATACACCCTGGCAAGATACAAGAATCGGATCTTGAGTTGCGACAGTTGATAGGTAATTATTGTAAGTTGAAAGAGGGAACCTGTGTAGGGTTGCCTAGTGATGAGCTCGTGCAAAACTGTATCTAGGAAAGAAGGACACCTGTGTAGGGTTGATTGATGATGAGCTCGTGTAAAATTGTATCTGAAATGGAGAAGGAACCTGTGTAGGGTTACTTTGATGACGAGTCCGTGTAAAACTACATCTGGAGTTTGAGAAGGGAACCTGTGTGGGGTTACTTTGATGATGAGTCCGTGTAAAACTGCATCCTGGAAGAAGTAAAACCTGGGTAGGGTTTCTGATGACGAGTCCGTGTAAAACTGCATCTTTGGGAAGAGAGAACCTGTGTAGGGTTTCTTTGACGACGAGCCCGTGTAAAACTATGTCTGGGGGGAGAGAACCTGTGTAGGGCTTCTTTGGGATAAGTTCGTGTAAAACTTCTTAAGGAACCGAGGCAAGGTTACTTCGAGATAAGTCCGTGTAAGACTTCTGGAGGAACCGGGGTAAGGTTACCTTGAGATAAGTCCGTGTAAGACTTCTGGATGAACCGGGGTAAGGTTACCTTGAGATAAGTCCGTGTAAGACTTCTGGATGAACCGGGGTAAGGTCATCCTGAGATAAGTCCGTGTAAGACTTCTTCTGAAATAAAAGGAATCGGTGTAGGGTTACTTTGGTGATAAGTCCGTGTAAGACTTCTTCTGAAAATTGAGAAGGAACCAGTGTAGGGTTACTTGATGATGAGTTCGTGTAAAACTACATTTGAGGTTGAGAAGGAACCGGTGTAGGGTTGCCTGTTGATGAGCCCGTGTAAGTCTTCTTTTGAAATAAAAGGAACCGGTGTAGGGTTGCCCGACTATGATCAAGTAGATAATTGTCCTGTTTGGTTTCAGATATTAACCCACGATCAGTCGTCCACAGAATTTTCCTGGCTTGTTACCGGTACTGATCTGGAACTGTAAAGATAGATGGTAATCATCTTTTGATTGACTTTTTCCTGAAAAGGCAAAGTATTAGTCGTATGTAATGTCATGATGCATGAACTGCATGATTTTAAGATGTTCTGAAAGATAAATGAGATTTATGTTGTATGATGCGTATGCATGCTATAATGTATGAAGATGTGATGTTTATGAATGTATTATCGTCTAGGAACATAAATCCTTGACGGGTGCCGGTAAGTCAAATCCCGGGCTGATGTTGAAGAGTAGATCTTCGTTTCCGCTGGGGAGATTGTTGCAAGAATGAACCTGTAGGAGAAGATGACTTCGTTGGGGAATAATAGATTACTCTGCGGGGAGTGAACTCTGTGGGGAAAGAGGGGTACTTTGCTGAGATTTGATGATAACTCCACTGGGGATACCATTGATGTGTTATGTTGAAGGAATTGATGAACTCCGCTGGGGGATAGGAAGACTCTGTCGGGGACGATCTTTCCGTGACAATTGGCTGAGGATAACCCAGTTATATCCTGGTGGGGAAATAACCTTTGAATAAAGCCGGGGAGAGATATGTACTCTGCAGCGGTAAGCTTCCAGAATCTACTGGGGATAAGCTTCCTGCTGGGGAGATGGATTGAGTTCTCCTGGGGAAACTTTTGGACTGGACTCTCCTGGGGAAATTTTTGAGATGTACTGGGGAATGGCTCCGTTGAACGTCTGGTATACCGCCGGGGAACAATCTTAGATCAAGACTGCCGGGGATGCTTGTTAAGAATGTTTGTATACTCCACTGAGGAATGTTGAGATCTGCTGGGGATAAGCTTCCTTAAGGCTGTCAGTGGACTAACTCTGCTTGGGGAGAGTATCGTTGACTTGCTGGAGATACGGTATCTTCTCTGCTCGGGGGGAGTATGGCTGAACCTTGGCTCACTCTCTGGGGAATTACGGCATCTTGGTTACACTCTTTAGCCGAACCTACCTTGGTACCTTGGTGGGCAGAGCAACAAGATCGCTTAGACAACTCATTATTGCCCCTGTTTCTGATGTTACCTGTGGAGGCGCTTGATGACTGCCGATTGACAAATCTTCTTCTGGTAGGTAAGTGACGAGATGACGGGACATAGTCGTACGCTTTGATCCCCAATTTTTCCTGGACCGCCCTTTCGGGTTTTCAGTCCACCGGGATACCCTTTTTTGCCCAAGCCGCCTTTTCAGGTTTTTGACTTGCCGGGTGTACAGATTTGTTTTCATTTTCATCCCTTATTTTTGCCCGAACCCTTTTGGTTCGCCGGGAAGCCCTTATTTTTGCCTAGGTGTGTCAACCAAGCGGGTCTTTGATTATGCGCAGTATTTTTTCGACTATGTCCATGCTCTCAAGATATAGGGAGTTGCCCCTGTCAGAAGTGTTGTCGTACCACCAGAAGGTCTTCGTTGATCATGCAAGATTCATAGCTGGAACTCATGTCCAATGCCCCAGGTGACTCAGGCGGAGATTTGCCCCAGGCTATTAGGCATTTGAGAGATTCTCTGAATCTTGACTTAACTGCCCCAGATGATGGACAGTGATCATGCCCTGCCCCTTGATTGGAGGTGCTTTCGTTCATTAGATATTCTTCATGCGAATTTCTTTGTTGTTCAAACAAAAAGTCATATGCAAACAAAGTTATGTTAAAAATGCAAAGCTTATGTCTGTCTTGAAGTTTTTGAAAATGCATTTTTTCATAAAAACAAGTGAAATTTTTTGTAAACTGTGATGTCAACTCGTTATTTTACCGCAAGCCTTAAGGAGTCAGGATACCTTTCGTAACAGTATGCTTTCGAACTAACCCATGCTTCAGCTAGGACTTTTTAGGGTTGTAACGTGGCCTGGTTCACGGTTTAAGAAACAAAGGATAAAGGCTCAAATTTTATTTGTACCCACCTGCTCTTCGTGATGTTCTTCAATCCTAAACTCAGTTAATCATGCATTTAGACCTTGGCGAGTCTTTGCTTTGATGCTCCAGTGATGGTTCGGATATTGACAATTTATTTTGAATGGGCAGTCATTTCCTTTTTTTTTGTTGAGGGTTTGTAAGACCTCTTTCTTTTTTGATTTTGTTATCCCTGTTTTTTGCCTGAACTGTTTCTTTTGTGATTACAGTCAGCGGGATGCCCCAGTTTTGTAAGTCTCCTTCATAGGTTTTGACTTATTGGGCTTTTATTTATTTTTCTTTGGTAGTGACTGCCTGTCTTTATGATTATTCGGAACCATCACTGTCTTTTTGTCTTGGAATGATTTCTTTGATGCCTTTCGTTGTGCACTTGGATTAACTGAGAGAACTACCCTGCCCCAGGTTGTGATTAAGGGTTTTAATTTTCGAAAAGAAAAAACTCCTACTTCTTTGGCTCAGAGGGTTTGACGAGGGATTATCATCCTTATAACTCCAGTGTTTAGGAATTGAAACAATGCCTGTACCTCACCAGCGGGGTCTGTTCAAAAGCATACTGTAGATTGTGGTATCGTTTTCGTCATCCTCCCTCAAGAGGCTTAGAGTTTTTTTTTAATTGAGAGTTTGAGCATCACAAAAAATGAAAGCAGTTTGAATATAGCGAATGCGAATATATTGATTCAAAACAGACATATGTGATGCATTAATGAAATAACAACATTTGACATGATAATTGTTTGAACAATCAAAAGAAAATTACAACTTGAAAATTCTAATGGACAAAAAGTCCTCTCATCTCAGGACTTGTTACTTCAAATGGTGAATCCTGTAGGGATGGTAGAAGCACTCAGCCTGACCCACTTGGGTGAAATCCACTACTCCTTCATTAATCAGGTCCTGGACCTTGTTCTTCAGAGCCCAGCAGTCGGCAGTGTCATGTCCAGGACTATCAGAGTGGTATGCACACCTTTTGTTGGGATGATAGTTAGGAGCAGAGATGTTGGGGTTCCGGGGAGGAGCCCTCAGTGTAATCAGATTCAACCTCAACAGGTGTTGTAGAGCTTGAAACAGCGACACGTTAAGCTGGGTGAATTGCCTCTTGGACCTTCTTGGCTTATTCTGATCAACCTGTTGCTCTGGGCGAGGTTGATTTTGGGCTTGTGAAGTGGTAGCAATTTGGAGAGGTCTATTCTTCGTCATACCAGACTTTTGTCCTCTTGGAAGCTGATCCATGACCTGGTCGCTGACTTGGGCTGATTGCTTCATGTTGTATCTCTCTTGGTGAAGCTGGTTGACCATGGTCCTCAACTCTTCTTGCTCCCGAGCTAAACCTTGGATGAGAGCCATTTGCCCCAGCATCTGGGTTCTCATAGTATCTACCTCAGCTTGCAGATGTTTCAGCCGTTCGTCCTTGTCATCTTAGGGACTCTTCTTGGCTAGATTCCCCATGAGTAGTGTCCTTAACTCTTCTTGCCCCTTGGATAGGCTTAGGAAGATTTCCCTGAACTGAGTCTCTTGAGCATGAGGGCCCTGGTTATCTTGTTGGGAAGCCATTGCTGAAATAAACAGCGAAGATGGTAAGTGACATGTCAAATGAGTACCTGTAATGCAATGATATGTATGTATGCATGCAATGTTTTCAAGGATCTCGCGGGGTAAACAGGAAAATGTTAGAGTTTGCATTTTGTAGCTTTGATGGAAGGCACTGCATATTGTTGAGAGTCCTTCTCCAAGGGCCAAAGGCTCACCATATCTAGTGGGTCATAGCCCCTGGCTCAAGTCGTCAACTTTGTTTTGATTTCTAAATAACCTTGGCTAGGGGAACCTTCTTCAAGAGTCAAAGCTCACCATATCAAGTGGGTCATAGCCCCTGACTCAAGTCATCAACCTGGCTAGAGGAAAATAAATCCCCTTTGCTCCTTGCTAGACATTCTGGTTCATCATGACCTGCACCACAAGCCCTTGAGATCCTTGAAATTGATTAGTCTTTATGTAGGATGTATGCAATGGTATGATGGTATGATGCCATGCTATGCGTGGGGTTATATAAGTAACCCTGTTATGAGTCCAGGTTAAGGACTGTAAACAAAACCTGCAAGAAACTCAAGTGTCAGATAACCAGCATGCAAGTAGTCAAGCTTGAAGGCACACAAGTCACACAAGATAGCCCTTAGAGTTTAGGCCGGCACGAAGTTTGGGGTACTACCCTCTTGAAGTTGGTGGGCTCAAAACCTGTCCTATCAGAAGTAACTGGGTTCTAAGGGTCCCAATATCATTGGATTGTTTTCATTGTTCATCGTTTCGATTTAGCCACTGAACTGGCGACCGAAATATTCCAAGAAAACAACCCTCAATTGAGTGTAGCATCGAGTATGAACCAACCTCGTACTGCACCAATGTCAGTTATCTCACTACCCTAAAGAGGCCAAGATGGTTCAATTAAAGTTCCTAAGGTCAGTTGATGCTTCACGACTCAACGCGGCGGCCCCGTACTCTCCTTGACTGGACTCAAGGGTTACCGGTACTCACCAAAGTGCCACATCAACGTAGCAGACTGCTTCAACCATGTCGGTATACCCCGCACAGTTCCCTCACAGTCTTGTTGCTACTTTCTAAGAAGGTATCCCCCAGATCCGGGTTAGGATCTATAGAACTCCCAAGACAGTACCCACAATAATAAAGCAAACAATTCAGACAATTGAAAACACAAGTGATCTTAGTCCTAAGGTACACCTCACTTTTATAATGTTCCCCAGCAGAGTCGCCAGTTCTGTGATCGGTGGATTTAGAACTGACTGTTTAAAGCTGGTTTCGCGAAATGTCGCGGAAGCAAGTGTCGCCACCGTCTTTTATTTTCTCCAACATGGAAAGGACAAAAGCACAGCAAAATTCCTTATGAGATTGTTTCTCGGTTCGGGAGGTAGATTTATAGAAAGGGAAGGTGTTAGCACCCTTTCTATCCATGGTTATCCATGGGCTCTTAGATACTTGCTCATTGTGTTTTCAAAAGTGTTTGCTTTTCAAAGTGTGAGTGGGTTTCGAAAAATTTTCGTTTAAAGATTTCGGAATAACTCTTGTATCAGTCCTCAAGAGTGTTTGAAAAATTATTTTGAAAGCTTTTTGAAAGTGTCGGTGTGAAAAGAGTTTTGATTTGTTTTTTTAGAAAAGATCAAGTATCTACGAGTCATCTACCTACCCTAAGGAATTAGGTTGTGTAAATGTCCTTAAGGTAGTGCCATCCCACCATTGAGAGGTAGGTAGCACCACCGTTGGAAGTGTTCGGGTCAATTCGTTTGTAGGGAAAGTGTGGTCACCAGAGCAACAGTAGGATACCTTAGAAGCTACCCTTATGCCATTGATCCTTTTTTAGTTCGAGGCAATCGTTTCGAGGCAACTGTTCCGAGGCAACCGTTTCGAGGCAACGTGTTTTGAGGCAACTGGATCAATGGACATAAGGACTTACTAAGACGTCCTATTCTTGACGACCATGTTTCGAAGGCAAGGCAACAGTGAAGCGTACCCTAAAAGTGGTGTGTGAATTTGTGTGTTGTTTTCATGTCAATATTTATCTTTGATCAGGGCATTTGTGAGCTACGAGTTATTTTTAATTAGCCATACATTCTTTCATACAAAGTTAGCAGTTTAAGAGTGCGGAAATTTAAATGCGGAAAGATAAATCCTACGCTATTACAAGGCGCGGGTCTATACATCGCCAAATTACAAAGACCCGTTTGAATAAAAATGTGGAAAATAAATAAATTCCTAATTACTATTACAAGCCTTGAGCAGTTACATAATATTCGAAAGAAAATAAAATGCGCGAAAAGAAATTAGAATCGAATGTTCGAGGGCGTTGGACCCTTGTGAAATTAAATTGAATTAAATGTTAATTAATTATTTTATTAAAAGAAAAGAAATGTTTTTTTTAGGTTTTTGTATTTATGAAAATAAAGAAAAGGATTAAAATTATAGTTAATGAAACCCTAGTTCTAAATTATTTTTAATTATTAATGAAAAAAACATACAAGTTAACCTAATTTACACTAATGAGTTGATTTACATATTTATTTACAAAAGTAATAATTAATAATAATAATAATGGGAGACAATTATTTATTTAAGAAAAGATGAGAATGTTAAAAAAACCTAATTTCTACATATTTTAATTTATTAAAGAAAAAGATTAAAGTTTTAAAACCTAATTTACTAAATTAATGGTTAAAGTTTATTTAAAAAAAATTAATGGTGAATTAAATATTAATAAAACATATTTTACAATTTTTGATTTTTTGTATTTTTATATTATGAAAAGTTATTTTATGGAATTAAAAGAAATAATTAAAACACTAAAAAGAATTAAAAGAAAATCAAATAGAAATAAAAAAATGGTGCAAACCATAGGGGGTATCAGGCCCATTTAGGAGGTTTTTTGGAAGCAATTTGGCCCATTGAACAAAAAGCCTGTTTGACTTTTCCAGCTTGAGTGCGTGTGGTTGACTGAGTGTACACCCTGGAATTCACGTTATAGCCATTGGATTGATCATCAGGGACACTTGGCAAGCCTAAGCGTTAGGACGTATGGTAGAACGCTTGAAGGAAACTACATGGGAACGTGTTAATACAAAAATTATCAAACATATGGGGGGACCTGAGAATCGAACCCAGGTCCCAATGCCTGCAGGACAACTCATCAGCCAACTGAGCTAACACGTGCATTTGTAATGTTAGTGGAACGTGATTATTATAAAAAGAAAAAAAATTAGTAATATGAACAACAAAATCACGCACCAAATTTGAATTGTCTAGTAACATCAAGCCACGTCCATCTTCTTCATTGCTTTCCCTGTAATTATAAAACAAATTGCGGGGGTTTTAAACCCCCACTAAGTGCAACCTGCAAAAATAGCGAATAGCACATGCTTCAATATAAAGAGGGCGCGAGGTATGGGTTTGCTTTGTCTTGTTGCAACGAGTTTAATGGCATAGGTTTTAAGGTCTTATTTTACAGCATGTGTAAAGCCCCAATTTAGAGCTTCTGAAACCCTAGGTTTCAACAATGGTGGATCGTGATACACGCATTGTTAGTTCAATCAAATATTACCAATAGCTTCAGAACATCATTGTTAGTGTAAAGCAACAAATAAAACATGTGAATAATGCATGAAAATTAGAAAACGATTGTGGACATGTTCATGAAGAAGACGATTCAGTTCTACCAATTCTTGGAGTATGGGGACTCGTTTTTGATTGCAATTGATTCCTAGCAATGTCAGGAACGTATTAGAATGCTTTTTGTGCTTTGAAACGTGCTCCAACTATGATTTCAGATTTCAAGTTTTTATGGAAATTTTGCAATTTTGTTATGCCTCTCTAGCAGCTCTTTCGTGTGTGCTTGAATAGGGTTGAGTTGTGCCTTTGTACATGAAGCAAATTAGGTCAAGAAAACAAGCCCAAAGTCCATGTATTAATGTTTTCAATATTTGATTTTTCCATATCTTTTTTCAATCTTTTTTCCATGAAAACCATGCCAATTATGGGAGATTTGGTCTTGTTGATTGATGCACGAAATCCCTAGCATGTGTGGAAGATATTTGCAGCATAAAAAGATTTGAAATGCATTATTTGATATTTTTCTCATATTTAAATCTAATTAAATGAATTAATGATAATAAAAATTCAAATAATTAATCAAAAATAATAAAATAACTCCCTTTGAGCTTAATGGGTCGTGCATATGCTTTGGGCAATGATTCAAGGAAGAAAATGAGGCCCATTAGCATTTTTTAAGCCTTTTGTGCAAAGTTGACTTTTCAAAATTCCCAAAAATTTCCCAACTTGTCCAAGGCATATCTTGCTCAATTTTGAAGCTATGATCATGTTCTTGGACATTTTGGAAAGGTCTTGAAGTCCTCTAACCAATGCCTTTGGTCCCATGTCATTTTGATTTACCAATCTCAAGTTATGGTCTTTGACTTAAAGTGCTTTTTTGTTGACTTTTGAAAATGACCTATAATGTTGAAATTGATAATTTTTTGTGAGAGCATTTCTTGGAATTGAAGTGTGAAGATGAGTTGTAGGAAATGTCATCCTCTTCAAAATGAGCTTTGGATGGGATTTTTCTGATAAACCATGAAGAAGTTATGCCTTGGTAAATTTGCAGTTGACTTTTCCAACTGTCCAAAAATATAAACTTTTGCATCTTGAGACTTTTTGAGCCATGTTTTGAGGAATCATGATCAAGAATTGATCAAATGATGTTTGTGGCTTCAAAATAAGATGTTGACCAAAAAAATTTACTTTTGACTGTCAAATGACCATTTTGCCCCTGCAGTTGACTGTGAAGCATTTAGGGTTTTTGACTGTGCAATTTGATGCTGTGAGTCTTGAAACTTGGCATATGGATGCTTTACAATGTGTGTAGGCATGTGGGACTTGATTGGACCCTTGAAAACTTCATTTTCTTTGCAAGAACCAAAACCCTAATTTTGACTGTGTTAGGAGGTAATTGGACTGTGCAACCTTTGAGAGATTTTGAATCATCTGAAGATTGATCTTGGCAAATCTTGAAGAATATGGGAGGGCAAATTTTGGGGTACAACACTATTATATCCCGGAAGCAATTACATGATAATGATTAAAAAATGTGGAAAAAATAAATCTACGCTATTATAGTTGAACACGCTTTATACACTTTATCTAGGAAAATAAAAATAAAATGAAAATAGCAAAGAAAATGTTTTGGTGATTTTTTATGAAAAAAATAATTTATGATAATTAATTAAATAAACCTAAAAAACCTAATTAATTTTAATTAATAAAAAAATGTTAATTTTGAAAAATTTAATTAAAATACCTAAATCCTAATTAGTTCGAATTAAAAAAAGGTTAATTTTGAAGAAAAAAAAGTTAATTAATAAAAAACCTAAAACCTAATTATTTTTTATTAAAAAAAGGTTAATTTTGAAAAAAGTTAATTAAAAAAACCTAAAAACCTAATTAATTTTAATTAAAAAAAAGGTTTTTAAAAAAAAGTTTATGTGTACTGATTAACAAGAAAGAATTAAGTTTGCCAAAAAAATAGATAGATGAAGAAACATCAATGAAAAATAGAGTTAGAAAATATAAATAATGTAAATGTCAGGGGTGGGTGTTGAACCAAAAATTAATTTAAAAACCTAAAATTAATTATTCGAGTTTATTATGAAAAATAAAAGGTTTGTGAAAAATGTTAAGTTTTATGTAAAAGGTGGTTTTAAACAGAAAGAAGGAAAATAGGTAAAAGGATAAATAGAAAGGAAGAAAACCAAAACCAATAGGGGTAAGTGTTGAACATACACTCTTAACCTCCTCAGGATGTCTGCCTTGCCATGCATTGGTGGTTGTTATGATCCAGCCTCAGCGATTTGTAATAACCCTGCATGGGACCCTGTCTAAATCTGCAGTGTTGAATCTCATGAACACATTAAACAAATTAGTATACCATGAAATACAAATAAAATAAATATATGAAATTTTGTAATGTTAAAACCGATATGACATGTATGAATGCTTCTACACCCTTTGGATCATGGAGATTAAACCAACCTTACCCTTACTAGAGAAGTAGTGAGAGTAGTGAGATGTGGGTTTGTAACGAGGGTAGCTTGTTTGTAGTGAGATGGGAGTTTGTAACAAGGATTTCAGGATTTTTAGGGTTCTTGAAAGAATTTAATATTTTGACAGGGTTGTGGAAAATGTTTTTTTTTATTTGTCGTGTCCTGTTTGTATTAAAAGAATGAGATTATATAATGGAAATTAGAGCAAAAATATGGGCTTTGAATGTCCAATTGGGCCTCCAATAACCACAAGCAATAATATAAATGTTTATTCACTTGAGTCTGACACGTTCCAGGCTAAATCGTAGAGAATTAAGTGCAATTTTTGAAGTTGAAATGTGAAAACAAAATGTAGCCAACATGGAGAACTAACTCCTGTCCGAAAATAGGCTCAATCGGATAAAGAGAGAATTAATTATGAAATTATGAAGTTTCACCTCAGACAAACTTATTTTGGGCTCCGGTGTCAACTCTGACACGTTCTTCAATAAAAAACTGGTATTGATCGAGGCATAAACCGGTCTCGACTTTGGAAGAAAAGTTATAGATCTCTGATTCAGTGACCTTGTGTAAAAAGATGGGCCCGATCCGATAAAAATTGACCGAGTTATGAATTTTCGAAGTTTCGACCCAGATGAAATAATATTCAGCATTCAGGATTTTCGGTGTGTTACACGCACTCTGGGCAAAAAATAAGGTCTTTTGGATACCATTAGAATTCGATACCTCCTGTGAAAACGTAGCCAATTCAATTTGTTATATTTTGGCGCTAGAACCGGCTCAATACGATGAAAATCGACCAAGTTATGATTTTCTGAACATGACGCAAAAAAACTTCTGTCACAAATTTTCTGTACGAAAATACTTGATAAATCCGCATTTTTGAAGACCTTCTGATCGAAATTGGCTTCTAGCCGTGAGAGATGAAAATTTAGATGACATCAAGATGGAATTTTATCTACTAGAACTAGTTCAAAACGAGCCACGATCTTCAAGTTATAAATTTTTGTGTGTACAAACTGCACTTTCAGCATACTTTTTCATCATATTTCTTCGAGAAAACTCGCACATTTGGAGACCTCCTTTAAATAATTGTCTCTCGAGCATAACCTAATTTGAGAATATGTCACCAGGGATATTGGCGAAAGAGCACCTGAATATGACGCGCCGGGTTGGACTTGTGAATCTTTGAACCCCAAATTATTGTGAAACGACGAATCGATCTTCAGCACAGAAAATACTCTGAGAACATTCATTCGCAAAATAAATTTCACTTATAACCTGACGAAGCTTGCTAAATATACCTTGATTATATAACCATAAAACCAATGATATGCATGTATGTAATAATGAAATGTAAGCCAAAAAGATCGAAATAAAGTGGGTAAATTTTGGGGTACAAGAGCTGCCCCTGTTCAATCTTCTTAAACCTGAGGATGTAGATTGGCTAGTCTGCCTTTCGTGATCTGAAGGTGGAAGATGATTGAACGATAGAGTGCCCAAAAATTTACACTCATCTGAAATATACTTGATTGTGTAGATAATGTCGGGAATAGGCTTACAGATGCCATTTGGAAGACGACGGAGAGTCATCGGAGATGGGCTTAAAGATGCCATCTATTGTACCCAAAAAATTTCCCTCTCATTTCATTCAAGGCATACCTCTATAGGTCCTCAATTGCTCAAGGATGACTAAGGATTGACCAGACAAACCCTCCTCCTAAGGCAACAAGCTTCAAACTAGGGTTTCACTCCTCATCAAGATGGTTGAAGTCCAAGGGTCCCAAATGCTTTCCATGGTCCCAATATGTTCTCAAGATCATCCATGTCAAGTTTCATGCCTTGCACAAGAAGTTTGCTCAGTCAATTTCCCAGATGCCTGAAAATCAACTATACTAGGTTAAAAGTCAATTGTGGCCCACATACATTCAAACTTCAAGATTTTTGGTCAACATCAACATTTTGAAGAGATTGTTAGAACATAGTTTGATTCTACAATCCTTAGTTAGAGTTTTGATGATAACAAATACAAAGAACAAATATGCACCCTAAAAATTATGTTATTTTGTATGCAGAAGTTCTGACCAAAGCAGCATCAGAAGATAAGCTATAGAAGCTACACGTTGAAGCAATCAGAATTTGAACTGAAGGTTGATGACTGGAATATGCGCTTAAGTGAAGTAAACTCTGATTATGAACAAGAGCATAATAATCTAAGTCATCAATGTTCTGAAGCATCAGCAGCAGGCAAGGATGTAAGATTCTGAAGCGTTATTATTCAATCAAGACAACATCAATTACAACGGCTTCATTCAGACAGGATCTTCTCCATATGGAAACTGAGTTAATGTCATTTATCCCGCTTAATGATCAACAGGAATTCATTGCCTATATAAAAAATCTCAGTGATCAAATCGTACATGATTTTCTAATACTACTACACGAGAATTCAAAAATGCTGCAAGCTTACTCATCTATTCCACGCTCTAAATTTGTGTAAAATATCACAGTTGTGATAACTGTTTTTGTAACGAAAAACATGTGTACACACATTCTTGTATCTTTGTTTAAGACAATGTTCCTTGAGATTAACCGGATTGTGGTTGTACTCAAGAAGACTTTGACAGTTGTTAAAGAAGTGATTGTAATCTATTTGAGATTAGTGGATTAAGACCTCGTTGGAGAGAGGTGAAATCACCTTGACGGGTGGACTGGAGTAGTTTGAGATCAAACGAACCAGGATAAAAATATTGTGTCATTGCACATTTGAATTCAAGTTTTCAATTCAACCCCCCCCCCCCCTTCTTGTGTTTTTCACTTCTTCAATTGGCATCAGAGCGCCTGGTTCTGAGTTCATACACTTAACCGTGTCAGTACAAGATCCAAGCATCAGAAAAACACTATGGTGGGACCAAGCCAAAATATCAGCAATGACTATCATGAAGATAAAGACGGAATCAGTGGAAAACCTCCTGTTTTTGATGGAGAAAACTTTGACTACTGGAAAGACAAAATTGAAAGCTTTTTTCTGGCCCATGATGCTGATCTATGGGACATGGTAACTGATGGATACACACATCCAGTGGATGGAGGGGGTCAGAAGATAGACAGAAAAATGATGTCTGACCAGCAGAAACGTGACTTCAGAAATCACCATAAGGCCAGAATAATACTTCTCAGTGTTATCTCATATTCAGAATATGAGAAAATCTCAAACACAGAGACAACAAAAAATATGTTTGACTCTCTGAGAATGACGCGTGAAGGCAACATTCAAGTCAAAGAAACCAAAGCCCTTGCGCTTATTCAGAAATATGAGGAATTTAAGATGGAAGATACTGAATCCATGGAAACAATGTTCTCAAGATTTTAGATCCTTGTTGTTGGGCTGAAGGTTCTTGACAAAGGATATTCCACTGCTGATCACGTAAAGAAGATCATCAGAAGTCTACCCAAGCAATGGAGGCCAATGGTCACAGCACTTAAGCTAGCCAAAGATCTCAACAAGATATCTCTGGAGGAACTTGTCAGCTTCCTCATAAGTTATGAGATAGAGCTAGAAGAAGATGAGCCTCAAAATCAAGGTAAGCCACTAGCTTTAAAATCTAACAGAAAATCGGACTCTAAGGTTTTGCAGGCTATGGAAGAAACCTCTGATGGATCCTCATCAGAAGAAGATGAATTTTATCTCCTCTCCAGAAGGGTGAATCAACTATGGAAGCAGAGACAAAGGAAATTCAGAAATCCTAGAAGATCAGAGAATCAAAATGAATCCTCCTCTAGATACAGAAAGTCTGAGTCTTCCTCTGGACATAGAAGATCTGAAGGCTCTTCAGGACACAGAAATCCAAATAACAAAGACATCATCTGCTATGAGTGTAATGAGCAAGGGAACTACAAAAGTGACTGCCCAAGGCTTCAGAAGGAGAAGCCCAAAAAGAAGTTCTTCAAGGAAAAGAAGAAAAGCCTCATGGAAACATGGGACGATTCAGACACCTCTGAAGTTGACTTGGAGTCAGATGATGAAAGAGCAAACATAGCTCTCATGGCAAACGTGTCAGAAGAAAGTGAAGCTTCTGGTTCAGACTCAGAATCAGACACTGAAGAGGTATTCCCTAACTTTGCTATTAATTTCACTAAAGTTGAACTTGCAGAAAGTCTAAATGAAATTCTGGAAAGGTATCAGCAAATCAGAGTCAAATTCAAGAACCTGAAAAAGGAACTTGTCTCTGACTCTGAAAAGGTTGAGAGTCTCAGATTAGAAAATTCTGAGTTAAAAGAAAAGTTTCAAAATTAGAAAACAATTTGCAAAACTCTCAGTAGGAAATAATCTCAGAGACTCCCAGTAATGCTGATGAGATCATCAAAGAATATGATCACAGCTTTCAGAAGTTTCTAGCTAAAAGCATAGATAGAAGCAAGATGGCTTCAATGATCTATGGAGATAGCAGAAATGGAAGAAAAGGGATAGGATATCAAGGTAAGGTATCTACACCTAGACAGACCATGGACTTAGTCATAAAACGCACACCACTTAAATCACATTTTATATATGGGCACACACATGACATAAAATACACTAGTAGTGATTACTCTGTCAAACCAAAATTCAATCAGAAATTTGGTAAAACTAACAAACCAGGACCCAAAATGATATGGGTACCTAAGGATAAAATTATATATGTAGGAGATATCTTTAGCAGCAAGGCTAAAACACCAGTCATGGTACCTGGACTCTGGCTGCTCTCGACGCATGACAGGAAGAAGACATATGTTCCAAAGCCTGGAACTTAAACCTGGAGGCTGTTAGAACAATGTTTGAATCTACTACCCTATATTTAAGTTTTGATGATAACAAAGTGAAAAGATATAGTATTCATAGGTTTCATGTTTGAACTATCTGCTGCCTAAAATTATTATGTTCTGACTTGCAGATACTCTGATTGGTATAAGCAAGATCACGTCTTTTCAGCATCAGAATTTGATTTCATACACCAGCATCAGAAGTTTCTTCATCAGAACGTCAAGATCAGATAATCAACTCACAAACATGTTGAAGCTTGATGAACAGAACTGCGCTCAAACACTCTGATACAGAAACACAATAGTTTATCAGCAGCGAAGCAGAATCAGAATGAGCCAAGCCAGAACGTGCATTGAAGAAGCAACGGTACTGTGCATTGAACGCTAATAAATTCCAACGGCCTCATTCCAGACAAGATCTGCTCAAAAAGGAAAGCTTGTTATTAGCATTGAATCAAGAATATTGCATTCAACGTTCATCTTCTCAAGTGCTATATAAACAAGGCTTTGAAGATTATAATGGCTAATGCTCTCCAAATCTCTACACGCACAAAGCTGAACCATAATCTTCACTCTACCAGTTTTGCTAAACAACAAACTCTGATATTCCATTTCTGTTTAGCAATCTAGTTTCTAAGCTTCATTTTGTGTATACATCACAGTTGTGATAAAGTTTTGTAGAAAACATCCAAACACATTGTAATATCTCTTTGTAAGAAAGTGTTGCCTTGACAAACCGGGTTGTGGTTTGAATCAAGAAGGCTTTAGCAGTTGTTAAAGCAGTCTGTAATATTCAGTTGAATATAGTGAATTAAGACCTCGTTGGAGAGAGGCGAAATCACCTTGACGGGTGGACTGGAGTAGTTTGAGATCAAACGAACCAGGATAAAAATATCTTGTCAATTGCTTTAGATTTCAGTTTTACAATTCAACCCCCCCTTCTTGTGTTTTTCACCCCTTCAATTGGCATCAGAGCGCCTGGTTCTGAGCTAAAACACTTAACCGTGTCAGTACAAGATCCAGCGTCAGAAAAACACAATGGCAGGAAACAATTCTCACTTCAGCAATGACAATAACGAGGACAGAGACAGATTCAGTGGCAAACCTCCAGTCTTTGATGGAGAAAACTTTGATTACTGGAAAGACAGAATTGAAAGCTTCTTTCTAGCACATGATGCTGATCTGTGGGATATGGTGACAGATGGATACACGCACCCTGTGAATGCAAGTGGTCAGAAGATTGATAGAAAATCAATGACTGATCAACAAAAGCGTGATTTCAAGAATCACCATAAGGCCAGAACCATCCTCCTCAGTGCCATCTCCTATACTGAGTATGAAAAGATCTCCAACAGAGACACAGCAAAGAACATCTTTGATTCTCTCAGAATGACGCATGAGGGCAACGTTCAAGTCAAAGAAACAAAAGCTCTGGCGCTCATTCAGAAGTATGAGGCGTTCAAAATGGAAGAATCTGAATCCATTGAAACTATGTTCTCTAGATTCCAGATTCTGGTAGCTGGTCTCAAAGTTCTGGACAAAGGATACTCTACTGCTGACCATGTCAAGAAAATAATCAGAAGTTTACCCAAGCAGTGGAGGCCTATGGTTACTGCTCTGAAGCTAGCTAAAGATCTCAACAAGATCACTCTGGAGGAACTTATAAGCTCCCTCATAAGTCATGAGATAGAGCTAGAAGCTGACGAGCCTCAGAAGCAAGGTAAGCCTTTAGCTTTAAAATCTAACAGAAAATCTGAGTCTAAAGTTTTGCAGGCAGTTGAAGAAACATCTGATGGATCCTCATCAGAAGAAGACGAACTTTCCCTTCTTTCCAAAAGAGTAAATCAACTGTGGAAGCAAAGACAAAGGAAGTTCAGGAATCCCAGAAGATCTGATCAGAACGAGTCCTCTTCCAGATACAGAAGGACAGATTCTTCCTCTGGATACAGAAGATCTGAAGGCTCCTCCAGTAGCAAGAAGCCAAACACCAAAGACATCATCTGCTACGAGTGCAATGAGCAAGGACACTACAAGAGTGACTGCCCAAAGCTTCAGAGGGAAAAGCCCAAAAAGAAGTTTGGAAGAGAGAAGAAGAAAAGTCTCATGGCCACATGGGATGACTCTGACTCGTCTGAAGCTGACTCAGAATCAGATGATGAAAGGGCAAACATAGCTCTCATGGCAAACATTTCAGAAGATAGTGAAGCTTCTGAATCAGACTCAGAATCAGACACAGAAGAGGTATTTCCTAACTTCGCTGTTAACTTTACAAAGGCTGAACTTGCTGAAAGCCTCAATGAGATTCTGGAACGTTATCAGCAGATTAGAGCTAAATTCAGAGACCTGAAAAGGAATCTTGAATCTGACTCTAATAAGTCTGAGAGTCTCAAATTGGAAAATTCTGAGCTGAGAGATAAAATTTCAAAATTAGAAAACTCTTTACAAAACTCTCAGAAGGAACCAATTTCTGAAACTCCCAGCAACGCTGATGAGATCATCAAGGAGTATGATCACAGTTTCCAGAAGTTCCTTGCTAAAAGCATAGATAGAAGCAGAATGGCTTCAATGATCTATGGAGTTAGCAGAAACGGCAGGAAAGGAATAGGATACCAAGGTAAGGTTCCTACACCAAAGAATGTCATGGACCTAACCATTAAACACACTCCTTTAAATTCACACTTTGTGTATGGTCACACACATGATATCAAATATACTAGCAGTAAGCACTCTGTGAAACCAAAATTCAACCAGAGTTTTGGTAAAACTAACAAGTCAGGACCCAAGAAAATCTGGGTACCTAAGGATAAAATAATACATGTTGCAGATATCTTTAGCAGCAAGTCAGAAACACCAGTCATGGTACCTGGACTCTGGCTGCTCACGACACATGACGGGAAGAAGGCATATGTTCCAAAGCCTGAAACTTAAGCCTGGAGGCCACGTTGGCTTTGGAGGCAATCAGAGGGGAAAGATAATTGGCTCTGGAACTGTAGGTAATGGAAATCTTCCCTCTATTAATAATGTTCTGCTAGTAGATGGATTGATGCATAATCTGTTATCCATAAGTCAATTAAGTGATAACGGTTATGATATAATCTTTAATCAAAAATCATGTAAAGCTGTTAGTCAGAAAGATGGGACTATCCTGTTTAATGGTAAGAGGAAAAACAACATTTACAAAATCAAACTTTCTGAACTAAAGAGTCAGAATGTAAAATGTCTTCTGTCTGTTAACAACGAGCAGTGGATCTGGCACAGAAGATTGGGGCATGTTAGTATGAGAAGAATATCTCAGATTAACAAACTCAATCTGGTCAGAGGACTTCCAAATTTGAAGTTCAATTCAGATGCTCTGTGTGAAGCATGTCAGAAAGGCAAATTTGCAAAACCTTCTTTTAAATCCAAAAATGTTGTTTCCACCTCTAAGCCATTAGAACTTCTGCACATTGACTTATTTGGACCAGTTAAAACTGCTTCAGTCAGTGGTAAGAAGTATGGGTTAGTAATCGTAGATGACTATAGCAGATGGACATGGGTAAAGTTCTTAAGACACAAGGACGAGTCACACTCTGTGTTTGTTACCTTCTGTAACCAAGTTCAGAATGAAAAAGATCTTAGAATCGTTAAAGTCAGAAGTGATCATGGTGGAGAATTTGAAAATAAAGATTTTGAGTCATTCTTTAATGACAAAGGCATTCTGCATGATTTGTCTTGTCCTAGAACTCCCCAACAAAATGGAGTTGTAGAACGAAAGAACAGAACATTGCAAGAAATGGCCAGAACCATGATCAATGAGACAAACGTTGCTAAGACTTTCTGGGCAGAGGCAATAAACACAGCGTGTTACATTCAGAATAGAATCTCAATAAGACCTATTCTGGAAAAGACTCCATATGAATTGTGGAAGAACAGAAAGCCCAACATTTCATATTTTCATCCATTTGGGTGTACTTGCTTTATACTAAATACAAAGAATTATTTGAACAAGTTTGACTCTAAGGCACAGAAGTGTATTATGTTAGGATACTCTGAACGCTCAAGAGGGTACAGAGTATACAATACAGAAACACAGATTGTGGAAGAATCAATCAGTGTTCGTTTTGATGACAAGCTTGACTCTGAAAAGTCAAAGCAGAATGAAATTTTTGCAGGTATAGAAATTGAATTTGCAGGTTCTGAAGACAAATCATCAGAAGCTCTCAACACAGACATTCCTTCAACGTCTGAAAGGAGCACTGCTAGAAATCCTACAACAGCTGCTGATCAACCACAGAAGAAATTACCCAGAAGCAGTTTGGATCACCCAGAAGAGACTATCCTAGGAAGAAAGGAAGATCCAATCAGAACAAGAGCAAGCTTCAGAAACTCTGAAGAAACTCTTATGGGACTTGTGTCTCTGATTGAACCTTCTTCTATTGATGAAGCACTTCTGGATAATGACTGGATTCTGGCAATGCAAGAAGAGCTGAATCAATTCACCAGAAACGACGTATGGGATCTCGTTCCCAGACCAAAAGGATTCAACGTCATTGGAACAAGATGGGTGTTCAGAAACAAGCTAAATGAACAAGGTGAAGTCATCAGAAACAAGGCACGACTGGTTGCACAAGGTTATAGTCAGCAAGAGGGGATAGACTATACAGAAACCTTTTCCCCAGTCGCCAGGTTAGAATCTATCAGACTTTTAATTTTATTTGCTGTTAATAGAGGCATCACTCTGTATCAGATGGATGTCAAAAGTGCATTCTTAAATGGTTATATAGAAGAAGAAGTTTATGTTCACCAACCCCCAGGTTTTGAAAATACAAAACATCCAGAACATGTTTTCAAACTAAAGAAGTCACTGTAGGGTCTGAAACAAGCTCCCAGAGCTTGGTATGAAAGGCTAAGTAACTTTCTGCTTGAAAATGAATTCACCAGAGGGAAAGTGGACACTACTCTATTCTGTAAAACAGTTAAGAGTGACATTTTAGTCTGTCAAATTTATGTTGATGATATAATTTTTGGTTCTACTAATCCTTCTCTTGGAAGAAAATTTGCTAAGTGTATGCAGGCAGAATTTGAGATGAGCCTCATGGGGGAACTGGAATTCTTTTTAGGAATTCAGATCAATCAAACTCCAGAAGGAACTTACATTCATCAGAGCAAATACATCAGAGATCTTCTGAAGAAATTTGACCTCTCAGAATGTAAGCCATCAAAGATTCCAATGCATCCCACGTGCATTCTGGAAAGAGAAGAGGTAAGCAAAAGTGTAGAACAGAAAGTCTACAGAGGTATGATTGGTTCTCTCCTCTATCTGACTGCTTCAAGACCTGACATATTATTCAGTGTTTGTATCTGTGCTAGATTCCAATCAGATCCTAGAGAATCTCACTTAACAGCTGTTAAGCGAATTTTCAAGTATCTGAAAGTTACTACTAATCTGGGTTTGTTTTATAGAAAATCTAGTGATTACAGCTTAGTAGGCTACTGTGATGCTGACTTTGCTGGAGACAGAGTGGAACGTAAAAGTACTTCTGGAAGCTGCCAGTTTCTGGGAGAAAATCTGATCTCTTGGTCCAGCAAAAGGCAATCAACAATTGCTCTGTCAACAGCAGAAGCTGAGAACATAGCAGCAGCAGGATGTAGCACACAAATGCTCTGGATGAAAAGTCAGCTTGAAGACTTCCAGATTTTTGAGAGTAACATTCCTATACTTTGTGATAATACTTCTGCTATTTGCTTAAGTAAGAATCCTATTTTACATTCTAGAGCTAAGCATATAGAAATAAAGCATCATTTCATTAGGGACTATATTCAGAAAGGTATTTTGAACTTAAAATTTATAGATACAGACCATCAATGGGCTGATATCTTTACTAAACCCCTTTCAGAAGATAGGTTTAATTTCATTCTGAAACATCTCAGCATGAAAGTATGCCCAGAATGAAAATGTCTTAATTCCATATATTTATCTTCAGAATGTAATTATATTACTGTGAACTTCTGATCAATCTTCCTTCAGAAAAATAGAACATGCAGATTGTATCAGATGCAAGTCTAAAATATCTGAGAGTCTAATCTCAAAGACAGACGTGCTGATCACTACATCAAACAAGTGTCATCTAATCATCAGCATATCTCTGAAGCAGAACGCGTGCACGCTTCTGAGAAGGCAAAGCGCTGATTGGGTGCATTGAGACACATGTCTGGTAACCGTTTTTAAGTATCTTTCTCAAATCCCCCAAAATCAGCAAGCATTTAATGAAAAGTAATCACGCTTTTTAAATGGCAATCATTATTTTTTCTCTCTCTTAAAAACGTTTATCTTTTCAAAATAATTTTGAAAACTCTATTTAAGCACATTAATCTCTCATTCTTACTCTTTACGCTTTCTTATTAACACTCAAGCTTTTTCTGCATATTTCTGAGTTCATCCTTTGCAAACTTTTTTCTCTCAATTCATTCTCAAAGCTTTTTTAGTGTGAACAATGGCATCCTCCAGCATTTCTGCAGGCAATCAGAAGAAAGAAACCTCTGAACAATATCAGGTGCCCCTCAGAACTCTTCTCACTCCGGTAAAGAACCTTGAAGTGCTTTCTGAGTTAATCATTGACTTTGAAAGCTTGAAGGAAAATGGTTTTGACCTAACTGAAGAAATTAGGGCTCAAAAGTGGGAGAAGTATTTCGATAGGTTGGTTGGACCAACATTCCCAGCGCTGGTCAAGGAATTTTGGATTCACGCCAAGGTTTCAAAACATCTAGTTATCTCCTCTGTCATGGGGAAGAAGATTGTGATTTCTGAAGATCTCATTGCTAGGCTAATCGGTCAAAGTGGTGGTGGCGTCCGTTGTGTGGACATGGCTGAAAGATGCGCTGATGTAGGTGTGGTAGCCAACAGGATTTTCACTCTTGGAATGCCCAGCAGCAAGATTAAGGATCTGAAGGATCACTACAGAGTATGGGCTAAGATTATTCTGGGATGCTTCAACCACAGGAAACCAACAAGTTCTCCTGATTATATAAATGTGGATCAGCAGTTTCTGATCTACTTTATTGATCAGAAGATTAAGATCAATTTGGCTCACTTCTTGTTCAACCATCTCAAGACCAGTGTCAAAGAAACTAGAGAAGAAGAAAGAACCAAGAGGGACTGGATACCGTTTGGAAGGCTTATATCAGATATTCTGACAAAGAATAGGCTGATTGAACATCTGATAGAAGCTCAGGAGCTGAGCACTATTGAACCAACAATTGGGAAACCGCTGAACGCTAAGAATCTGAAAAAGATGAAGCTGATAGAGAATATTCAGAAGGAACCCAGAGCTACTTCAACTGCTGATATCTCCAGCAGAAGAGTGCCTCTGAGTGATTTTCCGGTATTCTCTGAAATGGAATCCAAACCAGAGATGTTTCTCAGGTACCCAGATGCGTACAAGGCAGAAGATACAGGTTTAAAGCTGAAGATCAAAGATCTGAGTCAACCCCAAGCAGAAGTGACTGTGAAGAAGACAAAGAAGAGGAAAGCGCCATCAGAAGGATCATCTCATCAGACTCCAAAGAAAAGAGGTATTTCATCTGCTGCCCCTATTTCAAAATCTTTTACTATTCCAGCATCTGCTGCTCCTCAAACCTCCCATAGAATATCAATCCCAATCCCTACCATTGATGAAACCATACCAGAAGACCCTTCTGAGGCCTTACAACTCAGAAGACCCAGAACCAAAATCCCCAAACAACCAACAATTTCAACAACAACAGCACTTGACCAAGTGCTAGCTGATATTGAGCGTGAACATGCCTCTGCTAAACCAAACTCTGAACCACCAAATGTTCCTCCTCCACAACCAGAACAACAACAACAACCAGAACCAGAACCACAACAACAACAACCACTCTCAGAAGAACCTCTGATCCCTGAGCAATCAGAGATTCCACCTCCCTCTCCCAACCAGAAATAAATCCACCTTCACCACAAACAGCGTTCCACCATTCTGAAACCCCTTCTCCTCATAAATCTGACCCTCACTCACCTCAACCTTCGCCGCTGGCAATCCAGTTGCCATGTGGAACCACTATTGTCATGCCCCAGTTACCATCCTCAGAAGAATCAACACCTCCAAATACTCCCAAACCACCATCCACTCCAATCGAAATATCTGACTCTGATACCCCTCCTCCAAAACAAACAGCCTCTCAGAAAACCGCTGAAAACCCCAGCAGGACTTTCATTGACCTAACAAGTCTTGAACGTCTTGCTGATCTAAGACACAAAATTGCCATCCCAAAACCAAAGCAACCAGATGTTGGCTCTGGTATTTTGAATTTTGAAACAGGTATGCTGCAATGGATTTCTTCTTTGAAGCAAGTCTGTCCTGGGATGATTGACCCAGCTGCTTCTGATCAGCTCTGGTCACAGTTCAGATCTTGGGTACGTGCTGAAGCCCTTAAGTTGCAGGACGTCAACTATGAGCAGGCTCAACAGAACTTCAGCAAGCTGCTGAAGGAAGTTGAAAGTCATCTGCCTCAGGAAGTTGTGCTCCCTCTGGACAGTGAATCTTGGTCTGAGAAACAGCAAGCTGCAACGGTGCAACCATCAAAAGAAGACAAGACCATTCAGGCTGAAGAAAATCAAGCAGAAGATGTTGCTGAAAGTTCTGAGAAGCCTCCTCCTTCTGATGCTTCTCAAGCTGCCTTAGACAGGCAGACTCTGGAAGAATTAAGGCTGAATGACTTGCGTCTACAGCAGCGAATGGACGACAATGATCAGAAGATGAAAGCAAGAATGGATGTGCAGGACAGCAAGATTGACACTGTTGTCAACATGGTTCAGAAGCAGAATGAAACTTCTGAAAAGATTCAAGCGATGCTGGAGAGCGTGTTCTCACGCATGCCTCCTCAACCTTAAATCTTTTTCATGCATGACCTTTTTCATGTTTTCTTGATTTTCTGATGTCCTGTTTTGACTATGTTTTGTAATATTTTCTTGCTCTGATTCTGAACTATCTTAATATGATTAGTTTTTCTGATCAAATTGTTTTAGCACATCACCAACACTTTTTGATTGCTGACAAAAAGGGGGAGAACAAGAATGATATTTAAAATCAATAACGGCTAACTAGACAGAAATTCTCAAACATTCTAACTCTATTACTTGAAATGTTTTTCTGTTTTGTTTAAAGTCTACAGGCACAAGGAAGCTCCTGGACACTCTGAAGACTAGAAGATGATCAAAATGTAGAAGCTCTGATCAATGTTGCTCTGATCAATATGAAGTTCTGATCGACCTAACACTCTGATCCAAAGCAAAGCTCTGACAGGAAAAGCTCTGAAGCTCTGCTCTCTGATAAGTCAAAGACTCTGATAATCTGATGTTCAAAGAAAGAAAAAGATTTGATCCTGAAGAACACGCATAATCAAAGGGAAGTAATAAACTCAGGGGGAGTATTTCCTTATTCCTTATTCTTTTACTTCTTATTCTGATACATTTTCCAGATACCTTTTCACGTTATTTTTCATTTAAAATATCTAGTTTTTGTCATCATCAAAAAGGGGGAGATTGTTAGAACAATGTTTGAATCTACTACCCTATATTTAAGTTTTGATGATAACAAAGTGAAAAGATATAGTATTCATAGGTTTCATGTTTGAACTATCTGTTGCCTAAAATTATTATGTTCTGACTTGCAGATACTCTGATTGGTATAAGCAAGATCACGTCTTTTCAGCATCAGAATTTGATTTCATACACCAGCATCAGAAGTTGCTTCATCAGAACGTCAAGATCAGATAATCAACTCACGAACATGCTGAAGCTTGATGAACAGAACTGCGCTCAAACACTCTGATACAGAAACACAATAGTTCATCAGCAGCGAAGCAGAATCAGAATGAGCCAAGCCAGAACGTGCATTGAAGAAGCAACGGTACTGTGCATTGAACGCTAATAAATTCCAACGGCCTCATTCCAGACAAGATCTGCTCAAAAAGGAAAGCTTGTTATTAGCATTGAATCAAGAATATTGCATTCAACGTTCATCTTCTAAAGTGCTATATAAACAAGGCTTTGAAGATTATAATGGCTAATGCTCTCCAAATCTCTACACGCACAAAGCTGAACCATAATCTTCACTCTACCAGTTTTGCTAAACAACAAACTCTGATATTCCATTTCTGTTTAGCAATCTAGTTTCTAAGCTTCATTTTGTGTATACATCACAGTTGTGATAAAGTTTTGTAGAAAACATCCAAACACATTGTAATATCTCTTTGTAAGAAAGTGTTGCCTTGACAAACCGGGTTGTGGTTTGAATCAAGAAGGCTTTAGCAGTTGTTAAAGCAGTGTGTAATATTCAGTTGAATATAGTGAATTAAGACCTCGTTGAAGAGAGGCGAAATCACCTTGACGGGTGGACTGGAGTAGTTTGAGATCAAACGAACCAGGATAAAAATATCTTGTCAATTGCTTTAGATTTCAGTTTTACAATTCAACCCCCCCTTCTTGTGTTTTTCACCCCTTCAGAGGCTACGTGCGCTTTGGAGGCAACCAAAGAGGAAAGATCATTGGCTCTAGAACAGTAGGTAACAAAAATCTTCCCACTATAAATAATGTACTTCTAGTTGATGGATTAATGCATAACCTGTTATCCATAAGTCAATTAAGTGATAACGGTTATGATATAATCTTTAATCAAAGTTCATGTAAAGTTGTTAGTCAGAAATATAGAACTATCCTGTTTAATGGAAAGAGGAAAAACAACATTTATAAAATAAAACTTTCTGAACTTAAGAGTCAGAACGTAAAATTCCTTCTTTCTATTAACAACGAGCAATGGGTCTGGCACAAAAGTTTGGGCATGTTAGTATGAGAAGAATATCTCAGATTAACAAACTCAATCTGGTCAAAGGACTTTCTAATTTGAAGTTCATCTCAGATGCTCTGTGTGAAGCATGTCAGAAAGGAAAATTTTCAAAACCTGCTTTTAAATCTAAAAACGTTGTTTCCACCTCTAAGCCATTAGAACTTCTACACATAGACTTATTTGGACTAGTAAAAACTGCGTCTGTCAGTGGCAAGAAGTATGGGTTAGTGATCGTAGATGACTATAGCAGATGGACATGGGTAAAGTTCTTAAGACACAAGGACGAGTCACACTTTGTGTTCTTTGCATTCTGTAACCAAGTTCGGAATGAAAAGGATCTTAGAATCATCAAAGTCAGAAGTGATCATGGTGGAGAATTTGAAAATAAACATTTTGAATCCTTTTTTAATGAAAAAGGAATCTTGCATGACTTCTCTTGTCCTAGAACTCCCCAACAAAATGGAGTTGTAGAACAAAAGAACAGAACATTGCAAGAAATGGCCAGAACCATGATCAATGAGACTAACGTTGCTAAGATCTTTTGGGCGGAAGAAATTAACACATCGTCCTACATTCAGAATAGAATCTCTATAAGACCTATTCTGGAAAAGACTCCATATGAATTGTGGAAGAACAGAAAGCCCAACATTTCCTATTTTCATCCGTTTGGATGCACTTGCTTTATTCTGAATACAAAAAATTATCTGAACAAGTTTGACTCTAAAGCACAAAAGTGTATTATGTTAGGATACTCTGAACGCTCAAGAGTGTACAGAGTATACAATACAGAAACACAGATTGTTGAAGAGTCAATCAGTATTAGATTTGATGATAAGCTTGACTCTCAAAAGTCAAAGCAGAATGAATCCCTTGCAGATATAGAAGTTGAATTCACAGGTACTGAAGACAAATCATCAGAAGATCTCAACGGAGATGCTCCAACAACGTCAGAAAGAAATGCTACAAGCAATCCAGCACCTTCTGTTGATCAACTCCAGAAACGGTTTTCCAGAAGCAGCATAGCTCACCCAGAAGATAAAATCCTGGGAAAGAAGGATGATCCAATCAGAACAAGATCAACATTCAGAAACTCTGAAGAATCCTTCATAGGACTGGTCTCTCTAATTGAACCAACAACAATTGATGAAGCGCTTCTGGACAATGACTGGATTCAGGAAATGCATGAGGAATTAAATCAGTTCACCAGAAATGACGTATGGGATCTGGTTCCCAAACCAAAAGGATTCAACGTCATTAGAACAAAGTGGGTGTTCAGAAACAGACTGAACGAGCAAGGAGAAGTAATCAGAAACAAAGCACGACTGGTGGCACAAGGTTATAGTCAACAAGAGGGGATAGACTATACAGAAACCTTTGCTCCATTCGCCAGGTTAGAATCTATCAGACTCTTAATCTCATTTGCTGTAAACAAAGGCATTACTCTGTATTAGATGGATGTCAAAAGTGCATTCCTAAATGGCTATATAGATGAAGAGGTATATGTGAACCAACCCCTTAGGTTTGAGAATTCCAAACACCCAGAATATATTTTCAAACTAAAGAAGTCACTCTATGGTCTGAAACAAGCTCCCAGAGCTTGGTATGAAAGACTAAGTAACTTCCTGTTAGAAAAGGAATTCACCAGAGGGAAAGTGGACACAACCTTTCTCTGTAAGTCATTTAAGAATGACATTTTAGTGTGTAAGATTTATGTAGATGACATTATCTTTGGATCCACTAAACCATCTATGGGAAGAGAGTGTGCTAAATGCATGCAGGCAGAGTTTGAGATGAGCTTAATGGGGGAACTCAAATTCTTTCTGGGCATTCAGATAAACCAAACTCCAGAAGGAACTTACATTCATCAGAGTAAATATGTCAGAGAACTTCTTAAGAAATTTGATCTCTCAGAATGTAATCCCTCAAAGACTCCAATGCACCCCACGTGCATTTTGGAAAAGGAAGAGGTAAGTAAAAAGGTATAACAGAAGGTCTACAGAGGTATGATTGGTTCTATCCTCTATCTGACTGCTTCAAGGCCTGACATTTTATTTAGTGTTTGCTTATGTGCTAGATTCCAATCAGATCCTAGAGAATCTCAATTAACAGCAGTTAAGCGAATTTTCAAGTATCTGAAAGGTACTACTAATCCTGGTTTGTTTTATAGAAAATCAAATGATTACAGCCTAGTAGGATATTGTGACACTGATTTTGCTGAAGACAGAGTAGAACGTAAAAGCACTTCTGGAAGCTGCCAGTTTCTGGGAGAAAATCTGATCTCATGGACCAGCAAGAGACAGTCCATAATAGCACTATCAACAGCAGAAGTTGAATACATAGCAGCTGCTGGATGTAGCACGCATATGCTCTGGATGAAAAGTCAACTTGAAGACTTCAACATAATTGAGAGTAACATTCCTATCTTTTGTGACAACACTTCTGCTATATGTCTCAGTAAGAATCCTATTTTGCATTCTAGGGCTAAGCATATAGAAATAAAACATCACTTCATTAGGGACTATATTCAGAAAGGAACTCTTACCTTAAAATTTATTGACACAGACCATCAATGGGCTGATATATTTACAAAACCTCTTTCTGAAGATAGGTTCAACTTCATTCTGAAACATCTCAGCATGAAATTATGCCCAAAATAAAATGTTTTATTTACATATCTTAACCCTCGAAAACTTATTATCTTCTGTGAATAACTGATCAACCTGTCTTCAAAGTTTAGAAGTACAGATTGCATCAGAATCTATCCATGAAGATCTGAACGTTTCATTTCAAGGATAGAGGCATGCAGTTCACATCATCAAACACTTGTCATCCTCTCACCAGCTACTTTCTGAGGCTGAATACGCGTTCAATTTCTGAAGGGTGCAAGGCGCTGATTAGATGCATTGAGACACTTGTCAATGTTAATCGTTCAGTATCTTTCTAAATCCCCTAATCTCAGGTGTCATTAATGCATATAATCATTACTAATTTTTTTCTCTTACTTACTGTTTACGTTTTCAAGAAACCTATTTAAACTCAAAATTACTTTTTTCATTCATTCACTTTTACTCTCCTAAATATTTTTCTCTTGTTTCAAGTTCTTGATTTCAAAAACCCTTTTCATCTTCCTCTAAAAACCGTCTGAACAATGGCATCATTAAGTCTCAAAAAACTCAGTGCTCCAGAATCTTCATCAACGGAACAATATGAAGAACCCTTTAGAACGCTTCTCACTCCTGTTGACAACCTGGAAGTTCTCTCTGAACTGATTATTGATTTTGAGAGCTTGCAAGAAAATGGTTTCAACCTCTATGAAGACTTTACTACACAGGGATGGAACAGGTATTTTGACCGTCTGTTGGGTCCAACGTTTCCCATTCTTGTCAAAGAATTATAGATACATGCTTCCTCATCAAATCATCAGGTTACTTCTTATGTTATGGGGAAGAAAATTGTGATAACAGAAGATCTTATTGCGAAGCTTCTTGGATACAATGGTGGTGGAGTTAGATGCATTGATATGGCTGAGAGATGCTCTGACCTAAGATCAATTGCAAAGGAAATCTTCACTTCTGGACAACCCTCCAGTAAAATCAGAGATTTGAAGGATCATCACAGAATCTGGGCCAGAATCATTCTGGGATCTATCCACCATAGGAAGCCTGCAAGCTCTCCTGATTACATCAATATTGATCAGCAATTTCTAATTTATTTCATTGCTAAGAAGATAAAGGTAAATCTTCCACACTTGCTCTTCAACCATCTCAGAACAAGTGTGAAGGAAACCAGAGAAGACGAAAGGACTAAGAGGGATTGGATTCCCTTAGGAAGGCTGATATCAGATATTCTAACAGAGAACAGACTGATAAAACATCTGACAGAGGCTCAGGAAATAAGCACTTTGGAAGCAACTGTTGGGAAGCCCTTGAACACCAAGAATCTGAAGAAAATGAAGATCATTGAGAATATGAAGAAGGAACCAATTGTTACTTCTCATGAGACCATTACTTCAAGGAGGATACCTCTGAAGGATTTTCCTTTATTTTCTTAGATAGACTCCAAACCAGAAATCATTGTCAGATACCTTGACGCTTGCCAGGCTGATGGGATTGCTCCAAAAATCAACATTCAGGATCTGCACAAGGCTGCTCCAGAAGTTGTGTTAAAGAAATCAAAGAAGAGGAAAGCAACGGGAGAAGGACCCTCTCAGAGGACACCTAAAGCTACCAAAAAGAAAGGTAATCCATTTTCTGTTTATGTTATAGAATCAATAACTGTTTCAACATCTGAAGCCATGCCTTCTCAACCAGAAAATCCATCACCCCAAACCTTTGAATATTTTGACATAGAGTTTGATTCATCCATAACTCTAGGTAAGTTTTTGAATGAACCTTACTCCCCTACTCAAAATCCAAATCCTGAACATCATCAACCAGAACTTTCCAAAGTTCTATCTGACATTGAACTATTTGATCAAGATTTTTCCTCTCCTATACCAGAAAATTCAAACTCTTAACTCCCAGAAAATCCAAACACTAAACAACAACCAGAAATTCCACATCCACAATCACCTCAACAAGAAATTCCACAACCAGAAAATACTCAACCACAATCTCCTCAACCAGAAGATCTGAACCCCAACTCACCATAACCAGAAACTCAACCTTCTGAAAATCCATCTTCTGATATTCCTGAATCAGAAACCAAACATGCTTCCACAAACCAATCTGAAGACTCTCCTTCATATTCTAATACCACAATCCCAATCCCTAGAATAACAGAACCTCTTGTGGTTCGCATGCCTCTCACTATTCATGAAATTCCAGAAATTCCTTCATCCCTTGAATCCACACCCCTAAACTCTCCTAACAGACCAATTCTAATTCCTGACTCTCCCACTCCTTCACCCATCAACCATCCAGCTGATAACCTCAGAATTGTCATTGATCCACTAGTGTTGGACAGACTAGCTTCCACCTCTCGCAAAATTTCCATTCCCAAACCTAAACCAAAATCAGATGTTGGCAAGAGTCTGTTGATTTTTGAAATAGAAATGAAGGAATGGATCAATTCTTTGAAGCATGCAAGCCTAGAGATTTCTAATCCTGCTGCTTCTGACTTTCTTTGGGAACGATTTACAAAAATGGCTCAACGCTGAAAATCTGAAGCTGAAGGAATTGGGTTATGAAAGGGCTCAGCAGAACTTTAGTGATCAGCCGGAAGCTTTTCAAGATCAAGTTCTGAGTCAATGGTGCAAGAAAGAAATTCTTCTGCTGGATAATGCTCCCTAGAAAGAGAACCATCCTTCATAAGTTGTTGAACCAGATTCAGAAAGTCTCTCCCTGACTACTGCTCCAGAAGACATGATTGTAGCAGAAGAAGTGGCTCATTCAGAAGAAGCTGCAGAATGTTCTGAACAGCATGCAACCCCTGAAGAGACACCAGCTTCCTCTCTAGTCATGCAAACCCTGAAAGAGTTGAAGAAAGAGAATGATTTAATCTATGCAAGACTGGACAAGCAAGAGGATACGAACAAAGAGATCAAAGGAATTCTGGATAAATAAGAAGATACTACAAAGGAAATCAAAGATATTATGGGAAAGCAGGAAGAGTCAAGCACTCAGATCAAGAGTTTGTTGGAAGCGTTGTTCACACGCCTTCCCCCTCCTTCTTAGATTTTTCTAAAACTGTTTATTTGTAATTTTTATCTTTACCTCCTTGTTTCTGAAACTTGTCATTGCATTATGTTTTTAATATAATTCATCTTTTTTGCTCTGATTATATTTCTTTTTGATACTTGACAAAAAGGGGGAGAAAGTAAGATATTTTCAATAATGGTTTACCGGGACAAAAGTCTCAAACATTCTAAATTATATATCCTTTACTTTCTGAAAAGTTTGAACAGGAAAAAATTCTGATAGGAGATGGAGATAAAACTCTGATGAGAAGGAACTTCAGGGAAGTAATCAACTCGGGGGAGTTTCTCTTAAACCTTTTGTTCTTTACTTTTCATTGAAAATTCTAGTTTTTGTCATCATCAAAAAGGGGGAGATTGTTAGCACATAGTTTGATTCTACAACCCTTAGTTAGAGTTTTGATGATAACAAATATGCACCCTAAAAATTATGTTATTTTGTATGCAGAAGTTCTGACCAAAGCAGCATCAGAAGATAAGCTATAGAAGCTACACGCTGAAGCAATCAGAATTTACGCTGAAGATTGATGACCAGAACCTGCGCTTAAGTGAAGTAAACTATGATTCTGAACAAGAACATAATAATCTAAGTCATCAATGTTCTGAAGCATCAACAGCAGGCAAGGATGTAAGATTTTGAAGTGTTACTATTCAATCAAGACAGCATCATTTACAACGGCTTCATTCAGACAGGATCTTCTCCATATGGAAACTGAGTTAATGTCATTTATCATGCTTAATGATAAACAGAAATTCATTTCCTATATAAACAATCTCAGTGATCAAATCGTACATAATTTGCCAATACTACTACACGAGAATTCAAAAATGCTGCAAGCTTACTCATCTAATCCACGCTCTAAATTTGTGTAAAATATCACAATTGTGATAACTGTTTTTGTAACGAAAAACATTTGTGCACACATTCTTGTATCTTTGTTTAAGATAGTGTTCCTTGAGATTAATCGGAGCATGGTTGTACTCAAGAAAACTTTGACAATTGTTAATGTAGTGATTATAATCTATTTGAGATTAGTGAATTAAGACCTCGTTGGAGAGAGGCGAAATCACCTTAACGGGTGGACTGGAGTAGTTTGAGATCAAACGAACCAGGATAAAAATACTGTGTCATTGCGCATTTGATTTCAAGTTTTCAATTCAACCCCCCCCCCCCCCCCCCCCTTATTATTTTTTTCACTTCTTCAGAGATATCCATCATATGATCAAGGGTTGATCATGATTCCTCAAGGAATGCCCCCAAATTCATCAAAACCTAAAAGTTGCTAAATTAGGGTTTCACAAGAAAAGTCAACCAAACTTTGACCAGGCATAACTTCTTCATACTTTATCAGAAATTTTCCATCCAAGGCTCATTTTGAATAGGATGCAATTCCATACAACTCATCTTCAACCCACAAGTTCAAAATATGCACTCATCAAAAGATATGAATTTCTACATTATAGGTCCTTTTGAAAAGTCAACAAAAACACCTTTTGGGTCAAAGCTTCTTACATGAACATGGAAGACCCAATTGAGATGAAACCAAAAGGGTTGTTTAGGGGAAACCCTAAGTTTCTAAAAAGTCCAAGAACACCTCTCTAGGGTTAAAATTGGAGGAGATATTCCTTGTCAAAGTTGATCATTTTTGCATAATTGCCAAAAGTCAAATGTGCTCAAAAGTGCATTTTTAGTCAAATGGGCCTAGCTTTTCATGATTGAATCTTATTGGGGACATGGTCCACGACCCAAATCAGCATCCACACTTTATTTGCTTCATTATTTATTTTCTTTTGATTTTTTATTATTTAAAATACAAATTAAATCAAATAAATGGCGAAAACTACAAAAGATTGATTTTGATCTAATTTTTTTGTAGGAATCAAATCAAATCAACCTAGCATGACCAAATAAAATCGTGCAAGGATGGAATGGCTCAAATTGGCATGATTTTGATGCATTTAGAAAGATATGATGCAAGGGAAAAAACAAATCAAATCTTGTGATCTTCAAAGATTCAAATTGTTTTTGTTACCTTAATTCATTCTAGCATATATATTGAGCAAGAACAAGCCAAAAAGACAAGGATTTGCAGTCGTAAAACGCCATACCAAAACTCAAAAAATTGGACAAATGTGCTGGATCATTTTTGGACTTAGAAGGAAATTCAAGCCATTCCAATACTCCAAATCATTTCCTGAAGCCTCTCTGAAGCTAACACGATCAGTTTCACGCATCCTCACGCCCAAAATCGACCCCTAGACTTCATACGGTTTGCTTTCTTTTTCAAAATCGATTACAGCAATTCTTGCATCATTAGCATATTTTAATGATATACTTGTGATTATTGATGTATTTGCAACATGCCTGGATTGTTTAAATGAAGTTTTGAGGCTTGTATGTGTGTTTGCCATTGTTAGGGTTTTCATGGTCGTTTTAGGTTTTTTCTCTACAGGCTAAATTAGACCAAGAAAAGGATGCCATGGTGTTGGTGGCATCAAGATAAGTTTAACCATGGTATTTAATTTCATTTATCATGTGTATTTCTTGATGTTTGAAATGTACAGGTTATGGCTACAGACGTTTGTCTAAAGGTAAAAGGTATTACCTAAGATGACGATCTCAATGAAGGAGACAATGACTTGGCATCATGGTATTGGTCCATTCAAATGCTGGCGCGCGTTTTTATTTTTATCCATGTGTTTTCATTTTTTTTTATTATACTAATAAACAAAGCAAATAGCCCAGATGGCAAGATGTGTATTGATTTGAGTGGGAGGACCTGGGTTCAATCCCAGGTCCCAGAAAATTTTATTTTCTCACTTTGTTTCTACAGATTATGTGCATTTCCTTTCCAAGCGCCTCTCATGTGTTATCACCATCTTGCCATTGGATTCATTGCTAGCCAGATCCAACGCCTCAACCAAGGAAGGACTATGGTGCACTCCCAGGCTGGCACAACAGGGAATCACACGCATGGAATAGCCGCAACTTCATGGGCCTAAGCAATTCAGCATCATACCCACTAATTCAGCTTCTAACAGGCCCATTCTATCTTTTTTATTTTAATTCTTTTAATTGTTTTCTAATTATTTTCTTTTTTAAAAATAACACATAAATCATTACTTTTTTCATTTAATCAAAAAATCATAAAAAACATCCCAAATCATTTTTCATAAAAAAATATTTTGTTTTTTTAATTAATTAATTAATTAGTTTAATTAAATTAAGGCAATTTAATTCTTTCTTTTGTCATAACTTAAAATAATTAGACTTAGGGTTTAATTTTGTATATAATCTGATTTTTTCTCAAAAAAACTAACCTAAACATTTTTTTAATTAGATCTTTTAGGTTTTGCTAATTATTCTCGCATTTAATTCGCCGCGCGCATTTTTTAATTTCCTTTTTATTATTATTGTAACTGCTCCGAGTTTGTAATAGCAATTAGGGTTTCAATTCTGCATCTTTATTTTTGGTCAAAATAATTATGTATCTACAAAAGCCCTTGAATAGCTAGGACTTTAACTTTCTCGCTTTAATTTTCACAAACTATAAACTGCTTAGATGTATGTTAATAGGATTGTATGGAAAGACAGACTGAAAATTAATACGGTAGATAGCCCTAAATGTGCAAAGATAAATTAACTAAAAATTACACTCGCATATGCTTACTCCTAGGGTTTACTCCACTCCGGCTGCCTTCGGTAAAAGGTCATGAAGTATAGGGTTTGTTAGTGGTTGTCCTCTAGCCCCGAAAGATCTAAAATGACCCATTCAGATGTTGCCTCGGAAAAAGATCTTTAAGGCTTTAGGATGAGTACTAACATTTCCTAACATTGTTTTTGTGATCGTATTTGTCCCTTCGAATGTCCCTAAAAAACTCCAACGACGATGCTACCTGTTTCTCAATAATGGGATAGCATTGTCTAAAAGGAAAATGAACAGAACTTTTTCGAGTAGGTAGATTAGTTCCTAGGTACTTGCTCAAACAAACAAAAACTTTTTCACACCAACATTTTCCAAACAAAGTTTTCAAAAACAGCTTCGTAACACTCTTGAGGAGAGAAACAAGGGTTAATACGAAGTAAAACAAAAGTTTTCAAAACAAGCACACACAACCAGTTTTCAAAATGAGCAAGTACCTAAGAGCGCATGGAAAACCACGGATAAAAAGGTTGCTAACACCTTCCCTTTCTATAATAATCTACCCCCCGTACTCAGAAACATCTCGAAAAGGTTTTTTATGTTCTTTTTCCTTTTCCTGATTGAATAAAATAAAAGTCGGTGGCGACTCTTGCTTACCGCGACATTTGCAATCAAAAATGCAAACCAGTATTAACAGTCAATTTTGCCACCGTATCACAGAACGAGCGACTCTGCTGGGGAATAAAATATAAAGTGGGGTAAACCTTAGGATCTAGGTCATATTTAATGTCTTTCTCTTGATTGTCTTGCTTGCTTTATATTTATGGGAACTGTTTGGGTTATTTGATCCTACACCCGTATCAAGAAACACCTTTTAGGTAAGTAGCAATAAACTGTGAGGGAGTTGTGTTGGGGTATACCGACACGGTTGAAGCAGTAGCTACGTTGATATGGCACTTTGGTTGGTACCCGTAACCCTTGAGTCAATCAGGGAGATGTACGGGGCCACCGCGTGGTGTCATATAGCATCAATTGACCTTAGAACCTTTAATTGCAAAACTTGGCCAGTAGGACGTAGCGAGATGGCCGACTTTGGTGTATGCCCAAGGTCGACAGATACTCGATGCTATACTCATTGAGGTTTAACTTCTGAGTTTTGTTTGATTACGAGTCAATCGTCGATTGAACAAGGCTTGGGGGAAGATCGGTGATATTGAGATCCCTTTAGAACCCGGTTACATATTTATAGGACAGGTTGAACCAATCTAGCTTCAAGAGGGTATGGCGTTAAAACTCAAGCAGGCCTTAAACCTAAGGACTTGGTGTGATTTGTCTATGTTTTCTATACCTGTGATTTATCATGACATCATAAACATCATAAACATCATACCATATCATATCATACTAACTATTTCAAGGGTTTCTAGGGCTCATCTTTGCTCTGTTTTGTAGGATATGGCATCCGCCCGCGGAAACACTATTCAGATTAACCTAGTGAAAGTATCTCCCCAATTAAGGGACTTGGCAGTAAGGATTCCTGAAAGCTCTCCTTTCACTGAAAAGCATGGTCGGTTGCTCAACTTGGTCACTGCAAAACCTGACGAAGAAATGTTAAAAGTGTTGTTTCAGTTCTTCGATCCTCTACATCACTGTTTCACATTCCCGGATTACCAATTAGTGCCTACTATGGAGGAATTATCTCAGATATTAGGGATACCCATTCTTGATCAGCTACCTTTCAACGGTACGGAAAACATCCCAAACCTGAATAAATTGCTAAAGTTATATCCTTACAACGGTCCGACATAGTGACAAATTGGGAAACCAGAGGGAATGTTCAAGGAATTCCGATTAAATTTCTGTTCGAGAAGGCTTTCTGTTTTTGGGATACCCTGGATCTACAAGATTTTGAAGAGGTTTTGGTGCTCCTTGTCTACGGGATGGTATTGTTCCCTAATGTGGATCAACTCGTAGATGTGAGCACAATCCAGGTTTTTCTGTCTTGGAATCCGATACCTACATAACTCGGGGATATTCTACACTCTCTGCATGCTCGCACTCTAAAGAGAAGGGGGACGCTCTAGTGTTGCACTCCTCTATTGGCTAGGTGGTTTATTTAGTACCTACCCAGATCTACTTTAAAGAATGAACAGGGTAAAAGATGGTCTCATCGACTGATGTCCCTTACGCATTCAGACATCCATTAGTGTTCATGGTTCTCGGAAGATGTTACTATCATTGATCGCTATGGTGAATTCCCTAATGTCCCTCTCTTAGGCATTAGGTGAGGAATCACTTATAACCCTTGCTTAGCATTACGAAAGTTCGGTTATGCGAGAAGGGATGGTCTTCATGATACACTTATTCAAGGAATCACCTTCAACTATGAGAATGATGTTCAGGGTTACCGCAAAAGGTTCATACAAGCTTGGAGTATAGTACATAGGGCTGACAGCAAGACACTTGGGCATAAGAATTGCATACCTCTCGAGCCTTATCTCAGATGGGTACGAGCTCGCGCTCAAACTCTTATGATGCCTTATCTCGCTATCCGACCTATGATTATGGAACCAGATGCTGAGGGAGACACTCCTCATCTTGTTCTTCATCCAGACATGCCAACTGATCACGAAGAGTTACAAAAGTCCTGGGTTCAGCTTAAAGAGGAGTGTGATACGTTTGAAGCCTAATTCTACGCCAGCGAGAAGAAGGTCTTGGAACTCACTAGGCTACTTCATGAAGAGAGGAATATCAGCGCCTACGTCGTGCCAAAGAGGATGCACTCATGGGAAACCTAGTCTTCTTTTTGTTTTATTTTGCTTAATTGTACTCTCAAAATACATTCTTTGTAACAATTCAAGTTTACTAATAAAATTCGCGTTTGTTCCTTTTTGTTTAAGAAAATTTGAGCCTTTAAGAACCCTTGAATACATTGCATACATATCATACATATCATTGCATAACAGGATTCATAACAGGTTTCTCATCTCCTCCGCTGTTTATTTCAGCAATGGCTCTTGAACAAAATGCGAAAGATCTTCAGACTCAGAACACGCAGTTCCAGCAAATGATTGTGGCTCTAGCCAAAGGACAGGAAGAGCTGAAGGCTATGATTGTTAAGAAGAACACTAAGAAGACCAAGAGGACAGTCGGCGTGTCACATATGAGCAAAAGGTTCAGAGGGCCGCCAAGACGGGTTGTTGATTTAGCTTCTTCATCTAAAGAGGGAGAGAATCAAGAGGGTGAAGCCAGAGAAGAGGACCCTAGTCCTAAAGAGTCTGACAATGAAACTGATTATAATGAGGAGAAGTACCCTCCGGCTGATGAAAAGTATAAGCAATTAGAAGAGCGTTTGAGTGCTATGGAAATCTAGAAGGTTCCTAGGCTGGATTTTGAAGAGTTGGGTCTGGTCTCCGGGGTTATCATCCCCCCAAAATTCAAGGCACCGGTATTTTCTAAGTATGATGGGGTCTCTTGTCCTAAAATGCATCTTCGTTCCTATGTGAGGAAGATACAGCCTCATACCGCTGACAAAGACTTATGGATTCACTTCTTCAAAGATAGTCTGTCTAGAACACCACTGGATTGGTTCTATCAACTGGAAAGAGCCAATGTTCGTAACTGGGAACACCTTGCTGCTGCATTTTATAAGCAATATCAGTATAATGCAGACCTCACTCCCACCCGTACACAACTCCAAAATATGTCTATGCGTTCGAACGAGGGTTTCAAGGATTATGCTCAGAAGTGGAAAGATTTGGTTGGAAGAGGTCAACCTCCCTTGGATGACAGGGAGCTCTTGGATATGTTTCTGGGAACTTTGACTGGGCCATTCTTCAACCATCTGATTGGAAGTTCATCAGTGGGTTTTACTGAACTGATCTTAACAGGAGAAAGAGTGGAAGCTGGAATCCGAAGTGGAAAAATTCAGAAGGATGCCTCTTCTAGTGCTGCAAGGAAGTCGTTTGCAGGTAAAAATGAAGTCAGTGTCGTCTATAACCAAAAGAATCAGAATCGAACCGAGAGCCGTCTGACGGTAGGGGCTGTTATGATTCCCAAACCTGAACCTGCTCAGCAAAGAAACAATCGTCCAACAGCAGAAAGAGCAGCTAGACAGTTCACTCAGATCAATATGATGTTGTCTCAGGTTTTACCTTATTTGCTGAAGTCCAATATGGTTACTCTAAGGGAAGCTCCGAAGAATCCGAACACCACCTCTCCCTACTATAAACCGAATGCTCATTGTGCTTACCATTCGGAAAGTTTGGGCCATGATACCAATGATTGTTGGGCTTTGAAGAACAAAGTACAAGATCTGATTGATGCTAAGGAGATTGAATTTGATCCCCTGGAGACTCCCAACGTTATCACTGCCCCTATGCCGAAACATGGTCGGGGTGTTAATGTCGTTGAAGAAGATGTGTTTGTGACTTCTGTGGAAGAATTGGTGACCCCACTCATGAATATCAAAGGGAATTTGCTGAAGGCCGGTTTATTTTCGGGATGTGATGAAGGTTTCCACCTTTGTTCATTTCTACTGACTGGTTGCCCTTTGTTGAAGACAGGTGTTCAGCGCCTGATGGATGACAAAGAGATTATGTTTGAGAAGACTCATGTTCCGACTGATTCATGTGAAGACGTTGCTATCATAACCATTTCCGCCAATCCTCACAGGGCCTCCGCTAAGAGACCCGTCAGGATTACATCAATTCCGAAGGTGACTCCATTGATCATAACCATTCCAGGGCCAATCCCATACTCTTCGGACAAAGTTGTTCCTTGGAACTATGGGGCCGGCGTCTATTACCACGGCGTAAAGTGGGACATGCTAGCCATTAAAGATAAGATTGCTGAAAATGCTGATTTTGACATCGTCAATATTTTCGGAACCAGTAAAATTACAAGTGGAAGAGTGTTCTCCCCTAAAATTTCTCCCCTGAAGACTGTTACCGGACCTGTGATCATTCCTGTTGTGGTTCCAACCAAGACTACTACTGCAATTCCAATAATCACTCATGTTGACCCTCCCATCACTGAGTCGGTCGAGACTCGAGGCAAAGACATACTGATTGAGGCTGTCCTGACAAAGGCCAATTCAATAACCATACCAGAAGCTTCTAAAAAAGAAATGGAAGAAATTTTAAAGATAATAAAGAAGAGCGACTACAACGTGGTCGAGCAGTTGGGGCAGACCCTATCCAAAATTTCTATGTTGGCTTTGTTAATGTGTTCCGAGGCCCATGCGAAGGCTTTGGTTAAGTTTCTGAAGACGGCTCACGTGCCACAAGAGACATCTACTGATCAGTTTGAAGATTGTGTGGCTAGTCTGACTGTCGATAATGGTTTGGGTTTTTCCAATGCAGATTTGACACCAAAGGGGAGGAAGCATAATGATGCTCTTCATGTTTCCGTTGAATGCAGGGGCACGACTCTGGCCCATGTTTTGGTAGATACTGGCTCCTCGTTGAATGTGCTACCTAAAAAATCTCTGGACAGATTGGACTACGAAGGCTTGACCTTGAAGCCTAGCAATATAGTAGTGAGAGCTTTCGATGGTTCGAAGAGGATGGTGCACGGGGAAGTGGATGTGCCTATCAAAGTTGGTTCCCAAACCTTCGACTCCACTTTCTACGTAATGGATATCAAACCATCATATTCTTGCTTGTTAGGACGCCCTTGGATACATGGGGTTGGGGATGTTACTTCTACCCTCCACCAAATGTTGAAGTACCCAGTAAGAGGAAAGATTGTCACTGTGCATGGTGAAGAGGAGTATATGATCAGTCACTTGAACTCCTTCAGGTACGTGAAAATGGATGGAGAGTTCATTGAGACTCCTTGCCATAACTTTTAAGAGGTACCTCAGATCATGGCTACAGCAGAAACTACCGACAGTCCTCCAAAGGTCACCAAATCTCCCTCGAAGATGGCTTCTCTCAAGTATGCACGAGCAGTGGTTGAAGAAGGTGGGTCTACCATTTGGGGTCAGCTCCCGGTTACTCATTACAAGTCTAACGAATCTGGTTTGGGCTTTACTACAGGTGCTCAAAAGGCTATTCGTAGTGCTCGGGCTGGAGGACCTCCCCTACGCATCAGCAATCCTGGGGTCAATATGCTTGAAGACAGTGATGGTGATTCCGACATTGACAGCTGGATCTTCCCGACTACCAACGGCGGAATCAGTAACCGGACTGCCAAGGACTTTGTACCAATTACTTTTGTTCAGGAGTAACTGTCTTTCTGATTTTTTGGATATGGAACTTAAAAACAATATAAACTCTATAGCCATGTGTCTTACCCGGGGCACAATGGTTCTATTTGTGAGGGTTATCATGTTTCATTTTCATATGACATCAATAAAACATTGGACGTTTGCATACGAATTTTGCACTCTCTGTCTTTCTTTTCTTTTATTCTGTCTATACAGCTATGCTCTTACACACACTCACGTATCCAAATGCATATCCATATCCACTCTGGATCCCATTGATAGCAGTTCTTCTACTGCTCATTATGACTTTGAAAATCCGATCAACCAAGCCGAGGACGAAGGTGAGGAAGATTGTGAGGTACCCGGAGAACTTGCTAGACTATTACAGTAGGAAGAAAGGGCCATACAGCCTCATGAAGAGCCGGTTGAGACAGTGAACTTGGGTACAGATGAAGACAGAAAAGAGGTTAAGATAGGTGCAAATCTGGAGCTTAGTGTCAAACAGTGGTTGGTACAAATGTTGCATGAGTATGTTGAAATCTTTGCCTAGTCATATGAAGACATGTCGGGACTAGACACGGATATAGTGGTTCATCGTCTGCCAACTAAAGAAGATTGCCCTCCGATAAAGCAAAAGGTATGTCGTATGCGCCCTGAGATGTCAGAGAAGATTAAAGCAGAGGTTATGAAGCAGTTCAACACAGGGTTCTTAGCTGTCACCTCCTATCCGCAGTGGGTTGCTAATGTGGTACCAGTACCTAAGAAAGATGGTAAAGTATGAATGTGTGTGGATTACAGAGACCTGAACAGGGCAAGCCCCAAGGATGACTTCCTGCTTTCCCACATCGATGTTCTGGTTGACAACACCGCACAACACAAAGTCTTTTCCTTCATGGACGTTTTATCTGGCTACAAGCAGATCAAGATGGCACCTGAAGACATGGAGAAGACAACCTTTGTTACACAGTGAGGCACTTTCTGCTACAAGGTGATGCCGTTTGGGTTGAAGAATGCTGGGGCAACTTATCGGCGAGCTATGGTAGCTCTGTGCCATGACATGATTCACCATGAGATAGAGTTTTACGTCGATGACATGATAGCCATGTCTCAAACTGAGGAAGAACATCTTGATCATCTACAAAAGTTGTTTGATAGGTTGAAGACGTACAAGTTGAGGTTAAATCCGAACAAGTGCACCTTCGGGGTAAGGTCTGGTAAGCTTATGGGTTTCATATTCAGTGACAAAGGTATTCAAGTAGACCCTACAAAGGTGAAGGCCATACAAGAGATGCCGACTCCCCGTACTGAGAAGGAAGTTAGAGGTTTCTTGGGATGCCTAAATTACATTTCCCGATTCGTTTCACATCTGACTTCTACTTGTGAGACAATCTTCAAGCTTCTGAAGAAATATCAAGTGGAATGACGAATGCCAGGTCGCCTTTGACATAATCAAGCAATACCTCTAAGAACCTCCTATTCTGATTCCTCCGACTAGAGGAAGACCTTTGATAATGTACTTAACAGAGCTAGATAATTCAATGGGGTGTATGCTGGGGCAGCATGACGAGTCTGGTCGAAAAAAGCATGCAACATACTACCTTAGAAAAAAGTTTACCAACTGTGAAACACGATACTCATTGCTCGAGAAAAATTTTTGCGCTTTGGCATGGGCTGCTCGCCAAATGAGACAGTATATGTTGACCCACACTACTTTATTGATATCTAAGATGGATTAGATCAAGTGCATTTTAAAGAAGCCCGCTCTCTCCGAAAGAATAGCAAGATGGCAAATGATCTTAACCGAGTACGACATCCAATACACAACCCAAAAAGCAATCAAGAGAAGTGTGTTAGCTGATCATTTGGAACATCAAGCCGTGGATGACTACCAGTCCATGAATTTTGAGTTCCCGGATGAGAACATCATGTTAGCAACCGATTGTGAAGAACCTAGACCGGATGAAGGACCTGAGGAAGGATCCATGTGTTACGGTGGGAGAACTGACTTTTGGATTTTGATCGCAAATGTTGCGGTTAGCAAGAGTCGCCGCCGACTTTTCTTTTATCCAAAAGGAAAGGTGAAAAAGCACAGGAAAGACCTTTGAGATTGTTTCTTGAGTTCAGGGGGTAAATTATGAAAAGGGAAGGTATTAGCACCCTTTTCATCCATGGTTTTCCATGGGATCTTAGTTACTTGCTAGATCACTTGCTTTTGTTTGAAAATGTGCTTTATGTGATTCTTGAAGGTATTTTGAAAAGGCGCCATCCTTTAGGCAAACTTTGTAATAGTTCTCGTTCATAAGAACGTATACAAAGTGTTGAGCTTTTGAAAATGTTTCAAGTATCAAAGATGTTTTGAAAAGTGTAGGTGTTTGTATTGAAAATAGCAAGGATGTTTGTTTAAAATTTAGCAAGTAACTAGGAACAATCTACCTACTCAAAAGTCTTTCATGTTTATTTTCTTTTCCTTTTGACATTGTTGTCTTACCATTGATTTGGTAAGCAACCCTATCTTCGGATGTAAATGGGACGGGTGTGGGTCATCGTATAACCATGATTAGCAATGTTGCAAGGTATCTTAGCATTTTTATTTAGGGACTAAGATCGTTTTGAAAGGTAACTTAGATAGCGTTATCGAGGGACTATGATCTTGTATTTTTGCTTATTTTTGCTAAGATACCTCACATGCGTAATATGGCCATTTATAAGGCAACCAAGTGGATTTTACCCTAGGGGTGCTTGTGTGCAAGTGTATTGATTTTCATGCATTGTTTATCTTGAATTAGGGTTTACTAATTGTTGATTTTAGTCTTCCCATACAAACCCTAATTACTAACATTTACATTAAAGCGATAAATTGCGGAAAGTAAAATTACTATGCTATTACATCATTAGGGGAGGGGGTGTACAAATTACAAATGGGGAGTATTGCAAGAAAATTAAAACTAATTAATTATTACAACCATATTGAAATTGAATAAATGTACAAAATTAAGATAAAAATGCAAGAATATAAATGTAAAGAAATATGATTTTTGTTGTTTTTTATGAAAGGGTTCTAATTGATTTGAAAAGAAATTAATTAAAATCCTAATGTCTAAATTAATTTAATCAAAATAAACAAATTGAAATAAAACCTAAGTCTAAATATTAAATTAATTTTAAGAAAAGAAATTTACTTTAATAAGAAAATGTTTTTTTGTCTTTTTTAGTTTAGAAAAAAAAAAGAATAAAACAAAAGTGTATGCGTACATATTTAAATAAAATATATATATTTTTGATTTTTTATATGAAAATAATAATAATAAAAGTATAAAGAAAAACTAAAAATTAAATTAAAAAAAAATTAAAAAAACAAAGTTTTATGAGCTGACACATGAGCTTATGTATTGGCTCATGTATTGGCTCATGTATTGGCTCATGCAGATTTCGTGTCGACTCGTGCAGATTTCGTGTCGGCTCATGTGTTGGCTCATGCTCCTGGAAGTCAAAACAAATCAGTATGAGTCGACGCATACTGGTTTCGTATCGACTCATAATCATTTTGTATCGATGCATACGTGTTTCGTGTCGACTCATAACCTGTTTTGAACATAGCATGTGTCGACTCATAACATTTCGTATCGACGCATAACTACTGTTTTTTGCTTTTATTACTCTTTTGCTACATGTAAAAGTTAGTTCTCAACACATGGTTAGTGAAAATGAAAAGCAAGAATATGGTTAACTTCAAGGCACCTATATCTACATTTTATCTTCACAAATGAATCATTAATGATGCTTGTATGAAGAGTTCAAAGTCATGAAAACTTACCTTGAAACTGAAATTTGTGCTTTGAGTTTGAGCTGTCGTATGGGTTGTTGTTGAGCTTGGGAAGTGATGATAGTGATGTTACATAAGTTGTCTTTGTGTTTGGACAACTTCTATATGATGTATGTGGAGTGTTTGGATGGTTTGTTTGGAGAAAAACTTGCAAGGCATGAGATTCAAAGATTTGGACTTCAAAGCTCAAAAATGGAGGTTTTGTGGGCAATTCTGGTTTTTGACAGCAAGAATGATTTTGAGTGTTAGTTTCCTCTTCTTTTTTTTCTTTTTTTCCCAACCTTTTTATTTTTCAATTGGCCTCTCTATTTATAGAGAGGTTTGAGACTTCAAACAACTCAGATTTTGAATCACATGTTATGGTTATCTTGCTTGTTTTTGAAGCAAGCATGAATAACATGTTTCCAATGCTTGTACCAAGCTATCTAAAGTGGTTGATCACTTTAAACATGTTTGTTCTGACTTGTAAAAGTTTAGTGTGATTAGAACAACAAGTTAGAGGCTCAAGAGATTGACTTTATGGTTAAATTAACTTTGAAAGAATGGCAATGGTGCCTTTGTGCCAAAAATGGAAAGATGCAATAGACAATACTCACTACAAGAAAAAAAGAGATTTACGACACATAAATTGCGACAGTTCCCACAAAACCGTCCTTATTCCTGAATTGCGACAGTTGTCACGACGGTTAGGCTCAACCGTCGTAGATTTTCAAACATTATTCCTGAATTGCGACAGTTGTCACGACGGTTAGGCTACTTTTTTTTATTCTTTTACTTTCCCACTTTTTTTCAGCAACACAATATCATAATATCAACACAATATCATAATATTTTCAACAACTAATATTTATTATTAAATTATAAACAAAATACAACAAATAAAAATATAAAAAAACAAAATAGGAGTAACAAACAAAATTGAAAGAGGATTAGGTTTTGTGAAAGAGCTTTTTATCCGATTGAAGCAAAGAACCACCGCCGGAAGTACGATGTTGCGCCTAGAATGGTGAAGCTTCCATTCTTCGATTCGACTCAATCTTCTTCATCTTCTGCGCGATCTTTGTATCATCCGAATATCAAGGTATATAAATTATTGATTCAATCTTCTTCTACTTCTTTTCAATTTTCTTTCGATTTTACCGTGGTGATGTGTTTCGGTTGAAGTTGCAGAATCAGTTGCATTGATGAAGATGATGAACGAATGAAGTTATTGATTCAGTGAAGATGCATTGAGGACGATTGAAAAACGGAAGGTGATGATGCTGTTTTGAGATAACCAGAAGGTGAGTTTTTCTTTCTTTCTGTGAATCTCCTTCTGAGTTTTTTGTGTGATTTTCTGATTGAATGAATCGTGAGCCAAGTGAGAGAGTGAAAGTTTTGTATGATGTAAAGGACTTGTGATGATAATGGTTTTGTAATGCTTGTGAACAACTTGTAATGAACATGATAGACTACGGTGGCTCCATATTCAGAATTTCAACCGCCGGTCACTGCAATTTGAGTGTTCATTCAGTATATTAAATCCATCCTCTTTGTCGAGAAAGGGTCTTGATGTTCATATTGTCCATCTCCATAGGCTACTGATGCGCTTTCAACATTTAGAGTCTTTATCCTTATGTGGTTGTACGGAGCTCAATGATTCAGGATTAACCCGTCTGCTAAGCTATGGTTCGAATTTACAGAAACTTAATCTAGATTGTTGTTTGAAAGTTATTGATTACGGGCTATCCCTAGTTGCTTCTGGTTGTCCCTCATTGACGTCAATTAGTCTCTATCGGTGTATCAACATTTCTGATGACGGATTAGAGACTTTAGCCACAGCTTGTTTATCTTTGAAATGCATAAACCTCTCGTACTGCTCACAAATATCCGACAAAGGGTTGAAAGCTCTTACTCAGAGGTGTCGTCAGCTTCAGGCAGTTAACATATCACACTGTGAGAGTATAAGAGGTGTTGGCTTCAAAGGGTGTTCAAAATCTCTCACACATGTAGAGGCTTGGTCTTGTAAGCTCAACCCAGAAGGGGTGACGGGAATAATTAGTGGCGGTGGTATAGAGTATCTAGACGTATCTTGTTTAAGTTGGTATCCCTTAGGAGATACCTTGCTTGGAATAAGATTGTCCTCAAACCTCAAAGTCCTTAACTTTCGAATGTGCAGATCTGTTTCCGATACTTCTATTGTTGCAATAGCCATGGGATGTACACTACTTGAAGAATGGAACTTAGCATTATGTCATGAGGTGAGGATATCTGGATGGCAAGCAGTGGGGTTATATTGTCAGAATTTGAAGAGACTGCATGTTAATCGATGCCGTAATCTCAATGATAATGGCCTGCAGGCATTACGAGACGGTTGCAGAAGTCTCTCGGTTTTGTACTTGAATGGTTGTGTTCACGTGACTCCTTTTGCATTAGAGTTATTCAAGTCTCACAGAGCAAATGTTTGTATAAAGGATGAAGAGGTAATGTGCATCAATCCTTACTCCCCATTCAGATGATACTGACTGGTACAGAATTGTCATCTCCCTAGAGAAAGGTCTGCATTCAGCTGAGTATTTACCAGTTGTTTCAAAAGGTCTTTATTTGTGTATAAAATGTATTTTAAAACTCGGGGTTGCTTCTAGTTATACATTACTTAGATGCTACCTGGTATAGATTTTCACCTGTCATAAATATTTACACATAATTCTGGTATTGAATTCGATAGAGGTACATTAGTATTGTAATTTGTCATTTATATCACGTAATGATCTCAATACATAATGTCACTTTGAGGACAAGTATGCATTTTCCAAAGATGTTCTTGATTACAAAAAAGATTGTTAACTATGTAGTTCTTGATTTGTTTAATCCGATAGCAAGCTGAAGTGTTGTGTCTGGACATTAAACAAGCTTCACACTAGTCTGTGTTACAATTTTCTATGAATAACAAAGCATCAAATAGTTCACGTTTTAAGTTGTTGCAACATTAGAGCTAAACTTGTCAAATAGGGACTATGTCCAACTTCATTATATGTAAAAACAAGTTCTGTCAAATCTCAAAAAAGGTAAAATTCAACATTTATAAAATGATATTGAATATAGTAAGTTCCCGACATGTTCCATTGATTCATTGATTCTATCCAAATGCACAACTTTCTTTAGATCGTTGTTCCACAATCTTTCCCTTATTTGCTTAGTATCATTATCAACAAAGAACATGAACGTCTATCCCATACCAAGTTGGATTCAAATTAAATTTGAATTTGACTTGAAATTTAAATTTAAAGCAAAACTCCATTTTGACATAAAAACAAGATATAATCATTTGATTGTAATGTGGATCTGTGACTCAAATTCAAGTGTTCTTGGTTCAAAGAAGTGGAAGTGAAATAATAAAAAACTGCACATGAAACACAACTGCAAGATTAACGCAAGATTTGATGATTTGTTTTTCAGGTTTGTTGAAAATCTGGTAAAATGCTGGTACTATTTGAAACGCCGGCGGGTTTTGCCCTTTTCAAAGTTCTCAATGAAGGAAAGCTTTCTGAAGTTCAGGTGATTATCATTATTATTATCGTTTAAACTGTTCATAGTATAAATCTATCAGTTTTTTTTATATTTTTTGTTATTTATTGGTTGTATTTTCAGTTTTTGAAGGAAAAATGATTTTGATTTTAGTTGTAATTGTTGAAAAATTATGCGAAGTCTAAAAGGAAAATACTTTTAAGAAGTGATATGGAATCCATGTTTGGACATAGTATCCAAGAACAAGACCACCAAATGCAGAATCTTCACACATCTTGCAAGTCACTCTCATTAGTGATATCTACTTCCACAGCCTTCTAGCCCACTATACCGGAAAAGCATTATGTCCACTTGCAAAACCAAGTTGAATCATCCAAATTCTTTTTCAGGTATCTACCATCATAATATCCACAAACTTTTGCTTTGATAAATTAGTAACTTACAAACTTTGTTATAATTGTATTGGTGCCGCACGAATATTCTACTGGTTTTATTAGTGAAGAACATAGGAATTTATAAGATATGGTTTATTTATAAACTGGATAAGAATAGAAGTAATAATAAGTTCTAGTTGCTTGGACTCAAACCATTGCTGCTGGACTTATCAAAATACAGAGAAATAGTAAAACCACGATGCACTAGTGGGAATCACGAGTTCTCAAATGTTGTACAATTATTATTATAAACTAAACATAGTATGCAGGGACCTGATTGATTATGTACTGCATCTCAAACATAGGAGCCGTGAAAATGTTGATATATTTGGACTAGAATAGGTCAGTATGTCTTTCTTACTAGTTCCCATGTGATGCAGGGGAATAAAATTCCCTAATTGAATTTGAATGAAATGGTTGTGGTTTTAATTTTAACTTGAAGAGTTCATATATTTACTTTTAAATTCACCTGGAATGACTGTGTTCTTAGCTATACCTTTTTTTTAATCATATAACACATTGTGTTTGTAATATTTGTTCTTTTAAAGTTGTCATAAATGAGCTTCTGTGCCTGTATGAATTAACCAAATGTTCTTAATGACCTTGTTTTTTTTTGGATAGAAAAATCAGTCTTATCGGTGGATGCTTTAGAGAAAATGATGGAGGACCCAACAGTGCAGAAGATGGTTTATCCGTAATATTAGCTCCTTTTATCTTTTAATAATGATTATTTTTCATTTTTAGTGAGCACAGATAAGTTTTAAACTTCAAGTAAATCCTATTTTTTGGATATATAAAAAAAGGTTACATAAATTGCTTAAGCGTGTTGTTCTGTCTAATCTTAGAAATGTTAATAAATTTGGCCGATGGATAATTGATGTACTGTTGCTGCTTTTGGCAGGGATGCTGCAGAATCCTGAGTACCGTCAACGACTTGAAGAAATGCTGTAAGTTCTTTATATTGTACTAGTATCTTCCAAGCCTTTTTTTGTCCACCGCCATGTATATCCATCATAGCGCCCATGGCGCTGCTATTTGTTAACACTGAATCTGACTCCCTATTCTTTACCTAACAGAACCTAACATTTGGAATTAGGATAAATGCCAGTCCTGGAGGAAATTAAATGACCATTCTTCTGCTTTTGTACAATAACCTTTTGTTTGAGTTTACTTATGACTGGATTCATGGTCACTACGTTGATTTTAGACCTAAAGTTGCACAGAAATGTAAATCTTATTTGTTATTTCTCACTAAAGTGTCATTCTATGTGCTGCAGTTATATAAATCAATGTATTTTCTAGTAATATATTGGTAAACTGTACTCTCTGGCCACTAGGGATTCACACATCCTTTCTTTTTCTCCTATATATTTGGTTTCAGAAACAACATGGGTGGAGGCACTGAATGGGACAGTCGAATGATGGTCACCTTAAAGAATTTCGACCTTAATAGTCCTGCTGTTAAACAACAATTTGGTATGTCTCACATTTTACAAGAGATGTCTTTTTTGAGAGATGGATCAATTCTTTAATTCTTTCTACATTCTCCTTTCCTGTTTTCTAACATTTTATATTATCACTTTCATCAGATCAAATTGGGCAGAAACTAGGGGAAGGTGTGAAAGGGGTGTATATCTCGATAGACGTGGATTGTCTTGATCCTGCATTTGCTCCGGGAGTGTCTCATATTGAACCGGGAGGTCTTTCTTTCCGCGATGTTCTTAACATCCTACACAATCTTCAAGGTGATGTTGTTGCTGGAGACGTCGTTGAACTCAACCCACAACGCGATACTGTTGATGGAATGACTGCTATGGTAGCTGCTAAGTTGGTCAGAGAAATGGCTGCAAAGATTGCAAAATGATCAAGAGATTTGGGAGCTAACCTCTTTTTGTTATAGTTCCTGAAAATCGGAAAATCTCACTTGTTATAGGTAACTTGTAGCAAAGTTATAAGGTGGTATAAGCATATTACAATGTGCAATAATTCATAAATCTTTTCTCCCAATAATAAGTACTGGTATCTCACGGAAATCTCACGCTTCAATAGCAAAAGCAATGTCTCCTTGCATTATTTTACAAATGGTTTCCCAACTGAATTAATAATACTGAGTTAGTAAATATTTCAAAACAATTGGATTGCTCATTTCAAAACAATGTTGAAAAGTGATAGAAAATAAAATAAAAATACTATAAATAAAAAAATATTAAAGTAAATAATAATTTAAATATAATAGTAAAATATTATAGTAAAATAATATTATATTTAAAATTATTTTACTAAATAATAATTTAAATAAAAATATTATTTGAAATTTATAAATCAGATTACGACGGTATATAACCGTCGCAAACAACAACAACAAAAAATAAAGTCAAATTCACGACGGTATATAACCGTCGCAAACAACAACAAAAACAAAAAATAAAGTCAAATTCACGACGGTATATAACCGTCGCAAACAACAACAAAAACAAAAAATAAAGTCAAATTCACGACGGTATATAACCGTCGCAAACAACAACAAAAACAAAAAATAAAGTCAAATTCACGACGGTATATAACCGTCGCTATCTGTTGTGCGTGACAGTTTTTGCAACCGTCGCGAAATAGGCTGGGGACGCACGATTCTGCGACGGTACTTCTACCGTCGTAGATTGTAAATTGCGACGGTTTTAACCGTCGTAATCAGCCAAAATAACCGTCCCAATCTATCATTTTTCTTGTAGTGACTTGAACCACTTGGATAATGGTTCAATCAATTATGTAAACATCTGATTATGGATAGGTTTTTAAGTCAAGAGGCCTGCAAACTGAAGATTATGCAGCATGGCTAAGATTTTGGTTCCTTGTTCATCACAAATCTGCCTTGTAAATCAAGAATGAATGTCCAACTTCAGATCCTTGTATCTCCTAGCTCAAATATGATAAATTCATGCTCTTGGATGTTTTAGAAAGCTTGAGTCACCCTCTATAACTTTCATGTTGGCCATTTTGACAAAATCATCTTGTAACTATGTGAAAAAATGCCAAGAAGTTGGGATAAAATCCTTACCAAAACTGCTGAAAATTTCCCTAAGTGTTAAATGAAAATATCATGACTTCATGAATTTATAACTCAAAATCCAAGCACTTCTAGGAGAAGTTGCATAAAGCAATGTTGTAGATATCATGGAGATTTACAACTTTCATGTTTAAAGTTTCCCTTGAACTGTCTTGCATCTTGGTGCAAGAATGGCATGAAGTGATGAAATTATCATGTATAAAAATACTTAGAAAATTTCTGTCTTGGAAATCTTGACTTTTCACGTTGACTTTTGAATTTCTTGACTTCTTGATGATCAAGCTTGATATTCTTGCATTTCTTGATGAAATTTGATCTTTGGAATGTAATGTTGACCAAAAAGTCAAAGTTTGACTTTCCAGTATGCAATTGACCCTTTTGCCCTTGTGCCAATTCCAAGCCTAAATTGATGTATGAGTGCTGTAAACTTGACGTCATAGAAGATCTTGTGAGAGAATCCTTGAGAAATGAGAGGGAAAATTTTGGGGTACAACAGCTGCCCCTGTTCAATCTTCTTAAACCTGAAGGGTTAGATTGGCGAGTCCGCCATTTGTCACTTAAAGGTGGAAGATGATTGAACACTAGAGTGCCAAAAAATTTGCACTCAAAGATGTGTTAGTTGACTATGTAGGGAATGGGCTTAAAGATGCCATTTGGAGGGATGATGGAAAGTTGTTGGAGATGGGCTTGTAGATGCCATCTAAAATGATTGCTGGTAGGAATAGAAGAAGTGTCAGAATAAATCTCTGGTTGATTTATGCTGGAATAGTGGATGTGTTGGATTGAATATGAGAATAATATCCATAAATGGATTATATCTAACTCGTATATGAGAGCTGAATCTGAATGAGTATCAGGATGGCATCCCTATCTAGAGTGTATCTGAACTGTATCTGAAAACTAAATCAGAATGAGTATCGGGATGGCATCCGTATCTGGAGCGTATCTGAACTGTATCTGAAAACACAGCAGGATGATGAAGGAATCTTGGACGATTACAACCTCTGCAGGACGATGAAAGAATCTTGGACAATTACTACCTCAGTAGGATGATGAAGGAATCTTGGACGATCACTACCTCAGCAAGACGAAGAAGGAATCTTGAATGATTACTACCTCTGCAGGATGATGAAGGAATCTTGGATGATTACTACTCCAAAATATGATGACCTTTATCTATTGATTGATCTTTCCTGAAAAGGTAAAGAGTTAGTTGTATGGAATGTCATGATGTATGCATTGTGTAATGATGTTCTCAAAATAAATGAGATTTGTGTTATATGTATTTTGCATGCATATGCTATGAATGTTGTTGAAATGTAATTTTGTCTTGGAGAATAAATCCTTGACAAGTGTTGGGGAGTTATTAAATCCCGGATTGTTGTTGAAGAGTAGGTGTGTCTTCAAACTTTGCTTAGAATGTTTCCACTGAGGATTCCTGTTTTATTGTTTGAGGAGAACTCCGTTGGGGGATGTTGAAAGATCTATATAGAGTGTTGATTCATGCTTGGGGAAAAGAGTTCAAGAGTCCTAGTCGTCGGTTGCTCTACTGGGGAGTCGAAGTTGAACTAATATCTGGTTGGGTCCAGACTTCACAGTAACTTGTTGGGGATTGTAGAGTAGTCTACTGGGGAAGAGGAGTTGTGATCCTTTTATTTGTAGTAGTCGGAGAGGCCACCTCAAGATGGGGAATCCTGTCGTTTGTTGGGGAATTAAAATTTGTTGCTTACTCTGTTTGAGAGGCGGCAACTTCATTGGCAGAAATCATCGAGGATTCTTGAAGCCGACTCAGTTGGGAAGAGGTTTTCAGAGATTGAAAATCTGGCTGGGGAATCATCCTATGAGAAGGATTTTGGGGAGATTTGTCATTGCCCCTAGTAGAAAGTGTTTGTGGAACTTCCAGGAACTAATTGACTATACGTAACCCTTTGTTGGGATTTGCGTTCAATGCCCCAAGTAATGGAGATGGAGACCTACCCCTAGTTATTCTGTACTTCTTGAGAGATTTCTTGGAATCTTGACTGGACTGCCCCAGATGTGCTAGATAATGGTCATGCCATGCCCCTTGCTTATAGGAGATCTGTTATGGGAAGCGTCTTCTCGCTTGAAATGATTTTGTTTATTGAGATAGTTTTTGTTCACTGGATCTTCCTTGTGTGAATTTCTCCACTATCAAACAAATAGCCATATGCAAACAACGATATTCAAATAATGCAAATTTTATGCTTGTCTTGAAATTTTGAAAATGCGTTTTAACAAGTAAAGGAAATTTGTAAGAATATTCAAACTCAGGATTTAGAGTAAAGCCTTACAGGATTCAGGATACCTTTTGTAACCGTATGCTTTTGAACTAACTCATGCTTCAATTAGGACTTTTGAAGGGTTGTAACGTGGCTTGGTTCACGATTTAAGAAACATAGGATAAAGGCTCAAAATGTATTTGTACCCACCCGCTCTTCGTGACGTTCTTCAGTCCTAAACTCATTTATTTGTGCGTTTGAACTCCAATTGAGTCTGGAATTACATTTTGGTGATGGTTCAGACAAGTTAAGTTTGTCGGAAGACAGTCATTTTTGCAACATTTTTTCATGTTGTTGAGGATTTGTAGTGACCTCTTTCTTTTGATTTGTTATCCCTAATTTTTTCCTGACTGTTCTTGTTTTGAAACCCCGCTCGTTCTTCAAAACTGATTGTGGAAGGTGCGAAATAAACCACCTTCCCAGGAAAGGAGTGCAGCACATAAGAACACCTCTTTTTCTCATGGTTCGAGTGTAACATGAGTGAAGGATGTCCCCCAGCAACGTAGGTATAGGATTCCTGGACATGAAGATCTGGACAACACTGATATCTATAAGCTGATCTGGGTTAGGGAACAACACCAAACCATAGACAAGGAGGGCCACAACTTCTTCAAAATCTTGTAGGTCAAGGGAGTTCCAACATTCTTGGGCCTTTTCAAACAGAAACCTGGCTAAGAACCCTTTGATGCCACTTCTAACTTCCCAATGTCCCTTGAGGTCAGATGATTGTAGGTGTAAGGCTTTAGCAATCTCTTCAAGCTTGGGTTCCTTTTCCATACCGTTGTAGGGTAGTTGATCAAGGATAGGGATCTTCAGAAGCCGGGAGAACTCTTCCAATGTAGGCACCAGTTGATAATCCAGGGAAGTGAAACAATGGTGCAGAGGGTCAAAGAACTGGAACAGGACCTTTATCATATCTTCCTCAATGTTGGTGTTGACCAAGATGATGAGTCTTCCATGCCTCTCACTGAATGAAGAGCTCTCGGGAATCCTGGATATAAGCTCCTTAAGCTGAGGAGGGATCCTTACAAGGCTAATCTGAATTGTCTTCCTGCGAACAGTTTCCATGTCCTACAAAACAAGAACAAAGATGAAGATTCGAACCCCTGAAATGGTTAGTCAATGCATGTGATGCTGTATGATGTCATGATGCTATGATTAAACACACCACAGATATTTACAAAGGCAAACATGATAAGGCACACAAGTCACACAAGACAAGCCCTTAGAGTTTAGGCCAGCATGGGGTCTGGGTATTACCCTCTTGAAGTTGGTGGGCTCAACCTGTCCTATTAGAAGTAACCGGGTTCTAAGGGTCCCAATATCACTGGATTGCTTTCGTTGTTCATCGTTTCGATTTAGCCACTGAACTGGCGATCGAAATATTCCAGGAAAGCAACCCTCAATTGAGTGTAGTATCGAGTATCAACCAACCTCGGACTACACCAAAGTCAGTTATCTCACTACCCTAAAGAGGCTAAGATAGTTCAATTAAGGTTCCTAAGGTCAGTTGATGCTTCACGACACCACATGGAGGCCCCGTACTCTCCTTGGCTGAACTCAAGGGTTACCGGTACACACCAAAGTGCCACATCAACGTAGCAGACTGTTTCAACCATGTCGGTATACCCCGCACAGTTCCCTCACAGCCTTGTTGCTACTTCTAAGAAGGTATCTCCAGATCCGGGTTAGGATCTATAGAGCTCCCGAGAAAGTCCCACAATTTAAAGCAAACAAGTCAAAGCAATTAAAAACACAGTTATGAACTATCCTAAGGTATACCTCACTTTATAAGATATCCGCAGCAGAGTCGCCAGTTCTGTGATCGGTGGATTTGGAACTGATTGTTTAAAGCTGGTTCGCGAAATGTCGCGGAAGCAAGAGTCGCCACCGTCTTTTATTTTCTCCAACATGGAAAGGACAAAAGCACAGAAAAATTCCTTATTGAGATTAGTTCTCGGTTCGGGAGGTAGATTTATAGAAAGGGAAGGTGTTAGCACCCTTTCTATCCATGGTTATCCATGGGCTCTTAGATACTTGCTCATTTGTGTTTTCAAAATGTTTGTTTGCTTTTCAAGGTGAGTGGGTTTGAAAAAGTTCCGTTTAAAATTTCAGTTCGACTCTTGTATCAGTCCTCAAGAGTGTTTGAAAAGTTGTTTTTGAAAGCTTTTTGCAAAGTGTCGGTGTGAAAAGAAGTTTTTGATTTGTTTTGAATTAGAGCAAGTATCTACGAGTCATCCACCTACCCTAAGGAATTAGTCTGTGTAAATGTCCTTAAGATAGTGCCATCCCACCATTGAGAGGTAGGTAGCACCACCGTTGGAGGTGTTCGGGTCAATTCGAGGATTAGGGACAGTGTGGTCACCAGAGCAATAGGAGGACACCTTAGAAGCTACCCCCATGCCATGTTCATGGACATGAGGACTTACTAAAACGTCCTCTACTCGACGACCACGTTTCGAGGGGCAAGGCAACAGTGAGGGGTACCCTAGGGGTGGTGTGTGAATTGTGTGTCATTTTCAGTTATTTATTTGTCTTGATCATGCATTGAGTGTTCTACGCTTTGATTTTATTTTTGCATACATTCTTTCATGTGATTATTAACAGTTAAAAGGTGCGGGAATTAAAATGCGGAAAAATAAAGGTCCTACGCTATTACAAAGGCGCGAGTCTACATCGCCAAATTAAACCAAGACCCGATTTGAAATAAAGTGCGGAACGTAAATGTCCTAATTATCGATTACAAGGCTTTGGGGCAAATACATTACATTCATAAAAGAAATAAAAATAAATGCGCGAAAAGAATTAAGAATCGAGTGCGAGGGCGTTAGACCCTTTAAAGAAATTAAATTGGAATTGAAAATTGATTTAATTATTAAATGAGAAAAAGAACTTATTTTTGGAGTTTTTGTATTTATGAATTTAATGAGAAAATTAATTATTATAGGAAACCCTAATTCTAATTTGTTTTTAATTAATTAAAGAAAAATGTTTAAGTTTGACCTAATTTATATTTATTCACAAATTAATTAAGAATTAATAATAATGATGATGAGGAAATTTAATTTTTGGAAAAAAAAAAGGTAAAATGCTACAAAACCTAATTTTTATGTGTTTTAATTTATTTAAGAAAAATGTTAAAGTTAAAACTAAAATTAAAACTAATTGATTATTAGAATTTTATTTACAAAAACATTAATGCATTAAATAAATAAATATATTTTATTTTGGAATTTTCTGATTTTTTTGGTTTTTATATGAAAATTAATTATCTGAAGTAAATTAAATAAAATAAAAAAATGATCAAAAGAATTAAAAAAGGAAAAGAAAAGAAAAGAGATTAAAAGATATACAAACTTTGGGGGATGTCTGCCCAATTTGGAGGCTTTTTGCAGGCAATTTTCGCCCAATAAGTCAGGGCCTGTTGACTTTTCAATGGTCACGTGTGCATGGTGGACTAGTGTGTACCCTGGAATCCTCATTATGGCCTTCAGATTGATCTCCTGGATTATGTGGCAAGCCAGCATGTGAAGGCATATGGTACTCCCTTGAGCGTGATGACCACCTGAACATGTTAACATGAAAAATATGCAGAAATATGGGGGACCTGGGAATCGAACTCAGGTCCCAATGCTTGAAGGACACATCACTCACCAACCAGCCAAACGCGTTTGTTTGATATATAATGGATAAAGAATAATAAGAGAGAGAAAGCAAGTGTTAGTGGAACTTTAACAAAACGCGCGCCAGGATTTGAATTACCCAGTAGCGTGCTTACACCTCAGCGTCTTCCTCATGGCCTCTTCTTTTTTGCCTGAAAAATACAAACAGATAGCGGGGGTTTTAAACCCCCACTAACCCTAACATGCAAAAATAGTGATTAGCTCATGGTTGAAAAGAAAAAGGGCGCGAGGTGTGGGAACGAATCGTCTGGGCATCCTGGTTTCAATGGTATAGGTCTCGTTCCCTAATTTTACCAGATGAAAGAAACCCCAATTCACAGCTTCTGCAACCCTAGAAAATTTTAATGGCACATTTCGCTACAGGCATGGTTAGAACAATTAAATGGTATCATGAGTTTCAGAAGATCCATATTAATATAAATCAACGTTTAAAATGTATGAAATATGCATATAAATCAAAATACGATTATGAGAGTTTTCTTGAACAGGGCTATGGCGTTCTACCGTTTCTCTGCGCGTGGAAGCTTGGTTTCAATTGCAAACGCTTCCTTGATATGTCAGGAGTGTAATGGAATCCTTATTTGGCTTTGAAATGTGCTCTATGGGTGTTTTCAGTTTCCAAATTTTTGACAAAAAATGCAAAGTGGTTCTTTGGTTTGAGGCGCAGCTTCTGAGTCCTTTGCATTAGGGTTGCAATGTGCACATATATGTCAATGAATTAGGGTAGAAAACTGGCCCAGAATCCATGTATTTAGTGACTTTGAATTTGTGATCTTCCATAATCTTTTTCAATCCTTTTTGTCATGAAAACTTGCTTATTTTGGAAGATTTGGTCCCCTTGAGCATATGCACGAAATCTTTAGTGAATAAAGAGCCTATTAGCTGCATAAAAAGATTTAAAACACATGCTTTGCTATTTTTGTCATATTTTATTTTAATTAAATCAATTAATAGTGATAAAAATTCAATAATTAATAAAAAATGATGAAATAACTCCCCTTTGGGTAAATGGGTCGTGCATAGCTTTTGGGTGATGATTCTTGGAAGAAATTAAGGCCCATTAGCAATTTTGAGGCATTTGAAGCAAAGTTGACTTTTCAAAATTCCCAAAAATTTCCCAACTTCCACAAGTCATATCTTGCTCAATTTATAAGCTTTGATCATGTTCTTGGACATTTTGGAAAGGTCTTGAAGTCCTCTAACCAATCCCTTTGGTCCCATGTCATTTTGATTTACCAATATCAAGTTATGGTCTTTGACTTAAAGTGCCTTTTTGTTGACTTTTGAAAATGACCTATAATGTTGAGATTGATAACTTTTTGTGAGAGCATTTCTTGGACTTGAAGTGTGAATATGAGTTGTAGGAAATGTCATTCTCTTCAAAATGAGCTTTGGATAGAATTTTTCTGATAAACCATGTGGAAGTTATGCCTTGGTCAAGTTACAGTTGACTTTTTCAACTGCCCAAAAATAGAAACTTTTGCATCTTGAGACTTTTTGAGCCATGCCTTGAGAATCATGATCAAGAATTGATCAAATGATTTTTGTGGCTTCAAAATAAGATGTTGACCAAAAATTTGGACTTTTGACTGTCAAATGACCATTTTGCCCCTACAGTTGACTGTTGAGCAATTAGGGTTTTGACTGTGCAATTTTGTGCTGTAAGTCTTGAAACTTGACATGAGGATGCTTGACCATGTTTATAGGCATGTGGGACTTGTTTGGACCCTTGGAAACTTCGATTTCTTTGCCAGAACCAAAACCCTAATTTCTGATTGTTAGGAGGCCATTGGACTGTGCAACCCTTGGGAGATTTTGAAGCATACTCTTTGCAAATTTTGAAGAATGTGGGAGGGCAAATTTTGGGGTACAACAGTTGCCCCTGTTCAATCTTCTTAAACCTGAGGATGTAGATTGGCTGGCGTGCCTTTCGTAATTCGAAGGTGGAAGATGATTGAACACTAGAGTGCCCAGAAATTTGCGCTCACATAGTAGTGTGATGGTGGGAATGGGCTTATAGATGCCATTTGGAGATTGATGGATAGGATGATGGGCTTATAGATGCCATGCTGAGAGGTGATGGATAGGTGGATGGGCTTATAGATGCCATCTGGGTGTCGATCGCGTAAGAGATTCCTTAGCGAGAACTTGCGTACCTGAAAAAGGAAGATGATTACCTGACATGTTACAGGAGTTGGTCTTCAAATTCTTTGTGTAAATGCGCCCTGACTGGTTACAGGAATTGAATCTTCAACCTCTTCAGACGTGCCCTGGTGAGATACAGGAATCGAGTCTGGAGCTTCAGAAGGTGATGAATGAATCGGGGATGGTTACTACCTCAACGGGACGGTGAGAGAACCTTGGGCGATTACTACCTCAACAGTGACGATGAAAGAATCTGGGGCGATTACTACCTCAATAGTAATGATGAGAGAATCTGGGGTGTCTTCTACTGAGTCTTCATCAGGAAAATCTTTAGGAATCGATTTATCTGGACCAGAGAAGGCCTTTGACTGGATAAGAATCAGAAAAATCTTTAGGAATCGATTTAACTGAACCGGACAAGGTCTTGAAATCTTCAACTGGATAAGAATCAGGGAGATCTTAGGGTCGATCTGACTGAACCAGAGAAGGCCTTTGACTGGATAAGAATCAGAAAAATCTTTAGGAATCGATTTAACTGAACCAGACAAGGTCTTGAAATCTTCAACTGGATAAGAATCAGGGAGATCTTAGGGTCGATCTGACTGAACCAGAGAAGGCCTTTGACTGGATAAGAATCAGAAAAATCTTTAGGAATCGATTTAACTGAACCGGACAAGGTCTTGAAATCTTCAACTGGATAAGAATCAGGGAGATCTTAGGGTCGATCTGACTGAACCAGAGAAGGCCTTTGACTGGATAAGAATCAGAAAAATCTTTAGGAGTCGATTTAACTGAACCAGACTAAAGTCTTGGAATAAAGCTGAGAATTTAACCTGATCTTTCCTGAAAGGTAAAGGTCAGTCATATGCAATGCATGATATGGATCAAGCAATGATGTTCTCAACATAAAGAGATCGTATGTTCATGATGCACATATGCATGCTATAATGTATGGAAATGCGATGATTATGAATGTATGTTTTCGTCTTAGGGAAATAAATCCTTGACGGGTGCCGGGAAGTCACATCCTGGGTTGATGTTGGAGAATAGATCTTTGCTGTTTCCGCTGGGGATGATAGTTGCAAGAATACCAGTAGGAGAAGATAACTCTGTTGGGGGATAAACTTGACGAAGAGACTACTCTGCAGGGAGAAAAATACTCTAGCTACCTTGTTGGGGAAAAGTACTATGTGGGAAGAGAGGTACTTTGCTGAGATATTGATGATAACTTTGCTGGGGATACCGTTGTTATGTTAGAAGTTTTGATAGACTCCGCTGGGGATAGGAAGACTTCGTCGGGGACGATCTTTCCATGGCTATTGGCTGAGGATAACCCAGTTATATCCTGGTAGGAAAATAACCTTTGAATAAAGCCGGGGGACGCGTTCGTGCTCTGCGAGGGATAAGCTTCCAGAATCTACTGGGGATAAGCTTCATGCTGGGGAGATGGATTAAACTTTCCTGGGGAAATCTTGAACTATACTGGACTCTCCTGGGGAAATTTCTGAGATACAATGGGAAGTGGCTTCGCTGGATGTTTGGTAGATCTCCGGGGAACAATCTTAGATCAAGACTATCGGGGATGCTTGTTAAGAATGTTTGTATATTGTACTGGGGAATGTTTGAGATCTGCTGGAGGATACCCAACTTCCTTAAGGCTGATTGTATAGCTTTGCTTGGGGAGAGTGCATTGACTTGTTGACTCACTCTCTGGGGAATTAAGATATACTGGTTATGTTCTTCAACTGAACTTACCTTGGTACCTTGGCGGACAGAACAATTAGATCGCTTAGACCACTCATTATTGCCCCTGCTTCTAATGTTACCTGTAGTTAATCCTTTGTTTCATATGCAAATATATATGAGTTAGCAATTATTGTCAAATGCATATATCACAAATTGAACCCTGGACGTTCTTCGCAAAACAAAACTGGAAAGGAAAAACAATTGGCAATTTTAACTGAAAAGTGATTTTTGCATTGATTTTTGAATTTGCCCGTAAATAGGCGTTTATGTACAAGAGGCTGACGTCCTAGTAAGAGAGCGCCGCCGAATAAAAGAGTTTATACAATTTGTATAAAGGGAAAACAAAACAGCTGTGTGAAAAGAATGATCCCACTGGGTTCCAACTCTGCTATCGCCTTTATATCTTCGAGCGTCTCATCACTTGATGACCTAGTTGAAGATGAACCTGATTGGTTGATATCGTCTGAACTTGATAGCCGATACCGGATTCTGGATGCCAAGTGATCCAATGAGACATAGTATTACGCTTCAATCCCTAACTTTTGCCTGGACCGCCCTTTCGGGTTTTCAGTCCACCAGGATACCCATTTTTGCCCAAGTCGCCTTTTCAGGTTTTCGACTTGCCGGGTGTACAGATTTTTTCATTTCATCCCTTCATTTTGCCCGAACCCTTTTGGTTCGCCGGGAAGCCCTAATTTTTGCCTAGGTATGTCAACCTAGTGGGTCTTTTTTCATGCGTAGTATCTTTTTACTATGTCTGCATTGGCGGGGTGAGGAAGGTCGTCACCATCCATGTTGGTTAGAATCATGGCTCCTCCTGAGAACACATGTTTAACCACAAATGGCCCTTCGTACGTAGGGGTCCATTTGCCCCTTGGATCACTCTGAGGAAGGATGATACGTTTGATTACCAGATCCCCAACTTGATATTCCTGTGGCCTGACCTTTTTGTTAAATTCCCTGATCATCCGTTTTTGGTACGTCTGACCATGAAAAATAGCAGCATGTCTCTTTTCGTCAATCAGGTTTAATTGATCAAGTCGTGTCTGGATCCAATCATCTTCGCTCAGATCTGCATCCTTCATTATCCGGAGAGAGGGTATCTGCACTTCGATTGGTAAGACTGCCTCCATGCCGTAGACCAAGGAGAAAGGAGTTGCCCCGGTTGACGTCCTTGCTGAGGTACGGTACCCATGTAGAGCAAACGGTAACATCACGTGCCAATCTTTATAAGTCACTGTCATCTTCTGCACGATTTTCTTGATATTTTTATTCGCTGCTTCTACAGCCCCATTCATCTTCGGCCGGTAAGGAGAAGAATTGTGGTGTTGTATCTTAAACTGCTCGCAGAGCTCAGTGATCATCTTGTTATTGAGATTGGTACCGTTGTTTGTAATGATCCTTTCTGGGACACCGTATCGACAGATCAGATTATGTCGAATGAACCGTGCCACAACATTCTTGGTTACAGTAGCGTAAGAAGCTGCTTCAACCCACTTCGTAAAGTAATCGATTGCTACCACGATGAAGCGATGCCCATTGGACGCTGTAGGTTTAATCTCACCGATCATATCTATGCCCCACATTGCAAAAGGCCAAGGTGCAGTCAAGACATTCAGTGGAACTGGAGGAACGTGCACCTTATCTGCGTAAATCTGGCATTTGTGACATGTCCGAGAATGTTGGTAACAATCGGCTTCCATGGTGGACCAGAAATACCCTGCCCGAAGGATTTTCTTTGCCATAGTGTGTCCACTGGAATGTGTTCCGAAGGTACCCTCATGTAACTCCGCCATGATCCTTTCTGCTTCAGTCTTATCCACACAACGCAATAAGGTCGAATCCTGGTTTCGCTTGTACATGATGTCGTTGCTAAGGAAGAACTTTGCTGCGAACCTTCTCAGAAACTTCTTATCATTGACAGATGCACCTTCAGGGTATTCCTGAGCTTCCAAATATCTCTTCACCTCATGGTACCAAGGCTTCTCAGTCACTACCTCAGCCTCGAGATCACAACAGTATGTCGGTTCGTCCAGTTTCCAAATGATGACCTGGGGAGCCTCGTTATCCCATTTGACTTTGAACATGGAAGACATCGTAGCTAACGCGTCCACCAACTGATTCTCCTCTCTTGGGAAATGTTCAAAGGTTATCTCTGTGAAGTGGGGGATCAATGTCAACACACATTCTCTATAAGGAATAAGATTCGGATGTTTCGTATCCCACTCGCCTTTGATCTGATTGATCACGAGAGCGAAATCTCCGAAGACACTCAAGAACTTGATCCTTAGGTCGATCACAGCTTGAAGACCCATGATGCCTGCCTCATACTCCGCCATGTTGTTGGTGCAGTTGAAACATAGCCGGGCAGTGAGTGGAGTATGAGTGCCTTGAGGGGATATTATCACAGCGCCGATACCGTTACCCAAAGCGTTGGAGGCTCCGTCAAAGTGCATAGACCATCGGGATCCTTCCTCAGGTCCTTCATCCGGTCCGGGTACTTCACAATCAGTCACTATCATGATACTCTCGTCTGGAAACTCGAAGTTCATTGACTGATAGTCGTCTACTGCCTGATGTACCAAGTGGTCTGCCAATACACTTCCTTTGATGGCTTTCTGGGTCGTGTACTGGATGTCGTATTCTGTCAAGATCATTTGCCATCTTGCTATTCTCCCAGACAGAGCAGGCTTTTCAAATATGTACTTTATTGGATCCATCTTAGAAATCAACAAAGTAGTGTGAGTCAGCATATACTGTCTCAGCCGGCGAGCAGCCCATACCAAAGCGCAGCAAGTTTTCTCGAGCAGTGAGTATCGGGTCTCACAGTCGGTAAACTTTTTGCTAAGGTAATAAATAGCGTGCTCTTTTCGGCCAGACTCGTCATGCTGCCCCAGCACACACCCCATTGAGTTGTCAAGTACTGTCAGGTATAGTATCAGAGGTCTCCCTTCAACCGGTGGCATAAGAATGGGTGGTTCTTGGAGATATTCTTTGATTCTGTCAAAAGCAGCCTGACATTCATCATTCCAACGTACTACCTGATCTTTCTTCAGCAGCTTGAAGATTGGTTCACAAGTAGCAGTCAGGTGCGAGATGAATCGGGCAATGTAATTCAGGCATCCTAAAAAGCCTCTGACCTCTTTCTTTGTCTTGGGAACTGGCATCTCTTGAATATCTTTAACCTTGGCAGGGTCCACTTGAATACCCTTATCACCTACGACGAAGCCTAGCAACTTTCCAGATCTAACCCCGAAGGTGCACTTGTTCGGGTTCAACCTCAGTTTGTACAGTTTCAGACGGTCAAACAGTTTCTGCAGATGATCAAGGTGTTCCTCCTCCGTTTGAGACCTTGCAATCATATCATCGACATAGACTTCAATCTCATGATGGATCATGTCATGAAATAAAGCAACCATGGCACGTTGGTAGGTTGCCCCAGCATTTTTCAACCTGAATGGCATGACCTTGTAGCAGAAGGTGCCCCACTGAGTAATGAAGGTAGTCTTTTCCATGTCTTCAGGAGCCATCTTGATCTGACTATATCCTGAAAAACCATCCATGAAAGAGAACACCTTGTGTTGAGCAGTATTGTCAACCAGGACATCAATGTGAGGTAGAGGGAAGTCATCTTTGGGGCTGGCCCTGTTCAGATCCCTATAGTCAACACACATTCTGACCTTTCCATCTTTCTTTGGTACTGGCACCACATTAGCAACCCACTGAGGGTAAGAAGTCACTGCAAGAAACCCGGCATCAAACTGTTTCATAACCTTGGCTTTGATCTTCTCAGACATCTCTGGACGCATACGGCGGACCTTTTGCTTAACCAGAGGGCAGTCTTCCTTGGTAGGCAAATGATGGACCACAATGTCGGTATCCAACCCAGGCATGTCTTCGTAGGACCATGCGAAGATCTCCACATAATCATGTAACATCTGAGTCAACCGTTGCTTCACGCTGAGCTCTAGGTTGGCACCAATCTTGACTTCCTTCCTATCTGTCTCAGTGCCCAGATTTATTGTTTCCACTGGCTCTTCATGTGGTTGAATTGCCCTCTCTTCCAGGAGTAACAGTCTTGCAAGCTCGCCAGGCACTTCGCAATCATCTTCACCTTCGTCTTCGGCTAAGTTGATCGGATTTTCGAAGTCATAAATGGCAGTAGCAGAGTCGTTATCAGTGAGATCTAGAGTGGATTGAAACCTGTATGAGTGAGTGTGTGTAAATACAGCTGTTTTGCAATATATAAAGAAAGGAAAGAAAGAAAAGGAGCATAATATTTGAAGTGCGAGAAAACGTCCAAGGTCTTTATTCATGATATATGAAATGACAATTAATATGCCCTCACAAATGAAGCCATGGTGCCCCGGGTAAGACACCGGGCCATAGAGTTTTAATTTATTGTTTATTACAAATAACAAAAACAAAGGAATTCATTACTGCGTAACAAAAGTAACAGGAGTATGATCTTTGGAAGTCCAATTGTTCAATCCACCATCAGCCGTCGGGTAGATCCAGCTATCAAACTCTGACTCTTCCACTTCGTCTTCATCCCCAATAGCATTCACCCTTGGATTGGTGATGAGCACAGGAGGTCTTCCGGTTCTAGCTTTGCGCACAGCCTTCTGAGCCTCTGCAGTAAAACCCAGTCCAAACTTGTCAGTTTTAGGTGTAAAATCAGGGAGCCTGCCCCAGTTAGCACATTCACCTTTCTTGATTACAGCCCGGGCGTCCTTCAAGGAAGCCATCTTCAAGGGAGAGTCCTCTTCCACCACTGTTTCCGCTGCTGCCAATGTTGGAGGTACCTCTTCAAAATGCTGAAAGGGGGTTTTAATAAACTCCCCGTCCATCTCAATATACCGGAAGGAATTCAAGTGACTAACCATATACTCCTCCTCTCCCTGCACAGTGACAATCTTCCCTCTGACGGGGTACTTGAGCTTTTGGTGTAGGGTAGAGGTCACTGCCCCAGCTTTGTGAATCCAAGGTCGACCCAATAAACAGGAATAAGATGGACGGATATCCATCACATAGAAAGTTGATTCGAATACTTGAGAACCCACACGAATAGGAATGTCTACCTCTCCATGAACCATCCTCTTAGAACCGTCAAAGGCTCTGACAATGATGTTGCTAGGTTTCAGCTCCAGGCCCTCACAATCCAACCGGTCTAAGGCCTTTTTGGGTAGCACATTCAAGGAAGAACCGGTGTCCACCAACACGTGCGTAAGAGTAGTGCCCCTGCAATCTATAGAGACATGCATGGCGTCATTGTGGTTCTTTCCCTTAGCAATAAGGTCAGCATCCGAGAAACCCAAACCATTGTCGGCTGTCAAATTGGCTACGCAATCAGTAAACTGGACTGCAGATGTCTCCTGTGGCACATGGGCCGTCTTTAGAAATGAAATCAGGGCCTTAGCATGGGCCTATGAGCACGGCAGCAAGGAGAGCATAGAGATCTTGGAGGGTGTATGCCCCAGCTGCTCAACGACATTGAAGTCGCTCTTCTTGATTATTTTCAGGATTTCCTCCATCTCTTGTTGGGAGGCTTCAACATTCACAGACTTTGGCGCCTCCATCCGGGCAGGCTCATCTTCAATCCCTTTGCCCCGAGCATTAGATGACTCGGCATCAGGGGAAGCAACTTGATTAGAAATGGAAACAGGTGCACTTGCAGATGTTATAACGAGAGGTCTTCGAATAGCTGGTGGTGCAATGTCAGGCGAGAAGAGCCTGCCACTGCGGGTAACTTTGGATGGACTAGTGATATTGCTGATGCTGGTGCCAGTGTTGAACTCTTGCTTTATACCATGTACATATACATCTGCCCCATAGTGCCATGGGACAGCCTTATCAGATTCATATGGGAGAGGCCCCGGAACAGTAATAACAATGGGTGCGACAGTCATGATTTTAACTGGCTTCCTCGGGGGAGCCTTGATCGGATTACTGAAAATTGTAACAACAGATACTTCTTCCACAGGAACAAACGGAACAGCAGTCTTTTTGAAGAGAATCTCCTTGCTATCCATCAGGCCTTAGATGCCTAACTTAAGCAACGGACAACCAGTAAGGGAAACAGCACACAAAAGGCAACCCTCGCTACAACCCGGAAATAAACCGGCTAGCAGCAGGTTCCTCTTAACAGTCAACAGAGGAGTAGCTACATCATTCACAGAAACGGCATACACATCTTCATCGACGGCATTCACTCCATGCCGGGGCATAGGAGCAGTCACCACATTTGGCCTCTTAGGCGCCTCAAATTGTATCTCCTTCGCATCAATAAGGTCTTGCACCTTATTCCTCAGGGCCCAACAGTCATCAGTAGAATGCCCCGGGCTATCAGAGTGATAAGCACAGCGGGCATTTGGATTGTACTTAGGAGAGGCAGTGTTCATAACCTTCGGGGCCTCCCTGACAGTCACCAAATCGGTGGATAGCAACTGCGGCAAGATTTGCGACAAGGTCATACTCAGCCGGGTAAACTCTCTTCTGGGTCTTTCAGCCCTTTGTGGATTGGTTTGCCGAGGAGCGGCAGCAGGCTTGGCAATCACCACCGCGTTGACAGATTGGCGGCGTTCTGGTTTATCCTGTCTTCTAGGCCCATACACAGCACTGGCCTCCTTCTTAAAGGGTTTCTTCTCAGCATTTGAAGATGCACCCTTCTGAATTTTACCGGACTTCATTCCAGCCTCTATCCTCTCTCCAGTCAGAATAAGGTCAGTGAACCCCGCAGACGAATTTCCGATAAGATGATTGAAGAATGGCCCGGAGAGGGTCCCCAAGAACATATCCACCAGCTCACGGTAAGTTAACGGAGGCTGCACCCTGCCAGCCAGATCCCTCCACTTCTGTGCATACTCCTTAAAACCTTCGCTTGATCCTAGCGACATACCCTGGAGTTGGGTACGTGTAGGAGCAAGGTCGGTATTATATTGATACTGCTTGTAAAAATCAGTAGCCAACTCCTCAGTTAAGAACTTTGGTTCCATCCACCTGATAGAACCATTCGAGATGAGTCCCTGAAAGACTCTCCTGGAAGAAGTGGATCCACAAGTTCTTGTCCACTGTGTACGGTTGAATCTTCCGCATATAAGATTTGAGGTGTAGCTTGGGGCAAGACGCCCCGTCATACTTGGTGAAAGATGGTGCCTTAAACTTGTGAGGAATGATCACACCAGTAGATAAGCCCAAGTCTCCGAAATCCAGCCCAGGCACTTGTTGGATCTCCATGGCGTTCAGTCTGTCTTCCAACTGCTTGTACCGGTCTTCAGCAGGAGGATATTGTTCCTCATTAAAATCAGTCTCGTTGTCAGAGACTACTGGACTTGGAGCCTTTCCCCCCTGGGGACTGTCTTTGCCTACAGAAGAACCAGCTTCCTCATTCTGCAGAGTATTACCAAACCTCTGTCCCGAGTTGAAAAGAACAGTTCTCTTCTTCTTCTTCTCCTTCTTCAGGAGCAAAGCCTTCAGCTCTTCTTGGCCCTGAGCCAAACCCATGATCAGCTCTTGAAATTGTGCGTTCTGCGCATGAAGGGCCTTGATAGACATCTCGGTTGATGATTCAGGGTTCATGATGCTGAAATAAACAGCGAAGAACAGTAAGCAACCTGAAAAGAAGAGTACCTTCTATGCACATGATGAATGATATGTGTTTATGCAATGCATTCAAGGGTTCGAAAGTTCAAATTTGTTGTAGACAAAAAGGAACACACATTATCATTAAGGAAATAATTATTCAGTACATCAAAGCCTCATGGGCACATATTACAAAGCAAATCAATCCCAAAAGACACTATGCATCCTCTTTGGAGCTATGTAGGTGTTGATATTCCTCTCCTCGTGCAATAGGCGGGTGAGCTCCAAGACCTTCTTTTCACTAGCATGTAGACTGGTCTCGAGAGAATTCCGTTCTTCCTTAAGCTGGATCCAGCTCTTCTGCATCTCTTCCCAGGACGTGGGCATGTCAGGATGTTGAATGGTGTAGGACACCTCTCCCTCCAAGACTGGCTCTTTGATCACCGGGAGCACATGAGGATAAGGCATTACTAACTTCTGGGAGCGGGCTCGTACCCACTTGAGATAAGGTTCCAATGGGATGGAATTCCTGTGCCCCAGTGTCTTGCTGTCTATCCTACTTGGCATCCTCCAAGCTCTGATAAATCTCTGGCGAAGTCCTTGTGCATCGTTGTCGAAGTCAAAAACTATGTCAGGAATTAACATGTCATGAGGGCCGTCCCTCCGAGCATAACCAAACTGTCTCCAAGCCAGGCACGGGTTGTAAGTAATACCTCCTATGATTCCAAGTAAAGGAACATTAGGGTACTCCCCGCAACGATCAATGATAGTGACATCCTCTCTGGACCGAGGGCACCAATGTATATCTGCATGTGTAAGAGTCATCAAGCGTTGTGACCATCTCAAACCCCGCTCGTTCTTCAAAACTGATTGTGGAAGGTGCGAAATAAACCACCTTCCCAGGAAAGGAGTGCAGCACATAAGAACACCTCTTTTTCTCATGGTTCGAGTGTAACATGATTGAAGGATGTCCCCCAGCAACGTAGGTATAGGATTCCTGGACATGAAGATCTGGACAACACTGATATCTATAAGCTGATCTGGGTTAGGGAACAACACCAAACCATAGACAAGGAGGGCCACAACTTCTTCAAAATCTTGTAGGTCAAGGGAGTTCCAACATTCTTGGGCCTTTTCAAACAGAAACCTGGCTAAGAACCCTTTGATGCCACTTCTAACTTCCCAATGTCCCTTGAGGTCAGATGATTGTAGGTGTAAGGCTTTAGCAATCTCTTCAAGCTTGGGTTCCTTTTCCGTACCGTTGTAGGGTAGTTGATCAAGGAAAGGGATCTTCAGAAGTCGGGAGAACTCTTCCAATGTAGGCACCAGTTGATAATCCAGGGAAGTGAAACAATGGTGCAGAGGGTCAAAGAACTGGAACAGGACCTTTATCATATCTTCCTCAATGTTGGTGTTGACCAAGCTGATGAGTCTTCCATGCCTCTCACTGAATGAAGAGCTCTCGGGAATGCTGGATATAAGCTCCTTAAGCTGAGGAGGGATCCTTACAAGGCTAATCTGAATTGTCTTCCTGCGAACAGTTTCCATGTCCTACAAAACAAGAACAAAGATGAAGATTCGAACCCCTGAAATGGTTAGTCAATGCATGTGATGCTGTATGATGTCATGATGCTATGATTAAACACACCACAGATATTTACAAAGGCAAACATGATAAGGCACACAAGTCACACAAGACAAGCCCTTAGAGTTTAGGCCAGCATGGGGTCTGGGTATTACCCTCTTGAAGTTGGTGGGCTCAACCTGTCCTATTAGAAGTAACCGGGTTCTAAGGGTCCCAATATCTCTGGATTGCTTTCGTTGTTCATCGTTTCGATTTAGCCACTGAACTGGCGACCGAAATATTCCAGGAAAGCAACCCTCAATTGAGTGTAGTATCTAGTATCAACCAACCTCGGACTGCACCAAAGTCAGTTATCTCACTACCCTAAAGAGGCTAAGATAGTTCAATTAAGGTTCCTAAGGTCAGTTGATGCTTCACGACACCACATGGAGGCCCCGTACTCTCCTTGACTGAACTCAAGGGTTACCGGTACACACCAAAGTGCCACATCAACGTAGCAGACTGTTTCAACCATGTCGGTATACCCCGCACAGTTCCCTCACAGCCTTGTTGCTACTTTCTAAGAAGGTATCCCCAGATCCGGGTTAGGATCTATAGAGCTCCCGAGACAGTCCTACAATTTAAAGCAAACAAGTCAAAGCAATTAAAAACACAGTTATGAACTATCCTAAGGTATACCTCACTTTATAAGATATCCCCAGCAGAGTCGCCAGTTCTGTGATCGGTGGATCTGGAACTGACTGTTTAAAGCTGGTTCGTGAAATGTCGCGGAAGCAAGAGTCGCCACCGTCTTTTATTTTCTCCAACATGGAAAGGACAAAAGCACAGAAAAATTCCTTATTGAGATTAGTTCTCGGTTCGGGAGGTAGATTTATAGAAAGGGAAGGTGTTAGCACCCTTTCTATCCATGGTTATCCATCGGCTCTTAGATACTTGCTCATTTGTGTTTTCAAAATGTTTGTTTTCTTTTCAAGGTGAGTGGGTTTGAAAAAGTTCCGTTTAAAATTTCAGTTCGACTCTTGTATCAGTCCTCAAGAGTGTTTGAAAAGTTGTTTTTGAAAGCTTTTTGCAAAGTGTCGGTGTGAAAAGAAGTTTTTGATTTGTTTTGAATTAGAGCAAGTATCTACGAGTCATCCACCTACCCTAAGGAATTAGTCTGTGTAAATGTCCTTAAGATAGTGCCATCCCACCATTGAGAGGTAGGTAGCACCACCGTTGGAGGTGTTCGGGTCAATTCGAGGATTAGGGACAGTGTGGTCACCAGAGCAATAGGAGGACACCTTAGAAGCTACCCCCATGCCATGTTCATGGACATGAGGACTTACTAAAACGTCCTCTACTCGACGACCACGTTTCGAGGGGCAAGGCAACAGTGAGGCGTACCCTAGGGGTAGTGTGTGAATTGTGTGTCATTTTCAGTTATTTATTTGTCTTGATCATGCATTGAGTGTTCTACGCTTTGATTTTATTTTTGCATACATTCTTTCATGTGATTATTAACAGTTAAAAGGTGCGGGAATTAAAATGCGGAAAAATAAAGGTCCTACGCTATTACAAAGGCGCGAGTCTACATCGCCAAATTAAACCAAGACCCGATTTGAAATAAAGTGCGGAAAGTAAATGTCTTAATTATCGATTACAAGGCTTTGGGGCAAATACATTACATTCATAAAAGAAATAAAAATAAATGCGCGAAAAGAATTAAGAATCGAGTGCGAGGGCGTTGGACCCTTTAAAGAAATTAAATTGGAATTGAAAATTGATTTAATTATTAAATGAGAAAAAGAACTTATTTTTGGAGTTTTTGTATTTATGAATTTAATGAGAAAATTAATTATTATAGGAAACCCTAATTCTAATTTGTTTTTAATTAATTAAATAAAAATGTTTAAGTTTGACCTAATTTAACCTAATTATTTAAATGTCATATTTATTCACAAATTAATTAAGAATTAATAATAATGATGATGAGGAAATTTAATTATTGGAAAAAAAAGGTAAAATGCTACAAAACCTAATTTTTATGTGTTTTAATTTATTTAAGAAAAATGTTAAAGTTAAAACTAAAATTAAAACTAATTGATTATTAGAATTTTATTTACAAAAACATTAATGCATTAAATAAATAAATATATTTTATTTTGGAATTTTCTGATTTTTTTGGTTTTTATATGAAAATTAATTATCTGAAGTAAATTTAATAAAATAAAAAAATGATCAAAAGAATTAAAAAAGGAAAAGAAAAGAAAAGAGATTAAAAGATATACAAACTTTGGGGGGTGTCTGCCCAATTTGGAGGCTTTTTGCAAGCAATTTTGGCCCAATAAGTCAGGGCCTGTTGACTTTTCAATGGTCACGTGTGCATGGTGGACTAGTGTGTACCCTGGAATCCTCATTATGGCCTTCAGATTGATCTCCTGGATTATGTGGCAAGCCAGCATGTGAAGGCATATGGTACTCCCTTGAGCGTGATGACCACCTGAACATGTTAACATGAAAAATATGCAAAAATATGGGGGACCTGGGAATCGAACCCAGGTCCCAATGCTTGAAGGACACATCACTCACCAACCAGCCAAACGCGTTTGTTTGATATATAATGGATAAAGAATAATAAGAGAGATAAAGCAAGTGTTAGTGGAACTTTAACAAAATGCGCGCCAGGATTTGAATTACCCAGTAGCGTGCTTACACCTCAGCGTCTTCCTCATGGCCTCTTCGTTTTTGCCTGAAAAATACAAACAGATAGCGGGGGTTTTAAACCCCCACTAACCCTAACATACAAAAATAGCGATTAGCTCATGGTTGAAAAGAAAAAGGGCGCGAGGTGTGGGAACGAATCGTCTGGGCATCCTGGTTTCAATGGTATAGGTCTCGTTGCCTAATTTTACCAGATGAAAGAAACCCCAATTCACAGCTTCTGCAACCCTAGAAAAGTTTAATGGCACATTTCGCTACAGGCATGGTTAGAACAATTAAATGGTATCATGAGTTTCAGAAGGTCCATATTAATATAAATCAACGTTTAAAATGTATGAAATATGCATATAAATCAAAATACGATTATGAGAGTTTTCTTGAACAGGGCTATGGCGTTCTACCGTTTCTCTGCGCGTGGAAGCTTGGTTTCAATTGCAAACGCTTCCTTGATATGTCAGGAGTGTAATGGAATCCTTATTTGGCTTTGAAACGTGCTCTATGGGTGTTTTCAGTTTCCAAATTTTTGACAAAAAATGCAAAGTGGTTCTTTGGTTTGAGGCACAGCTTCTGAGTCCTTTGCATTAGGGTTGCAATGTGCACATTATTGTCAATGAATTAGGGTAGAAAACTGGCCCAGAATCCATGTATTTAGTGACTTTGAATTTGTGATCTTCCATAATCTTTTTCAATCCTTTTTGCCATGAAAACTTGCTTATTTTGGAAGGTTTGGTCCCCTTGAGCATATGCACGAAATCTTTAGTGAATAAAGAGACTATTAGTTGCATAAAAAGATTTAAAACACATGCTTTGCTATTTTTGTCATATTTTATTTTAATTAAATAAATTATTAGTGATAAAAATTCAAATAATTAATAAAAAATGATGAAATAACTCCCCTTTGGGTCAATGGGTCGTGCATAGCTTTTGGGTGATGATTCTTGGAAGAAATTAAGGCCCATTAGCAATTTTGAGGCATTTGAAGCAAAGTTGACTTTTCAAAATTCCCAAAAATTTCCCAACTTCCACAAGGCATATCTTGCTCAATTTTTAAGCTTTGATCATGTTCTGGGACATTTTGGAAAGGTCTTGAAGTCCTATAACCAATTCCTGTGGTCCCATGTCATTTTGATTTACCCATCTCAAGTTATGGTCTTTTACGTAAAGTGCCTTTTTGTTGACTTTTGAAAATGACCTATAATGTTGAGATTGATAACTTTTTGTGAGAGCATTTCTTGGACTTGAAGTGTGATGATGAGTTGTAGGAAATGTCATTCTCTTCAAAATGAGCTTTGGATGGAATTTTTATGTTAAACCATGTGGAAGTTATGCCTTGGTCAAGTTACAGTTGACTTTTTCAACTGTCCAAAAATAGAAACTTTTGCATCTTGAGACTTTTTGAACCATGCCTTGAGAATCATGATCAAGAATTGATCAAATGATGTTTGTGGCTTCAAAATAAGATGTTGACCAAAAATTTGGACTTTTGACTGTCAAATGACCATTTTGCCCCTACAGTTGACTGTTGAGCAATTAGGGTTTTTGACTGTGCAATTTTGTGCTGTAAGTCTTGAAACTTGACATGAGGATGCTTGACCATGTTTATAGGCATGTGGGACTTGTTTGGACTCTTGGAAACTTCGATTTCTTTGCCAGAACCAAAACCCTAATTTCTGATTGTTAGGAGGTCATTGGACTGTGCAACCCTTGGGAGATTTTGAAGCATACTCTTTGCAAATTTTGAAGAATGTGGGAGGGCAAATTTTGGGGTACAACACCATCACTATCATTTGATCCTAGAGGAATATCTTTGATATCACTTATTGAAGTGAAAGTTTGCGACTGAACGCGCATTTGAATTTACTGAGAGACTACCCTACCCCAGGTTTTGATTAAAGGTTTCAATTTGTATAAAAAAAGAAAAAGTCTACTTCTTTGGCTCAAAGGGGTTGACTAGGGATTATCTTCCTTATAACTCCAGTGTTTAGAATTTGAAAGAATGCATGTACATCATCAGCAAGGTCTGTCCAAAAGCATATTGCATGAGATTAAGGCATTGTTTTCGTCATCCTCCCTCTAAAGGCTTGTAACTTTTAGCAAGAGTTGAATGTCATAAAGAGAGTAAAAAGCATAGTTTAAATGAAATGAAACTGAATGAATCAATTCAAGACAAACATATGCAATGCATTAATGAAACAAAGATTGACATTAATAGATAATTGTTTGAATAACAAAAGGAATTACAATTGAAAATTCAAAATGAACAAGACGCTCTCAATGATTTGGCATAGGAGCAGTGATCACGTTTGGAATCTCTGGAGGGTCAAACTCGATCTCCTTGGCATCAATTAAGTCTTGAATCTTGTTCTTCAAAGTCCAACAGTCGTCGGTGTCATGTTCGGGGCTGTCAGAATGATAGGCACATCTTACGCTTGGATTATACTTAGAAGAGGAGGTGTCGGGATTTTGAGGAGGATCCTTTAGTGTGATTAGTTTCACCTTCAGCAAATGTTGTAACACTTGAGACAAAGGCATGTTGATGTCAACGTACAGCCTTTCTTGGTATTTTATCCTACGCCTATTACATTGTCTTTGTTGAACAGGTGTAGGATTAGAGATCAGGATTGCCCCTACGTGTTGGTCGTGATCACCTTGGTTATGATGTTTTTTATCGTACGCAGTGTTAGACTCTTTCTTCCTAATGAAATGTTGTTTCCCTATACTCGAAGATGCACCCCATTGGATTTTACTGCTTTTGATGCCAGCTTCAACCCTTTCGCCTGTTAATACTAATTCAGTGAACCCGGCTAAGGAGATTTTGATTAGGTGATTGAAGAAAGGTCATATCAAAGTTCCCATGAAGATGTCAATCATCTCCTGGTCAGTTAAAGGGGGTTGCACCCTACCAGCCAGATCTCTCCACTTTTGGGCGTATCCTTTGAAACTCTCGTGGGATCCCATGGTCATATTCTGCAATTGCACACGAGTTGGTGCGAGATCAGCATTGTATTGGTACTGCTTGTAGAAAGAAGCAGCTAGGTCCTCCCAGATGTGGATGCGATAACTCTCCAATTGATAAAACCATTCAAGTTGTTTCCCAACTAGGCTCTCTTGGAAGAAATGGATCCAAAGCTTCGAATCAGTTGTGTATGGTTGAATCTTGTGGACATAAGACTTTAAGTGCATCTTAGGGCAAGAGACTCCATCATACATGGATAAGGTAGGGATTTTGAACTTTGGCGGGATGACCACTCCGGAAACTAAATCCATGTCTCCTAAATCCAAATCAGGCACAACTTGGATCTCCACAGCTTTTAGTCTGTCTTCAAGTTGTTTGTATTTTTCATCCGCTGGTGGATACCGCTCCTCAGAAGAGTCATCGTAATCAGTAGCTATGTTGTCTCTAATGCTTCTAGCTTCCTCTTCTTGATTGTTCTCTTCTTTAGAAGAAACATCTTCTTTTTGAGCTAGTTGGGCATGCCCCTTGGACCTTCTTCTCACGTTGAGGATAACCGACTTTTTCTTCTTCTTGCTCTCTTTGGTGAAGAGTGTTTTCAGATATTCCTGCCCCTTGGCCAAGTTCATGAGCGCTTGTTGGAACTGAGTGTTTTGAGCTTGGAGATCTTTATTGTTTGCTCTAGAGCCATCTCTACTAAAATAAACAGTAAGAGGATAAGGAAACCTGTACGGGAAAACCTGTTATGATGACATGCATGATATGTGGATGCAATGTTTTCAAGGATCTCACGGGGTAAACACGAGAAGATGTTAGCATTTGAGAGTTGATCCACAGCTTTTATTGGAAAACTTCATATCGGTGGATGTCCTTCCACGAGAATCAAGCTCACCATGTCAAGTGGGTCATAGCCCTTGACTAAAGTTACCTTGCTTTGGTCTTGACGGTGTTTGGTTAGAGGAAAATAAATCCTCTTGTCCCTTGATATACATCTGGTTCAACGTGACCCTGCATCATAGGCCCTTGAGATCCTTGAAACGGTTATTGAAAATGCTATGGTATGATGTTATGTACAAGTATGCAAAGTAAACAAGTTTATATGCAAAAAATCATAGACACACAAAGTAGACAAGTCCTTAGGTTTAGGCTTGCATGGAGTTAGTAGGTAAGTACCCTCTTGAAGTTTAGTTGGCTCAACCTATCCTAGTAATAGTAACCGGGTTCTAAGGAGCTCAATATCACTGGTTTGTTTCTTTGGTCATTATTTCATCACAAGCCTCTTTAATGGCGACCAAAATATCCCAAGAAACCAAACCTCAATGAGTGTAGCATTGAGTATCTACCAACTTCGAACTGCACCAAAGTCGGTCATCTCACTACATCCTAAATGGCCAAGTTGGTCAAGTAAAGGTTCTAAAAGTTCATTAGTGCTTCATGACATCACTCAATAGCCCCGTATTCTCTTTGATTAATTCAAAGGCTACCGGTACCCACAAATATGTCATACTAACAGAGATATTGCTTACACCATGTCAGTATACCCCGCACAATTTCCATAACATATTTCTACTTACCTATAATGTACCCCAAATCCGGGTAGAAGATTTTTAACCCAAACAAAGAACCATAATGTAAATCATACAAGTTAAACAATGTAAGCAAGTAAATGTGATATATCCCTAAGGTAACCCCAATTTTAGACAATCCCCAGCAGAGTCGCCAATTCTGTAATACGGTGGGAGAACTGACTTGAGTGTTTTGCGTTTGATCACAAATGTTACTGTTAGCAAGAGTCGCCCCCGACTTTTCTTTTATCCAAAAGGAAAGGTGAAAAAGCACAGGAAAGACCTTTGAGATTGTTTCTTGAGTTCGGGGGGTAAATTATTAAAAGGGGAGGTATTAGCACCCTTTTCATCCATGGTTTTCCATGGGCTCTTAGTTACTTGCTAGATCACTTGCTTTTGTTTGTAAATGTGCTTTGTGTGATTTTTGAAAGTATTTTGAAAAGGCGCCATCGTTTAGGCAAACTTTGTAATAGTTCTGGTTCGTAAGAACATATACAAAGTGTTGAACTTTTGAAAAATGTTTCAAGTTTGGAAGATGTTTTGAAAAGTGTAGGTGTTTGTTTTGAAAATAGCAAGGATGTTTGTTTGAAATTGAGCAAGTAACTAGGAATAATCTACCTACTCAAAAGTCTTTTATGTTCATTTTCTTTTCCTTTTGACATTGTTGTCTTACCATTGATTTGGTAAGCAACCCTATCTTCGAATGTAAACGGGACGGGCGTGGGTCATCGTATAACCATGATTAGCAATGTTGCAAGGTATCTTAGCATTTTTCTTTAGGGACTAAGATCTTTTTGAAAGGCAACTTAGATAGCGTCATCGAGGGACTATGATCTTGTAATTTTGCTTAAGATACCTCACATGCGTAATATGGCCATTTATAAGGCAACCAAGTGGATTTTACCCTAGGGGTGCTTGTGTGCAAGTGTATTGATTTTCATGCATTGTTTATCTTGAATTAGGGTTTACTAATTGTTGATTTTAGTCTTGCCGTACAAACCCTAATTACTAACATTTATATTAAAGCGATAAATTGCGGAAAGTAAAATTACTACGCTATTACATCATTAGGGAAGGGGGTGTACAAATTACAAATGGGGAGTATTGCAAGAAAATTAAAACTAATTAATTATTACAACCATATTGAAATTGAATAAATGTACAAAATAAAGATACAAATGCAAGAATATAAATGTAAAGAAATATGATTTTTGTTGTTTTTTTTTTGAAAGGGTTCTAATTGATTTGAAAAGAAATTAATTAAAATCCTAATGTCTAAATTAATTTAATCAAAATAAACAAATTGAAATAAAACCTAAGTCTAAATATTAAATTAATTTTAAGAAAATAAATTGATTCTAATAAGAAAATGTTTTTTTGTCTTTTTTAGTTTAGAAAAAAAAAGAATAAAACAAAAGTGTATGTGTACATATTTAAATAATATATATATATATATATATATATATATATATATATATATATATATATATATATATATATATATATATATATATATATATATATATATATATATATATATATATATATATATATATATATATATATATATATATATATATATATATATATATATATATATATATATATATATATATATATTTGGTTTTTTTTATATGAAAATAATAATAATGAAAGTATAAAGAAAAAATAAAAATAAAATTAAAAAAAAAGATTAAAAAAACAAAGTTTTTTGAGCTGACACATGAGCTTATGTATTGGCTCATGTATTGGCTCATGCAGATTTCGTGTCGGCTCATGTGTTGGCTCATGCTCCTGGAAGTCAAAAAAGTCAGTATGAGTCGATGCATACTGGTTTCATATCGACTCATAATCATTTCTTATCGACGTGTACGTGTTTCGTGTCGACTCATAACCTATTTTGAACATAGCATGTGTCGACTCATAGCATTTTGTATTGACGCATAACTGCTGTTTTTTGCTTTTATCACTGTTTTATTACATGTAAAAGTTAGTTCTCAACACATGGTTAGTGAAAATGAAAAGAAAGCATATGGTTATCTTCAAGGCAACTATATCTACATTTTATCTTCACAAATGAACCATTAATGATGCTTGTATGAAGAGTTCAAAGTCAAGAAAACTTACCTTGAAACTGAAATTTGTGCTTTGAGTTTGAGCTGTTGTATGGGTTGTTGTTGAGCTTGGGAAGTGATGATAGTGATGTTACAGAAGTTGTCTTTGTGTTTTAACGACTTCTATATGATGTATGTGGAGTGTTTGGATGGTTTGTTTGGAGAAAAACTTGCAAGGTATGAGATTCAAAGATTTGGACTTCGAAGCTCAAAAATGGAGGTTTTGTGGGCAATTCTGGTTTTTATAGCAAGAATGATTTTGAGTGTTAGGTTCCCCTTCTTTTTTTTCTTTTTTTACCAACCTTTTTCTTTTTCAATTGTCCTCTCCATTTATAGAGAAGTTTGAGACTTCAAACAACTCAGATTTTGAATCACATGTTATGGTTATCTTGCTTGTTTTTGAAGCAAGCATGAAGAACATATTTCTAATGCTTGTACCAAGATATCTAAAGTGTTTGATCACTTTAAACATGTTTTTTCTGACTTGTAGAAGTTGAGTGTGATTAGAACAACAAGTTAGAGGCTCAAGAAATTGACTTTATGATTAAAGTGAACTTTGCAAGAATGGCAATGGTGCCTTTGTGCCAAAAATGGAAAGATGCAATGGACAATACTTGAACCACTTGGATAATGGTTCAATCAATTGTGTAAACATCTGATTATGGATAGATTTGCAAGTCAAGAGGCCTGCAAAGTGAAGATTATGCAGCATGTCTAAGATTTTGGTTCCTTGTTCATCACAAATTTGCCTTGTAAATCAAGAACGAATGTCCAACTTCAGATCCTTGTATCTCCCAACTCAAATATGATAAATTCATGCTCTTGGATGTTTTGGAAAGCTTGAAACACCATCTATAACTTTCATGTTGGCCACTTTGACAAAATCATCTTGTAACTATGTGAAAAAATTCCAATAAGTTGGGATAAAATCCTGACCAAAACTGCTGAAAATTTCTCTAAGTGTTAAATGAAAATGTCATGACTTCATGAATTTATAACTCAAAATCCAAGCACTTCTAGGAGAAGTTGTGTAAATCAATCTTGTAGATATCATAGAGATTTACAACTTTCATGTTGAAAGTTTCCCTTGAACTGTCTTGCATCTTGGTGAAAGAATGGCATGAAGTGATGAAATTATCATGTATAAAAATACTTAGAAAATTTCTAAGTCTTGGAAATCTTGACTTTTCAAGTTGACTTTTGACTTTCTTGACTTCTTAATGATCAAGCTTGATATTCTTGAATGTCTTGATGAAATTTGATCTTTGGAATATAATGTTGACTAAAAAGTCAAAGTTTGACTTTCCAATATGCAATTGACCCTTTTGCCCTTGTGCCAATTCCAAGCCTAAATTGATGTTTGAGTGCTGTAAACTTGACATCATAGAAGATCTTGTGAGAGAATCCTTGAGAAATGAGAGGGAAAATTTTGGGGTACAACAATCCCGATGGTCTATGTTTTTTGATGGAGCCTCAAACGCACTAGGTAACAGCATTGGCGCTGTAATCATATCTCTCGAGGGCTGTCATACTCCGTTCACTGCCCGATTAAGTTTCAACTGCACCAACAACATGGCAGAGTATGAAGCGTGTATCATGGGTCTTAGAGCTTCTATTGACCTAAGGATCAAGTTCTTGAGTGTATTCGGGGATTCCTCTTTTGTGATAAGTCAGATCAAAGGCGAGTGGGATACGAAACACCCGAACCTTATCCCTTACAGAGAACATGTACTGACATTGCTGCCGCATTTTGAAGAGATCACCTTTGAACATTTCCCACGAGAAGAAAATCAGTTAGAGGATGCACTAGCTACCATGTCGTCAATGTTCAAGGTCAGGTGGGACAATGAAGCTCCCCGAATCACTATTGAGAGGTTGGATGAATCGGCATACTGCTGTGAGATTGATACTGAGGAGGTAGCCGACAAACCTTGGTTTCATGAAGTGAAAAGGTATCTCGAGGCTCAAGAATACCCCAAAGGGGCATCTGTCAATGACAAGAAATTTCTGAGAAGGTTTGCTGCAAAGTTCTTCCTCAATAATGGAATCCTCTATAAGCGCAATCATGACTCTACCTTACTGCGGTGTGTAGACAAGAGCGAAGCAGATAGGATCATGGCAGACCTACACGAAGGTACCTTTGGCACTATTCTAATGGACATACCATGGCAAAGAAGATCCTACGGGCAGGATATTACTGGTCCACTATGGAAGCCGACTTTTATCAGCATTCTCGAACTTGTCACAAGTGCCAAATCTATGCTGATAAGGTGTGTGTACCTCCAGTCTCTTGAACGTCTTGACAGCTCCCTGGCCCTTTGCAATGTGGAGCATTGACATGATCGGCGAGATCAGACCTGCCGCGTCCAACGGGCATCGCTTCATCTTAGTGGCCATTGATTACTTCACGAAGTGGGTTGAGGCTGCCTCCTTTGCTACAGATACCAAGAATGTGGTGGCACGGTTCATCAAGCATAACTTGGTTTGTTGTTATGGTATCCCTGAGAGAATCATCACGAATAATGGTACTAATCTCAACAAATCGATGATGACTGAACTCTGTAAATAGTTCAAGATTCAGCATCACAACTCTTATCCTTACCGGCCGAAGATGAATGGGGTTGTTGAAGCTACTAATAAGAATATTAAAAAGATCATACAGAAGATGACGGTGACATGCAAAGACTGGCACGAGATGTTACAGTTTTCTCTTCATGGGTACCGTACTTCAGCACGTACGTCGACAGGGGCAACACCATATTCTCTGGTATATGGCGTAGAGGCTATCCTACCCATGGAGGTCCAGATCCCTTCTCTACGGATTATGAAGGATACGGGTTTGAGCGAAGACGATTGGATCTAGAATCGACTTGATCAATTGAACTTAATCGACGAGAAAAGACTTACTACTGTCTTCCATAGTCAAATGTATCAGAAACGGATGATCAAGGCCTTCAACAAGAAATTCAGACAACAAGTGTATCAAGTAGGGGATCTGGTAATCAAGCGCATCATACTACCGCAAGGTGATCCCAGGGGAAAATGGACTCCCACCTATGAGGGACCATTTGTAATTAAGAACATATTTTCAGGTGGAGCCATGATTCTGACCACCATGGATGGTGACGACCTTCCACACCCTGTCAATGCGGACATAGTGAAAAGATACTACGCATAATAAAGACCCGCTAGGTTGACATACCTAGGCAAAAATAAGGGCATCCCGACGAACCAAAAGGGTTCGGGAAAAAATTAGGGATAAAAAATGAAAAAATTTGTACACCCGGCAAGTCGAAAACCCGAAAGGGAGGCTTGGGAAAAAAAGGGTATCCCGATGGACTGAAAACCCGAAAGGGCGGTCCAGGAAAAAATTAGGGATTAAAGTGTATCACTATATCCCATTAGATCACCTTGCAATCAGACCTCAATAATCAGATATCAAGCTCAAATGGTACTGATCAATCCAGTCAGCTTTGGACAAGCAGCAAAGTGATGAGATGCTCGAAGACATAGGGGAAATAGCAGAATTGAAACCCAATGGGATCACTACACATAGTTGTTTTCTTTTTGTACACAATTTCTGTAATAATTTCCATTTTACAGCGGCGTTCTCTTACTAGAGCGTCAGCCTCCTTGTAAAAAACGCTTGTTATAGGCAAATTTCAAATCAATACAAAGCGTCTTTTGAGTACAAAACTTTGTGTTTGTTTTTTCCGTTTTCTATTTTGTTTTGCAAAAAAAACGTTCAATGTTTTATTATTGACATATGCATTTGAATATGATTACTGTTCACAAATATCTGCATATAAAACAGAAAGACAGTTACTAAGAACTCAAAGAAACTGGTACAAAATCTAAATACCAATAGTTACCCCGTCCATCATAGTACAAGGGGCAGAGACAGTTGGAAGCGAAGTCACTATCACATATTAGCCAGTGATACCTATATTCCCCACAGAGCCGAGACAACTAAGGTCCAACCTTCGTATCCCCAAGCAGGAATTCCTTCCCCAGCAGGTTCCTTCAGAAAGTTGATATCTGCATTCCCCAGAAAGTTTTGTAACCATTAGCAGTTTATAAATCCATCTCTCGAGCAGAGTTTATTTCTCTGACAGCGGAAGCTCAATCTCAAACAGAGCTCTTCTCTCCAACAATGGAAGTTCATCCCCAGGTGAGTTTATTTCTCCAAATCAGCAGATCTTCCAACAGAGTATCTCTCTTCCCAACAGAGTCATTCCCCCGCAGGATTATTCTCAGATAGAGTCTCCTCCGACAGAATGTTCTCAAGCAGAATGGATGTAAATCCCCAGCTAATCATCTTCAGTCACTATCCCCAGCGGAAACGAAGAACTCAACTCCTTATACTCTCCAGCAGCAGTCCAGGATTTATTTTCCCCAGCTAGAGAATATCATAATAACATTGCATATCCATACATCATGGCATGTGCATACATATTATACAGCACAATCTCATTTATTTTGAGAACATCATTACTCAATACATTTCATACATCATGACATTACATACAACTAACTCTTTACCTTTCAGGGAAAGATGCAATCAAGTTCTCACAAGTTCTCTCTGGTTCAGTCAAACTGACACCAAGGTTTCTATTCCAGTTGAAGATATTCCAACACTTTTCAAGATTTTCTCTGGTTCAGTCAAACTGACACTAAGGTTTCTATTCTAGTTTAAGATGTTCTAAGACTTTCGCATGGGTCAGCCGAATCGCCGCTAAGATTCTCCTGATTTCTATGCCAGTCAAAGTCAATCCGAGACCTCCCCCGGTTCAGTCAAATCGATGCTAAGATTTCTTTCCCAGTTGAAGACAACTCGAGACCTTTCCCTGGTTCAGTCAAATCGATACTAAGATTTCTATTCCAGTTAAAGAAGCTATGAAGCCTGGAAACTGACCGGATAATAACTTGATTTCCCCAAATTACTGAAGCCTGGAGCACGACCAGATAACGGTAAAAGACACTGTGAAACCTAGAGCACGACCAGATAATAGTATAAGGTACTATGAAGCTTGGAATCTGACCATATAGCAGTTTACTTGGCCAATTACTATTGAAGCCTGGAAACGACCGGATGTTAGTATGCATTAAATTCAAGTTGAAGCCCGGATGCGACCGGATAACCACTTAATTCCTTCTGAAGCATGGAGCACGACCAAATAACAGTTTTTGAGATTGCAAAGCCTGGAGCACGACCAAATAGCAAGTTTAATCTCATCTCCTCAGTAAGTCACTGTAAAACCTGGAGCACAACCAGATAGCAGTCAGTTTTATTATCCTTAGCAAATCATTGTAAGGCCTGGAGCACGACCAGATAGCAGTTCATTTTCATCTCCTCGACTAAGAGATGATTCCCCAGTAGAGTAACAGACAATTGAATTTCCTAAAATTCCATTTCTCCCAAGACAGATACCAACATTCCTCAGCAGATTCCTCCTCAACGACAGGAATAGGAATTCTCATCAAAGGAATATCTCGGGAAATCAACATCCTCTAGATGGCATCTTTAAGCCCACCTCGACGATTCTCTATCATATATTTCATATGGCATCTTTAAGGCCATCTCTGGTGACCTTCTGTCATCTCATCCAAATGGCATCTATAAGCCCATTCTCGATACTACCTACACAGTCCAGCACCATCTCAGACGAGTGCAAATTTTTGGGAACTCTAGTGTTCAATCATCTTCCACCTTCAGATTACAATAGGTAGACAGCCAATCTACATTCTCATGTTTAAGAAGATTAAACAGGGGCAGCTGTTGTACCCTAAAATTTTCTCTCTCATTTCACACAAGACATGCCTCTAGAGGTCCTCAATTGCTCAAGGATGACTAAGGATTGACCAGACAAATCCTCCTTTTAAGGCAACAAGCTTCAAACTAGGGTTTCACTCCTCATCAAGATGGTTGAAGTCCAAGGGTACCAAATGCTTTCCACGGTCCCAATATTTTCTTAATATCATCCATGTCAAGTTTCATTCCTTGCACAAGAAGTTTGCTCAGTCAATTGCCCAGATGCCTGAAAATCAATTGTACTAGGTCAAAAGTCAAATATGGCCCACATACAGTCAAACTTCAAGAGTTTTGGTCAACATTAACATTTTGAAGAGGTGTCCATCATTTGATCAAGGGTTGATCATGATTCCTCAAGGAATTCCCCCAAATTCATCAAAACCCAAAAGTTGTTAAATTAGGGTTTCATAGGAAAAGTCAACCAAACTTTGACTAGGCATAACTTCTTCATACTTTATCAGAAATTTTCCATCCAAGGCTCATTTGGAATAGGATTAAATTCCTACAAATCATATTCATCCCACAAGTTCAAAATATTCACTCATTAAAAGATATGAATTTCTACATTATAGGTCCTTTTGAAAAGTCAACAAAAACACCTTTTGGGTCAAAGCTTCTTACATGAACATGGAATACCCAATTGAGATGAAACAAATAGGGTTGTTTAGGGGACACCCTAATATTTCTAAAAAGTCCAAGAACACCTCTCTAGGGTTAAAATTGGAGGAGATATGCCTTGTCAAAGTTGACCAATTTTGCAAAATTGCCAAAAGTCAAATGTGCTCAAAAGTGCATTTTTTGTCAAATGGGCCTAGCTTTTCATGATTGAATCTTATTGGGGACATGGTCCACGACCCAAATAAGCATCCACACTTTATTTACTTCATTATTTATTTTCTTTTGATTTTTTTATTATTTAAAATACAAATTAAATCAAATAAATGGCGAAAACTACAAAAGATTGCTTTTGATCTAATTTTTTTGTAGGAATCAAATCAAATCAACCTAGCATGAACAAATAAAATCATGCAAGGGTGGAATGGCTCAAATTGGCATGATTTTGATGCATTTAGAAAGATATGATGCAAGGGGGAAAAAATCAAATCTTGATGATCTTCAAAGATTCAAATTGTTTTTGTTACCCTAATTCATTCTAGCATATATACTGAGCAAGAACAAGCCAAAAAGACAAGGAATTGCAGTCATAAAATGGCATACCAAAACTCAAAAAATTGGACAAAAGTGTTGGATCGTTTTTGGACCTAGAAGGCAATTCAAGCCATTCCAATACTCCCAATCGTTTCCTGGAGCCTCCCTGAAGCTAACACGGTCAGTTTCACGCATCCTCACGCCCAGAATCGACCCCTAGACTTCATACGGCTTTCTTTCTCTTTCAAAATCGATTACGGCAATTCTTGCATCATTAGCATATTTTAATGATATACTTGTGATTATTGATGTATTTGCAACATGCCTGGATTGTTTAATTGAAGTTTTGAGGCTTGTATGTGTGTTTGCCATTGTTAGGGTTTTCATGGCCGTTTTAGGTTTTTTCTCTACAGGCTAAATTAGGCCAAGAAAAGGATGTCATGGTGTTCGTGGCATCCAGATAAGTTGAACCATGGTCTTTAATTTCATTTATCATGCATATTTCTTGATGTTTGAAGTGTACAGGCTATGGCTACAGACGTTTGTCTGTAGGTAAAAGGTGATACCTAAGACGGCGATCTCAATGAAGGAGACGATGACTTGGCATCATGGTACTAGTCCATTCAAATGATGGCGCGTGTTTTTGTTTTTATCCATGTGTTTTCATAGATTATTATTTGTTTTTATTATACTAACAAACAAAGCAAATAGTCCAGATGGCAAGACGTGTATTGATTTGAGTGGGAGGGCCTGGGTTCGATCCCAGGTCCCATCAAAGTTTATTTTCTCACTTTGTTTCTACAGATTATGTGCATTGCCTTTCCAAGCGCCTCTCATGCGTTGTCACCATCTTGCCATTGGATTCATTGCTAGCCAGATCCAACGCCTCAACCAAGGAAGGACTATGGTGCACTCCCAGGCTGGTACAACAGGGAATCACACGCATGGAATGGGCTCGATTTCATGGGCCTAAGCAATTCAGCATCATACCCCCTCATTCAGCTTCTAACAGGCCCATTCTATCTTTTTTATTTTAATTCTTTTAATTATTTTCTAATTATTTTCTTTTTTAAAAATAACACAAAAATCATTACTTTTTTCATTTAATCAAAAAATCATAAAAAACATCCCAAATCATTTTTCATAAAAAAATATTTTGTTTCTTTAATTAATTAATTAGTTTAATTAAATTAAGGCAATTTAATTCTTTCTTTTGTCATGAGTTAAAATAATTAGACTTAGGGTTTAATTTTGTATATAATCTGATTTTTTCTCAAAAAAACTAACCTAAACATTTTTTTTAATTAGATCTTTTAGGTTTTGCTAATTATTCTCGCATTTAATTCGTCGCGCGAATTTTTTAATTTCCTTTTTATTATTATTGTAACTGCTCTGAGTTTGTATTAGTAATTAGGATTTCAATTCCGCATCTTTATTTTTGGTCGAAATAATTATGTATCTGCAAAAGCCCTATAATAGCTAGGACTTTAACTTTCTCGCTTTAATTTCCACAAACTATAAACTGCTTAGATGTATGTTAATAGGATTGTATAGAAAGACAAATTGGAAATTAATACGGTAGAAAACCCTAAATGTGCAAAGATAAATTAACTGAAAATTACACTCGCACATGCTCACTCCTAGGGTTTACTCCACTACGGTTGCCTTCGATAAACAGTCATGAAGTATAGGATTTTTTTAGTGGTTGTCCTCTAGCCCCGAAAGATCTAAAATGACCCATTCAGATGTTGCCTCGGAAAAAGATCTTTAAGGCTTTAGGATGATTACTAACATTTCCTAACATTGCTTTTGTGATCGTATTTGTCCCTTCGAATGTCCCTAAAAAACTCCAACAACGATGCTACCTATTTCTCAATAATTAGATAGCATTGTTTAAAAGGAAAACAAACAGACCTTTTTCGAGTAGGTAGATTAGTTCCTAGATACTTTCTCAAACAAACAAAATCCTTTTCACACCAACACTTTCCAAACAAAGTTTTCAAAAACAACTTCGTAACACTCTTGAGGACAGAAACAAGGGTTAATGCGAAGTAAAATAAAACTTTTCAAAACAAGCACACACAAGCAGTTTTCAAAATGAGCAAGTACCTAAGAGCCAGTGGAAAACCACAGATAGAAAGGGTGCTAACACCTTCCCTTTCTGTAATCTACCCCCGTACTCAGAAACATCTCGAAAAAGGTGTTTCTGGTCTTTTCCTTTTCCTGATTAGATAAAATAAAAGTCGGTGGCAACTCTTGCTTACCACGACATTTGCAAACAAAAAACACAAACCAGTATGAACAGTAGGTTCTGCCACCGTATCACACCATCTAGAAAAGATATTAGTTGCATAAGAGATTCCTTTGCGAGAACTCATGTACCTGCTGTTGGGGAGGACTTCGCCGAGGAATGTTGATTTAAGTCCTGGGTAATAGAGTCTAGGAGCTTCGGTTGTCCATTACTCTACTGGGGAATTAAATCTTGATTGTTGAGACAAAAGTGAGCTATTATCTGGTCGAGTCCAGGTTTCACGGTGACTTACTGGGGAATATGAAATCGACCGTATCTGGTCGGGTACAGGTTTTACAGTGTTTTAAACTTTTGTCCAGAGATAAAAGAGAGTGAACCTGGATAGTATAGTTACTTCAGGATGAAAGCCTGGATAGTAGGGCTATGAGAAGGAACCTGGATAGTAGGGTTACTTCGAAATGAAATCCTGAATAGTAGGCCTATGAGAAGGAACCTATATAGTAGGGTTACTTAGAAATGATAGGCTTGATAGTAAGGAAATAAGAAGGAACCTGGATAGTAGGGTTACGTCGAAATGAAAGCCTGGATAGTAGGGCTATGAGAAGGAACCTGGATAGTAGGGTTACATCGAAATGAAAGCCTGGATAGTAGGGCTATAAGAAGGAACCTGGATAGTAGGGTTACTTCGAAATGAAAGTCTGGATAGTAGGGCTATGAGAAGGAACCTGGATAGTAAGGTTACTTCGAAATGAAAGTCTGGATAGTAGGGCTATGAGAAGGAACCTGGATAGTAGGGTTACTTCAAAATGAAAGCCTAGATAGTAGGGCTATGAGAAGGAACCTGGATAGTAGGGTTACTTCGAAATGAAAGCTTAGATAAAAGGGCTATGAGAAGGAACCTGGATAGTAGGGTTACTTCGAAATGAAAGCCTGGATAGTAGGGCTATGAGAAGGAACCTGGATAGTAGGATTACTTCGAAATGAAAGCCTGGATAGTAGTGCTATTAGAAGGAACCTGGATAGTAGGGTTACTTCGAAATGAAAGCCTGGATATTAGGGCTATGAGAAGGAACCTGGATAGTAGGGTTACTTCGAAATGAAAGCCTGGATAGTAGGGCTATGAGAAGGAACCTGGATAGTAAGGTTACTTCGAAATGAAAGCATGGATAGTAGGGCTATGAGAAGGAACCTGGATAGTAGGGTTACTTTAAACTCAAATCCTTGATAGTAGGGCTATGATAAGGAACCTGGATAGTAGGGTTACTTCGAAATAAAGCTTGGATATTAGGTCTATTAGAAGGAATCTGGGTAGTAGGGTCTAGATAGTAGGGTTACTTCTAAATGAAAGCTTGTATAGTAGGGCTATGAGAAGGAACCTGTGTAGTAGGGTTACTTCGAAATGAAAGTCTGGATAGTAGGGCTATGAGAAGGAACCTGAGTAGTAGGGTTATGGGAAGGAACCTGGATAGTAAGGAAGAAGCTATGAATACTTCTTATTATATTCACAATAGAGTCACCTGAATGACTGAAACTCTAAATACTCTATATGAGTTATGGAAAGGAAGGAAACCTACAGTCAAATACTTTCATGTTTTTGGAAGTAAATGCTACATCTTAGTTGATCATGAGAAAATAAAAAAAATGAATCGCAAGAGTGATGAAGGGATATTTCTGGGCTACTTCTGGGCTAATCTACAAACAGCATAGCATATAGAGTTTTTAACACCGGAACTCAGGTCATGATAGAGTCTATAAATGTTGTGGTTGATGGCTCAAGCTCAGACAGTGAACATGATGTTGAAGACAATGTTGGAACATCATTCCTGATGAATGATGAGTCAGAACATATGGAAGAAGATGGCACTAATATTGAGACAATTGATGCTGAACCTAATAACAAGCAAGTCAATAAGGGTTCTTCAATCAGAATTCAGAAAGATCATCCTAAAGAGCTCATTATAGGAAATATTAATCAAGGGAGGTTGTTTCTAACTCTTGCTTTGTTTCTAAAATTGAACCCAATAATGTAAAAGAAGCCTTAACTGATGAATTCTGGATCATGCCATGCAAGAAGAATTTAGTCAAATCAAGAGGAATGAACTTTGGGACTTAGTTCCTAGGCCTAGTGGGACAAATGTCATTGGTACAAGGTGAGTGTACAAGAATAAAATTGATGAAAGTGGATTTGTCACCATAAATAAGTCCAAACTTATGGCACAAGGCTACACTCAGATTAAAGTGATAGATTTTGATGAGAATTTTTCTCCAGTTGCTAGACTTGAATCCATCAGACTACTATTAGGAGTGGCCTATTTATTGAAGTTTAAACTGTTTCAAATGGATGTGAAAAGTGTATTCCTGAATGGATACTTACATAAAGAGGTTTATGTTGAACAACCCAAGGGGTTCATTGATCCTTCTTATCTAGATCATGTGTTCAAGCTAAACAAATATCTCTATATTGAAGCAAGCTCCCAGGGCTTGGTATGAGAGATTGACAAAATTTCTTATCAACAATGGCTACTGGAAAGGAGGAATAGACAAGACCTTGTTTTTCAAAGAGAAGGATGGAAAACTCATGATTGCTCAAATATATGTAGATGACATTGTGTTTGAAGGGATATCAGACCAGATGGTTCAACATTTTGTCAAACAAATGCAATCAAAATTTGAGATGAGTCTTGTTGGTGAATTGACCTATTTTCTTGGACTTCAAGTAAAACATATGGATGACTCTATCTTTATCTCTCAAAGTAAGTATTCCAAGAACATAATAAAGAAGTTTGGTATGGAAAATGCAAGTCACAAGAGAACACCTGCTCCTACTCATTTAAAACTATCAAAAGATGAAAAGGTGTTGATGTTGACCAAAGCTTGTACAGAAGTATTATACCCTAATTTTTGACCTAAGATCCCACCTCATTTTGATTCATTTGCATAACATTAAAGGATTTTCTCATTCATATTTTCACCAACTAACCTTATGAGATTACAAAGATATACTTGTTTGTTGCTTGTGCAAGGTAGGTTAGAATATCTAACAAAATTGGTTGATCAAAGGGCATGTGTTATCCAGAGATTCAAGACCCCTCATTCACGGTGATCAATACTCATCAACTTCACCACAGATTCATCATATTAGGGTTTCTTGGGATTCATCGAGTGAACTAGGGTTTTGGTGCCTTAGATGAAAATCGAGGATTTAGGGTTGAAGGTCTCCAATTGTGTATCACTTAAGACATTCATCATGTCAACCTCTTATGAACTTCAAATACATCTCAACATGCTAAGGGTTTCACCATAATCAAGTTTTCCTTTGGAATTGGATAATTTGGCTTCATCTGGTACAAAGTCAACTGCAAAGTCAAACTTTGACTTTTTGAATTTTTTGGTCAACCATAAACTTCTCAAGCCAAGGATCATGAAAATATGATCAATGAAGTCATTTGTTCAAGTTTAATAAAGGAAATCAAGATAAAGAATCAAAGATCAATGATTAGGGTCTTGGAAAATTCACTAAGTCTTTCAAAAGTTCATGTTCAAGTACACTACTTTATAAGCTTGTAACTTCTTCATCAAGCAACCCTTTTTCTTACTCCAATGCTCAAATTGAAGATAATGTTTCATACTATAACTTGGTCAGTGAGGGTTGATCTCCAAAAAATGCATATATTCGAAGATATAAATTAACGAAGTTAGCACCTCAAAATTGTCAAAGTCTTAAACACTTAGAAAAATTCTGAAGTATTTGTTTCAGTCCAAAGTACCAATTGTAAGGAATTTTTCACCAATATTCATCTGATTCAAGGAAAGTGTTCAACATGAAATTTGTAGAGAATGTTTCAAGCTTTACAGAATGTCCAAGAGCACAAATTTATCATGTTTGAGCTAGGAGAATCGAAGAGAAGAAGTTGGCCTTCCATACTTGCATTATAGGCCATTCTTTTGACAAACGTATGATCAAATCTCCAAGCCATGCCTTGCAATCTTGCTTTTCAGTCACCTTAACCTCTAAATATATCCTTAATTAGAAGATTACACGAATTTGTAAGCCATTATCCAAGTGTTTGGAGCATTATCCAAACCATTTTTCCATTTAGAAGAGAAAGACACCATTTCCATTTTGGAAAAGCATGTTTTTTACACAGAGTCCATGCATTGAGATTTGTAGTGGTTCCCTTAACCCATACTCAACACCAACATCAGAAGAAACACCTCTAAAAGATGTCAACCACTCTAGAGGAGTTGTACTTTGCATTGGAACCATGACCTTGCAAGAAACTTCAAGTTGCATTCCAACCAAACCCTAAAAAACCTTATGTCTCAAACTGATCAACATCAAACCCTAATTCTCTCCTATAAATAGAGGTCAATTCTAAATTGAAAAATAAACTTGAAGTAACACAAAAACCACTCAAATCTCTCTCGAACTCAGAACTACAAAATTGCAAACTCCATTAAAACTCAAAGTCCATTTCTTCGTGTTTCACAAGCCTTGCAATATCCTTGCAAGTTAATCATTCAAACACCATCCATACAATATATAGAAACTTCTGTAAGCATTGGATGATTACGAAAACACCTCCAGCATCACTTCATAACTCCCATTTTTATTTCTTGCAACTTGAGTTGGTTGGAATAATTGAAAAAGTTTAAAAGCATCATATCCATTGCAACACACTACTGGAGCATCAAGGGTGATGAACGGACCTTTTGTTTGTATTTGGAACCATTGGAGGAGGCATTGGACCTTTTCTCTAATAGGTAAAATTTCTCAACTTGGAACTCATACATTCACGCGTCATCATTGATTAGTTTCTGAAGATTAAATGTAGATATCAATGAAGGATGGAAAAACACAAGAAAGGGGGTTTGATTTTGGGTTTTCAAAAAATAAGGCTATAAAAATGTTGGTTATCCTAGTTCGTTTTGAACTCAAAACTACTCCAGTCCACCCTCCAAGGTGATTTCGCCTCTCTCAATCGAGGTCTTAATCCACTAATCACAAATGATTACAATTCACGAAGACAACTGTCAACATATTCTTGACATAAAACCACAACTTGGTTTCTCAAGGAAATACAACTAAAAATAATTATACAATGTGTTTGAGTTTGCTTCTAACAAGCTTTATCACAACTGTGATGTTTACACAAATTTGAAGCACACTTATAATTCAAGAGATAAAAATAATAGAGAGGTTTGGTTGCTTTTATTTGATATGCGTGTAAGTGTGTTCTTTGTTTCTTCTTCATAGTCTTCTTTATATAGGAATTTGATCCAAGAGATCTGTTGGAGACATGTGTGATATTTCTAGAAGGTTGGGGATTTGATGTTAATATCCTTTCCAAAATTAAAGATCTTTTTTCCAGCCATAATGTTTTAGCCTTTACAATCTTGATCTTGTAATAATTATCTTTAATGTGATGTTGGATTTATAATTCATCATAGTATCTTGAACTTAAGTGTTGAGTCTTAGAACTTCAGAATAGATAAGTGCGATGAGGATTCCTTTGTTCTTTCAAAACTTCACTTATCAGAGTATATCTTACAGCTTGGTGCTTCACAAGTTTGACTTTTAACATCAGAACTTCCCTTTCGTGCATGTTTTTTTAGCTTCACTTCGGAGCTTCTTATATGTTCTTCTTCTTCAGAGCTTCATATGTGATTTATCACGTCATTAACTTTTTGCTTTTATCAGAACTTCTCTGTAAATTCAGTCAAATGATTAGAGTGCATAATTATTCTTCACACTAATTATGTATTTGTTATCATTGAAACTAACATCTGTATGTAGAACCAAACTATGTTCTAAAAATCTCCCCCTTTTTTATGATCACAAAACTTACATATTTTGATGAATAATTTATAATTTTCAGAAGATAAAAATTTCAGAGTCTCCCCCTGAGTTGAATACTCAGATATAATTAAAAATAATAGATACTTACCTGAAGATGTTTGGTCATAGCATATGATGGAATATCTGAGAAGCCTATTTTGAAGGTAGGTAAAGCATACCACCAGTTTAAAGTGATACTTTCCCTGTTTGCTTTTAGAAACATTGAAATAGATGTTACTTTATTAGAAATGTTTGAGACTTAGTCCAAAAATGTTTATATCAAAATATCTCACTTTATCCCCCTTTTTATCATAAATCAAAAAGAAATAAAAACACGTAATCAGAGCAAAAAGTTATGCATTTATAAGCAGAGGAAAATACAATGATAAAAAAACTAATAAAAGTTAAGCAACAAGAAAACAAAACAAAAACAAAAGAAACATAAGACTAGAACTAAGGATGTGTAGGAGGAAGACGTGTGAACAATGCTTCCAAAAGACCTTTTATCTCTTTGTTGGATTCTTCTTGCTTGCCCAACATTCCTTTGATTTCTTTGTTTGTTTCATGTTGTTTATCCAACCTATCCCTAACAGCTGCATTTTATTTCTTCAACTCATCCAGAGTTCTCAGCACTAGAGAGGATAGAGCCATTTCTTCAGCAAGAACCGTTTCTTCAGCAATTACTCTCACAGAAGATTCTTCAACATATTTTCCTTTGTCTTTGAAGATGTCCAGAGGTTGAGGTTCAGGAGATGGTTCTCGAGTTTCTGGTTTGTGTGATAATTCCCAGGGATTTTCGTCCATTTATCAAAGAGGTTTCCTTTCCCATAGGCTCAGAACTTGATCGTTGAAAACTTTTAAATGATCACATAAGTTCTGTTGACCAAGCTCATAGCTGAGTTCCTTTAACTCGATGGATTCATAAATGAACCATTTTTTGAACAGAGTCCAGAGGAAGTCAGATGCAGCTAGGTTAACATTGTTGATGCAAGCCTACTTCAGAGAGTTAACCCATTCTAGCATTTCTGTCTCAAAAATCAACAACAAATTACCAACATCTGGTTTGGTTGGTTTTTGTTTTGGGACGACTATTTTCTAAAATAAATTTATAAGATTGTTCCAGGATTGTTGATCAATTAAAATTTGTAAATGATCTTCTGTTAGATCTATGGAAGTTAGAGAGTCGAAAATGATGATAGGAGAGTTTGGTGGTGTTGATTCATATGGAGAGTGTGATACGGTGGGAAGATAACTGACTATTTTTTGGAATGTTGGTTCACGTTTTGCGTTTGTTTTTTGCAAAAGTGTCGCGGTAAGCAAGAGTCGCCACCGTCTTTTATTTTATCCAACAAGGAAAGGACAAAAGCACAGAAAAATTCCTTTTTCGAGATGTTTCTCGGGTTCGGGAGGTAGATTATAGAAAGGGAAGGTGTTAGCACCCTTTCTATCCGTGGTTATCCACGGGCTCTTAGGTACTTGCTCAAAGTGTTTTCAAAAATTTTCTTTTCTTTGTGTTTGTGGGATTGAAAAGAGTTTTTGTTTGAAAGGAGTGTAAGTGCGAAAAGTTTTGTTTTGTTTTAAAAGGAGCAAGTACTTAAGAACCATCTACCTACTCGAAAAGGGAATTAAACTGTGCAAATGTCCTTTAGACAATGCTAGCCCACTATTGATGAGTAGGTAGCATCGTCGTTGGAGTTTTCGGGTCAATTCGATTAAGAGACGTGTGGTCGCTAAAGCAACATTAGGACGCCTTAGCGGTAACCCTAATGTCTTAGATCATTTTATCCGAGGAAACCGTTTCGAGGCAACTATGATCTTTGGACAAGAGGGCGACCTTTAAAACTTCCTATACTCAATGACCACGTTCGAAGGAACCAAGTGAGGTGTACCCTAAGAGTGTGCATGTGCGAGTGTGTTATTTCGGTTATATTATCTTTGTACATGTCATGGGTGAGCTATGTTGATTTTAGGTTAAAGATTTGATCTTGTCATGCATTCCCTATTTATCAAACATCTAACAGTTATTAACCTAATTAACACTAAATTAATTAATTTAATTTATTTACAAAAAAAATAAAAGTGATGAATTAATTTAATAAAATAAAACATATTTTTTTGTGATTTTGATTTTTATAAGGAAAATAAATTAATTAATTAGTTTAAATAATAAAGATAACAATATAAAGTCAAATAAATAAAATAAATAAAAGATATAGAAAGAAATAACCAAAGGGGTGTGGGCCTGATTTGAAGGTGAGGATAGCAATTCTGAAGCCCAATCCAAACCAGCCTGCTTTTACTTTCACCATCCCATGCGTATGCATTGACTGGAGAGTATGTTAAGCCTTCAATCCTGGCCTTCAGATTTGGCCTGGAGGCCATCTGGCGCCTGGAAATTTGAGGTGTATGGTAGACCACAAGGCATGAGAGACGCTGGATCAACTGCAAGAAAATAATAGCAAATATGTTAAGGGACTTGGGATTCGAACCCAGGTCCCATGAGACTTTCCACTAGCGCGCTTGCCACTGCATCACTTTGTTCTTTTTGTTATTATATTACACAACAAATATTATATATCAAACAAACAATTATGCCTGGATTAAAAAAATAAAAAAGCGCGAAATTCGAATTGGCCAATGGGAAGAAGACACGCCTTCGTCTTCTTCGTTGAAAATCCTGAATATTTACCTGCGGATTTTATCCGCGGCTAAATTCCTAGGTTCGTCTTAAAACGAGCTATAGGCTGTATAAATGCAAATGGAAGCCATCATTATGTTCGTCTCTCCTCCCTGAATACAACCATGTCCATGGTTTGTCTTGATTTCACCTGTAATCGAAACGCCTAAAAAGCAAGAACAAAAACCCTAGCTTCGGGCATGGCTGTACAGGCTACCAAAACAAAATCAAATATTGCAAAAATGTTCTAAATGAAGCGACAAAAATAAATATGCAAAGATTTTAGTGAAAGGATGCAAGAATCAGAGGATGTGATTTCGTGTTCAGGGCCATGTTCTTGAGTACTTACAGCGCGATTTAGGAGGTTTCAAGGCTTGGTTTTGATCCCAATAGATCCAGTGGACGTCCAGCAAGAGAGTAGTGTGGAGTTTTTTGCTTTGAATCGAGCTCTAAGTATGATTTCAGTTTCAAGATTTTCAAGTTTTTTTCCAAGTTTAATTTAAATTGATTAAAAATGAATTAAATCAATAAAAATATAATAAAATAGAAAAATTAATAATTGGTCATGAAATTGAAGATAGTACACGTGTATCGTGTGACAAGATCAAATCAAGTGGAAAAAAGTGGGCCCTTTTGTCAAAAATAGATGTTTTGGGGATAGTTGACTTTTGGCAATTTTGGAAAGATGCCCAACTTCAACAATAAATAACTTCTTCAGTTTGGAACGTTTGGAGGTGTTCTTGGACTTTTTAGAAATCTTGATATGTCCTCTAACCAACCCTTTTGGTCGCATCTCATTTTGATATTCCATTCTCAAGTTATAAGCTTTGGCAAAAAAGGTGTTTTTGTTGACTTCCAAAAATGACCTATAATGTCCAAATTTGTAACTTTTTATGAGTGCATTGCTTGATCTTGGGGTGTGAATATGGATTGTAGTAAATTGCATCCTCCTAAAAATGAGCTTTGGATGGGTCATTTATCATAATGTATGAGAAAGTTATGCTTGGTCAAAGTTGAGTTGACTTTTCCTACAAAACCCTAATTTAGCAATTTTTGAATCTTGATGAATCTTGAGCTATCCTTGATGAATCATGATCAACCCTTGATAAAATGATGAATTATCCTTCAAAATGAGAATGTTGACAAAAAATCTTGAGGTTTGACTATTATAGGTCACGGTTGACTTTTTCCCTAGCACATTCGATTTTTGGACCTCTTGAGCAATTGATTGACCAAACTTTCTCTACAAGGCTTGAAATTTGACATGGATGAACTTGAGAACATATTAGAAAATTGGGAAGCATTTGAGGCCATTTGGATGTAAGGACCTTGATGCAACACAAAACCCTAATTTTGAATTGACTGCCTTAGGAGGTGATTTGATTGTCCAACTCTTGAGCTAACTTGAGTCACTTGGAGATTATTCTTGACATGTCTTGAGAAATATGGGAGGGAAATTTTGGGGGTAAAACAGTTTCCCCTGTTCAATTTTCTTAAACCTGAGGATATAGATTGGCTTTCGAGCCTTTCGTGACCCGAAGGTGGAAGATAATTGAACACTAGAGTGCCCAGAAATTTGCACTCGCATGGTGTAATATCAGCATTGTGATGTCGGGAATGGGCCTACAGATGCCATTTGGAGATTTTGGTAGGAGGATGGGCTTACAGATGCCATCTGCAGGAGTGTCGATCGCATAAGAGATTCCTTAGCGAGAACTTGCATACCCGTTGTTGTAGAAGATTTCGCTGGGGAAGCCTTACTTTTGTTGAGATTTAGGAACTTGCATGTACTTCCAGTGAGAGAATGCCTCGGCTGAGTCTTGTAGAACTCGTCCACACTATGACGGAGGAAAACATCAAGATCTAGGAACTAACTAGTGCTCAACATAGTATACCGTTGAGGTTATAGAACTCGTCCATACTATGACGTAGGGAAACATCTTCATCAAGATCTAGGAACTGTCTAGTCTTCAACGTAGTATACCGTTGAAATTAGAGAACTCGTCCACACATTGACGGAGGAAAACATCAAGATCTAGGAACTGACTAGTGCTCAACATAGTATACTGTTGAGGTTATAGCACTCGTCCATACTATGACGTAGGGAAACATCTTCATCAAGATCTAGGAACTGTCTGGTCTTCAACGTAGTATACTGTTGAAATTAGAGAACTCGTCCACACTTTGACGGAGGAAAACATCAAGATCTAGGAACTGACTAGTGTTCAACATAGTATACCGTTGAGGTTATAGTACTCGTCCACACTATGACATAGGGAAACATCTTCATCAAGATCTAGGAACTGTCTGGTCTTCAATGTAGTATACCGTTGAAATTAGAGAACTCGTCAACACTATGACGGAGGAAGACATCAAGATCTAGGAACTGACTAGTGCTCAACGTAGTATACCATTGAGGTTATAGTACTCGTCCACACTATGACGTATGGAAACATCTTCATCAAGATCTAGGAATTGTTTGGTCTTCAACGTAGTATACCGTTGAAATTATAGAACTCGTCCACACTATGACGGAGGAAAACATCAAGATCTAGGAACTGACTAGTGCTCAACGTAGTATACCGTTGAGGTTATAGCACTCGTCCACACTTTGACGTAGGGAAACTGTCGAGATTGAGAACCTTATCTGAAATTCAACCGAGGATAATTCAATTGAGATTTAAGAACCGGTCAGGTCTTCGACGTAACTGAGAACTTTAACTGTATCTTTCCTGAAAGGTAAAGGTCAGTCATATGCAATGCATGATATGGATCAGGCAATGATGTTCTCAAAATAAATGAGATTGTATTTGTATGATGCGTATATGCATGTATCATGATGTATGGGAATATAATGTTTTAGTTGGGGAAAATAAATCCCGGAGCGGCTGGAGGATAGAGTTGAGTTCTTCGTTTCTGCTGGGGATGATGAACGAAGATGATTGTGAGAATAAACCTACAGGAGAAAAGAACTTTCGTTGGGGAATAAACTGATGAAGAGATTACTACGAGGGGAATTACTCTGTGGGGAGAGATGTTCTGCTGAGGATTTTAACGATAGACTCCGCTGGGGATTCCGCTGATAAACTCTGTTGGGGATTTCAATGATAAACTCCGTTGGGGATGGATTACCGTTGCTGGTGATATTGAATCTGTTGAGGATTGAACTCCTGTTTGTGAAAGGAAAGAACTTCGTTGGAGATGATCTTTCAGTTGCAACTTGCTAGGGATAATCCTGTTAAACTTTTGTGGGGATCATCCTCTGAATTTGGCTGGGGAGATTTATTATACTCCACTGGGGGTAAACTTCCAGAGTCTACTGGGGATGATGATTCAACTCCGTTGGGGAAGCTTTTTTAGACCGTGCTGGAGAATATTGATTCCACCGGGGGTATCTTGTATTCTGCTGGGGAACATTCTTATACTCCGTTGAGGAATAATAAGATTGTCGAGGATACTCTGATACTTGCTGGGGAATATTCTTATACTCCGCTGGGGAATATTAAGACCTTTTGGGGATACCACGCATTTTTAGGGTTGATGGTAGACTAACTCTGCTTGGGGAAAGTATCGCTGATTTGTACATAGCTGCAAGTCTCAGCTGGGAGAGCTACCATTACTGCCTTATTCTGCGGGGAGTAAAAGTATTTTAGCCGTATTCTTCAGCTGAATATGCCTTGGTACCTGGTGGACAGAGAAACTTGTACAGTTCGGACAATTCTTATTTGCCCCTGTTTCTACTATTACCAGTAATTCATCTTTCGTTTCGCATGTAAATATTTATGATCAGCAATTAATGTCAAATGCATATATCAAAAATGAACTTTGGACGTTCTTTACAAAACATAATAGATAAAGGAAAACAGTTTGAAATTAGTCTAAAAATGATTTTGTATTGATTTTGAAGTTTGGCATGTAAATAGGCGTTTTTGTACAAGAGGCTGACGTCCTAGTAAGAGAACGCCGCCGAACAAATAAAATTTATACAATTTGTAAAAAGAAAACAAAACAGCTATGTGAATAATCCCACTGGGTTCCAACTCTGCTATTGCCTTTATGTCTTCGAGCATCTCATCACTTTGTTGCTGGTTGAAGGTAGGTCAGATTGATTAGTGGCGTCTGAGCTTGATAGTCGATACTGGAGTCTGGATACAAGGTGATCCAATGAGACATAGTGTTACGCTTTAATCCCTAATTTTTTCCTGGACCGCCCTTTTGGGTTTTCAGTCCACCGGGATACCCTTTTTTTCCCAAGCCGCCTTTTCAGGTTTTCGACTTTCCGGGTGTACAGATTTTTTTCATTTTCATCCCTTGTTTTTTCCCGAACCCTTTTGGTTCGCCGGGAAGCCCTTATTTTTGCCTAGGCCAGTCAACCTAGCGGGTCTTTGATTATGCGTAGTATCTTTTCACTATGTCTTCATTGACGGGGTGAGGAAGGTCGTCACCATCCATGGTGGTTAGAATCATAGCTCCGCCTGAGAAAATGTTCTTAACCACAAATGGCCCTTCGTAAGTAGGGGTCCATTTTCCCCTGGGATCACCTTGAGGTAGAATGATGCGCTTGATTACCAGGTCCCCAACTTGATACTCTTGTTGTCTAACTTTCTTGTTAAATGCCTTGATCATCCGTTTTTGGTACGTCTGACTATGACAAATAGCAGTAAGTCTCTTTTCGTCAATTAGATTTAGCTGATCAAGCCGGGTCTGGATCCAGTCATCTTCACTCAAACCTGCGTCCTTCATAATCCGAAGAGAGGGTATCTGAACTTCAATAGGAAAGACCGCCTCCATACCATAAACCAAGGAATAGGGTGTTGCCCCTGTTGACGTCCGTGCTGAGGTACGGTACCCATGAAGAGCAAATGGTAACATCTTGTGCCAATCTTTGTATGTCATTGTCATCTTCTGTACAATCTTCTTAATGTTCTTATTAGCCGCTTCTACAGTCCCATTCATCTTCGCCCGGTAGGGAGTTATGATGTTGTATCTTGAATTGCTCGCGGAGCTCAGTGATCATCTTGTTGTTAAGATTCGTACCATTGTCCGTAATGATCCTCTCTGGTACACCATATCGACAGATCAGGTTGTGCTGAATGAACCGTGCCACGACATTCTTGGTTATAGTAGCAAAGGAAGCTGCTTCAACCCACTTTGTAAAGTAATCGATCACTACCAGGATGAAACAATGCCCGTTAGATGTCGTAGGTCTGATCTCGCCGATCATATCAATGCCCCACATTGCAAAAGGCCAAGGTGCCGTCAAGACGTTCAGAGGAACTGGAGGTATGTGAACCTTATCAGCATAAACTTGGCACTTGTGACATGTCCAAGAATGCTGATAATAGTCGGCTTCCATTGTGGACCAGTAATATCCTACCCGGAGGATTTTCTTTGCCATGGTATGTCCACTGGAATGAGTTCTGAAAGTACCTTCATGTAGATCTGCCATGATCCTTTCTACTTCATTCTTATCCACACAACGCAGTAAGGTCGAATCATGGTTACGTTTGTAAAGAATGCCATTGCTGATGAAGAATTTTGCTGCAAACCTCCTCAGAAACTTCTTATCATTAACAGATGCACCCTCGGGGTACTCCTGAGCTTCAAGATACCTCTTCACCTCATGATACCAGGGCTTCTCTATTACCTCTTCAGTCTCAAGATCACAGCAATGTGCAGGTTCGTCTAATCTTTCAATAATGATCCGGGGAGCCTCATTGTCCCAATTAACTTTGAACATAGAAGACATCTTAGCCAGCGCGTCCACCAACTGATTCTTCTCTCTGGGGAAGTGTTCAAAGGTTATCTCCTCGAAATGGGGAACCAATGTCAATACAAATTCCTTGTAAGGAATAAGATTCGGGTGTTTCGTATCCCACTCGCCTTTGATCTGACTGATCACGAGAGCGGAATCTCCGAAGACACTTAGAAACTTAATCCTTAGGTCAATTGTTGCTCGAAGACCCATGATGCACGCTTCATACTCCACCATATTGTTGGTGCAGTTGAAACATAGTCGGGCGGTAAACGGAGTATGAGAGCCTTTAGGAGATATGATCACGGAGCCAACGCCATTACCCAAAGCGTTCGAAGCTCTATCAAAGTACATAGACCATCGGGATCCTTCCTCGGGTCCTTCATCCGGTCCAGGTGTCTCACAATCAGTTATCAACATGATATTCTCGTCCGGAAATTCAAAGTTCATAGATTGGTAATCATCCACTGCCTGATGTGCCAAATGGTCTGCCAATACACTTCCCTTGATTTCCTTTTGAGTCGTGTACTGGATGTCATATTCAGTCAAGATCAGCTGCCATCTTGCTATTCTTCTGGACAAGGCAGGCTTCTCGAAGATATACTTGATTGGATCCATCTTTGATATCAATAAAGTAGTGTGAGTCAGCATATACTGTCTCAGCCGGCGAGCAGCCCATGCCAAAGCGCATCAAGTTTTCTCGAGCAGTGAGTATTGGGTCTCACAGTCAGTAAACTTTTTGCTAAGGTAATAAATAACATGCTCTTTTCGGCCAGACTTGTCATGCTGACCCAGCACACACCCCATTGAGTTGTCGAGTACTGTCAAGTATAAGATCAAAGGTCTCCCTTCAACTGGTGGCATTAAAATGGGTGGCTCTAGGAGATACTCTTTAATCCTTTCGAAAGTGGCCTGGCATTCGTCGTTCCAACGTACTACTTGATCTTTCTTCAGCAGCTTGAAGATTGGCTCACAAGTAGCAGTTAGGTGTGAGATGAATCGGGCAATGTAGTTCAGTCGTCCCAGGAAGCCTCTAACTTCTTTATCTGTTCTGGGAGCTGGCATCTCCTGTATGGCTTTCACTTTCACAGGATCCACTTGAATACCTTTGTCGCTTACGATGAAACCCAGTAGCTTACCAGATCTCACCCCGAAGGTGCACTTGTTTGGGTTTAACCTCAGCTTGTACAACTTCAACCTGTCAAACAGCTTTTGCAGATGGTCAAGGTGTTCTTCCTTAGTCTGGGACCTTGCAATCATATCGTCGACGTATACTTCAATATCATGATGGATCATGTCATGAAACAAAGCAACCATGGTACGCTGATACGTTGCCCCAGCATTCTTCAGTCCAAAAGGCATGACCTTGTAGCAAAAGGTACCCCACTGAGTAATAAAGGTCGTCTTCTCCATGTCTTCGGGAGCCATCTTGATCTGATTATAACCGGAGAAACCATCCATAAAGGAGAATACCTTGTGCTGAGCGGTGTTGTCAACCAGAACGTCAATATGAGGTAGAGGGAAATCATCCTTGGGGCTTGCCCTGTTCAGATCCCTGTAGTCAACACACATTTGAACCTTGCCATCCTTCTTCGGCACAGGAACCACATTGGCCACCCACTGAGGGTAAGAAGTAACCGCTAGAAAACTGGCGTCAAACTGTTTCATCACTTCAGCCTTGATTTTCTCAGACATCTCTGGGCGCATTCGGCGGACCTTCTGTTTTACTGGAGGACAGTCTTCCTTGGTAGGCAGGCGATGAACCACAATATTGGTGTCCAAACCAGGAATATCTTTGTAAGACCAGGCAAATATCTCAACATAGTCATGCAGCATCTGAATCAACCGTTGTTTCACGCTAAGCTCCAGATTTTCACCGATCTTGACCTCTTTCCTGTCTGTCTCAATACCCAGATTCACTGATTCCACCGGCTCTTCGTGTGGCTGAATAACCCTCTCTTCCTGGAGTAACAGTCTTGCAAGTTCACCAGGCACTTCGCAATCATCTTCACCTTCGTCTTCGGCTAAGTTGATCGGATTTTTGAAGTCATAATTGGCAGTAGCAGAGTCGTTACCAGTGAGATCCAGAGTGGATGTGGACCTGTATATGTGAGTGTGTGTAAAATAGTTGTTTTGCAATATATAATAAAGAAAAACAAGGAGCACAAAATTTGAAATGCAAGAACGTCCAATGCTTTTATTAATGATATATGAAAATGACACACAAAAGGCCTCACAAATGAAGCCACGGTGCCCCGGGTAAGACACCGGGCCATAAAGTTTAAAACATTGTCTGTTACATATTCAAAACAAAAAATTTCATTACTGGGTGATAACTGAAACGGGCATAGAATCCTTCGTTGTCCAGTTACTTAATATGCCATTGGCAGTCGGGTAGATCCAACTATCGATATCAAACTCTTCATCATCATCATCCCTGATAGCATTTACCCCTGCCTCTTGTTTAGGCTTCTGTGGTGCTCCGAACTCGATCTCTTTCGCATCGATCAAGTCTTGTACCTTGTTCTTCAAAACCCAAAAAGCATCCGTATTATGCCCCGGGCTATCAGAATGAAAAGCACAGCAGGCATTAGGGTTGTACCTCGGTGATATGGTATTTGGATTCTTCGGGGCTTCCTTTAGAACCACCAGATTAGTTTTTAGCAACTGTGGTAGAATCTGAGACAAAGTCATGCTGAGACGGGTGAATTGCCTTCGAGGTCTCTTGTCCTTCTGTTGATTATTGCGCTGAGGAGCACCAGCAGGTTTTGAAATAACAACCGCATTGACAGCTTGGCGGTGTTCAGATCTATTCTGTCTTCTCGCACTGTAGACAACACTCGACTCTTTCTTGAATGGCTTCTTCTCGGTGCTTGAAGAGGCACCCTTCTGTATCTTCCCAGCCTTAATTCCAGCCTCAATCCTCTCACCGGTCAAAATAAGCTCTGTAAACCCAGATGAAGAGCTTCCAATCAGGTGGTTGAAAAATGGACCAGACAAGGTCCCTAGAAATATGTCCACAAGCTCCCGATCAGCCAAGGGTGGTTGTACTCTACCGACGAGATCCCTCCACTTCTGAGCATAATCTTTGAATCCTTCACCCATTCCCATTGACATACCCTGGAGTTGGGTACGCGTAGGAGCGAGGTCGGAGTTATACTGATACTTCCTGTAGAATGCAGTAGCCAAATCTTCCCAGCTGCAGATACTGGCTCCGTCCAACTGATAGAACCACTCAAGCTGAGTCCCTGAGAGACTGTCTTGAAAGAAATGGATCCATAGGTTCTTATCAGCAGTGTAAGGCTGGATCTTCCTCACATATGACCGGAGGTGCAGCTTCGGACAAGATACTCTGTCATACTTAGCAAAGGCTGGTGCCTTGAATTTGTGGGGAATCACCACCCCAGATGATAGACCTAGATCTCCGAAGTCCAGACCAGGCACCTTCTGAATTTCTATAGCGCTCAACCGGTCCTCTAGTTGCTTGTATTTATCCTCAGCCGGAGGATACTGTTCTTCACCGTAGTTTGTCTCGTTGTCAGAGACCACAGGGCTAGGAGCCCTCCTTTCTTGTGGACTATCTTTCCCTCCATATGAGGTGGTCAGATCAACTTCATTTTATAGCCTGTTTCTGAACCTGTGCCCTGTGTTAAACATGATGGTCCTCTTCTTCTTCTTCTTCTTCTCTTTCAGAATCAGGGTCTTCAGGTCCTGCTGACCTTTAGCTAGATTCATGAACAACTCTTCAAATTGGGCATTCTGGGCCTGGAGGGCCTTGATAGCTTTCTCAGTTGAAGGTTCAGTAGACATGATGAGTGAGTGCTGAAATAAATAGCGAAGAAGATAAGAGACCTATAAAGGGTACCTGTTTATGAAGTGCATGAGATGAAATGCATATGATTTATGATTTCAAAGACAATCGGGATTCAAATTTGTAAACAAGAAAGGAAACACACTTTATTAGATTTAAACTTCAAAATTTAAATTGTTCAACTGAAGCCCTCAGGGCGTTACAAAAATGGAAATACTGAAAAGTAAATAAAAACTGGAAAGGAAATCAACAAAGGCCAATCAATGCTCCCATGGTCTCTTCTTATCAGTGCGGACATAGTCGTTGAGAATCCGCTCGTTCTCTAACTGCCTAGTCAACCTCTGGATCTTCTGCTCTTGCTCGTTGAACTTCTCTCGGTAAGAATCCCGTTCTTCCCGCAGTTGCATCCAAGATCTCTTCAGTGCCCCAATGTCAGTGGGCATATAAGGATGGAGGATGGTTGGAAGAACCCCTTCTTCATTAGCAACTTCAAGAGTGACAGGCTGGATAGCTTCATATGGCATACCCAGCTTTTGGGCACGGATGCGGACCCAGCTGAGATATGGCTCCATTGGCAGAGAAGTCTTTGGGCCCAGCTCATGTGGATCAGATTGGTGAACTCTATCCCAGGCCTTTATGAATCTGCGACGTTGCTCATCGCTATCCCCTTGAAAATCAAAGATGATATGAGGCATTAGCAGCTCGTGAGGTCCCTCTCTTCTAGCTCTTCCAAACTGACAGAGAGCTAAGCATGGGTTGTAAGAAATTCCTCCATGGGTTCCTAGGAGTGGGACATTAGGATACTCCCCACAGCGATCAATGATAGTCACCTCATCCATACCCTTGAGAGTCCAGATAATGTCATTATGAGAAAGAGACATCACCCTATAAGCCCAGCTCATTCCTTCGTTATTCTTCAGTACTGACTTAGGGAGGTGCGAAATAAACCACCTCGACAATAAAGGAGCACAGCACATCAAGGTTCCCCGCTTTCGGGCAGTATGAGCATAGAGCTGATGAAGAATGTCACCCAAGAGAGTGGGTACAGAATTCTGGGAGAAAAATATCTTTATCGCATTCACATCAACAAAAATGTCAGGATTCGGAAACAATACCAAGCCATAAATAAGAAGAGCCAGAATATCCTCGAATGCCTTAAAGTATAGGCTATCCCAGAAGTAGTTAGCCTTGCCAACCAAGAACTTAGTCAGAAATCCCTTTGCTCCACTTCTAGTCTCCCAATTAGCCATTACCTCCTCTTTGGTCAAATGAAGGGCTGCAGCAATTTCTTCGGGCCTAAGGGTCTTTTCCCACCCAGTAAACGGAGTCTGCTCCAAAACAGAGATATCGAGCAGCTCAGAGAACTCTTCTAGGGTAGGAACCAGCTGGAAGTCCTGGAAAGTAAAGCAATGGTATAACGGATCATAGAACTGGACCAGGACACTCATCATCTGCTCGTTCAATTTGGAGGTGACCAAACTGAGAAGAGAACCATGCCTCCTGATGAAGGAAGTAGTGTCGGGCATCTTGGAAACCAACTCTTTAAGCAAGGTAGGGACTTGGAAAAAGTTGATCTGGATGGTATTCTTACGCATGGGCATCATGATGACCTACAAAACAGAACAAAGACGAATCCCTCTTGTCTTTGAAATAGGTTAGTCCAATGCAAGATGTATGCAATGTTATGATGTCATGATGTCATGATAGTAAGCACACCACAAGTATCCACAAATAGCAAACATGGTAAAGGCACACAAGTCACACAAAAGAGCCCTTAGATTTTAGGCTGGCAAGGAGCTTAGGTACTACCCTCTTTCAGTTCAGTTGGTTTAAACCTGTCCTAAAAATAGTAACTGGGTTCTAGAGGATCTCAATATCACTGACTACCCTCAATCGGTCATAATTCTAGTTTAGCAACCTTTTCTTGCGGCCGTAATCATCGCGAGAGTTTAGTCTCAATAAGTGTAGCATACTGCTACTGTTCTATGGACAAGTTGGTCAATTTAAGGTTCTAAGGTCAGTTGGTGCTTAATGACCCCTTAGAAGACCCATATTCTCCTCGTTCCAACACAAGGGATATCGGTACAGACTAAAGTGCCACACCAATGTAGCTACTGCTTCAACCGTGTCGGTCTATGCCGGACAGTTCCCTCACAGTTTATTGCTACTTACCTAAAGGGTATCCCCATTTTCGGGTTAGGATCTATAGAACTCCGATACAAGCCCACAAATATAAATCATATAAAGCATACAATTGAAAACACAATGATCTAATCCTAAGGTACACCTCACTTATAAAATCCCCAGCAGAGTCGCCAGTCCTGTGATACAGTGGGAAGAGAACTGACTATTTTTTGGAATGCTGGTTCGCATTTTGCGTTTGTTTTTTGCAAAAATGTCGTGGTAAGCAAGAGTCGCCACCATCTTTTATTTTATCCAACAAGGAAAGGACAAAAGCACAGAAAAATTCCTTTTTCGAGATGTTTCTCGGGTTCGGGGAGTAGATTATAGAAAGGGAAGGTGTTAGCACCGTTTCTATCTGTGGTTATCCACGGGCTCTTAGGTACTTGCTCAAAGTGTTTTCAAAATTTTGCTTTTCTTTGTGTTTGTGGGTTTGAAAAGAGTTTTTTTTTTAAAGGAGTGTAAGTGCGAAAAGTTTTGTTTTGTTTTAAAAGGAGCAAGTACTTAAGAACCATCTACCTACTCGAAAAGGGAATTAAACTGTGCAATTGTCCTTTAGACAATGCTAGCCCACTATTGATGAATAGGTAGCATCGTCGTTGGAGTTTTCGGGTCAATTCGATTAAGAGACGTGTGGTCACTAAAGCAACGTTAGGATGCCTTAGAGGTAACCCTAATGTCTTAGATCATTTTATCTGAGGCAACCGTTTCGAGGCAACTATGATCTTTGGACAAGAGGGCGACCTCTAAAACTTCCTATACTCAATGACCACGTTCGAAGGCAACCAAGTGAGGTGTACCCTAAGAGTGCACATGTGCGAGTGTCTTATTTCGGTTATATTATCTTTGTACATGTCATGGGTGAGCTATGTTGATTTTAGGTTAAAGAGTTGATCTTGTCATGCATTCCCTATTTATCAAACATCTAACAGTTAATAGTTGCGGAATTTAAATTGCGGAAATTAAATCTAAACTATTACAAGGCGCCAGGTATTTACATCACCAAAAACAACCCTTTAATTTAAATTGCGGAAAATAAAAGAAAAGCGATAAATAATGTACTAATTAAAAGCTATTACATAACGGAAGCAATTACATCAATATGGAAATATGGATCGCGTGCAAGAAATTAAATCGGCGCATTTTTTAGGGTTTTGACCCTTTACTTGAAAGAAAGTATGTTTTTGTTATTTTTGAATTAAAAGGAATTAAATCTAAGCTAATTATTAATTAATTAATTAATGAAAATATTTTTGGGTTGTTTATATTTAAGGAAATAAAAATAAATTAATTAAAAGTTAGTAAAAAAAGAACTAATTCTACATTAATTTTAAGTTTTGCAAAAAATGTTAAAGGTTAACCTAATTAACACTAAATTAATTAATTTAATTTATTTACAAAAAAAATAAAAGTGATGAATTAATTTAATAAAATAAAACATATTTTTTTGTGATTTTGATTTTTATAAGGAAAATAAATTAATTAATTAGTTTAAATAATAAAGATAACAATATAAAGTCAAATAAATAAAATAAATAAAAGATATAGAAAGAAATAACCAAAGGGGTGTGGGCCTGATTTGAAGGTGAGGATAGCAATTCTGAAGCCCAATCCAAACTAGCCTGCTTTGACTTTCACCATCCCATGTGTATGCATTGACTGGAGAGTATGGTAAGCCTTCAATCCTGGCCTTCAGATTTGGCCTGGAGGCCATCTGGCGCCTGGAAATTTGAGGTGTATGGTAGACCACAAGGCATGAGAGACGCTGGATCAACTGCAAGAAAATAATAGCAAATATGTTGGGGGACCTGGGATTCGAACCCAAGTCCCATGAGACTTTCCACTAGCGCGCTTGACACTGCATCACTTTGTTCTTTTTGTTATTATATTACACAACAAATATTATATATCAAACAATTAATTATTCCTGGATTAAAAAAATAAAAAAAGCGCAAAATTCGAATTGGCCAATGGGAAGAAGACACGCCTTCGTCTTCTTCGTTGAAAATCTTGAATATTTACCTGTGGATTTTATCCGCAGCTAAATTCCTAGGTTCGTCTTAAAACGAGCTATAGGTTGTATAAATGCAAATTGAAGCCATCATTATGTTCGTCTCTCCTCCCTGAATACAACCATGTCCATGGTTTGTCTTGATTTCACCTGTAATCGAAACGCCTAAAAAGCAAGAACAAAAACCCTAACTTCGGGCATGGCTGTATAGGCTACCAAAACAAAATCAAATATTGCAAAAATGTTCTAAATGAAGCGGAAAACACAAATATGCAAAGATTTTAGTGAAAGGATGCAAGAATCAGAGGATGTGATTTCGTGTTCAGGGCCATGTTCTTGAGTACTTACAGCGTGATTTATGAGGTTTCAAGGCTTGGTTTTGATCCCAATAGATCCAGTGGACGTCCAGCAAGAGAGTAGTGTGGAGTTTTTGATTTGAATCGAGCTCTAAGTATGATTTCAGTTTCAAGATTTTCAAGATTTTTTCCAAGTTTGGTCTGACCGTTTGTGCAGCTTTTAGGTCGTGTTCTTGTGTGCTTCATGTTGTATATGTATCATAGGAACAATTAGGTTAAATCTTGGGCTTAGAATCCTTGTGAATTGATGACTTTGGATATGATATGATTCCTCCATTAAAGGCCTTCAAATTCTTTCCAAATCCAAGATTTTGTGCATGATATGGCTTGGCACGAATTTGATTGTGTTCATGATGTTAATTGAAAGTTGTATCAATCAAAAAGATCACAAGTTATTAATATTGAGATTTTATTTTGATTTAAATTGATTAAAAATGAATTAAATCAATAAAAATAAAATAAAATAGAAAAATTAATAATTGGTCATGAAATTGAAGATAGGACACGTGTGTGGTGTGACAAGATCAAATCAAGTGGAAACAAGTGGCCCTTTTGTCAAAAATTGAAGTTTGGGGGATAGTTGACTTTTGGCCATTTTGGAAAGATGCCCAACTACAACAATGCATAACTTCTTCAATTTTGAACTTCTGGAGGTGTTCTTGGACTTTTTAGAAACCTTGAGATGTCCTATAACCAACCCATTTGGTCTCATCTCATTTTGATATTCCATGCTCAATTTATAAGATTTGGAAAAAAAAGGTATTTTTGTTGACTTCCAAAAATGACCTATAATGTCCAAATTTGTAACTTTTTCTGAGTGCATTTCTTGATCTTGGAGTGTGAAGATGGATTGTAGGAAATTGCATCCTCTTCAAAATGAGCTTTGGATGGGTCATTTCTAACAATGTATGAGAAAGTTATGCTTGGTCAAAGTTGAGTTGACTTTTCCTACAAAACCCTAATTTAGCAACTTTTGAATCTTGATGAATCTTGAGCAATCCTTGATGAATCATGATCAAACCTTGATCAAATGATGAATTATCCTTCAAAATGAGAATGTTGACAAAAAATCTTGAGGTTTGACTATTATAGGTCACAGTTTACTTTTGCCATAGCATAGTCGGTTTTTGGACCTCTTGAGCAATTGATTGACCAAACTTTCTCTGCAAGGCTTGAAATTGGACATGGATGAACATGAGAACATATTAGAACATTGGGTAGAATTTGAGGCCATTTGTATGTAAGGACCTTGATGCAACACAAAACCCTAATTTTGAATTGACTGCCTTAGGAGGTGATTTGATTGTCCAACTCTTGAGCTAACTTGAGTCACTTGGAGATTATTCTTGACATGTCTTGAGAAATATGGGATGGAAAATTTTTGGGTACAAAAGAGAGGGAATATCTGGAATGGAAAAGTTATGTGATGGAGTGGTGATGATATGTGGTGGTTGGGTAGAGTTGAGAGGGCAGGTTATGCCTTGTATTTGAACAGTTTCAGACAATTGTTCAGAAGCAGTATTTGGATTTTCTGGTTGGGGAGTATCAAATATTGGATCATATTAATCAATATTAGATAGAACTTATGTGGGTTCTGGTGAGTTTGAGCAATATTGGTAGAAGGTGAATTGATCAAATTTTGATTAGTGGTTGTGGTTAGATTGATTACGGAGTTAAACTTATCAAGGGTTTGTTCTAAATTATGTTTAGAATGTTTTGGTGAAGAGGGTTTAGATGTTGTTAAAAGTAATGATTCAATAACAGAAATGAGAGAAGAGGTACCTTCCTTTTTAGCAGCTTTAGGAGCTTTGTGAGAAGTTCCTTCACCAGCAGCTTTTCTTTTCTTTGACTTTTTGGGAGCAACTTCTAGAGGTTGTTTCCAAAGATATTGAATATTTACCTTGGGAATTGTTCCATCACTTTTGCAGGGCTCTAAATATCTGCGAACTATCTCAGTAGATGAATCCATCTGGGAAAAGATAAAAAAAGTCATCCAGAGGAATTCTTCTTGCGGAGATGACTTCCTTCACTAAGCCTGTTGGATCCTTCTTGATTGTATCAATGATCTTCATCTTCTTGAGGTTTTTGGCGTTGAGAGTTTTTCCAACCCAGGTTTCCAGCTCACTAACTTGATGAGCTTTACTCAGATGTTCTATCAGCTTTTTTCTATTAGAATATCTGAGATCAGCCTTCCTAGAGGAATCCAATCTCTTTTGTATTTTTCTTCTTCTCTTGTTTCTTTGACAATGGTCTTCAGATGATTAAACAGAAGGTGAGGGAGGATGATTTTTACCTTGGTTGCAATGAAATACAATAGATATTGTTGATCAATGTTGATGTAATCTGGAGAACTTGTTGGTTTCCTGTGGTTGATACACCCCAGAATGATTCTAGCCCAGATTTGGAGATAGTCTTTTAGATCTTTGATTTTGTTAGAGGGTTGTCCAGAAGTAAAAATATCCTGTGAAACTTTGTTCAGAATAGATCCTTTTTCTTCCATGTCAATGCACTTTACTCCATTTCCATCATATTCAATGAGTGTTGCGATGAGATTCTCAGTGATGACTATTTTCTTCCCCATTACAGACGAGCTAACTTGCATATTTGATACTTTTGCATGAATCTGTAATTATTTGACAAGTTTTTGAAAGACTAGACCAATTAACCTATCAAAGAATCTAGTCCGTCCTTGAAACCCTACATCAGGAACAATATCATACCCATTTTCTTGAATACTTTTGAAATCAACCATAAGTTCACAGAGAACTTTAAGATTATCAACAGAAGTGAGGAGAGTCCTTTCTAGTTTAGAGTAGTTTTCTTCAACAGGAATGGAGGATTAAACAAGGATGGTGGTTTGAGAAGCATGATCTTGAGAAGATTTTTATTAATGAGAAGAGGAAGCCATTGTTCACAAATCTGTGGGTTTTAGAAGGAAAGAGGATAAAAATAAGTTCGGAGAAAACAAATAGTGTTTGAGTTATGGTGAAAAGTGATTGTGAGAGAGGTGTATAAATAGCCAACCAAAAGAAAAGAAACATGAAATTAATTACAATTAAAAAATAAATATAATGATTAAAAGCAATAAATGATTTCTGACGAAGGAGATAGCGTGAAGATATTTGAAACTGTTATCGATGACTCGCGCCCAATGCATCAACTCAACCATTGATCAATCAGAGTGTGAAGACGCGTTCCTTCTATGATAATAACTTAAAGTTTAAGATTGACAAATGTTGATGTGGTGAACTGCATGATCCTATCTTGAAATGAAATGTTTTGTTTATACGCTCAGATCTTCTAGATAGTTTCTGAGTCAATATTCCTTCCCACTTATGAAGAACTATTGCTGAGATGTTCACAAAAAATCAGATCATTCTGAGGGTTAAATATACGAAAATCACATTTTCGTTCTAGACATAATTCCATATTGAGATGTTTCAGAAAAAAATTAAATATATCTTCATCAAGGGTGTTAAGTAAATAATCCCCTTCTGAGTATAATCCCTAATGAAATGGTGTTTAATTCTATATGTTTAGCCCTAGAGTGTAAAATTGGATTTTTAGAAAGACAAGTAGCATAAGTATCATCACGGAGGATAGGAATGTTACTCTCGTATATATGATAATCTAGCTGAATTTTCATCCAAAGCATATGAGTACTGCATACAGCTTGTAATACGATGGGAGAACTAACTTGGGTGTTTTGCGTTGTATTGCAAATGTTGCGGATAGCAAGAGTCGCCACCGACTTTTCATTTATCCAATAAGGAAAGGCTGAAAAGAACAGGAAAGACCTTTAGAGATGTTTCTCGAGTTCGGGGGGTAGATTATGAAAAGGGAAGGTATTAGAACCCTTTTCATCCGTAGTTATCTACGAGCTCTTAGTTGCTTGCTAGATCACTTGCTTTTATTTGAATGTGTGCTTTTGGTGTGGGTTTTGAAATTATTTTGAAAATGTCTTTGTAATGGTTCTAGTTTCTATAAGAATGCGTACAAAGTGTTGTTTTGAAAATAGTTCAAAGAGGTGTTTGTGGAATGTGTTTTTGAAAGAGATTTTGAAAAGGTGTCTTCTTTGTATTGGCTCCCGTTTCTATAAGAACGCATACAAAGTGTTTGTCTTTTGAAAAGGTTTCAAATGAGTGTGTTGGTGTATAAAATGTTTTTGTTGTGAGCAAGCGACCAACTAGGAGTGAATCTACCTACTCAAAAGGTCTTAAATGTTATTTTCCTCCTCCTTTAGATGTTTCTATCTCACCATTGTTTTGGTAAGAAGCCCCATCATTGGATGTGAAGGGACGGGCGTGAGAATTTTGTATAGTCATAGAAGGCAACCTATGGGACGTTTTAGCAATATCGTTTAGAGACTAGATCATTTACCAAAGGCAACATTGAGGGTCATCAAGGGACTACGATCTTTTGTCGAGGGTCTTTGCTAAAACGCCCATGTTCGAGGGACATGACTATTTTTTTCGAGGAAACAAGTGAGATTACCCTAAGAGTGCATGTGTAAATAGTGTGTTTGATTGAATGCATTTAATCTTTGATTTTTGGGTTGTCTATTTGTTGTTTTCATGTCTTGCCATACATACCCTAATTACTAACAATATATGAAAGCAATAAAAGTGCGAAAAAGTAAAGTCCTACACTATTACATCATTAAGGGGATGGGGTGTACAAATTTACAAATGGGGATTGCAATAATTTAAATTCCTAATTATCTATTACAACCATATTGAAATAATTTACAAGAATTGAAATGGACTTGTTTTGTTTAAGTAAAGAAGTTAGTTTAGTTAAGAAAATATTTTGATCTTTTTGTTCTAAAAGAAATAAAATAAAACATGTGAATATGAAATATTTTTGGTGTTTTTGGTTATTAAAAGCTAACATAAGATAAATAAGAGAAAAAGGAGTCAGAATCAGAACATTGTTGAAATGAGAAGGAACAGAAGTTCTTACTCTGATATGATGCAAGAGAGAAACTTTTGGTAGGAAAGTAGAGGGTCAGAAGTTCTGGGCCTGGGTACACCAAGTTCTGAGGTTGCTGGGAATGAAGGAAAACCTAGAAGCTCTATTTTTTGATGGGGTTTAGAAGCTATATTGTAGCTGGGAACCTAGAAGTTCATATATCTCTGGCAAGTCAGAAGTTCTGGCTGTTTGAGAGAGTGAGGTGATAATGTTGTTGGGTAAGGTTGTCTAGAAGTTCTGATTTAGGAATATTATTTGATAGATAAATTGGTGAAAATGTCACTAAACAAACCTAAAAATGATGCTTCTGGGGCTAGAACCCATGACCTTTAGCATTAATGTCTTATGTGCACACACTGTCTACCACTAGGGTGGTTATACATCCGGTATCAGAAGAAAAAGCATAAATATGTAACACAAAGTAAACTCTGATGATTAACTCCATTTCTTTCTCCATGCTAATCAGAATATCAGCATCTTAGTCACCTCTCAACAAAACAGAAAACACAAACATAACAATTATCACAGGTTTCCATCATGGTTTCAGAAACATAAACAAGAATCAAGACTGTAAATCAGAAACAAGCATGTATCTGCTAATCCTAGTTTCCTTAAGAAGTTGTGAACTGATATTCTCCCTAATTAGGCAAAAAATACATGAAACCTAATGAATATGTACAACATCAGAATCAGGATGTCTATATTGTATGTTGAACATGCAAGTCTAACAATGCTTAAGTGATATGATGAGAGTCAACAGAAACTTACCTTACAGCTGGAAAATGTTATGACTGCTTGTAATGTTCTAATCAGCCTCCTCACATTCTCAGCAAGTTGGAACAACCTTTAACTTGGGCTATGAGTGGCTGGAAAATTCAGAAATTGTATGGATGATTTGGTCAAGAAACACTTTAAGGAAATTGGCATTTGAAAGTAAGAATAAAAAACTAGCAGGTTTTGTATTTGTGTTTGCAGTATCGGATTCTTGGAATTTTAGCAAGGTTTCAAGGCTTTTCTTTTCAAGTTTTTTCGACCGGACCCTTTACAGTTGCAAATGAAGTTCAATTTATAGGCAAGAACTTTATAGCTTGGAGAAGTCAAAAGTACAACCATCTTGCTAGCGTGTTGGCTTGTTCTTGAAGCAAGATAAACAAGTATGGTGGTTAGCAGCTTTTAACTGTGCCTAAGCTAGATTTGTAAGCATGAATTAAGGAAAAGTACCCTCAGAAACAAAAGCAAAGCATGGGCCCAGCATACTTTTGTACAAAAGTTTTCTTTTTCAAGGACAACAATGTACTCCTATGTCACACGTGGGGAAATCCTTTGGATAAAAACTCAAAAGTGGTTGTGAGCATTAAATGATGATGAGATTTATCAAACCAGAAATCTTGCAATGTGAGATTATGCATCATAGCTTAATTCTAGGTCAGAAGTTCATCATCAGCGTAACTTGGAACAAACATCCAACCTCTGATCCTTGAATCTCTTTACTCCAGCATGTTCTGAGTGAGTTCTTAGACTTTCTAGAAAGTTTATGACATGTTTTATAAGCCTTCTTTCAGTTACTCTTGCCACTTCTGAATGAACCTACGTGAAAACTGGCCCAGAAGTTGTAAACAAATTCTGATTTGAAAATGCTCAGAATTTACTAAGTGTGTAAGTTTCAGTGACGTGACTTTGAGGATGTATAACTTGAAATCCCATAATTTCTAAAAGAAGTTATGTTCTGCAGTGTTTTATGTCTCATTGAGATCTACAACTCTTGAGTTAGAAGTTCTTCCAGAATCAGCTTGCATCATGGTGGAAATGTGGCCAGAAGTTCTAAATTTGTCATATTTCTTAAACACTTAGAATAATTCTAAGTATTTAGAATTTTGACTTTTCCAAAGTAATTTTGACTTTTGAATTTGTTGATGAAACAAACTTCATATTTAAACATGTCTTGATGAATATGACTCTTGAAACTTGACTTTGATCCAAAAGTCAAAGTTTGACTTTTCAGTATGCAAATGACCATTTTGTCCTTGTGAATTACTTTCTTGGAAAATTTGTAATTCAAGGCTTGAAATTGGTTGGAAGTAAATCTGAGGGTCCAGGATGATCCTTTGAGAAATGAGAGGGAAAATTTTGGGGTACAACAGCTGCCCCTGTTCAATCTTCTTACGCTTGAGGAGTTAGATTGGCGAATCTGCTATTCGTGACTTGAAGGTGGAATATGATTGAACACTAGAGTGCCCAGAAATTTGCACTTGATGATGTCGTGGTTGATTGTGTAGGGAATGGGCTTAAAAGATTCCATTCAGATAAATGATGGATACTTGTTGGAGATGGGCTTATATATGCCATCTGAAGGCGATTGTTGATGTAAATTAGACTAAGCCTAAACTTGACTTCAACTGGAGAAGAATCAGAATGAATCTTTGAGCAATTTACCTGGACCAGAGAAAGATGTCTGCGGGAAAGAATCAGAATAAACCGTTGAGAGATTTAAACTGAACCAGCAGAGTTCTTGAATTATCTTCAACTGGAATAGAAATCAGAGAGATCTTAGTGTCGATCTGACTGAACTAGAGAAGGTCTTGGGTTAACTTTGACTGGAATGGAAATCAAAAGAATCTTAGGATCGATTCAACTGAACTAGACAAAAGTCTTGGAATATCTTCAACTGGAATAGAAATCAGAGAGATCTTAGTGTCGATCTGACTAAACCAGAGAAGGTCTTGGATTAACTTTGAATGGAATGGAAATTAGAAGAATCTTAGGGTCAATTCAACTGAACCAGACAAAAGTCTTGGAATATCTTCAACTGGAATATAAATCAGAGAGATCTTAGTGACAATCTGACTGAACCAGAGAAGGTCTTGGATTAACTTTGACTGGAATAGAAATCAGAAGAATCTTAGGATCGATTCAACTGAACTAGAAAAAAGTCTTGAAATATCTTCAACTGGAATAGAAATAAGAGAGATCTTAGTGTCGATCTGACTGAACCAGAGAAGGTCTTTGATTAACTTTGACTGGAATGGTAATCAGAAGAATCTTAGGATCGATTCAACTGAACCAGACAAAAGTCTTGGAATATCTTCAACAGGAATAGAAATCAGAGAGATCTTAGTGTCGATCTGACCGAAACAGAGAAGGTCTTGGATTAACTTTGACTGGAATGGAAATCAGAAGAATCTTAGGATCGATTCAACTAAACCAGACAAAAGTCTTGGAATATATTCAACTGGAATAGAAATCAGAGAGATCTTAGTGTCGATCTGACTGAACCAGAGAAGGTCTTGGATTAACTTTGACTGGAATGGAAATCAGAAGAATCTTAGGCCCCATTCAACTGAACCAGACAAAAGTCTTGGAATATCTTTAACTGGAATAGAAATCAGAGAGATCTTAGTGTCGATCTAACTGAACTAAAGAAGGTCTTGGATTAACTTTGACTGGAATGGAAATCAGAAGAATCTTAGGATCGATTCAACTGAACTAGATAAAAGTCTTGGAATATCTTAAACTGGAATAGAAATCAGAGAGATCTTAGTGTCGATCTGACTGAACCAAAGAAGGTCTTGGATTAACTTTGATTGTAATGGAAATCATAAGAATCTTAGGAGCGATTCAACTGAACCAGACAAAAGTCTTGGAATATCTTCAACTGGAATAGAAATCAGAGAGATCTTAGTGTCGATCTGACTGAACCAGAGAAGCTCTTGGATTAACTTTGACTTGAATGGAAATCAGAAGAATCTTAGGATCGATTCAACTGAACCAGACAAAATTCTTGGAATATCTTCAACTAGAATAGAAATCAGAGAGATCTTAGTGATGATCTGACTGAACCAGAGAAGGTCTTGGATTAACTTTGACTGGAATGGAAATCAGAAGAATCTTAGGATCAATTCAACTGAACCAGACAAAAGTCTTGGAATATCTTCAACTGGAATAGAAATCAGAGAGATCTTAGTGTCAATCTAACTGAACCAGAGAAGGTCTTGAATTTTATTTAACTGGAAAGAATCAGAATAAATTTTGGAGCGATTTATCTAAACTAGAGAAAGTGTCTACGGGAAATAATCAGGATAAACCATTGATAGATTTAAACTGAACCAGTAGAGGTCTTTTCTGACAATGATGTGTGATAAAGGAATATGAGACGATTGCTACTCCAAAAAGATGATGAAGGAATCTTGGAAGATTGCTACTCCAAAAAGATGATGAAGGAATCTTGGATGATTTCTACCTCAACAGGATGATGAAGGAATCTTGGATGATTGCTACTCCAAAAAAGATGATGATCTTTGTCTGTTGATTGATCTTTCCTGAAAAGGTAAAGAGTTAGTTGTATGCAATGTCATGATGTATGCATTGCGTAATGATGTTCTCAAAATAAATGAGATTTGTGTTAAATGTATTTTGTATGCATATGCTATGAATGGTGTTGAAATGTAATTTTATCTTGGAAAATAAATCCTTTACAAGTGCTGGGGAGTCATTAAATCTCGGACTGTTGTTGAAGAGTATGTGTGTCTTCAAACTTTGCCTAGAATGTTTCCACTGAGGATTCCTATTTTGTTGAGAAGAACTCCACTAGGGAATATTGTCTTTGTTTGGGAATACTTTGATGGAGAGTGTTGATTCCTTCTTGGGGAAAAGAGATCAGGAGTCTCGATTGTCCGTTGCTCTACTGGGAGTTATCTCTTGATGGACGAAGTTGAACTGATATCTGGTCGGGTCCAGGATTTATAGTAACTTGTTGATGATTATAGAGTAGTCTATTGTGGAAGAGGAATTATGGTCCTTTGATTTGTAGTAGTCGGGGAGGCAAACTCAAGTTGGGGAATCTTGTCGTTTGTTGGGGAAATAAACCTTGTTGCTTAGTATGTTGGAGAGGTGGCGACTTCACAGGGGAAGATCCTCGAGGATTGTTGAGGTCGACTCAGTTGGGAAAAGGTTTTCATAGATTAAAACTCTGGCTGGGAGCCATCCTATGAGAAGGATTTTGGGGAGATTTGTCACTGCCCCTAGTAGCAAGTGTTTGTGGAACTTCCAGGAACTAATTGATTGTACGTAACCCGTTCAATTCCCCAAGTGATGGAGATGGAGACCTGCCCCTGGTTATTCTGCATTTCTTGAGAGATTTATGGGAATCTTGACTTGACTGCCTCAGGTGTTCTAGATAGTTACATGTCATGCCCCCTTGTTAATAGGAGATTTTTCATTGGAAATGTCATCCCACTTGAAGTGATTTTGTTCACTGAGAGAACTTTTGTTCATCGGATATTCGCTGTGTGAATTTCTCCGATGTCAAATAAATAGCCATATGAAAACAACGATATTCAAATAATGCAAAGTTTATTCTCGTCTTGAAATTTTTAAAGTGCATTTTTAGCAAGTGAAGAAATTTTGTAACAGAAATTCAACTCAGGGTTTTGAGTAAAGCCTTACAGGAGTCAGGATACCTTTTGTAACAATATGCTTTCGAACTAACCCATGCTTCAATTAGGGCTTTTGAAGGGTTGTAGCGTGGCTTGGTTCACGATTTAAGAAAAAAAGGATAAGGCTCAAAGTGTATTTGTACCCGCCTGTTCTTCGTGATGTTCTTCGGTCTTAAACTCAGTTAATTATATGTTTGAACTCTAATTGAATATGGAATGATATTTTGGTGATGGTTCAGACAAGTTTAGTTTATCGGAAGGGAGTCATTTTTTGTGACATTTTTCATGTTGTTGAAGATTTGTAGTGACCTCTTTTTTATTTTATTATCCCTGATTTTTGCCTGACTGTTCTTGTTTTGAGATTAGAGTCAACGGGATGCCCCAGTTTTGTAAAGTCTCCTTTATAGGTTTTGACTTAGCGTGCTTTTCTCTTGAGATATAATGAATGCCTATTTGGTAGGGAACCATCACTATCTTTTGATTCCAGAGGAATGTTTTTACGTCATTCGTTGTATACGAAGTGTAAGTTTGCAACTGAAAGTGTGTTTGAATTAACTGAGAGGCTACCCTGCCCCATGTTTTGTTTAAAGTTTTCAGTCTGTGTAAGAAAGGAAACTCCTGCTTCATTGGCTCGAAGAGGTTGACTAGGGATTATCTTCCTTATAACTCTAGTGTTCAGGATTTGAAAGAACGCATGTACATCATCAGCAAGGTCTGCCCAAAAGCATATTGTATGAGATTATGAAATTATTTTCGTTATCCTCCCTCTAAAGGCTTGTAACTTTTTAGCAAGAGTTAAATGTCATAAGAAGAACAAAAAGCATAGTTTAAATATAGTGAAAACTAAAGGATGAATTCAAGACAAACATATGCAATGCGTTAATGAAACAGAGTTTGACATTAATAGATAATTGTTTGGATAACAAAAGAGATTACAATTGAAAATTCAAATGAACAGAAGCCTCTTTGTATGAACTTGTCATTTTAGGTGGTGAGCCTTTGAGTAATGGAAAAAGAACTCAGTTTGGCCGTCTTGTGTGAACTCCAACGCTTCTTCTTCGATCAGGTTTTGAATCTTGTACTCCAGCACCCAACAATCGTTTGTATCATATCCAAGACTGTCAGAATGATAGGCACACCTGGCATTAGGATTGTAGCTGGGAGAATAAGTTTTGGGATTTGGATGAGGTCTTTTTGGTGTAATTAGATTCATCCTCAACATGTGTTGCAAAGCATGAGACAGTGGTATATTGATGTTGGTAAACTGTCTTTTGGGCTCGCTTTGCCTTTGTTGATTTTCCTGTTGATGTTGATGAAGTCGTTGTTGGGCTCGTGATGTGGAAGAAATTGGGAAGGTCTTCTCCCCCTTAAACCAGCTTCTTGTCTCATGGGAGGCTGAATGATGACTTGATCCCCAATTCTAGTTGTTCGCCCCATTTGGATACATCCGTCTTGACGAAGCTTATTGATGAGGACTCTCAACTCTTCTTGTCCATGAGCAATGTTTTGGATGATAGCCATATGTCCCACCAGTTGTCCCATCATCTGGACCTTCATTATGGCTATCTCGGTTTGTAGCCGTTCAAATTGGTCATCTCTGTCATCCCTAGGATTTCCCATGATCACACCCCTGGTGAGGAGAGTTTTCACCTCTTCTTGTCCCTTGAACAGATTCAAGAACATCTCTTAAAGTTGGACATTTTGAGCCTGGATGTCCTTCACCGTTTGTTCCATATCCATCTTACTGAAATAAACAATAGAAAGATAAGGAGACCTGTATGGGAGAAACTTGACATGATATGATGCATGATATGTGGATGTATGTTTTCAAGGATCTCGCGGGGTGAATGTTAGTAGTCACTTATATCTTTGATTGGATAACTTTGTATCGATGGATGTCCTTCCACGAGAATTAAGTTCACCATGTCGAGTGGGTTGTAGCCCTTGACTCAAGTTTGTTGTACTTGATCTTCGACGGTGTTTGGTTATAGGAAAATAAATCCTCTTGCCCCTTGATAGACGTCTGGTTCAATGTGACCCTGCATCAAAGACCCTCGAGATCCTTGAAATGGTTATTGAAAATGCTATGGTATGATGTTATGTACAAGTATGCAAAGTAAGCAAGTTTATATACAAATAATCATATACACACAAAGCAGATAAGTCCTTAGGTTTAGGCTTGCATGGAGTTTGTAGGTAAGTACCCTCTTGAAGTTTAGTTGGCTCAACATGTCCTAGTTAAAAGTAATGGGTTCTAAGGAGTCTCATATCACTGACCTTTCTTTTAGGCGTTGTTCTAGATCAAGCACTAAAGTATTGCGGCCAGAATATCCCAAAAGTCTAATCTCAATGAGTGTAGCATCGAGTATCAACCAATCTTCGGTCGGAACCAAATCCGACCATCTCACTACTTTCTAGTGGCTTAGGATGAGTCAATTAAAAGTTTCTAAAGCTCAGTTAGCGCTTAATGACGCTAAGGAAGCCTAATGTTATCCTTGACTGACTCAAGGAACATTAGTACAAGCCAAAGCGTCACTCTAACGTAGTTATCACTTCGTCCATAACGGTCTACGTCGTACAACCTCCATTATTTATTGCTAATTACCTAAAAGGTGCCCCAGATCCGGGTGTAGGATCCTTAGCAGTAACCCAAACAAGGACCCAAAATGTAAAGCATACAAGTCAAACAAAGAAAGCAAGTAAAGTTGATCTAGCCCTAAGGTAACCCCACTTTTAAGTATCAATCCCCGGCACAGTCGCCAGTTTTATGATATAGTGGGAGAACTGACTTGGGTGTTTTGCGTTTTATTGCAAATGTTGCAGATAGCAAGAGTCGTCACCGACTTTTCTTTTATCCAATAAGGAAAGGCTGAAAAGAACAGGAAATACCTTTGGAGATGTTTCTCGAGTTCAGGGGGTAGATTATGAAAAGGGAAGGTATTAGCACCCTTTTCATCCGTAGTTATCTACGGGCTCTCAGTTGCTTGTTAGATCACTTGCTTTTGTTTGAATGTGTGCTTCTGGTGTGGGTTTTGAAAGTATTTTGAAAATGTCTTTGTAATGGTTCTCGTTTCTATAAGAACGCGTACAAAGTGTTGTTTCGAAAATAGTTCAAAGAGGTGTTTGTGGAATGTGTTTTTGAAAAGGTGTCTTCTTTGTAATGGCTCTCATTTCTATAAGAACGTGTACAAAGTGTTTATCTTTTAAAAATGTTTCAAATGAGTGTGTTGGTGTATAAAATGTTTTTGTTGTGAGCAAGTGAGCAACTAGGAGCGAATCTACCTACTCAAAAGGTCTTAAATGTTCTTTTCCTCCTCCTTTAGATGTTGCTATCTCACCATTGTTTTGGTAAAAAGCCCCGTCATTGGATGTGAAGGGACGGGCGTGAGACGTTTGTATAGTTATAGAAGGCAACCTATGACACATTTTAGCAATATCGTTTAGAGACTAGATTGTTTACCGAAGGCAACAACGAGGGTCATCAAGGGACTACGATCTTTTATCGAGGGTCTTTGCTAAAATGCCCATGTTCGAGGGACATGACTATTTTTTCCGAGGCAACAAGTGAGATTAGCCTAAGGGTGCATGTATGAATAGTGTGTTTAATTGCATGCATTTTGTGATCGGTGGATCTGGAACTGACTGTTTAATGCTGGTTCGCGAAATGTCGCGGAAGCAAGAGTCGCCACCGTCTTTTATTTTCTCCAAATGGAAAGGACAAAAGCACAGAAAAATTCCTTAAAGAGATTGCTCTAGGTTCGGGATGTAGATTATAGAAAGGGAAGGTGTTAGCACCCTTTCTATCCATGGTTATCCATGGGCTCTTAGATACTTGCTCATTGTGTTTTCAAAAATGGTTTGTTTGCTTTTCAACTGTGGGTTTTAAAAAGTTTCTTTGAAAATTCCAGTTCGACTCTTGTATCAGTCCTCAAGAGTGTTTGAAAAATTGCTTTCGAAAGCTTTTTGAAAAGGTGTCGGTGTGAAAAGTAATTTTGATTTGTTTTGAAATTTAGAGCAAGTATCTACGAGAACCTACCTACCCTAAGGAATTCGTCTGTGTAAATGTCCTTTAAAGTAGTGCCATCCCACCATTGAGAGGTAGGTAGCACCACCATTGGAGGTGTTCGGGTCAATTCGAAGGTTCGGGACATGGTGATCACCAGAGCAATGGGAAGACACCTTAGAAGCTACCCTCATGCCAGGTTCCCAGATCATGAGGACTTACTAAGACATCCTCTACTCGACGATCACCTTTCGAGGCAAGGCAACAGTGAGGCGTACCCTAGGGGTGGTGTGTGATTTGTGTGTCGTTTTCAGATATTTTTGTCTTTTGTCATGTTATTGGTGATCTAGCGTTTGTTTTTATTTTTGTCCATACATTCTTTCATGCCATTATTTAACAGTTAAAAATTGCGAAAAGTAAAAGATTCTAAGCTATTACAAAAGGCGCGGGTCCACATCGCCAAAATTTCTTGAACCCGATTTGACAGAAAAATAAATAAAGAAATAAATTAAAGTGCGACAAATAATTTACAAGGCCTCGGGAGAGATACATAAATATTAAAAGAAATAAGATAAATGCGCGAATTAAATGAGAATTAAACGAGGGCGTTGGACCCTTTTTGCAAAATTAAATTAAACGATGAATTAATTAAAATTAAAAGGAAAAGAAATTGTCTTTTTGGTATTTTTTGGTATTTTGTGATTTTAATGAAAAAGAATTAAATAAAATAAATGCTAACCCTAATTCTAATGGTTTTTAATTTATTAAAAAGAAGATTATATTTTAACCTAAAATTAACCCTAATTAATTTACATGCATTTTAATTACAAAAATAAATATTTAATATTTTAATTATTATGAAAGCAAAAAAAAATAAAAAAGAATAAAAATTATCATAAACCCTAATTCTATATTTTTTAGATTTTTGTTAAAAGAGTTAAAATTAAAACCTAATTTAATAACTAAATTTAATTAAGGCAATTTATTTATAAAGATACTAAAATAAAAATATTTATTATTTTTCTCTTTTTTGATTTTTTTATGTGTTTTTTATATTTTATGAAAATATTAAATTAATCAAACAAAATAATAATTGAAAGAAAATAGCAATAATAAAGCAAAAATAAAGAATAATAAAAACTTGCAAACCTAGGGGGTCTGCCCCAAATTGAAGGGTGAAGCCTTAGTAATTCAGGCCCATCAACCTTGGCCTGTTGGACTTTCGTGGCTAGCCTGTAGCTTTGTTGACTAGCGTACACTGAGCTCATCAGATCAGGGCCTTTGATTTGATGAAGTTGGACGCGTGGAGGGTTTGATTGTGAAGGTACATCATGGACCACAACGTTGAATCTGCACATGAATATCAATTGGAAAAATATATGGAAAGGGGTGAGGACCTGGGGCTCGAACCCAGGTCCTAGAGATTACCAGCCAACGCGCTTGCCAACCCTGCTGTCTTGCTTATTTGTAAGTAATATAACGAATAAATATAATAAAACAAAACGCGTTAATGCTTGGTTTTCCGCGCGAAATTTTGAATTAACCAATCAGCTTATGCCACTGAGTCATCTTCCTCGTTGATTTGTTTTCCTGAAAAATAACAAACATTTAACAGGGGTTTTGAACCCCCTCAAAACATGCTTATTTAGATAATAGCGATTAGGCCCCCTTGGCATATAAATTAAGCGCGAGCATGCCATTCTTTTCGTCTAATCGAGCTGGTTTTGTTCATGGCATTGATGTGTCTCAATTTTACAGGGATGGAAAATGCCCAAATTGAAAACCTGAGAACCCTAGATGTCACTAATGGTGAATCTTCATATGGGGCACGAAAACAAAATTAAACCATTGGGTTAGCATTAGAATCAAACGATAAACATGAATCAAGCGTTAAAATTCACAAAAAATGCATGAATTGAGATGCACGAATGAGAAATTTTCTTTGTACAGGTGAGATCGTTCTCACGTTTCTGGGCACGAGAGCTTATGGTTTTTGATCCAAATCCCTTCTATGAAGCCTTATCAAGCTAATGAGATTAAAATCTTGCCTTGAATCGCCCTAGAACTAGGTTTTCAGAATTGAGTTTTTTTGCAAAAAAGCTTGAGTTTTATTATGGGGTTTTTGCGCAGCTTAGGGGTTAATGGTATTAGGTCTGTGTTCTAGCTTATGTATGGAATGATTAGGTCAAATAAAATTAGTCCATAATCCATGAATTGATGAATGCAATATTTGATTTTTTAACCATGATTTTCAAATCTTTTTCACATGCTTTTTGATACAAATCACATCCAATTGCATTGGTTCTTTCCAAATTTAGCTAGGCACGAAATCTTGAGGATATAATATGCACAAAAAGATTGAAAAACTAGGTTTAGCATTTTTCATGTATTTATTTTAATTTAAATGAATTATTATTAATAAAAATTCAAATAAATAAATAAAAAATGAAGAAAAACTTCCCTTTGGGCCAAATGGTCGTGCACATGCCTTGGATGATGGATTGTGGAAGAAAAAATAGGCCCATTAGCAATTTTAGGTCATTTGAATCAATGTTGACTTTTCAAAATATCCAAACATTTCCCAACTTCTACAAGGCATAACTTGCTCAATTTTTAAGCTTTGCTCATGTTCTTGGACATTTTGGAAAGGTCTTTGAGTCCTCTAACCAATGCCTTTGGTCCCATGTCATTTTGATTTACCAATATCAAGTTATGGCCTTTGACTTAAAGTCCCTTTTTGTTGACTTTTGAAAATGACCTATAATGTTGAAATTGATAACTTTTTGTGAGAGCATTTCTTGGACTTGGAATATGAAGAGGAGTTGTAGGAAATGTCTTTCTCTTCAAAATGGGCTTTGGATGGAATTTTTCTGATAATCCATGTGAAAGTTATGCCCTGGTCAATTTATAGTTGACTTTTTCAACTGTCCAAATAAGGAAACTTTTGCATCTTGATGATTTTTGAGCCAAGCTTTGAGAATCATGATCAAGCATTGATCAAATGATGTTTGTGGCTTCAAAATGAGATGTTGACCAAAAATTTGAACTTTTGACTGTCAAATGACCATTTTGCCCCTACAGTTGACTGTAGTGCAATTAGGGTTTTTGACTGTGCAATTTTGTGCTGAAAGTCTTGAAACTTTGTATGAGGATGCTTGACCATATTCATAGGCATGTGGGACTTGATTGGACCTTTGGAAACTTCATTTTCTTGATCAGAACCAAAACCCTAATTTTGACTGTTCAGGAGGTTCTTACACTGTGCACACCTTTGGGGAGATTTTGAAGCTTCATTTTGCAATTCCTTGAAGAATATGGGAGGGAAAATTTTGGGGTACAACAGTTGCCCCTGTTCAATCTTCTTAGACCTGAGGATGCAGATTGGCTGACGTGCCTTTCGTAATCCGAGGGTAGAAGATGATTGAACACTAGAGTGCCCAGAAATTTGCGCTCACATAGTAGCAATGTGATGATGGGAATGGGCTTATAGATGTCATTTGGAGATTGATGGATAGGATGATGGGCTTATAGATGCCATCTGGATGTTGATCGCGTAAGAGATTCCTTAGCGAGAACTTGCATACCTGCAAAAAAGAAAATGATTACCTGACCTGTTACGGGAGCTGGTTTTCAGATGCTTGGTATAGATGTGTCCTGACTGGTTACAGGAGCTGGATCTGGATCTTCAAACGGTGCTGAATGAACCAGGGATGATTACTACCTCAACAGGAACGGTGAGAGAATCTTGGATGACTTTAACTTCAACAGCAAACGTTAAGAAAATCTTGGTGGGAATTATCATCTCCGCAGGATCGGGGAGAGAACCATAGGCAATTATAATCTCAAAAGCGGATGTTTGAGAAAAACCTGGAATGGAATTATCGTCTCCGCAACATTGGGGAGAGAACCATAGGGAATTATAATCTCAAAAGCGGACGTTTGAGAAAAACCTGGGATGGAATTATCGTCTCTGCAATATTGGGGAGAGAACCATAGGAAATTATAATCTCAAAAGTGGACGTTTGAGAAAAACCTGGGATGGAATTATCGTCTCCGCAACATTGGGGAGAGAACCATAGGAAATTATAATCTCAAAAGCGGACGTTTGAGAAAAACCTGAAATGGAATTATCGTCTCCGCAGCATTGGGGAGAGAACCATAGGAAATTATAATCTCAAAAGCGGACGTTTGAGAAAAACCTGGGATGGAATTATCGTCTCCGCAACATTGGGGAGAGAACCATAGGAAATTATAATCTCAAAAGCGGACGTTTGAGAAAAACCTGGGATGGAATTATCGTCTCCGCAACATTGGGGAGAGAACCATAGGAAATTATAATCTCAAAAGCGGACGTTTGAGAAAAACCTGGGATGGAATTATCATCTCCGCAACATTGGGGAGAGAACCATAGGAAATTATAATCTCAAAAGTGGATGTTTGAGAAAAACCTGGGATGGAATTATCGTCTCCGCAACATTGGGGAGAGAACCATAGGAAATTATAATCTCAAAAGCGGACGTTTGAGAAAAACCTGAAATGGAATTATCGTCTCCGCAACATTGGGGAGAGAACCATAGGAAATTATAATCTCAAAAGCGGACGTTTGAGAAAAACCTGGGATGGAATTATCGTCTCCGCAACATTGGGGAGAGAACCATAGGAAATTATAATCTCAAAAGCGGACGTTTGAGAAAAACCTGGGATGGAATTATCGTCTCTGCAACATTGGGGAGAGAACCATAGGAAATTATAATCTCAAAAGCGAACGTTTGAGAAAAACCTGAAATGGAATAACTTCTACTGAGTCTTTATCAGGAAAATCTGTTAGGGGTCGATTTAGCTGGACTAGAGAAGGCATTAGACTGGATAAGAAATCTTTGGAGTCGATTAACTGAACTGGTTTAGGTCTTGAAATATGATTGAGAGTTTAACTGAATCTTTCCTGAAAGGTAAATGTTAGTCATATGCCATGCATGATATGTATCAAGCAATGATGATCTCAACATAAATGAGATTTGTAAGATATGATGCGTCTTAGGCATACTATAATGATGTATGTGATGTTCAAGTATGTTTTCGTCTAGGAAAGTAAATCCTTGACGGGTGCCGGGAAGTCACTCCTGGGCTGAAGTTGGAGAATAGATTTTGCTTCCGCTGGGGGTGATATTTGCCAGAATACCGGTAGGAGAAGATAACTCCGTTGGGGAATAAACTTGGCGAATGGAATAACTCTGCGGGGAGAAGAGTACTCTAACGATCTGGCTGGGAAGCAATACTCTGTGGGGAGAGAGATACTTTGCTGAGTTATTGATAATAACTTGCTGGGGATATCCTTGTTGTGTTGGAAGTGTTAACAGACTTCGCTGGGGATAAGAAGACTGTGTCGACGACGACCTTTCTGTAGCTTTTGGCTGAGGATAACCCAGTTATATCCTGGTAGGGAAATAACTCTTTGAATAAAGTTGGGAGACGCGTTCGTGCTCTGCGAGGATAAGCTTCCAGAATCTACTGGGGATAAGCTTACTGCTTGGGGAGATGAATTCCAACTTTCCTGGGGAAACTGGATTGGACTCTCTTGGGGAAGTTTTGAATTGTACCGGGGAAAATGACTCCACTGAATGTTGATAGAACGTCGGGGAACAATCTTAAATCAACACTGCCGGGGATGCTTGTTAAGAATATATATGCTGTTGGGGAATGTTGAGATCTGCTGGAGAATACTCAACTTCCTTAAGGTTGATAACTGCTTGGAGAAGAGTGCACTGACTTGCTGGCTCACTCTCTGGGGAATTAAGATACACTGGTTATGTTCTTCAGCTGAGGTTACCTTGGTACCTTTAGAGGACAGAACAATTAGCTTGCTTGGACAACTCATCATTGCCCCTGTTTCTGAGGTGGGGGAGGAGGACCTGTGAGGTGCTGATAGTTGCTGATGGACAAACCTTCTTCTGGTAGGCAAGTGACAAGATGCCGGGAAGTAGTCGTACGCTTTGATCCCTAATTTTTGCCTGGACCGCCCTTTCGGATTTTCAGTCCACCGGGATACCCATTTTTGCCCAAGCCGCCTTTTCAGGTTTTCGACTTGCCGGGTGTACAGATTTTTTTTCATTTCATCCCTTATTTTGCCCGAACCCTTTTGGTTCGTCGGGAAGCCCTTATTTTTGCCTAGGTATGTCAACCTAGCGGGTCTTTGATTTTGCGTAGTATCTTTTCGACTATGTCCATGCTCTCAGAATGTAGGGAGTTGCCCCTGTTAACAGTGTTTTGTCATGCCCCCAGAAGGTATTTGATCGGGCAAGATTCGTTGCTGGAGTGCCCCAAATGACTCAGGAGGAGATTTGCCCCAGGCTATTTGGCCTTTGAGAGATTCTCCTAATCTTGATTGGATTGCCCCAGATGATGGACCATGTTCATGTCTGCCCCTTGATTGGAGGTACTTCTGTTCATTAGGCATTCGTCGTGCGAACTTCTGCTGTTCAAACAAAAAGTCATATGCGAACAATGTTATATCAAAAATGCAAAGCTTATGTCTGTCTTGAAGATTTTGAAAATGCGTTCTTTTTTTCATAAAACAAATGAATGTTTGTAAAACGTGATGTCAACTCGTTATTTTATCATAGGCCTTAAGGAGTTGGGATACCTTTTGTAACAGTATGCTTTCGAACTAACTCATGCTTCAGCTAGGACTTTTAAGGGTTATAACGTGGCCTGGTTCACGGTTTAAGAAACAAAGGATAAAGGCTCAAATTTTATTTGTACCCACCCACTCTTCGTGATATTCTCCAAACCTAAACTCAGTTGATCATACGTTAGACCTTGTTTGAGTCTTTGCTCTGATTTTCCGGTGATGATTCGGATGTTGATAGTTTATTTTGAATAGGCAGTCATCCTTTTTTGTTGTTTAGGGTTTGTAAGACCTCTTTCTTTTTGATTTTGTTATCCCTGTTTTTTTTTTTGCCTGAGCTGTTTCCTTTTTGGAATTACAGTCAGCGGGATGCCCCAGTTTAGTAAGTCCCCTTTATAGGTTTTGACTTTTTGGGCTTTTCATTTATGAATTTTTTGATAATGACTGCCTGTCTTTACGATTGTTCGGAACCATCACTGTCTTTTTTCGTAAGGATCTCTTTAGTGCCATTCGTTATGCACTTGGATCAACTGAGAGACTACCCTGCCCCAGGTTATGATTAAGGGTTTTAAATTTCGAAAAGAAAAACTCCTACTTCTTTGGCTCAGAGGGGTTGACGAGGGATTATCATCCTTATAACTCCAGTGTTTAGGGATTGAAACAATGCATGTACCTCATCAGCGGGGTCTGTTCAAAAGCATACTGTATGTCGTGGTATCGTTTTCGTCATCCTCCCTCAAGAGGCTTAGAATTTTAGATCAAGAGTTGACATCAGAAAAAAAATGAAAATAATTTGCATTTAGCGAATGCGAATATATTGTTTTATAACAGACATATGCGATGCATTAATGAAATAACAATGTTTAACATGAGGAAATGTTTGAACAAAAGAGAATTGCAACTTGAACATTCGAATGAACAAAACTTTCTCAATCCTAGCCATGTTTTGGCAAGGGAGCAGTGATCACGTGGGGAGTCTTGGGTACTTTAAACTGAATCTCTCCAGCGTCGATCATGTCTTGGATCTTATTTTTCAAGCTCCAACAATCATCTGTAGTATGCCCCGGGCTGTCAGAGTGATAAGCGCAGCGGGCGTTGGGGTTATACTTCGGTGACGTTGTGTTTTGGTTCTTCAGAGCTTCTTTTAGAGTTACCAGTTTAGTCTCCAGCAACTGTGGCAATATCTGGGATAAGGTCATGCTGAGCCGAGTGAACTGCCTTCTCTCGCTCTTTTGTTGGTTGTGATGTTGAATTTGTGACACTGGAGCCATCTGAGGAGCTCTCCCCTTACCTCCTTGTCTCAAAGATGGTTGAACGATGACCGGCTTTTTATCCTTAGACTTTTGCCCCACTTGGTTGCCCTGAAGCAGTTGGTTGACAAGAAACCAGAGCTCATCTTGTCTTTGAGCTAACTCTTGAATGGCAGTCACCTGCCCCAGCATCTGGACCCTCAATGCATCCACCTCAGCTTGTAGGTGTTTCAGCCTTTCATCCTCAGCACTGTTCCTGACAAAGGTCTCCATGAGAAGTGTCCTTAACTCCTCCTGCCCCTTGGATAGATTCAGGAGGATTTCCCCGACCCGAGTCTCTTGAGCAAGAGAGTCCTGGTTATCTTGTGGGCAAGCCATTGCTGAAATAAACAGCGAGAACGGTAAGTGACCTGCGGCAAGGATACCTGTTATGCAATGATGAGTATGACATGCATGTAATGTTTTCAAGGACCTCGCAGGGTAAACAAGAAAATTTGTTAGAATTTGGGTCCGGTAGCTTGATTGAAGGAAACCCATGTTATTGAGCACTCCTTCAAGGGTCAAAGGCTCACCATATCCAGTGGGTCATAGCCCCTGACTTTAGTCATCATGTCTGGTTTTGATTTCCAAACAACTTTGGTTAAGGGAACCTTCTTCAAGAGTCAGAGCTCACCATATCAAGTGGGTCATAGCCCCTGACAACTCTGTCTAGAGGAAAATAAATCCTCTTTGCCCCTTGCTGGGGTAGTTGATTCACCATGACCTGCATCACAAGCCCTTGAGGTCCTTGAAATGGGTTAAGATGTATGCAATGGTATGATGTCATGCTATGCATGGGGTAATGTAGGTAGACCCTGTTACGAGTCCCAATTAAGGACTGCAAACCAAAACCTGCAAGAAACTCAATACACTCTGTTAGGGGTCCCAATTAAGGACTAAAACAAACCCTGCAAGAAACTTGGTAAACCTTGTTATGAGCCCCGGTTAAGGACTAAAACAAAAACCTGTAGGAAATTCAGTAAACCCTGTTATGAGTCCTAGTTAAGGACTATAAACAAAATCTGCAAGCAAACTCAGTAAACCTGCCATGAGTCCTAATTAAGGACTATGGACAAAACCTGCAAAAACTTAGCAAACCCTGCTATGAGTCCCCATTAAGGACTATAAGCAAACCCTGCAAGTAATTCCTGTGTTAGATAACAAGCATGCAAATAGTCAAGTACGAAGGCACACAAGTCACACAAGAGAAGCCCTTAGGGTTTAAGGCCAGCATGGGGTCTGGGTAGTACCCTCTTGAAGTTGGTGGGCTCAACCTGTCCTATTAGAAGTAACCGGGTTCTAAGGGTCTCAATATCACGGGATTGCTTTCATTGTTCATCGTTTCGATTTAGCCACTGAACTGGCGACCGAAATATTCCAGGAAAGCAACCCTCAATTGAGTGTAGTATCGAGTATCAACCAACCTCGGACTGCACCAAAGTCAGTTATCTCACTACCCTAAAGAGGCCAAGATAGTTCAATTAAGGTTCCTAAGGTCTGTTGATGCTTCACGACACCACGCGGAGGCCCCGTACTCTCCTTGACTGAACTCAAGGGTTACCGGTACACACCAAAGTGCCACATCAACGTAGCAGACTGTTTCAACCATGTCGGTATACCCCGCACAATTCCCTCACAGCCTTGTTGCTACTTTCTAAGAAGGTATCCCCAGATCCGGGTTAGGATCTATAGAACTCCCAAGCAACCCACAATAATAAAGCAAGCAAGGAAAGCAATTGAAAACACAGTGATCTTAGTCCTAAGGTACACCTCACTTTAAGTCCCCAGCAGAGTCGCCAGTTCTGTGATCAGTGGATCTGGAACTGACTATTTAATGCTGGTTCGCGAAATGTCGCGGAAGCAAGAGTCGCCACCGTCTTTTATTTTCTCCAAATGGAAAGGACAAAAGCACAGAAAAATTCCTTAAAGAGATTGCTCTCGGTTCGGGAGGTAGATTATAGAAAGGGAAGGTGTTAGCACCCTTTCTATCCATGGTTATCCATGGGCTCTTAGATACTTGCTCATTGTGTTTTCAAAAATGGTTTGTTTGCTTTTCAACTGTGGGTTTTAAAAAGTTTCTTTGAAAATTCCAGTTCGACTCTTGTATCAGTCCTCAAGAGTGTTTGAAAAATTGCTTTCGAAAGCTTTTTGAAAAGGTGTCGGTGTGAAAAGTAATTTTGATTTGTTTTGAAATTTAGAGCAAGTATCTACGAGAACCTACCTACCCTAAGGAATTCGTCTGTGTAAATGTCCTTTAAAGTAGTGCCATCCCACCATTGAGAGGTAGGTAGCACCACCATTGGAGGTGTTCGGGTCAATCCGAAGGTTCGGGACATGGTGATCACCAGAGCAATGGGAAGACACCTTAGAAGCTACCCTCATGCCAGGTTCCCAGATCATGAGGACTTACTAAGACATCCTCTACTCGACGATCACCTTTCGAGGCAAGGCAACAGTGAGGCGTACCCTAGGGGTGGTGTGTGATTTGTGTGTCGTTTTCAGATATTTTTGTCTTTTGTCATGTTATTGGTGATCTAGCGTTTGTTTTTATTTTTGTCCATACATTCTTTCATGCCATTATTTAACAGTTAAAAATTGCGAAAAGTAAAAGATTCTAAGCTATTACAAAAGGCGCGGGTCCACATCGCCAAAATTTCTTGAACCCGATTTGACAGAAAAATAAATAAAGAAATAAATTAAAGTGCGACAAATAATTTACAAGGCCTCGGGAGAGATACATAAATATTAAAAGAAATAAGATAAATGCGCGAATTAAATGAGAATTAAACGAGGGCGTTGGACCCTTTTTGCAAAATTAAATTAAACGATGAATTAATTAAAATTAAAAGGAAAAGAAATTGTCTTTTTGGTATTTTTTGGTATTTTGTGATTTTAATGAAAAAGAATTAAATAAAATAAATGCTAACCCTAATTCTAATGGTTTTTAATTTATTAAAAAGAAGATTATATTTTAACCTAAAATTAACCCTAATTAATTTACATGCATTTTAATTACAAAAATAAATATTTAATATTTTAATTATTATGAAAGCAAAAAAAAATAAAAAAGAATAAAAATTATCATAAACCCTAATTCTATATTTTTTAGATTTTTGTTAAAAGAGTTAAAATTAAAACCTAATTTAATAACTAAATTTAATTAAGGCAATTTATTTATAAAGATACTAAAATAAAAATATTTATTATTTTTCTCTTTTTTGATTTTTTTATGTGTTTTTTATATTTTATGAAAATATTAAATTAATCAAACAAAATAATAATTGAAAGAAAATAGCAATAATAAAGCAAAAATAAAGAATAATAAAAACTTGCAAACCTAGGGGGTCTGCCCCAAATTGAAGGGTGAAGCCTTAGTAATTCAGGCCCATCAACCTTGGCCTGTTGGACTTTCGTGGCTAGCCTGTAGCTTTGTTGACTAGCGTACACTGAGCTCATCAGATCAGGGCCTTTGATTTGATGAAGTTGGACGCGTGGAGGGTTTGATTGTGAAGGTACATCATGGACCACAACGTTGAATCTGCACATGAATATCAATTGGAAAAATATATGGAAAGGGGTGAGGACCTGGGGCTCGAACCCAGGTCCTAGAGATTACCAGCCAACGCGCTTGCCAACCCTGTTGTCTTGCTTATCTGTAAGTAATATAACGAATAAATATAATAAAACAAAACGCGTTAATGCTTGGTTTTCCGCGCGAAATTTTGAATTAACCAATCAGCTTATGCCACCGAGTCATCTTCCTCGTTGATTTGTTTTCCTGAAAAATAACAAACATTTAACAGGGGTTTTGAACCCCCTCAAAACATGCTTATTTGGATAATAGCGATTAGGCCCCCTTGGCATATAAATTAAGCGCGAGCATGCCATTCTTTTCGTCTAATCGAGCTGGCTTTGTTCATGGCATTGATGTGTCTCAATTTTACAGGGATGGAAAATGCCCAAATTGAAAACCTGAGAACCCTAGATGTCACTAATGGTGAATCTTCATATGGGGAACGAAAACAAAATTAAACCATTGGGTTAGCATTAGAATCAAACGATAAACATGAATCAAGCGTTAAAATTCACAAAAAATGCATGAATTGAGATGCACGAATGAGAAATTTTCTTTGTACAGGTGAGATCGTTCTCACGTTTCTGGGCACGAGAGCTTGTGGTTTTTGATCCAAATCCCTTCTATGAAGCCTTATCAAGCTAATGAGATTAAAATCTTGCCTTGAATCGCCCTAGAACTAGGTTTTCAGAATTGAGTTTTTTTGCAAAAAAGCTTGAGTTTTATTATGGGGTTTTTGCGCAGCTTAGGGGTTAATGGTATTAGGTCTGTGTTCTAGCTTATGTATGGAATGATTAGGTCAAATAAAATTAGTCCATAATCCATGAATTGATGAATGCAATATTTGATTTTTTAACCATGATTTTCAAATCTTTTTCACATGCTTTTTGATACAAATCACATCCAATTGCATTGGTTCTTTCCAAATTTAGCTAGGCACGAAATCTTGAGGATATAATATGCACAAAAAGATTGAAAAACTAGGTTTAGCATTTTTCATGTATTTATTTTAATTTAAATGAATTATTATTAATAAAAATTCAAATAAATAAATAAAAAATGAAGAAAAACTTCCCTTTGGGCCAAATGGTCGTGCACATGCCTTGGATGATGGATTGTGGAAGAAAAAATAGGCCCATTAGCAATTTTAGGTCATTTGAATCAATGTTGACTTTTCAAAATATCCAAAAATTTCCCAACTTCTACAAGGCATAACTTGCTCAATTTTTAAGCTTTGCTCATGTTCTTGGACATTTTGGAAATTTCTTTGAGTCCTCTAACCAATGCCTTTAGTCCCATGTCATTTTGATTTACCAATCTCAAGTTATGGCCTTTGACTTAAAGTCCCTTTTTGTTGACTTTTGAAAATGACCTATAATGTTGAAATTGATAACTTTTTGTGAGAGCATTTCTTGGACTTGGAATATGAAGAGGAGTTGTAGGAAATGTCTTTCTCTTCAAAATGGGCTTTGGATGGAATTTTTCTGATAATCCATGTGAAAGTTATGCCCTGGTCAATTTACAGTTGACTTTTTCAACTGTCCAAATAAGGAAACTTTTGCATCTTGATGATTTTTGAGCCAAGCTTTGAGAATCATGATCAAGCATTGATCAAATGATGTTTGTGGCTTCAAAATGAGATGTTGACCAAAAATTTGAACTTTTGACTGTCAAATGACCATTTTGCCCCTACAGTTGACTGTAGTGCAATTAGGGTTTTTGACTGTGCAATTTTGTGCTGAAAGTCTTGAAACTTTGTATGAGGATGCTTGACCATATTCATAGGCATGTGGGACTTGATTGGACCTTTGGAAACTTCATTTTCTTGATCAGAACCAAAACCCTAATTTTGACTGTTCAGGAGGTTCTTACACTGTGCACACCTTTGGGGAGATTTTGAAGCTTCATTTTGCAATTCCTTGAAGAATATGGGAGGGAAAATTTTGGGGTACAACAGTTGCCCCTGTTCAATCTTCTTAGACCTGAGGATGCAGATTGGCTGACGTGCCTTTCGTAATCCGAGGGTAGAAGATGATTGAACACTAGAGTGCCCAGAAATTTGCGCTCACATAGTAGCAATGTGATGATGGGAATGGGCTTATAGATGTCATTTGGAGATTGATGGATAGGATGATGGGCTTATAGATGCCATCTGGATGTTGATCGCGTAAGAGATTCCTTAGCGAGAACTTGCATACCTGCAAAAAAGAAAATGATTACCTGACCTGTTACGGGAGCTGGTTTTCAGATGCTTGGTATAGATGTGTCCTGACTGGTTACAGGAGCTGGATATGGATCTTCAAACGGTGCTGAATGAACCAGGGATGATTACTACCTCAACAGGAACGGTGAGAGAATCTTGGATGACTTTAACTTCAACAGCAAACGTTAAGAAAATCTTGGTGGGAATTATCATCTCCGCAGGATCGGGGAGAGAACCATAGGCAATTATAATCTCAAAAGCGGATGTTTGAGAAAAACCTGGAATGGAATTATCGTCTCCGCAACATTGGGGAGAGAACCATAGGGAATTATAATCTCAAAAGCAGACGTTTGAGAAAAACCTGGGATGGAATTATCGTCTCCGCAATATTGGGGAGAGAACCATAGGAAATTATAATCTCAAAAGTGGACGTTTGAGAAAAACCTGGGATGGAATTATCGTCTCCGTAACATTGGGGAGAGAACCATAGGAAATTATAATCTCAAAAGCGGACGTTTGAGAAAAACCTGAAATGGAATTATCGTCTCCGCAGCATTGGGGAGAGAACCATAGGAAATTATAATCTCAAAAGCGGACGTTTGAGAAAAACCTGGGATGGAATTATCGTCTCCGCAACATTGGGGAGAGAACCATAGGAAATTATAATCTCAAAAGCGGACGTTTGAGAAAAACCTGGGATGGAATTATCGTCTCCGCAACATTAGGGAGAGAACCATAGGAAATTATAATCTCAAAAGCAGACGTTTGAGAAAAACCTGGGATGGAATTATCATCTCCGCAACATTGGGGAGAGAACCATAGGAAATTATAATCTCAAAAGTGGATGTTTGAGAAAAACCTGGGATGGAATTATCGTCTCCGCAACATTGGGGAGAGAACCATAGGAAATTATAATCTCAAAAGCGGACGTTTGAGAAAAACCTGGGATGGAATTATCGTCTCCGCAACATTGGGGAGAGAACCATAGGAAATTATAATCTCAAAAGCGGACGTTTGAGAAAAACCTGGGATGGAATTATCGTCTCCGCAACATTGGGGAGAGAACCATAGGAAATTATAATCTCAAAAGCGGACGTTTGAGAAAAACCTGGGATGGAATTATCGTCTCTGCAACATTGGGGAGAGAACCATAGGAAATTATAATCTCAAAAGCGGACGTTTGAGAAAAACCTGAAATGGAATAACTTCTACTGAGTCTTTATCAGGAAAATCTGTTAGGGGTCGATTTAGCTGGACTAGAGAAGGCATTAGACTGGATAAGAAATCTTTGGAGTCGATTAACTGAACCGGTTTAGGTCTTGAAATATGATTGAGAGTTTAACTGAATCTTTCCTGAAAGGTAAAGGTTAGTCATATGCCATGCATGATATGGATCAAGCAATGATGATCTCAACATAAATGAGATTTGTAAGATATGATGCGTCTTAGGCATGCTATAATGATGTATGTGATGTTCAAGTATGTTTTCGTCTAGGAAAGTAAATCCTTGACGGGTGCCGGGAAGTCACTCCTGGGCTGAAGTTGGAGAATAGATTTTGCTTTCGCTGGGGGTGATATTTGCCAGAATAACGGTAGGAGAAGATAACTCCGTTGGGGAATAAACTTGGCGAATGGAATAACTCTACGGGGAGAAGAGTACTCTAACGATCTGGCTGGGAAGCAATACTCTGTGGGGAGAGAGATACTTTGCTGAGTTGTTGATAATAACTTGCTGGGGATATCCTTGTTGTGTTGGAAGTGTTAACAGACTTCGCTGGGGATAAGAAGACTGTGTCGACGACGACCTTTCTGTAGCTTTTGGCTGAGGATAACCCAGTTATATCCTGGTAGGGAAATAACTCTTTGAATAAAGCCGGGAGACGCGTTCGTGCTCTGCGAGGATAAGCTTCCAGAATCTACTGGGGATAAGCTTACTGCTTGGGGAGATGAATTCCAACTTTCCTGGGGAAACTGGATTGGACTCTCTTGGGGAAGTTTTGAATTGTACCGGGGAAAATGACTCCACTGAATGTTGATAGAACGTCGGGGAACAATCTTAAATCAACACTGCCGGGGATGCTTGTTAAGAATATATATGCTGTTGGGGAATGTTGAGATCTGCTGGAGAATACTCAACTTCCTTAAGGTTGATAACTGCTTGGAGAAGAGTGCACTGACTTGCTGGCTCACTCTCTGGGGAATTAAGATACACTGGTTATGTTCTTCAGCTGAGGTTACCTTGGTACCTTTAGAGGACAGAACAATTAGCTTGCTTGGACAACTCATCATTGCCCCTGTTTCTGAGGTGGGGGAGGAGGACCTGTGAGGTGCTGATAGTTGCTGATGGACAAACCTTCTTCTGGTAGGCAAGTGACAAGATGCCGGGAAGTAGTCGTACGCTTTGATCCCTAATTTTTGCCTGGACCGCCCTTTCGGATTTTCAGTCCACCGGGATACCCATTTTTGCCCAAGCCGCCTTTTCAGGTTTTCGACTTGCCGGGTGTACAGATTTTTTTTCATTTCATCCCTTATTTTGCCCGAACCCTTTTGGTTCGTCGGGAAGCCCTTATTTTTGCCTAGGTATGTCAACCTAGCGGGTCTTTGATTTTGCGTAGTATCTTTTCGACTATGTCCATGCTCTCAGAATGTAGGGAGTTGCCCCTGTTAACAGTGTTTTGTCATGCCCCCAGAAGGTATTTGATCGGGCAAGATTCGTTGCTGGAGTGCCCCAAATGACTCAGGAGGAGATTTTCCCCAGGCTATTTGGCCTTTGAGAGATTCTCCGAATCTTGATTGGATTGCCCCAGATGATGGACCATGTTCATGTCTGCCCCTTGATTGGAGGTACTTCTGTTCATTAGGCATTCGTCGTGCGAACTTCTGCTGTTCAAACAAAAAGTCATATGCGAACAATGTTATATCAAAAATGCAAAGCTTATGTCTGTCTTGAAGATTTTGAAAATGCGTTCTTTTTTTCATAAGACAAATGAATGTTTGTAAAACGTGATGTCAACTCGTTATTTTATCATAGGCCTTAAGGAGTTGGGATACCTTTTGTAACAGTATGCTTTCGAACTAACCCATGCTTCAGCTAGGACTTTTAAGGGTTATAACGTGGCCTGGTTCACGGTTTAAGAAACAAAGGATAAAGGCTCAAATTTTATTTGTACCCACCCACTCTTCGTGATATTCTCCAAACCTAAACTCAGTTGATCATACGTTAGACCTTGTTTGAGTCTTTGCTCTGATTTTCCGGTGATGATTCGGATGTTCATAGTTTATTTTGAATAGGCAGTCATCCTTTTTTGTTGTTGAGGGTTTGTAAGACCTCTTTCTTTTTGATTTTGTTATCCCTGTTTTTTTTTTTGCCTGAGCTGTTTCCTTTTTGGAATTACAGTCAGCGGGATGCCCCAGTTTAGTAAGTCCCCTTTATAGGTTTTGACTTTTTGGGCTTTTCATTTATGAATTTTTTGATAATGACTGCCTGTCTTTACGATTGTTCGGAACCATCACTGTCTTTTTTCGTAAGGATCTCTTTAGTGCCATTCGTTATGCACTTGGATCAACTGAGAGACTACCCTGCCCCAGGTTATGATTAAGGGTTTTAAATTTCGAAAAGAAAAACTCCTACTTCTTTGGCTCAGAGGGGTTGACGAGGGATTATCATCCTTATAACTCCAGTGTTTAGGGATTGAAACAATGCATGTACCTCATCAGCGGGGTCTGTTCAAAAGCATACTGTATGTCGTGGTATCGTTTTCGTCATCCTCCCTCAAGAGGCTTAGAATTTTAGATCAAGAGTTGACATCAGAAAAAAAATGAAAATAATTTGCATTTAGCGAATGCGAATATATTGTTTTAGAACAGACATATGCGATGCATTAATGAAATAACAATGTTTAACATGAGGAAATGTTTGAACAAAAGAGAATTGCAACTTGAACATTCGAATGAACAAAACTTTCTCAATCCTAGCCATGTTTTGGCAAGGGAGCAGTGATCACGTGGGGAGTCTTGGGTACTTTAAACTGAATCTCTCCAGCGTCGATCATGTCTTGGATCTTATTTTTCAAGCTCCAACAATCATCTGTAGTATGCCCCGGGCTGTCAGAGTGATAAGCGCAGCGGGCGTTGGGGTTATACTTCGGTGACGTTGTGTTTTGGTTCTTCAGAGCTTCTTTTAGAGTTACCAGTTTAGTCTCCAGCAACTGTGGCAATATCTGGGATAAGGTCATGCTGAGCCGAGTGAACTGCCTTCTCTCGCTCTTTTGTTGGTTGTGATGTTGAATTTGTGACACTGGAGCCATCTGAGGAGCTCTCCCCTTACCTCCTTGTCTCAAAGATGGTTGAACGATGACCGGCTTTTTATCCTTAGACTTTTGCCCCACTTGGTTGCCCTGAAGCAGTTGGTTGACAAGAAACCAGAGCTCATCTTGTCTTTGAGCTAACTCTTGAATGGCAGTCACCTGCCCCAGCATCTGGACCCTCAATGCATCCACCTCAGCTTGTAGGTGTTTCAGCCTTTCATCCTCAGCACTGTTCCTGACAAAGGTCTCCATGAGAAGTGTCCTTAACTCCTCCTGCCCCTTGGATAGATTCAGGAGGATTTCCCCGACCCGAGTCTCTTGAGCAAGAGAGTCCTGGTTATCTTGTGGGCAAGCCATTGCTGAAATAAACAGCGAGAACGGTAAGTGACCTGCGGCAAGGATACCTGTTATGCAATGATGAGTATGACATGCATGTAATGTTTTCAAGGACCTCGCGGGGTAAACAAGAAAATTTGTTAGAATTTGGGTCCGGTAGCTTGATTGAAGGAAACCCATGTTATTGAGCACTCCTTCAAGGGTCAAAGGCTCACCATATCCAGTGGGTCATAGCCCCTGACTTTAGTCATCATGTCTGGTTTTGATTTCCAAACAACTTTGGTTAAGGGAACCTTCTTCAAGAGTCAGAGCTCACCATATCAAGTGGGTCATAGCCCCTGACAACTCTGTCTAGAGGAAAATAAATCCTCTTTGCCCCTTGCTGGGGTAGTTGATTCACCATGACCTGCATCACAAGCCCTTGAGGTCCTTGAAATGGGTTAAGATGTATGCAATGGTATGATGTCATGCTATGCATGGGGTAATGTAGGTAGACCCTGTTACGAGTCCCAATTAAGGACTGCAAACCAAAACCTGCAAGAAACTCAATACACTCTGTTAGGGGTCCCAATTAAGGACTAAAACAAACCCTGCAAGAAACTTGGTAAACCTTGTTATGAGCCCCGGTTAAGGACTAAAACAAAAACCTGTAGGAAATTCAGTAAACCCTGTTATGAGTCCTAGTTAAGGACTATAAACAAAATCTGCAAGCAAACTCAGTAAACCTGCCATGAGTCCTAATTAAGGACTATGGACAAAACCTGCAAAAACTTAGCAAACCCTGCTATGAGTCCCCATTAAGGACTATAAGCAAACCCTGCAAGTAATTCCTGTGTTAGATAACAAGCATGCAAATAGTCAAGTACGAAGGCACACAAGTCACACAAGAGAAGCCCTTAGGGTTTAAGGCCAGCATGGGGTCTGGGTAGTACCCTCTTGAAGTTGGTGGGCTCAACCTGTCCTATTAGAAGTAACCGGGTTCTAAGGGTCTCAATATCACGGGATTGCTTTCATTGTTCATCATTTCGATTTAGCCACTGAACTGGCGACCGAAATATTCCAGGAAAGCAACCCTCAATTGAGTGTAGTATCGAGTATCAACCAACCTCGGACTGCACCAAAGTCAGTTATCTCACTACCCTAAAGAGGCCAAGATAGTTCAATTAAGGTTCCTAAGGTCTGTTGATGCTTCACGACACCACGCAGAGGCCCCGTACTCTCCTTGACTGAACTCAAGGGTTACCGGTACACACCAAAGTGCCACATCAACGTAGCAGACTGTTTCAACCATGTCGGTATACCCCGCACAGTTCCCTCATAGCCTTGTTGCTAATTTCTAAGAAGGTATCCCCAGATCCGGGTTAGGATCTATAGAACTCCCAAGCAACCCACAATAATAAAGCAAGCAAGGAAAGCAATTGAAAACACAGTGATCTTAGTCCTAAGGTACACCTCACTTTAAGTCCCCAGCAGAGTCGCCAGTTCTGTGATTGGTGGATCTGGAACTGACTATTTAATGCTGGTTCGCGAAATGTCGCGGAAGCAAGAGTCGCCACCGTCTTTTATTTTCTCCAAATGGAAAGGACAAAAGCACAGAAAAATTCCTTAAAGAGATTGCTCTCGGTTCGGGAGGTAGATTATAGAAAGGGAAGGTGTTAGCACCCTTTCTATCCATGGTTATCCATGGGCTCTTAGATACTTGCTCATTGTGTTTTCAAAAATGGTTTGTTTGCTTTTCAACTGTGGGTTTTAAAAAGTTTCTTTGAAAATTCCAGTTCGACTCTTGTATCAGTCCTCAAGAGTGTTTGAAAAATTGCTTTCGAAAGCTTTTTGAAAAGGTGTCGGTGTGAAAAGTAATTTTGATTTGTTTTGAAATTTAGAGCAAGTATCTACGAGAACCTACCTACCCTAAGGAATTCGTCTGTGTAAATGTCCTTTAAAGTAGTGCCATCCCACCATTGAGAGGTAGGTAGCACCACCGTTGGAGGTGTTCGGGTCAATTCGAAGGTTCGGGACATGGTGATCACCAGAGCAATGGGAAGACACCTTAGAAGCTACCCTCATGCCAGGTTCCCAGATCATGAGGACTTACTAAGACATCCTCTACTCGACGATCACCTTTCGAGGCAAGGCAACAGTGAGGCGTACCCTAGGGGTGGTGTGTGATTTGTGTGTCGTTTTCAGATATTTTTGTCTTTTGTCATGTTATTGGTGATCTAGCGTTTGTTTTTATTTTTGTCCATACATTCTTTCATGCCATTATTTAACAGTTAAAAATTGCGAAAAGTAAAAGATTCTAAGCTATTACAAAAGGCGCGAGTCCACATCGCCAAAATTTCTTGAACCCGATTTGACAGAAAAATAAATAAAGAAATAAAATAAAGTGCGACAAATAATTTACAAGGCCTCGGGAGAGATACATAAATATTAAAAGAAATAAGATAAATGCGCGAATTAAATGAGAATTAAACGAGGGCGTTGGACCCTTTTTGCAAAATTAAATTAAACGTTGAATTAATTAAAATTAAAAGGAAAAGAAATTTTCTTTTTGGTATTTTTTGGTATTTTGTGATTTTAATGAAAAAGAATTAAATAAAATAAATGCTAACCCTAATTCTAATGGTTTTTAATTTATTAAAAAGAAGATTATATTTTAACCTAAAATTAACCCTAATTAATTTACATGCATTTTAATTACAAAAATAAATATTTAATATTTTAATTATTATGAAAGCAAAAAAAAATAAAAAAGAATAAAAATTATCATAAACCCTAATTCTATATTTTTTAGATTTTTATTAAAAGAGTTAAAATTAAAACCTAATTTAATAACTAAATTTAATTAAGGCAATTTATTTATAAAGATACTAAAATAAAAATATTTCTTATTTTTCTCTTTTCTGATTTTTTTATGTGTTTTTTATATTTTATGAAAATATTAAATTAATCAAACAAAATAATAATTGAAAGAAAATAGCAATAATAAAGCAAAAATAAAGAATAATAAAAACTTGCAAACCTAGGGGGTCTGCCCCAAATTGAAGGGTGAAGCCTTAGTAATTCAGGCCCATCAACCTTGGCCTGTTGGACTTTCGTGGCTAGCCTGTAGCTTTGTTGACTAGCGTACACTGAGCTCATCAGATCAGGGCCTTTGATTTGATGAAGTTGGACGCGTGGAGGGTTTGATTGTGAAGGTACATCATGGACCACAACGTTGAATCTGCACATGAATATCAATTGGAAAAATATATGGAAAGGGGTGAGGACCTGGGGCTCGAACCCAGGTCCTAGAGATTACCAGCCAACGCGCTTGCCAACCCTGTTGTCTTGCTTATCTGTAAGTAATATAACGAATAAATATAATAAAACAAAACGCGTTAATGCTTGGTTTTCCGCGCGAAATTTTGAATTAACCAATCAGCTTATGCCACCGAGTCATCTTCCTCGTTGATTTGTTTTCCTGAAAAATAACAAACATTTAACGGGGGTTTTGAACCCCCTCAAAACATGCTTATTTGGATAATAGCGATTAGGCCCCCTTGGCATATAAATTAAGCGCGAGCATGCCATTCTTTTCGTCTAATCGAGCTGGTTTTGTTCATGGCATTGATGTGTCTCAATTTTACAGGGATGGAAAATGCCCAAATTGAAAACCTGAGAACCCTAGATGTCACTAATGGTGAATCTTCATATGGGGCACGAAAACAAAATTAAACCATTGGGTTAGCATTAGAATCAAACGATAAACATGAATCAAGCGTTAAAATTCACAAAAAATGCATGAATTGAGATGCACGAATGAGAAATTTTCTTTGTACAGGTGAGATCGTTCTCACGTTTCTGGGCACGAGAGCTTGTGGTTTTTGATCCAAATCCCTTCTATGAAGCCTTAGCAAGCTAATGAGATTAAAATCTTGCCTTGAATCCCCCTAGAACTAGGTTTTCAGAATTGAGTTTTTTTGCAAAAAAGCTTGAGGGGTTAATGGTATTAGGTCTGTGTTCTAGCTTATGTATGGAATGATTAGGTCAAATAAAATTAGTCCATAATCCATGAATTGATGAATGCAATATTTGATTTTTTAACCATGATTTTCAAATCTTTTTCACATGCTTTTTGATACAAATCACATCCAATTGCATTGGTTCTTTCCAAATTTAGCTAGGCACGAAATCTTGAGGATATAATATGCACAAAAAGATTGAAAAACTAGGTTTAGCATTTTTCATGTATTTATTTTAATTTAAATGAATTATTATTAATAAAAATTCAAATAAATAAATAAAAAATGAAGAAAAACTTCCCTTTGGGCCAAATGGTCGTGCACATGCCTTGGATGATGGATTGTGGAAGAAAAAATAGGCCCATTAGCAATTTTAGGTCATTTGAATCAATGTTGACTTTTCAAAATATCCAAAAATTTCCCAACTTCTACAAGGCATAACTTGCTCAATTTTTAAGCTTTGCTCATGTTCTTGGACATTTTGGAAAGGTCTTTGAGTCCTCTAACCAATTCCTTTGGTCCCATGTCATTTTGATTTACCAATATCAAGTTATAGCCTTTGACTTAAAGTCCCTTTTTGTTGACTTTTGAAAATGACCTATAATGTTGAAATTGATAACTTTTTGTGAGAGCATTTATTGGACTTGGAATATGAAGAAGAGTTGTAGGAAATGTCTTTCTCTTCAAAATGGGATTTGGATGGAATTTTTCTGATAATCCATGTGAAAGTTATGCCCTGGTCAATTTACAGTTGACTTTTTCAACTGTCCAAATAAGGAAACTTTTGCATCTTGATGATTTTTGAGCCAAGCTTTGAGAATCATGATCAAGCATTGATCAAATGATGTTTGTGGCTTCAAAATGAGATGTTGACCAAAAATTTGAACTTTTGACTGTCAAATGACCATTTTGCCCCTACAGTTAACTGTAGTGCAATTAGGGTTTTTGACTGTGCAATTTTGTGCTGAAAGTCTTGAAACTTTGTATGAGGATGCTTGACCATATTCATAGGCATGTGGGACTTGATTGGACCTTTGGAAACTTCATTTTCTTGATCAGAACCAAAACCCTAATTTTGACTGTTTAGGAGGTTCTTACACTGTGCACACCTTTGGGGAGATTTTGAAGCTTGATTTTGCAATTCCTTGAAGAATATGGGAGGGCAAATTTTGGGGTACAACACATTTAGTCTTTGATTTTTGGGTTGTCTATTTGTTGTTTTCATGTCTTGCCATACATACCCTAATTACTAATAATATATGAAAGCAATAAAAGTGAAGAAAAGTAAAGTCCTACACTATTACATCATTAAGGGGATGGAGTGTACAAATTTACAAATGGGTATTTCTAGAAATTAAAGTCCTAATTATCTATTACAACCATATTGAAATAATTTACAAGAATTGAAATGGACTTGTTTTGTTTAAGTAAAGAAGTTAGTTTACTTAAGAAAATATTTTGATATTTTTGTTCTAAAAGAAATAAAATAAAACATGTGAATATGAAATATTTTTGGTGTTTTTGGTTATTAAAAGCAAACATAAGATAAATAAGAGAAAAAAGAGTCAGAATCAGCACATTGCTGAAAAGAGAAGGATTAGAAGTTCTTACTCTGATACGCTGCAAGAGAGAAAATGTTAGTAGGAAAGTAGAAGGTCAAAAGTTATGGACCTGGGTACACCAAGTTCTGAGGTTGCCGACAATGAAGGAAAACCTAGAAGCTCTGATTATTGAGGGGGTTCAGAAGCTATAGTGTAGCTGGGAACCTAGAAGTTCATATATCACTGGCAAGTCAGAAGTTCTGGCTGTTTAAGAGAGTGAGGTGATAATGTTGTTGGGTAAAGTTGTCTAGAAGTTCTGATTTAGGAATATTGTTTGACAGATAAATGGGTGAAAATGTCACTAAAAAAACCTAAAAACGATGCTTCTAGGGCTAGAACCCAGGACCTTTAGCATTAATGTCTTATGTGCACGCACTGTCTACCATTGGGGTGGCTGTACATCCGGTATCATAAGAAAAAGCATAAATATGTGTTGTACCCAAAAATTTGCCCTCCCATATTCTTCAAAGTTTATCAAGAATCATCTTCAAATGGTTCAAGATCTCTCAGAGGGTTTCACAGTCAAACATCCTCCTAAGCCAGTCAAAATTAGGGTTTTGGTTCTTGCAAGGAAGTTGAGGTTTTAAAGGGCTCAATCAAGTCCCATAGGCCCATATACATTGTCAAGCATCTACATGTCAAGTTTCAAGACTCACAACATCAAAGTTCACAGTCAAAAGCCCTATTTGGTTCACAATCAACTACAGGGGCAAAATGGTCATTTTACAGTCAAAAGTCAGAATTTTTGGTCAACATCTTGTTTTGAGCTCACAATCATCATTTGATCAAGTCTTGATCATGATTCCTCAAGGATGGCTCAAAAATCATCAAGATACAAAAGTTTCCATTTTGGGACAGTTGAAAAGTCAACTGTAACTTGACCAGGGCATAACTTTTTCATGGTTCATCAGAAAAATCCCATCCAATGCTCATTTTGAAGGGGATAACATTTCCTACAACTCATATTCACATTCCAAATCCAAGAAATGCTCTCACAAAAAGTTATCAATTTCTACATTATAGGTCAATTTCAAAAGTCAACAAAAAGCCATTTTAAGTCAAAGACCATAACTTGAGATTGGTAATTCCAAATGACATGGGACCAAAGGAATTGGTTAGAGGACTTCAATACCTTTCCAAAATGTCAAAGAACATGTTCATATGGTCAAAATTGAGCAAGATATGCATTGGAGAAGTTGGGAAATTTTCATGAATTTGCAAAAGTCAACTATCCTTAAAACTTCAATTTTTGACAAAAAGGCCCACTTTCTTCCACTTGATTCAGCCTTGTCATGCCACACGCGTGTCCCATGCTTAATTTCAAGATCAAACATTTATTTTTCTATTTTATTTAATTTTTATTGATTTAATTCATTTTAAATCCATAATAATTCAAATAAAATCTAAAAAATTAATGGAATAGCATCTTTTGGTTTGAATAGCTTTTATATGTCATATGCCAGCTAACAAATTCGTGCCAAGCCTTTTTGTCCATAAAATCCAAGATTTGAACCAAGTTTGGAAAGTTCTTCAATGGTGGTCAACCAAATCTCCAAACTTAATTACACAAGGATGTAAGCCCAGCTGCTGACCTAATTTTGTTCACACATACATAAGCAAGCATTACAAACCTAATTCACGACCTAGAGATTGCATAAACGGCCAGAGCAAAAGTGAAAAAAATTGTTGAAAAGTGTGAGATCAAGGACAAGGTTGCAGACATTTTCAGATCAAAATAAGCACGTGGCTTTCTTCCTTGCCATCCCCTGAAGCCAACACGACCCTTGCCAAGTCCTAAGACTCCCTATCAAGCGTTGTAGATACTCACGAAGTCACCTCCGAACAAGGAATCGTGTTTCTCCATTCTTGCATTTTTTTTCTCAAAAATATTAGCATATCCATACTCCTTGCTTGATTTCTAACCTAATGGCATTATTCAATTTCATTTTTAGGCCTTGTATGACAATACCCGCGCCTAGGGTTTTTTTGTGTTGTTTTTAGGTGTTTTGTTTCCAGGTGAAATTAGAACAAACCATAAGCATGGATGGACTCAGGGGACATAGACGATCCTGACCATGAGCTTGGATGGCATTTTTGTAGACGCGTCTCCCTCTCATTTGTTCTTTTCATAACATGATCCCATACAGATTCCCCAAAGCATCTCACCATATACCTCCAGCGCTCAATATGCCAAGTGGCTACAGGCATGCATCCAAATGCCAGGAGATGATCCTCACCATGCGCTCAGTCAACCAACAGACACTTGATCCAGGAAGTCAACGCAGGCTTGGCTTAATGGGCTTCAGACTTCTAAACAAACCCCATTGATGGCCCAGCACCCATGGTTCACTATTCTTTTTTTCATTTTTCTTTTTCCTTTTATTTTCTTTAATAATTATTATTAGTATTATTTAATTAATTAACAAATTAATATTTTCCATAAAAATTCAAAAAAACTAAAAAATGTAAATATTTTATTTATTATTATTAATTTCACTTTAGTTTAATTACTTTGTAAATAAACACTAACTTCAATTAATTTAGTTTAATTAGGTTCAATTTTAATTTTCTTTTACAATAAATAAAAATGAATTAGACTTAGGTTTTTTTCTCTTGACGCTTTTAATTTCTTTTTTATTTTATTTCATTAAAAACATAAAAAACACAAAAACATTTTTTTCTTTTAATAAATTAATTAATTAGTAATTAGGCTTAATTTCATTAATTGCAAAAAAGGGACAAAATTCAATTCTTTCTCAAAAAGGGTCAAAACCCTAAGGACATCCCGATTCAATCTTTCGCGCGCATATTATTTTTAATTCGTTATTTTGATTATTTATGTATCTGCTCAGAAATGTAATAGTTAATTAGAACCTTATCGCTTTCTTTTAATTTCTCGCATTTTTATTTTCCAAACGGGTTATGTTTTTGGCGATGTATATACCCGCGCCTTGTAATAGCTAGATTTACCTTTTCCGCACTTTATTTTCCGCACTCTTAACTGTTAAAAAATGCATGAAAGACTTGTATGAAAAATAAAATCAAAGCGTAGCTCACCAATAACATGTACAAGATAAGCTTAACTGAAAAACAACACACATGCACATGCCACTCTTAGGGTACGCCTCACTGGTTGCCTCGAGGTGGTCATCAAGTATAGGGTGTCTTAGAGGTCGCCCTCTTGTCTAAAGATCCAGTTGCCTCGAAACGGTTGCCTCGGATAAAAAGGATCTAGGACATTAGGGTTACCACTAAGGCGTCCTACTATTGCTTTGGTGACCACATTGTCCCTATAATCGAATTGACCCTAATAACTCCAACGACGGTGCTACCTACTTCTCAATAGTGGGATAGTACTGTCTAAAGGACTCTTGCACAGCTTAATTCCTTAGAGTAGGTAGATTTCTCCTGGGTACTTGCTCTTTCAAAAAACAAAAACATCTTTTCGCACCTACACTTTCAAAAAGTTTTTCAAACAAACACTTCATACACTCTTGAGGACTGATACAAGAGTTACCTAGAAGTCTTTCAAACTAAACTTTTTCAAAACCCACAAACACTTGAAAAGCAAACAAATTTTTGAAAACATAAGAGCAAGTACCTAAGAGCCCGTGGATAACCACGGATAGAAAGGGTGCTAACACCTTCCCTTTCTATAAATCTACCTCCCGAACCGAGAGACATCTCGAACAAGGAATTTTGCTGTGCTTTTATCCTTTCCATGTTGGAGAACATAAAAGACGGTGGCAACTCTTGCTTACCGCGACATTTCGCGAACCAGCTTAAAAAACAGTCAGTTTTATTTCCACCGATCACAGAACTGGCGACTCTATTGGGGACTTTATAAGTGAGGTGTACCTTAGGATTAGACCACTCTTATGTTTTCAATTGCTTGTTTTGTTTGCTTTTATATTTGTGGGCTTGCATCGGAGTTTCATAGATCCTAACCCGGATCTGGGGAATCCCCTTTTAGGTAGCATAAGCTGTGAGGGACCTGTCCGGCATAGACCGACACGGGTGAAGCGGTGGCTACATTGGTGTGACACCTTGGTCTGTACCGATATCCCTTGTGTTGCAACAAGGAGAATATGGGTATTCTGAGGAGTCATTAAGCACCAACCGACCTTAGAACCCTAAATTGATCCAACTTGGCCATAGAACAGTAGCAGTATGCTACACTCATTGAGGCTAAACTCTCGCGATGGTTCTGGCCGCAAGAAAAGATTGCGATGCTAGAGTTATGACCGATTGAGGGTAGTCAATGATATTGAGATCCTCTAGAACCCGGTTACTATTTTCTAGGACATGTCTTAACCAACGAAACTGAAAGAGGGTAGTACCTAAACTTCATGCTGGCCTAAACTCTAAGGGCTGTCTTGTGTGACTTGTGTGCCTTATCATGTTTGCCTTTGTGAATACTTGTGGTGTGCTTTATCATAACATCATACCATCATAACATTGCATGCATCCTACATAAGGACTGACCCATTTCAAAGACAAGAGGGTTTCATCTTTGCTCTATTTTGTAGGACATCATGATGCCTATGCGAAGGAATACTATCCGAATCAACTTTGTTCACCCACCTGATTTGCTTAAAGAATTGGTTGACCGAATTCCAAATACTACTTCCTTCATCTAGAGGCATGGTTCTCTTCTCGGTTTAGTAACTTCAAAGTGGGACCAACAACTGATGAGTGTCCTGACTCAGTTCTATGATCCCCTATATCATTGCTTCACCTTTCAAGACTTCCAGCTGGTCCCTACCCTGGAAGAATTCTCTGATTTACTTGGTATCCCTATCTTGGATCAGACTCCCTTCACTGGTTGGGAAAAGACTCTTAGGCTTGAGGAGATTGCTGCAGCCCTTCCTTTGACCACCAAAGAGGTAATGGATAACTGGGTGACTAGAAGCGTAGTTAAGGGCTTTTTGGCTAAGTTTCTGATTGGTAAAGCTAATAGTTTCTAGAATGACTTAGACTTCAGGGCGTATGAAGACATCCTGGCTCTCTTGACCTATGGTCTAGTATTGTTTCCAAATCCTGATAACTTTGTCAATATCAATGCCATAAGGATCTTCATGTCTCGGAACCCTGTACCCACTCTCTTGGGTGATATCCTGCAGCAACTATATGCTCGTACTGCCCGAAGATGGGGAACTCTATGGTGTTGTGCTCCTTTGTTAGTGAGGTGGTTTATTTCGCACCTCCCTAAGTTCGTACTGAAGAACAAAGAAGGAAAGGGCTGGGCTCATAGGTTAATGTCTCTCACTGATAATGACATCATTTGGACTCTCAGAGGTTTGGATGAGGTAGCCATTATTGATCATTGCGGAGAATATCCTAATGTTCCATTAATCGGTACCCAGGGAGGAATCTCTTATAATCCATGTCTAGCTCTCCGTCAGTTTGGAAGAGCCAGAAGAGCAGAGCCTCATGAGATGTTGGTACCTCACATCAGTTTTGAGTTTCAGGTAGACAGTGACGAGCTGCGCCGTAGATTCATCAAGGCTTGGGACATAATTCACAAAGCTGACCCACATGAGTTGGGATCGAAGACTTCTCTACCAATGGAACCCTACTACAGATGGGTCCCCATCCGTGCTCAGAAGATAGGTATGCCATACGAAGCTGTCAGGCCTATCATTCTTGAATTTCCTGATAAAGACGGGGTTCCTCCAACTGTCCTCCCTCCTCAGATACCCACTGATGTTGATACACTAAAGAGGTCTTGGGCGCAGCTATAGGAAGAACGGGATTCTTATCGGGAAAATTTCAACGAACAGGAACAAAAGATCCAGAAGCTGACTAAGCAATTGGAGAATGAGCGGATCCTGAATGACTATATCCGTACTGAGAAGAGGAGGCCATGGGAGCACTGATGGGCTTTGGATGTTTCTTTTACAGTTTTTATTTCCTTTTCAGTATTTTCATTCTTGTAATGCCTAAGGGAAAATTGTTGAACAATTTAAAGTTTGAATCTAATAAAGTGTGTTTCCTTTTTGTCTACAAAGTTGAATCCCAATTGTCTTTGAAAACATAAATCATACACATCTCATTGCATCATATGCATAACAGGTACCCTTTTTCTACAGGTTGCTTAATCTTCTTCGCTGTTTATTTTAGCACTCAATCATCATGTCTTCCGAGCCAACTACCGAACAAGCTATCAAGGCCCTCCAGGGCCAGAACGCCCAGTTTCAAGAGCTGGTCATGAGCTTAGCCCAGGGTCAACAGGAGTTGAAGACTTTGCTCTTAAAGGAGAAGAAGAAGAAGAAGAAGAAGAAGAGGAGGACTGTGCTGTTTAACATTGGACGGAGGTTTGGGAATACACTGCAGAATGAAGCTGAGCTGACTACTCCGTCTGTTGGGGAAGGCAGTCCCCAAGAGAGAGGGGTTCCCAGTCCCGTGGTCTCCGACAACGAGACAGATTTCAATAATGAACAGTACCCTCCTGTTGAGGACAAGTACAAACAGCTGGAGGACCGGTTAAATGCTATGGAGATTCAACGTGTTCCTGGGTTGGACTTTGGAGACCTAGGCTATCTTCTGGGGTGGTGATCCCACACAAGTTCAAGGCACCTGCCTTTGCGAAGTACGACGGGGCTTCATGTCCTAAGCTACATCTCATATCATATGTAAGGAAGATCCAACCTTACACTGCAGACAAGAACCTATGGATCCATTTCTTCCAGGATAGCTTTTCAGGGGCTCAACTCGAATGGTTCTATCAGCTGGATGGAGCCAGTATTCGAAACTGGGAGGACTTGGCTACTGCATTTTATAAGCAGTATCAGTACAATTCCGACCTCGCTCCCACGCGTACCCAACTCCAGGGTATGTCACTTGGGATGGGTGAAGGTTTTAAGGAGTACGCGCAGAAGTGGAGAGACCTGGCTGGAAGGGTGTAGCCACCGTTGACTGATCGTGAACTCGTCGACATGTTCTTGGGACCCTGCCTGGTCCATTCTTTAACCATCTGATTGGTAATTCTTCTGCAGGGTTTACAGACCTCATTCTGACTGGTGAAAGGATAGAAGTTGGTATCAAGTCGGGGAAGATACAGAAAGGTGCCTCCTCGAGTACTGAAAAGAAGCCCTTCAAGAAGGAAGCTAGTGATGTGTATGGTCCCAGAAGACAAAACAAACTGGAACGCCGCCAAGCTGTCAACGCGGTGGTTATTTCTAAGCCTGTTGCTTCTCCTCGGCAATATAACCAACCAAGGGGTGAGAGACCCAAAAGGTCTAACACTCGGCTCAGCATGACCCTGTCTCAGATATTGCCGCAACTGCTGTCAACCAATCTGGTAACTGTCAAAGAAGCTCCTAAGGTAGTGAACACAACATCTCCGAAGTACAATCCCAACGCCCGTTGCGCTTACCACTCTGACAGCCCGGGGCATAACACAGATGATTGTTGGGGTCTTAGGAATAAGGTTCAATACCTTATTGATGCTAAAGAGGTACAGTTCGAGGCGCCCGAGAGGCCTAATGTGGTGACAGCTCCCATGCCCAACCATGGAGTAAATGCTTATAGGGATGATGACTACGTGGAGGAATCCGAATTCGACAGTTGGATCTACCCAATGACCGACGGTGGACCGAACAATTGGACTGCCAAAGACTTCACACCTATTACTTTTGTCACCCAGTAATGAACTCCTTTGTTTTGAATTTGTAACGAACAATAATTTGAAACTTTATGGCCCGGTGTCTTACCCGGGGCACCGTGGCTTCATTTGTGAGGGCTTATTATCTGTCATTTTCATATATCATGAATAAAAACATTGGACGTTTTTCGCATTTCAAATCTTGTGCTCCCTTTCTTTCTTTATATATTGCAAAACAGCTATATTTACACACACTCACCTATACAGGTTCCAATCCACTCCGGATCCCACTAGTAACGACTCTGCTACTGCCAGTTATGACTTCGAAAATCCTATCAACTTAGCCGAAGACGAAGGTGAAGATGATTGCGAAGTGCCTGGTGAGCTTGCAAGACTGCTACTCCAGGAAGAGAGGGCCATTCAGCCACATGAAGAGCCAATGGAAACGGTAAATCTGGGTACTGAGACAGACAGAAAGGAAGTCAAGATTGGTGCCAATCTGGAGCTTTGTGTGAAACAACGGTTGATTCAGATGCTACATGACTATGTGGAAATCTTTGCCTGGTCTTACGAAGACATGCCTGGGTTGGATACCGACATTGTGGTTCATCACTTGCCTACCAAGGAAGAATGCCCTCCGGTAAAACAGAAGGTCCATCGTATGCGTCCAGAGATGTCCGAGAAAATCAAAGCTGAGGTAATGAAACAATTTGATGCCGGGTTTCTAGCAGTGACTTCTTACCCTCAGTGGGTTGCCAACGTGGTTCCAGTACCAAAGAAAGATGGTAAGGTCCGAATGTGTGTTGATTACAGGGATTTGAACAGGGCGAGCCCTAAGGATGATTTCCCTCTGCCTCATATCGACGTTCTGGTTGACAACACTGCTCAGCATAAAGTATTCTCCTTCATGGACGGCTTCTCCGGTTATAATCAGATCAAGATGGCTCCTGAAGACATGGAGAAGACCACTTTTGTTACTCAGTGGGGCACCTTTTGCTACAAGGTCATGCCTTTTGGGTTGAAAAATGCTGGGGCAACCTACCAACGTGCCATGGTTGCTTTATTTCATGATATGATCCATCATGAGATCGAAGTGTATGTCGACAATATGATTGCAAGGTCCCAAACTGAGGAGGAACACCTTAACCATCTACAGAAGCTGTTTGACCGTTTGAAGTTGTACAAGCTGAGGTTGAACCCAAACAAGTGCACCTTCGGGGTAAGATCTGGAAAATTTCTAGGTTTCGTCGTGAGCGACAAAGGTATTCAAGTGGACCCTGCCAAAGTGAAAGCCATACAAGAGATGCCAACTCCCAAGACAGAAAAATAAGTCAGAGGCTTTCTAGGACGGCTGAACTACATTGCCCGATTCATCTCGCACCTAACTGCTACATGTGAACCAATCTTCAAGATACTGAAGAAAGATCAAGTAGTACGTTGGAACGATGAATGTCAGGCCGCTTTCGAAAGAATCAAAGAGTATCTCCAAGAACCCCCCATTCTTATGCCACCGGTTGAAGAGAGACCTCTAATCTTATACTTGACAGTACTGGACAACTCAATGGGGTGTGTGCTGGGGCAACATGACGAGTCTGGCCAAAAAGAGCATGCTATTTATTACCTTAGCAAAAATTTTACCGACTATGAGACCCGATACTCACTGCTCGAGAAAACTTGCTGCGATTTGGTATGGGCTGCTCGCCGGCTGAGACAGTATATGTTGACTCACACTACTCTGTTGATTTCAAAAATGGATCCAATAAAGTATATCTTCGAAAAGCCTGCCTTGTCCGGAAGAATAGCAAGATGGCAGATGATCTTGACAGAATATGACATCCAGTACACGACTCAGAAAGCAATCAAGGGAAGTGTGTTGGCAGACCATTTGGCACACCAGGCAGTGGATGATTACCAGTCCATGAACTTTGAATTTCCCGACGAGAATATCATGGTAGTGACTTATTGTGAAGTACCTGGACCGGATGAAGGACCTGAGGAAGGATCCCGATGGTCTATGCACTTTGACGGGGCCTCAAACGCTTTGGGTAACGGTATTGGCGCCATAATCGTATCCCCTAAAGGCACTCATACTCCACTCACTGCCCGGCTATGTTTCAACTGCACCAACAACATGGTAGAGTATGAAGCATGTATCATGGGTCTTCAAGCTGCAATGGACTTAAGGATCAAGTTTCTGAGGGTCTTCGGAGATTCCTCTCTCGTGATCAGTCAGATCAAAGGCGAGTGGGATACGAAACACCCAAATCTTATCCCCTACAAAGAGTATGTGTTGACGTTGATCCCTCATTTCGAAGAGATAACTTTCGAACACTTCCCAAGTGAGGAGAATCAGTTGGCGGACGCGCTAGCTACGATGTCTTCCATGTTCAAAGTCAAATGGGACAACGAGGCTCCCCGGATCATTATCTGGAAATTGGATGAACCTGCACATTATTGTGATCTTGAGGCTGAAGAGGTAACTGAAAAGCCTTGGTATCATGAAGTGAAGAGGTACCTTGAAGCTCAAGAATACCCCGAGGGTGCATCTGTTAATGACAAGAAGTTCCTGAGAAGGTTTGTGGCAAAGTTCTTCCTCAGCAACGGCATCCTCTACAAACGAAACCATGATTCAACTTTACTGCGTTGTGTGGATAAGATTGAAGCAGAAAGGATCATGGCAGAGCTGCATGAAGGTACCTTCAGAACGCATTCCAGTGGACATACCATGGCAAAGAAAATCCTTCGGGCAGGATATTTCTGGTCTACAATGGAAGCCGACTGTTACCAACATTCTCGGACGTGTCATAAGTGCCAGATCTATGCAGATAAGGTGCACATTCCTCCAGTTCCTCTGAACGTCTTAACAGCACCTTGGCCTTTTGCAATGTGGGGCATTGATATGATTGGCGAGATCATACCTACAGCATCCAACGGGCATCGCTTCATCCTGGTAGCGATTGATTACTTTACAAAGTGGGTTGAAGCAGCTTCATATGCTACCGTAACCAAGAACGTCGTGGCACGGTTCATTCGGCATAACCTAATCTGTCGATACGGTATACCTAAGAGGATCATTAAGGACAATGGTAACAATCTTAACAACAAGATGATCACTGAGCTCTGCGAGCAATTCAATATACAACACCACAACTCTTCTCCTTACTGGCCGAAGATGAATGGGGCTGTTGAAGCGGCAAATAAGAATATCAAGAAGATTGTGCAGAAGATGACAGTGACCTATAAAGATTGGCACGAGATGTTACCGTTTTCTCTTCATGGGTACCGTACTTCAGCACGGTCGTCAACAGGGGAAACACCCTTTTCCTTGGTTTATGGCATGGAGGCAGTCTTGCCTATTGAAGTCCAGATACCCTATCTCCGGATAATGAAGGATGCAGGTTTGAGCGAAGATGACTGGATCCAGACTCGACTTGATCAATTAAATCTAATCGATGAAAAGAGACTCACCGCTATTTGTCATGGTCAAACGTACCAAAAACGGATGATCAGGGCATTTAACAAGAAAGTCAGACGACAAGAGTATCAAGTTGGAGACCTAGTAATCAAGCGCATCATTCTTCCTCAAAGTGATCCCAGAGGAAAATGGACCCCTACATACGAAGGGCCATTTATGGTTAAACATATCTTCTCAGGAGGAGCAATGATATTAACCACCATGGATGGTGACGACCTTCCTCACCCCGCCAATGCAGACATAGTAAAAAGATACTACGCATGATAAAAGACCCGCTAGCTTGACACACCTAGGCAAAAATAAGGGCTTCCCGGCGAACCAAAAGGGTTCGGGAAAAAATAAGGGATGAAACGAAAAAAAAATCTGTACACCCGGCAAGTCGAAAACCTGAAAAGGCGGCTTGGGCAAAAATGGGTATCCCGGTGGACTGAAAACCCGAAAGGGCGATCCAGGAAAAAGTTAGGAATTAAAGCGTAATACTATGTCTCATTGGATAACTTTGCATCCAGACTTCAGTATCAACCGTCAGGCTTACACGGCACTAATCGATCAGCTTCATCTCCAACTAAGCAGCGAAGTAATGAGACGCTTGAAGACATAAAGGCGATAGCAGAGTTGAAACCCAGTGGGATTTTTCACATAGCTGTTTTGTTTTCCTTTTTGTATAAAACCCTATCTTGTTCGGCGGTGTTCTCTTACTAGGACGTCAGCCTCTTGTACATAAAACGCCTATTTACAGGCAAATTCAAAATCAATACAAATTCACTTTTCCAGACAAATTGCCAATTGTTTTTCTTTTTATGTTTTGTTTTGCAAAGAACGTCCAATGTTCATTTTTGATATATGCATTTGACACTAATTGCTAATCATAAATATTTACATGCGAAACAAAGGACTAATTACAGGTGACATCAGAAACAGGGGAAATAATGAGTTGTTTAAGCGGTCTAGTTGTTCTGTCCACCAAGGTACCAAGGTAAGTTCGGCTGAAGAACACGACCAAGATACCTTCACTCACCACAGAGTGAGACAAGACTCAGCAATACTCTCCTCAAGCAGAGTTGGCCTCCCGTCAGCCTAAAAAGGCACAGTATCCCCAGCAAGTCAGCAACACTCTCCCCGAGAAGAGTTAGTCTACTGCCAGCCTCAAGGAAGTTGGATATCCCCAGAAGATCTCAATATTCCCCAGCGGAGTATACAGATGTTCCTAAGCAAGCATCCCCGACAGTCTTAATATAAGATTGTTCCCCGGCGGAATAACAGACACCCCAGTGGAGCCACTTCCCCAGTACAGTCCAAAAGTTTCCCAGGAGAGTTGAATCATCCTCCCTAGTAGATTCTGGAAGCTTATCCCCAGTAGATTCTGGAAGCTTGTCCCCGCAGAGTGCAAAAGCCTCTCCTCGGCCATATTCAAAGGTTATTCCCCACCAGAGCTTATAACTGGGTTATCCTCAGCTAATTATCATGGAAAGATCATCCTCGGCGATGTTCTTCCTATCCCCCAGCAGAGTTCATCAAATCCTCTAACAAAACTTATCAACGGAATCCCCAGCGGAGTTATCATCAAAACCTCAGCGAAGTACCTCTCCCCACAGAGTATTTCCCTACAGAGTAATCTCTCCAACAAGTTTATCCCCTAACGGAGTCATCTTCTCCTACCGGTTTATCCTTGCAATCATCATTCCCTAGCGGAAGCGAAGAACTCTACTCTTCCAACATCAGCCCAGGATTCAACAAGCTCCCGGCATTCGTCAAGGATTTATTTTCCTAGACGAAAACACATTCATAGACATTTCACATTTTATACATCCTGATACATGCATATACGCATCATATCACACGATCTCATTTATTTTTGAGAACATCATACATCATGACATTGCATACAACTGATGTTTTACCTTTTCAGGAAAAGGTCAATCAAAAGTTATTACCATCAACTTTCGCAATTCCATATTCGATACCTGTATCTAGCCAGGGCATATATGTGGGCGATTAATTGTGGATTTGACACATGTATCTAGCCAGGGCATATCTGTATGAAGAGTTTAGAGATTCGATACCTGTATCCAGCCAGGGCATATCTGTAAACAACCAGTTCCGAATTCGATACCTGTATCTAGCCAGGGCATGTCTGTGGATGACTAATTCCAGATTCGATACCTGTATCTAGCCAGGGCATATCTGTGAGTGATTGATTGTAGATTCGATACCTGCATCTAGCCAGGGCATATCTGCATGAAGAGTTTAGAGATTCGATACCTGTATCCAGCCAGGGCATATCTGTAGAAGACAAGTTCCAGATTCGACACATGTATCTAGCCAGGGCATATCTGTGAGTAATTTATTGTAGATTCGATACCTGTATCCGGCCAGGGCATATCTGCATGAAGAGTTTAGAGATTCGATACTTGTATCCAGCCAGGGCATATCTGTAGACGACCAAATTCCAGATTCGATACTTGTATCTAGCCAGGGCATATTTGTGAGTGATTTGATTGTGGATTCGACACCTGTATCTAGCCAGGGCATATCTGCATGAGGAGTTTAGAGATTCGATACCTGTATCCAGCCAGGGCATATCTGTAGACGACCAGTTCCAGATTCGATACCTGTATCTAGCCAGGGCATATCTGTGAGTGATTGATTGTGGATTCGACACCTGTATCTAGCCAGGGCATATCTACATGAAGAGTTTGAAGATCAACACCTGTAACAGGCCAGGAAATTATCTTTCTTTCTCAAGTACGCAAGTTCTCGCTAAGGAATCTCTTACACGATCGACACCTTCAGATGGCATCTTTAAGCCCATCTCCACAACTATCCATTACATTTCCAAATGGCATCTATAAGCCCATTCCCGAAGAGGTTCTGCCACGTCTCCAGATGCCATCTATAAGCCCATCTCCACAACTATCCATCATATTTCCAAATGGCATCTATAAGCCCATTCCCGACAAGGTTCTGTCACATCTCCAAATGGCATCTGTAAGCCCATTCCCGACATCACCTTGCTGATATTCTACTATGCGAGTGCAAATTTCTGGGCACTCTAGTGTTCAATCATCTTCCACCCTCGGATCACGAAAGGCACGCAAGCCAATCTACATCCTCAGGTTTAAGAAGATTGAACAGGGGCAATTGTTGTACCCCAAAATTTTCCCTCCCATATTCTTCAAAGTTTATCAAGAATCATCTCCAAATGGTTCAAGATCTCTCAGAGGGTTGCACAGTCAAACATCCTCCTAAGCCAGTCAAAATTAGGGTTTTGGTTCTTGCAAGGAAGTTGAGGTTTTCAAGGGCTCAATCAAGTCCCATAGGCCCATATACATTGTCAAGCATCTACATGTCAAGTTTCAAGACTCACAGCATCAAAGTCCACAGTCAAAAGCCCTATTTGGTTCACAATCAACTGCAGGGGCAAAATGGTCATTTTACAGTCAAAAGTCAAAAATTTTGGTCAACATCTTGTTTTGAGCTCACAATCATCATTTGATCAAGTCTTGATCATGATTCCTCAAGCATGGCTCAAAAATCATCAAGATGCAAAAGTTTCCATTTTGGGACAGTTGAAAAGTCAACTGTAACTTGACCAGGGCATAACTTTTTCATGGTTCATCAGAAAAATCCCATCCAATGCTCATTTTGAAGGGGATAACATTTCCTAAAACTCATCTTCACATTCCAAATCCAAGAAATGCTCTCACAAAAAGTTATCAATTTCTACATTATAGGTCAATTTCAAAAGTCAACAAAAAGGAATTTTAAGTCAAAGACCATAACTTGAGATTGGTAAATCCAAATGACATGGGACCAAAGGCATTGGTTAGAGGACTTCAATACCTTTCCAAAATGTCCAAGAACATGTTCATATGATCAAAATTGAGCAAGATATGCATTGGAGAAGTTGGGAAATTTTCATTAATTTGCAAAAGTCAACTATCCTTAAAACTTCAATTTTTTACAAAAGGGCCCACTTTCTTCCACTTGATTCAGCCTTGTCATGCCACACACGTGTCCCATGCTTAATTTCAAGATCAAACATTTATTTTTCTATTTTATTTAATTTTTATTGATTTAATTCATTTTAAATCCATAATAATTCAAATAAAATCTAAAAAATTAATGGAATAGCATCTTTTGGTTTGAATAGCTTTTATATGTCATATGCCAGCTAACAAATTCGTGCCAAGCCTTTTTGTGCATAAAATCCAAGATTTGAACTAAGTTTGGAAAGTTCTTCAATGGTGGTCAACCAAATCTCCAAACTTAATTACACAAGGATACAAGCCCAGCTGCTGACCTAATTTTGTTCACACATACATAAGCAAGCATTACAAACCTAACTCACGACCTAGAGATTGCATAAACGGCCAGAGCAAAAGTGAAAAAAATTGTTGAAAAGTGTGAGATCAAGGACAAGGTTGCAGACATTTTCAGATCAAAATAAGCACGTGGCCTTCTTCCTTGCCATCCCCTGAAGCCAACACGACCCTTGCCAAGTCCTAAGACTCCCTATCAAGCGTTGTAAGTACTCACGAAGTCACCTCTGAACATGGAATCGTGTTTCTCCATTCTTGCATTTTTTTTCTCAAAAATATTAGCATATCCATACTCCTTGCTTGATTTCTAACCTAATGGCATTATTCAATTTCATTTTTAGGCCTTGTATGACAATACCCGCGCCTAGGGTTTTTTTGTGTTGTTTTTAGGTGTTTTGTTTCCAGGTGAAATTAGAACAAGCCATAAGCATGGATGGACTCAGGGGACATAGACGATCCTGACCATGAGCTTGGATGGCATTTTTGTAGCCTAGGGATGGTTTTAGGAAAGGCCTGCGAAACTTCATGCGGATAGAAATCCGCAGGTAAAAAACCAGTAACTAAGGAAGAAGACGCTGACGCGTCTCCTTCTCATTTGCTCTTTCAAAAAATAGCGCGTTTTATATTTTTTTTCCAGGAATTGTTTTGATTCACCAATATATTATTCGCTTATTATTATGATAACAATTGAAACGTGTAGCTCAGATGGCCAAGGCGCTTGTGCATAGTCCCTTGGGACCTGGGTTCGAATCCCAGGTCCCCCATAATATTTGTTTGTTCTTTTCATAACATGATCCCATGCAGATTCCCTAAAGCATCTCACCATATACCTCCAGCGCTCAATATGCCAAGTGGCTACAGGCATGCATCCAAAGGCCAGGAGATGATCCTCACCATGCGCTCAGTCAACCAACAGACACTTGATCTAGGAAGTCAACGTAGGCTTGGCTTAATGGGCTTCAGACTTCTAAACAAACCCCATTGCTGGCCCAGCACCCATGGTTCACTATTGTTTTTTTCATTTTTCTTTTTCCTTTTATTTTCTTTAATAATTATTATTAGTATTATTTAATTAATTAACAAATTAATATTTTCATTAAAATTCAAAAAAACTAAAAAATGTAAATATTTTATTTATTATTATTAATTTCACTTTAGTTTAATTATTTTGTAAATAAACACTAACTTAAATTAATTTAGTTTAATTAGGTTCAATTTTAATTTTCTTTTACAATAAATAAAAATGAATTAGACTTAGGTTTTTTTCTCTTGACACTTTTAATTTCTTTTTTATTTTATTTCATTAAAAACATAAAAAACACAAAAACATTTTTTTCTTTTAATAAATTAATTAATTAGTAATTAGGCTTAATTTCATTAATTGCAAAAAAGGGACAAAATTCAATTCTTTCTCAAAAAGGGTCAAAACCCTAAGGACATCCCGATTCAATCTTTCGCGCGCATATTATTTTTAATTCGTTATTTTGATTATTTATGTATCTGCTCAGAAATGTAATAGTTAATTAGAACCTTATCGCTTTCTTTTAATTTCTCGCATTTTTATTTTCCAAATGGGTTATGTTTTTGGCGATGTATATACCCGCGCCTTGTAATAGCTAGATTTACCTTTTCCGCACTTTATTTTCCGCACTCTTAACTGTTAAAAAATGCATGAAAGACTTGTATGAAAAATAAAATCAAAGCGTAGCTCACCAATAACATGTACAAGATAAGCTTAACTGAAAAACAACACACATGCACATGCCACTCCTAGGGTACGCCTCACTGGTTGCCTCGAGGTGGTCATCAAGTATAGGGTGTCTTAGAGGTCTCCCTCCTGTCTAAAGATCCAGTTGCCTCGAAACGGTTGCCTCGGATAAAAAGGATCTAGGACATTAGGGTTACCACTAAGGCGTCCTACTATTGCTTTGGTGACCACATTGTCCCTATAATCGAATTGACCCTAATAACTCCAACGACGGTGCTACCTACTTCTCAATAGTGGGATAGTACTGTCTAAAGGACTCTTACACAGCTTAATTCCTTAGAGTAGGTAGATTTCTCCTGGGTACTTGCTCTTTCAAAAAACAAAAACATCTTTTCGCACCTACACTTTCAAAAAGTTTTTCAAACAAACACTTCATACACTCTTGAGGACTGATACAAGAGTTACCTAGAAGCCTTTCAAACTAAACTTTTTCAAAACCCACAAACACTTGAAAAGCAAACAAATTTTTGAAAACATAAGAGCAAGTACCTAAGAGCCCGTGGATAACCACGGATAGAAAGGGTGCTAACACCTTCCCTTTCTATAAATCTACCTCCCGAACCGAGAGACATCTCGAACAAGGAATTTTGTTGTGCTTTTGTCCTTTCCATGTTGGAGAACATAAAAGACGGTGGCGACTCTTGCTTACCGCGACATTTCGCGAACCAGCTTAAAAAACAGTCAGTTTTATTTCCACCGATCACAATATGTATCACAAAGTAAACTCTAATGATGAACTCTATTTCTTTCTCCATGCTAATCAAAATATCTGCAGCTTAGTCAACTCTCAATAGAACAGAAAACACAAACATAATAATTATGGCAGGTTTCCATCAAGGTTTCAGAAACTTAAACAAGAGTCAAGACTGTAAATCAGAAACAAGCATGTATCTGCTAATCCTAGTTTCCTTAAGAAGTTTTGAATTAATATTCTCCCTACTTAGGAAGAAAATACATGAAACCTAATGAATATGTACAACATCAGAATCAGGATGTCTACATTGTATTTTGAACATGCAAGTATAACAATGCTTAAGTGATATGATGAGAGTCAACAGAAACTTACCTTGCAGCTTGAAAATGTTCTGACTGCTTGTAATGTTCTGATCAGCCTCCTCATGCGCTCAGCAAGTTGGAACAACCTTTAACTTGGGCTATGAGTGGCTGGAAAATTCAGAAACTGTATGGATGATTTGGTCAAGAAACACTTGAATGAAATTGGCGTTTGAAAGCAAGAATCAAAAACTAGCAGGTTTTGAATTTGTGTTTGCAGTATCGGATTCCTGGAATTTCAGCAAGGTTTCAAGGCTTTTCTTTTCAAGTTTTCCCGACCGGCCCCTTCACTGTTGCAAATGAAGTTCAATTTATAGGCAAGAACTTTATAGCTTGGAGAAGTCAAAAGTACAACCATCATGCTAGCGTGCTGGCTTGTTCTTGAAGCAAGATAAACAAGTATGGTGGTTAGCAGCTTTTATTTATGCCTAAGCTGGATTTGTAAGCATGAATTAAGGAAAAGTACCCTCAGAAACAAAACCAAAGCATGGGCCCAGCGTACTTTTGTACAAAAGTTTGCTTTTTCAAGGACAACAATGTACTCCTATGTCACACGTGGGGAAATCCTTTGGATAAAGACTCAAAAGTGGTTGTGAGCATTAAATGATGATGAGATTTATCAAACCAGAAATCCTGTAATGTGAGATTATGCATCATAGCTTAATTCTGGGTCAGAAGTTCATCATCAGCGCAACTTGGAACAAACATCCAACCTCTGATCCTTGAATCTCTTTGCTCCAGCATGTTCCGAGCGAGTTCTCATACTTTCCAGAAAGCTTATGACATGCTTTGTAATCCCTCTTTGAGTTACTCTTGCCACTTATGAATGAACCTACGTGAAAACTTACCCAGAAGTTGTAAACAAATTCTGATTTGAAAATGCTTAAAATTTACTAAGTCTTTAAGTTTCAGGGACGTGACTTTGAGGGTGTATAACTTGAAATCCTAGAATTTCTAAAAGAAGTTTTGTTCTATAGTGTTTTAGGTCTCATTGAGATCTACTATTCTTGAGTTAGATGTTCTTCCATAATCACCTTGCATAATGGTGGAAATCTGGTCAGAAGTTTTGAATTTGTCATATTTCTTAAACATTTAGAAAAATTCTAAGTATTTAGAATTTTGACTTTTCCAAAGTAATTTTAACTTTTGAATTTGTTGATGAAACAAACTTCATATTTCAACATGTCTTGATGAAATATGACTCTTGAAACTTGACTTTGATCCAAAAGTCAAAGTTTGACTTTTCAGTATGCAAATGACCATTTTGCTCTTGTGAATGACTTTCTTGGAAAATTTGTAATTCCAGGCTTGAAATTGGATGGAAGCAAACCCGAGGGTCTAGGATGATCCTTTAAGAAATGAGAGGGAAAATTTTGGGGTACAACACAGCTGCAGCTATATATTCAGCTTCAGTACTTGATAGTGCAGTGGTGGATTATCTTTTACTGGACCAAGATATTAAGTTGTCTCCCAGAAACTGGAAGCTTCCAGAAGTACTTTTTCTTTCTATTCTATTTCCAGCAAAGTCCGCATCACAGTATCCTACTAATTTATATTCTCTGGATTTTCTATAACACAGGCCAGGATTAGTAGTACCTTTCTGATACCTGAAAATTCGCTTAATTGATGTTAAGTTAGATTATCTGGGATCTGATTGGAACCTAGCACATAGAAAACTCTATAGATAATATAAGGTCTTGAAGCAGTTAAATAAAGGAGAGAACCAATCATACCTCTGTAGAGCTTCTGTTCTACTTTCTTACTTACCCCATCCTTTTCCAGAATACATGTAGGATGCATTGGATTTTTGGATGGCTTACTTTATGACATGTCAAATTTATTTATAAGTTCTTTAACATATTTTATTTGATGTATAAAGGTTCATTCTGGATTTTGATTAATTTGAATTCCTAAAAAGAACTTGAGTTCTCCCATTAGACTCATTTTAAATTCTGCCTACATAGACTTAGAAAGTTCTTTGCCCAGCAAGGCTTTAGTAGATCCAAACATAATATCATCAATGTAAAATTGATAAATTAGAATGTCATTTTTAAATGATTTATAGAATACATTTGTGTCCACTTTCCCTATTGTAAATTCTTTTTCTAAGATAAAGTTATTGAGTCTTTCATACCAAGCTCTGGGAGCTTGTTTTTGACCATATAACAATTTCTTACGTTTATAAACATACTCTAGATGTTTTGTGTTTTCAAAGTCAGGGGTTGGTGCACATATACTTCTTCATTAATGTAACCATTTAAAAAGGCACTTTTGACATCCATTTGATAGAGAGTGATGTCATTATTTACAGCAAATGAAATTAAAAGTCTGATAGATTTTAACCTGGAGACTGAAGCAAAGGTCTCTATATAGTCTATCCCTTCTTGTTGATATAACCTTGTGCAACCAGTCGTGCCTTATTTCCGAAGACTTCTCCTTGTTCACTTAGTATGTTTCTGAAGACCCGATTAGTTCCAATGATATTGAAGCCTTTTGGTTTCGGAACTAGATCCCATACATTATTTCTGGTAAATTGATTTAGTTCTTCCTGCATTGCAAGTATCCAATCATTGTCTTGAAGTGCTTAATCTATGGAGGTTGGTTTGATCAGAGATACCAAACCCATGAGAGACTCTTCAGGATTTCTAAACATAAATCTTGTTCTGATTGGATCATTCTTCTTTCCCAGAATCGAATCTTCAGGATGTGCTTATCTGCTTCTGGACTGTCTTTTCTGGATGGGTTCTTTTGAAGTTTTTGTAGTGTTGGTGTTTATGTCTTTTTCTGTATTGGACTGAGTTTCTGAGCTTTTGCCTTCAGAAGATATATCTTCAGTAACTGTAATTTGAACTTCTATATCTGCAAAATGTTCAACCTTCTTTGACTTTTGAGAGCCAAGCTTATCACCAAATATGACACTAATGAATTCTTCCATAAATCGTGTTTCTGTGTTATATACTCTATAACCTTTTGAGCATTCAGAGTATCCTAACATAAAACACTTTTGTGCCATAGAATCAAACTTGTTCAGATGTTCTTTGGTGTTCAACATATAACAGACACATCCAAATGGATGGAAGTAAGAAACGTTGGGCTTTCTATTCTTACACAATTCATATAGAGTCTTTTCCAGAATAGGTCTTATGGAGATTCTATTCTGAATGCAGCATGCTGAGTTAATTGCCTCTGCCCAGAAGTGTTTAGTAATGTTAGTCTCATTGATCATGGTTCTGGCCATTTCTTATAAAGTTCTATTCTTTCGTTCTACAACTCTATTTTGCTTGGGAGTTCTAGGACAATAGAAATCATGAGAAATTCCATTTTCATTAAAAAAAATTAAAAACTTTTATTTTTCAAACTCTCCACCATGATCACTTCTGACTTTTATAATTCTAAACTCTTTTTCATTATGAACTTGTTTACAAAAACTAGAGAACACAAAGTGTGACTCGTTCTTGTGTCTTAAGAACTTTACCCATGTTAATCGGCTATAGTCATCCATGATCACTAATCCATACTTTTTGTCGTTGATGGATGCAGTTTTCACTGGTCCAAATAGATCTATATGAAGAAGTTCTAATGGTCTAGAGGTAGAAACGACATTTTTAGATTTGAAAGAGGGTTTTGTAAACTTGCCTTTTTGACATGCTTCACACAGAGCCTCTGAGCTGAACTTCAAGTTAGGAAGTCCTCTGACCAGATTGAGTTTTTTAATCTGAGATATTCTTCTCATACTAACATGTCCCAATCTTCTATTCCAGATCCATTGCTCATCGTTAACAGACATACGACATTTTACATTCTGACTCTTTAGTTCAAAAATTTTAATCTTATAAATGTTGTTCCTTCTCTTACCATTAAAAAGGATAGTTCCATCTTTCTGACTAACTGCTTTGCAGGACTTTTGATTAAAGATTATATCATAACCGTTGTCACTTAATTGACTTATGGATGGCAGATTATGCATTAATCAATCTACTAAGAGAACATTAGTTATAGAAGGAAGTGTATTGTTACCAATAGTTCCAGAGCCAATTATTTTTCCTTTCTGATTGCCTTCAAAACCTACATAACCTCCAGATTTAAGTTTCAGACTTTGGAACATATGCTTTCTTCCTGTCATGTGTCGAGAGCATCCAGAGTCCAGGTACCAAGACTGGTGTTTCAACTTTGCTGTTAAAAACATCTGCAATATAGATGATTTTATCCTTAGGTACGCATATCTTTTTGGGTCCTTATTGGTTAGAGTTTCCAGAGTTCTGATTGAATTTTGGTTTATCATAAGAGTTCACAGAATAAGATTTACTAGTGTATTTTATGTCATGTGCGTGTCCATATGTGAAATGTGAATTTAGGGGTGTGTATTTTATGACCATGTCATCAACTTGTTTTGGTTGATATGGTTCTTCCCCTTTTTGTTTCACATATCCTATACCTTTTTGTCATTTCTGCTAACTTCATAGGTTATTAAGGCCATCTTTCTTTTATCTATGTTTCTAGCTAGAATTTTTTGAAAGTTGTGAACATAATTTTTTATGATATTATTAGAACTATTTGAAACTTCTAAAACAGATTCTTTCTGAGCTTTTTGTAATTCATTTTTAATGAAGGAATTTTCATTTTTAAGTTTAGAATTAATTCTTTTAGCTTAGAATTTTCTATTTTTAGTTTCCTAGTTTCTTCAGTTTCAGATACAAGACCGTGTTTCAAGTTCTTGTATTTGATTTGAAGTTGCTGGTATCTTTCAAGAATTTTAGACAAAATATCTTCTAATTGTCTAGAGAATTTTGAAAATACCTCTTCTGAGTCTGATTCAGATTCTGATGTATTTGTGTCTTCTGATATGTTTACCATTAATGCTTTATTGGCTCGTCCATCTTATGATTCAAATTCTGCTTCAGAAGACTCTGAGTCATCCCATGTTTCCATAATACTTTTCTTTGACAAACTTATTTTTCGGCTTTTCTTTCTGAAGTTTGGGGCAGTCGCTTTTATAGTGACCTGGCTCTTTGCATTTGTGATAGACGACATCTTTGCTTATAGACTTTATGTATCCAGAGGATGATTCAGAGTGATTACCTGATCTTCTAGGGTTTCTGAATTTCCTTTTTATATACTTCCATAGTTGGTGGAGTCTTTTTATTAGATTTAAGGGCAAGAGACTTACCTTTCTTTTGGGGCTCATCTTCTTCTAGTTATATCTCGGTACTTTTTAGAGAGCTGATTAGTTCCTCTAGTGATATGGTGTTCAGATTTTTGGCTAACTTTAAAGTTGAGACCATATGTCTCCATTTCTTGGGTAAGCTTCTGACAATTTTCTTTACATGATCTGATGTGGAGTACCCTTTGTCTATAACTTTCAAACCATCAACCATTATTTGAAACTTTGGGAAAATTGTCTCGATAGTTTCTTCTTCTTCCATTTTGAAGGATTCATACTTCTGAATAATTGCAAGAGCTTTGGTGTCTTTGACTTGTGTGTTGCCTTCATGCATCATTTTTAGAGATTCAAACATGTTCTGAGCAGTTTCTTAGTTGGTGATCTTCTCATACTCAATATATGAGATAGTTCTCAAAAGGATTATTCTGGCTTTGTGATGGTTTCTGAACTCTTTCTTCTGTTTATCTGTCATCTTCTTCCTATCGATCATCTGACCTTTTGCATCGACTAAATGAATGCAGCCATCAGTTACCATGTCCCAGAGATTAGTGTCATGAGCTAGAAAGAAACTCTCAATTCTGTCTTTCCATTAATCAAAGTTTTCTCCATCAAAGATTGACGGTCTGCCGCTGATTCTGTCCTTCTCATCATGGTTGTTGTTGTTGTTTTAACTTGGTTCCACCATATTGTTTTTCTTTCTTAGGATCTTTTTTTGATATGGTTAAGTGTTAGCACCAAGAACCAGGCGCTCTGATACCAATTAAAGGATAGAAAAACACAAGAAATGGGGTTTGAATTGGGGTTTTCAAAAAAAATGCTATAAAACACGTTGGTTATCCTGGTTCATTTTGAACTCAAAACTACTTCAGTCCATCCGCCAAGGTGATTTCACCTCTCTCAATCGAGGTCTTAATCCACTAATCACAAATGATTATAATTGACGAAGATAATTGTCAACGTCTTCTTGAGATCAAACCACAACTTGGTTTCTCAAGGAAATACAACTAAAAATAATTATACAATGTGTTTGAGTTTGCTTTTAACAAGCTTTATTACAACTGTGATGTTTACACAAATTTGTAGCACAATCATAATTCAAGAAATAAAAATAATAGAGTTTTAGTTGCTCTTGTTTGATATATGTGTAAGTGTGTTCTTTGATTCTTCTTCATAGTCTTCTTTATATAGGAATTTGATCCAAGATATTCGTTGGAGACATGTGCGATATTTCGGGAAGGTTGATGATTTGATGTTAATATTGTTTCCAAAAATAAAGATCTTGTTTCCATCCATAATGTTTTAGCTGTTACAATCTTGATCTTGTAATGATTATCATTTAATGTGATGTTAGATTTATAACTCATCAGAGTATCTTGAACTCAAGTGTTGAGTCTTAGAACTTCATAATAGATGAGTGCATTGAGACTTCCTTTGTTCTTTTAGAACTTCACTTATCAGAGTATAGCTCACAGCTTGGTGCTTCAAAAGTTTGACTGTCAGCATTAGAAATTCTCTTTCCTGCGTGTTGTTTAGTTCGCTTCAGAGCTTCTTATATGTTCTTCGTCTTCAGAGCTTCATATGTGATTTTTCATGTCATTAACTTTCTTGCTTTCATCAGAACTTCTCTGTAAATTCAATCAAATGATTAGAGTGCATAATTGTTCTTCACAATAATTATGTATTTGTTATCATCAAAAATAATATCTGGATATAGAACCAAACTATGTTCTAATAATATCCCCCTTTTTGATGATGACAAAACTTATATATTTTGATGAACAATTTATAATTTTCAGGAGATAAGAATTTCAGAGTCTCCCCCTGAGTTGAATACTCAAATAGAATTAAAAAGAATAGATACTTATCTAAAGATGTTTGGTCAGAGCATATGATGGAAGATCTGAGAAGCCTATGTTGAAGACAGGTAAAGCATACCACTAGTTTAGAGTGATACTTTCCCTGTTTGCTTTTAGTAACATTGAAACAGACGTTACTTTATTAGAAATGTTTGAGACTTAGTCCAGAACTGTTTATATCAAAATATCTCACTTTCTCCCCCTTTTGTCATAAATCAAAAATAAATAAAAAACACGTAATGAGAGGAAAAAGTTATGCATTTAAAAGTAGAGAAAAATACAATGAGAAACAAAAACAAATAAAAGTTAAGCAACAAGAAAGCAGAACATAAACAAAAGAAACAAAAAACTAAAACTAAGGATGTGCAGGAGGAAGACGTGTGAACAATGCTTCCAGAAGACCCTTTATCTCTTTGTTGGATTCTTCTTGCTTGTCCAACATTCCTTTGATTTCTTTGTTTGTTTCATATTGTTTATCCAACTTGTCCCTAACAACTGCATTCTCTTTTAGTTCAAATCATTCAGAGTTCTCAACACGAGAGACGATGGAGCCATTTCTTCCGTAGGAACCATTTCTTCAGCAGTTACTCTCACAGAATATTCTTTAACAGATTTTCCTTTGTCTTTGAAGATGACCTGAGGTTGAGGTTCATGATATGGCTCTCGAGTTTCTAGTTTGTGTGAGAATTCCCAGGGAGTGTCGTCTAGTTGTCGAAGAGGTTTCCTTTCCCAGAGGCTAAGAACTTGATCCTTGAAGACTTTCAGATGATCACAAAGTTTTTGTTGAGCATGCTCATAGCTGAGGTGGCACGTTTCTGTTTTGAATTTCTAGAAATCAGTTTATGTTATAATTATTAGTTTGTGTGTTAGCTAACAGATGTATCACAACTCAAGTGGTTAGAGCATGCATACAAAGGCTTTGTGTTACCCCAAGGGCGCTGGTTCGAACCAATGTGACCCCCCTTTTTCATTCTCCACTTTTTTGTTCTATTATACATTCATTACTTATTTTCACATATTATGTTCTATTAGTGTTTACTATCACCACTAAGCACATGTGTCATTGGGGTAGACTTTTAACTAATGACCTTGAGGGCGCTGGTTCAAACCCTTTGGACAACCACCCTTTCTTTTTTATAACTTGTTTGTTTTTAATTTTTTCTTCAACTTTCATATGATTTTTCTATATGCAAATAAACTCCTCTTAGGTTTATTTTTTGTATACTCCTCATTTATCACCCTTATTTCGTGAATATATAAAAAATCTCAAAAATATTATTTATTTCATCCCTTTTCATTTAATTCAAAATGAGTCCTTTTCATTTATTTCAAAAATATTATCATTTATTTCATCTCTTTGGTTTCTTTGTTGATTGCTTGACGAAATCCACATTGAATGATCATAACATGTCTTGGGATGAATATTGTTTTATTCCATGTCTTTTGTGTATGCTTATGCCATGTTTCCTTTGATTTTGTTTAGGGTTTAGCTTGAATTTTAATGCTTAAAACACAAACTTGTCTAAAAAACCCTAATCATGCTCCATGACTCAAAACCTCTTGATTTCAATACATGTACTTACTTAATTCTTGTTCCTTGATTAATCAATAAATACTTGATGCACTCTTTCCTTTAGTTTGACTTTGTCTTGATCATATATACATGTATGCTCCTAACTTTGATACCATGGCTTTGTTTAGCTTTTTAAACTTTGATGATTACTTTGTTTGAATTCTCTTATTGTTTAAAGTTGATGTTTGACATGATAAAATGGTTGTTTGCCTTGCCATGTACCTTGTGTGTTTTTACATACCCATGATATCCATGTTTGATTGCCTTGTCAAAGTGTATTTCCATTTTCTATCTTTTGTCACAACTTTTACTTAATAATCATGTTGACTTCCACATTTAAATATTTGTCCATCTTTGATTTAATTTTTTCTTAAATGACTCTCTAGGAAGCCATGTTATTTTGTGACCTTGCCCTTAAAACTTGTGATGCGTGTTTGTTTTCTCTTATAGTAGTAATTAATGTTTTGTTATGTCTTGTGTCAAAATCCAAGGAAAAGGGATAGTTTTGTTGACTTTATAGTCATAAGCATGTGCATTCCATTAGGTTTACTATTGTGTGTTTACATTTGTACATTACCCTTGTAATTGTTGATGTTTACCCTATGTATCCTTATGTACTCTAAAAAACTTTTTTCACTTGAACCCTAAATCCATTTTGAAACATTCACCACTTTCATATAAAAATCTTGACTTTGTGTCATTGCATTTTCAAAACTTTTTTTCTTTAATAAATGCTTCAATATACTTAAGCATATCAAAACAAATTCAAAAGACTAAAAGTGACTTAACCTCATCCAAATCTTTTTGCCACGTGGCTTTTTAATTTAAAAACCTTTTCTCAAAGAGATTAGATATAAATCATCTTTATAGTTGAGATATTATTTTCCTATTCCCATAGTAATTATTAAAGTAAATGTGACTCTTTCCACATAAGGAAATTAGTGGCAATCTGTTGATCTTATATCCAAGTTAGTAGCCCTTCCTTTATGATGATGCAAGATCCATATTCTTATACTTGTGGTGGTATTAGTTGAGAACTCTCCCTAAAAGATGATGAAATATCTTTTCTCCTAAAATCAACCACAACAAAACCTTTTGTTATTTTTTACCATGAACTACGAGGTTTTGATCCTTAATTGGTACGTAGGTATAAGACTATGTCTTTCCAAACAAAAATATAATAAAAAACACTTCCTTTCTCATCTCTATAATCATTTTACAAACAAGAAATTATAACCAAAAAAAGATATTGTAAAAGGTTTTTGTAGAGTACTACAGATAAATAGGGTGTTAATACCTTCCCTTTATAACCCTCGTACCTTGAATCTCTTCCTTATTCTTGCTTTTAGTCTTTACTCCTTACATTGCATGTTCAAATAATAGGGTTTCGATCTTTTTCCTTTTCCTTGGAAACAATAAAGTTCGATGGTGAATTTTTTAAAGTATTTACGAGTCAAGTTTCTCAATAGCTTTGTCTTCTCAATTTTTATCGTGACAAGAAGCATGATTGGTAGCGTGTTGTACCTTACAACTAGCAGACCTGATATCACATTTTTTATAGGTGTTTGTGCAAGATATCAAGTAGAGCCAAAAACAAGTCACATCAATCAAGAAAAGAGGACTCTGAAGTTCATCAATGGTACTAGTGACTATGGCATGTTATACTCTCATGGTTCATATTCCATGCTAGTGGGTTATTGTGATGCAGATTGAGAAGGTAGTGCTGATGACAGAAAAAGAACTTATGGGGGATGTTTCTTTAGGAAACAATTTATTCTCATAGTTTAGTAAGAAACATAAATGTGTTTCCTTATCTACTGCTGAAGTTGAGTATATTGCAACTGGAAGTAGCTGTTCACAACTGATGTGGATGAAATAAATGTTGAAGGAATATAATGTCAAGCATTATGTCATGAAATTATACTGTGACTGTGATCGGTGGGAGAGAACAGACTGTTTTTGGAATGCTGGTTTGCGTTTTGCATTTGTTTTCGCAAAATGTCGCGGTAAGCAAGAGTCACCACCGTCTTTTATTTTATCCAACAAGGAAAGGAAAAAAGCACAGAAAAATTCCTTTTTCGAGATGTTTCTCGGGTTCGGGAGGTAGATTATAGAAAGGGAAGGTGTTAGCACCCTTTCTATCCGTGGTTATCCACGGGCTCTTAGGTACTTGCTCAAAGTGTTTTCAAAATTTGCTTTTCTTTGTGTTTGTGGGTTTGAAAAGAGTTTTTGTTTTGAAGAGAGTGTAAGTGCGAAAAGTTTTATTTTGTTTTAAAAGGAGCAAGTACTTAAGAACCATCTACCTACTCGAAAAGGGAATTAAACTGTTCTAATGTCCTTTAGACAACGCTATCCCACTATTGATGAGTGGGTAGCATCATCGTTAGAGTTTAAGGGTCAATTCAATTAAGGGACGTGTGGTCACTAAAGCAATGTTAGGACGCCTTAGCGGTAACCCTAATATCCTAGATCATTTTTCCGAGGCAACCGTTTCGAGGCAACTATGATCTTTGGACAAGAGGGCGACCTCTAAAACTTCCTATACTCAATGACCACGTTCGAGGCAACCAAGTGAGGTGTACCCTAAGAGTGGCATGTGCGAGTGTGTTATTTCGGTTAATTTTTATCTGTACATATTAATGGTGAGCTATGTTGATTTTAGGTTAAAGATTGATCTTGTCATGCATTGCCTATTTATCAAACATCTAACAGTTAATATTGTGCGGAAATTAAATTGCGGGAAATTAAATCTAAGCTATTACAAGGCGTCGGGTATTTACATCGCCAAAGACAAACCCTTTAATTTAAATTGCGGAAAGTAAATAAAGCGATAAATTAAAGTCCTATTAAAACTATTACATGCCGAGAAACAATTACAATATTGGATCAAATGATACGCGTGCAAGAAATTAAAACGGCACATTTTTAGGGTTTTGACCCTTTTTTATTTAAAGAAAGGATTGCTTTTGTTATTTTTGAATTAAATTAAATTAAACCTAAGTTAATTAATTAATTAAATAGAAAATATATTTTTGGTTTTTTTATATTTAAGGAAACAAAATAAGAATGATCAAAATTATTAAAAAACCTAATATTCTAAATTGATTTTAATTTATTGCAAAAAATATTAAATGTTACACCTATTTAAAACTAATTTAATTATGTTAATATTTATTTACAAAAAATAAAATAATGAAATTAAATTTAATAAATAAAAATAATGTTTTTTATGTTTTCTGATTTTTATTAAGAAAAATATTAATTATTTGGTTAGTAATTAATTAAGAATAAAAATAAAACAAGTAAATAAATAAAATATTAAAAGAAAAGAAATAACCAAAAGGGGGGTGATGGGCCCAATTTGAGTGTGAACATAGCATTTCTGAGGCCCAATATGTCCAAGCTTTATTTGACTTTCAGGGTCTCATGCGCGCCTGTGGACTAGAGTGTATGGTGAGCTTGCAGTTTTGACCAATGGATCTGGTCTGAAGCCACTTGGCAAGTATCTGGACAAGGGCATATGGTGAGCCCTGCTTTGAGCGCATCTCTACCAGCGCGTTCTTTTGTTATTAAAATAAACATTAATCATTATATGTAAAACAACGCACTAGGCCTGGAATAAAAAAAATAAGCGCCAATAATTTGAACTAGCCAATTGGGAGAGGACGCGTGGTCGTCTTCTTCAACAAATCCCTGGTTATTTACCTGCGGATTTTCATCCGCAGCTAAATCCCTAGGGCCATCCTAACATGAGTTATAGGCCACCTAAATGCAAATGGAGGACATCACTGTGTTCGTCTCCCTTCCCTGAAGACAACCATGTCCATGGTTGGTCTTAATTATTCCTGCAAAACAAAACCCCAAATGCAATCCTCCAAAACCCTAAATTCGGGCAAGGCGATATAGGCTACAAAAACAAAATTAAATAATGCAGAAATACTCTAAATGAATCGACTAATATGATAGTGTCAAGATTTTGGCAAAAAGATGCAAGATTCAAAGATTATGATTTCGTGTACAGAGCCATGTTCATGAGGACTTACAGTGCGATTGAGGATGTCTCAGGGCTTGATTCTGATTGCTTTAGCTCCACTGGATGTCAGGCAAGAGGGCTATGTGGAGATTTTCTTTGAAAATGCCTCCAAACAAGGATTCGATCTCCCATTTTTTCACACTTTTTTCAGTTTTTGTTTGGCCGTTTCTTGCAGTTTTAGGTCTTGTTCTTTGTTGCTTTATGTTGTATATGTATCAAGCAAGCAATTAGGTTAAACTTTAGGCCTTCAATCCTTGTGCATTGATGATTCCAAGATATGATTTTGCCACCATTAACAAAGCTTCCATATTTGTATCAAATCTGATTTTTTTGTGCATAATAAGGCTTGATTCGGATTTGATTTGGTTCATGATGATAATTGAAGTCTATACCAATCACAGAGATATCATTCTATCAATTTTTGGATTTTATTTGAATTAATATTGATTTAAAATGAATTAAATCGATAAAAATAAAATAAAATAGAAAAATTAATGAATGGACATGAAATTGAAGATGGAACACGTGTGTGGTGTGATAAGACCAAATCAAGTGGAAAAAAGTGGGGCCTTTTGTCAAAAATTGGAGATTTGAGGATAGTTGACTTTTGGCAATTTTGGAAAAATGCCCAACTTCAACAATGCATAACTTCTTCAGTTTTGAACGTTTGGAGGTGTTATTGGACTTTTTAGAAACCTTGGGATGTCCTCTAACTAACCCTTTTGGTCCCATCTCATTGTGATATTCCATGCTCAAGTTATAAGCTTTGGAAAAAAATGTGTTTTTGTTGATTTTCAAAAATGACCTATAATGTCCAAATTTGTAACTTCTTGTGAGAGCATTTCTTGATCTTGGGGTGTGAAGATGGATTGTAGGAAATTACATCCTCTTAAAAATGAACTTTGGATGGGTAATTTCTCATAAAGTATTAGAAAGTTATGCTTGGTCAACGTTGAGTTGACTTTTCCTACAAAACCCTAATTTAGCAACTTTTGAATCTTGATGAATCTTGAGAAATCCTTGATGAATCATGATCAAACCTTGATCAACTGATGAATTATCTTTCAAAATTAGAATGTTGGCAAAAAATCTTGAGGTTTGACTGTATTTAGGTCACAGTTGACTTTTGCCCTAGCACAGTCGATTTTTGGACTTCTTGAGCAATTGACTGACCAAACTTTCTCTGCAAGGCTTGAAATTTGACATGGATGAACTTGAGAACATATTAGGACATTGGGGAGCATTTGAGACCATTTGGATGTGAGGACCTTGATGCAACTCAAAACCCTAATTTTGAATTGACTGCCTTAGGAGGTGATTTGACTGTCCAACTCTTGAGCCATCTTGAACAACTTGGAGATGATTCTTGACCTATCTTGAGAAATATGGGAGGGAAAATTTTGGGGTACAATAGTTGCCCCTGTTCAATCTTCTTAAACCTGAGGATATAGATTTGCGTTCGCGCCTTTCGTGATCCAAAGGTGGAAGATGATTGAACACTAGAGTGCCTAGAAATTTGCACTCGCATGAAGTAGTATTGGTCTTGTAATGTCGAGAAAGGGCTTACAGATGCCATTTGGAGGTTGATGATGGGAGATGGGCTTAAAGATGCCATCTGAAGGAGTGTTGATCGCGTAAGAGATTCCTTAGCGAGAGCTCGTATACCTGTCGTTGGGGGAGATTCCGCTGGGGAATATTGTTCTTTGTCTTAGGAGAAATAGAACCTTAGGAGCTTTGGTCGTCCGTTATTCTACTGAGGAATTATTTTTGTTGAAGAGGTGAGAGTGAACTACTATCTGGTCGCAACCCAGGCTTCATAGTGATAAGACCGACTACTATCTGGTCGTAATCCAGGCTTTACAGTGACTTATTGGGGAGATGAGATTAAACTTGCTATCCGGTCATAATCCAGGCTTTGCAATACCTCACTTCTTATCTGGTCGAAATCCAGGCTTCAAAATAAATCAAGTAGTTATCCGGTCGCATTTGGGCTTCAACTTGAATTTAGGGCACACTAATATCCGGCCGACTACGGGCTTCTTAGTAACTGTCCATGTAAACTGCTATTTGGTCGGAATCCAAGCTTCATAGTGTCTTGTACCGCTATCTGGTCGTAATCCAGGCTTCATAGTAACTGGCTGAGTAAACTGCTATTTGGTCGTAATCCAAGCTTCACAGTGTCCCTTAACGCTATCTGGTCGTAATCCAGGCTTCACGATGTATCATACCACTATCTAGTCGAAATCCAGACTTCGTAGTACTCTTGGTTACTATCTGGTCGTAATCCAGTCTTCACAACATCTTCTACCATTATCTGGTCGTAATCCAGGCTTCATGGTCTTGTATTACTTTCTGGTCGTAATCCAGGCTTCACAATAACTTGCTGAGCTGTTATTCGGTCGTGATCCGAGCTTCACGGCTTGTGTTTATGATATACCACTATCTGATCGAATCCAGGCTTCATGATGCTTACTGAGCTACTATCCGGTCGTAATCCGGGCTTTATGGCTCACTGGGAAATAAACTATTATCCGGTCGTTCTCCGGGCTTCACAACTTACTTTTGAGAGATATCACTATCTGGTCATAATCTAGGCTTCGCGGTAGTCTGATATTGTCATCCGATCGCAATCCGGTCTTCACAATATGCTGTAGAAATCAAGATACTATTCAGTCGTACCCGGGCTTCATAACTTGAATTTTGATTGTATCTTTCCTGAAAGGTAAAGGTTAGCTGTATGTAATGCATGATATGTATCATGCAATGATGTTCTAAAAATAAATGAGATTGCATGGTATGATGCGTATATGCATGTATCATGATGTATGGACATGTAATGTTTTAGCTGGGGAAAATAAATCCCGGAGCTGCTGGAGAATAAATTTGAATGCTTCACTTCTGCCAGGGACGGTGGACGAAGATGATTGTGAGAATAAACCTGCAGGAGAAAAGAACTCCGTTGGGGAATAAACTGATGAAGTGATTATTCTGAGGGGAATTACTCTGTGGGGAAGAGATGTTCTGCTGAAGATTTTAACGATAAACTCTTTTGGAGATTCTGTTGATAAGCTCTGCTGGGGATTTCGATGATAAACTCTGCTGGGGATGATTTTAATGATAATCTCCGTTGGGGATGATTTTATGCTTGCTGGGGAATATCTTTATACTCCGCTGAGGAATATTAAGACCTTCTGGGGATACCAAACCTTTTTAGCGCTGATGGTAGATGAACTCTGCTTGGGGAGAGTATTGTTGATTCGTCCGTAGTTGCATGTCCCAGCTGGGAGAGCTACCATTACTGCCTTATTTTGCGGGGAATGAAGGTATCTTAGCCATATCCTTCAGCTGAATCTATCTTGGTTCCTGGTGGACAGAGTAACTTGTACAGTTCAGACAATTCTTATTTGCCCCTGTTTCTATTATTACCAGCAATTCATCTTTCGTTTCGTATGTAAATATTTATGATCAGCAATTAATGTCAAATGCATATATCAAAAATGAACATTGGACGTTCTTTGCAAAACAAAACAGATAAAGGAAAAACAGCTTGAAATTTCTGAAAATGAATTTGTATTGATTTTGAAGTTTGGCCTGTAAATAGGCGTCTTTGTACAAGAGGCTGACGTCCTAGTAGGAGAACGCCGCCGAACAAAGAGAATTTATACAATTTGTGAAAAGGAAACAAAGCAGCTATGTGAATAATCCCATTGGGTTCCAACTCTGCTATTGCCTTTATATCTTCAAGCATCTCATCAATTTGCTGCTTAGTTGAAGATGAATCTGATTAATTAATGACGTCTGAGTTTGATGGTCGATACCGAAGTCTGGATGCGAGGTGATCCAATGAGACATAGTGTTACGCTTTGATACCTAACTTTTGCCTGGACTTCCCTTTCGGGTTTTCATTCCATCGGGATACCCATTTTTGCCCAAGCCGCCTTTTCAGGTTTTCGACTTGCCGGGTGTACAGATTTTTTCATTTTTATCGCTTATTTTGCCCGAACCCTTTTGGTTCGCCGGGAAGCCCTTATTTTTGCCTAGGCCAGTAAACCTAGCGGGTCTTTGATTATGCGTAGTATCTTTTCACTATGTCCGCATTGACGGGGTGAGGAAGGTCGTCACCATCCATGGTGGTTAGAATCATAGCTCCTCCTGAGAAAATGTTCTTAACCACAAATGGCCCTTCATAAGTAGGGGTCCATTTTCCCCTGGGATCACCTTGAGGTAAGATAATGCGCTTGATTACCAGGTCCTCGACTTGATACTCTTGTCGTCTGACTTTCTTGTTAAATGCCTTGATCATCCGTTTTTGGTACGTCTGACCATGACAAATAGCAGTAAGTCTCTTTTCGTCGATTAGGTTCAGTTGATCAAGTCGGGTCTGAATCCAGTCATCTTCACTCAAACCTGCATCCTTTATGATCCGAAGAGAGGGTATCTGAACTTCAATAGGCAAGACTGCCTCCATGCCATAAACCAAGGAATAGGGTGTTTCTCCTGTTGACGTCCATGATGAGGTACGGTACCCATGAAGAGCAAATGGTAACATCTCGTGCCAGTCCTTGTATGTCACTGTCATCTTCTGCACAATCTTCTTAATGTTCTTATTAGCCGCTTCGACAGCCCCATTCATCTTCGGTCGGTAGGGAGAAGAGTTATGATGCTGTATCTTAAATTGCTCGCAGAGCTCAGTGATCATCTTGTTATTAAGATTGGTACCGTTGTCCGTAATGATCCTCTCGGGTACACCGTATCGACAGATCAGATTATGCCGAATGAACTGTGCCACGACATTCTTGGTTACAGTAGCAAAGGAAGCTGCTTCAACCCACTTTGTAAAGTAATCAATAGCTACCAGGATGAAATGATGCCCATTGGATGCCATAGGTCTGATCTCGCCGATCATATCAATGCCTCACATTGCAAAAGGCCAAGGCGCTGTCAAAACATTAAGAGGAACTGGAGGTATGTGCACCTTATCAGCATAGACCTGGCACTTGTGACATGTTCGAGAATGCTGATAACAGTCAGCTTCTATTGTGGACCAGTAATATCCTGCCCGGAGGATTTTCTTTTCCATGGTATGTCCACTGGAATGAGTTCCGAAAGTACCTTCATGCAGCTCTGCCATGATCCTTTCTGCTTCAATCTTATCCACACAACGCAGTAAGGTTGAATCATGGTTTCACTTGTAAAGGATGTCATTGCTGATGAAGAACTTCGCCACGAACCTCCTCAGAAACTTTTTATCATTAACAGATGCACCCTCGGGGTATTCTTGAGCTTCAAGGTACCTCTTCACCTCATGATACCAGGGCTTTTCTGTTACTACTTCAGTCTCAAGATCACAGCAATGTGCAGGTTCGTCTAATCTTTCAATAATGATCCAGGGAGCCTCGTTGTCCCAATTGACTTTGAACATAGAAGACCTCGTAGCTAGCGCGTCCGCCAACTGATTATCCTCTCTAGGGAAGTATTCAAAGGTTATCTCCTCGAAACGGGGAAGCAACGTCAATGCATACTCCTTGTATGGATTAAGATTTGGGTGTTTCGTATCCCACTCGCCTTTGATCTGACTGATCACGAGAGCGAAATCTCCGAAGACACTCAGAAACTTAATCCTTAGGTCAATTGCTGCTCGAAGACCCATGATGCACACTTCATACTCCACCATGTTATTGGTGTAGTTGAAACATAGTCGGGCGGTAAATGAAGTATGAGAGCCTTTAGGATATATGATCATGGCGCCAATGCCATTACCCAAAGCGTTCGAAGCTCCATCAAAGTACATAGACCATCGGGATCCTTCCTCAGGTCCTTCATCCAGTCCAGGTGTCTCATAATCAGTTATCAACATGATATTCTCGTCTGAGAATTCAAAGTTCATAGACTGGTAATCATCCACTTCCTGATGTGCCAAATGGTCTGTCAATACACTTCCCTTGATTGATTTTTGAGTTGTGTACTGGATGTCATACTCAGTCAAAATCATCTGCCATATTGCTATTCTTCCGGACAAGGCAGGCTTCTCGAAGATATACTTGATTGGATCCATCTTTGATATCAACAAAGTGGTGTGAGTCAACATATATTGTCTCAGCCGACGAGCAGCCCATGCCAAAGCGCAACAAGTTTTCTCGAGCAGTGAGTATCGGGTCTCACAGTCGGTAAACTTTTTTCTAAGGTAATAAATAACATGCTCTTTTCGGCCAGACTCGTCATGTTGATCCAGCACACACCCCATTGAGTTGTCAAGTACTGTCAAGTATAAGATCAAAGGTCTCCCTTCAACTGGTGGCATCAGGATAGGTGGCTCTTGGAGATACTCTTTGATTCTTTCGAAAGAGGCTTGGCATTCATCATTCCAATGTACCACTTGATCTTTCTTCAGTAGCTTGAAGATTGGCTCACAAGTAGCAATTAGGTGTGAGATGAATCGGGCAATGTAGTTCAGACGTCCCAGAAAGCCTCTGACCTCTTTCTCTATTCTGGGAGCTGGCATCTCTTGTATAGCTTTCACTTTTGCCGGATCCACTTGAATACCTTTGTCGCTCACGACGAAACCCAGTAGCTTACCAGATCTCACCCCGAAGGTGCACTTGTTTGGGTTCAACCTCAACTTGTACAACTTCAACCTGTCAAACAGCTTCTGTAGATGGTCAAGGTGTTCCTCCTCAGTCTGGGACCTTGCAATCATATCGTCAACGTATACTTCAATCTCATGATGGATCATGTCATGAAATAAAGCAACCATGACACGTTGATATGTTTCCCCAGTGTTCTTCAACCCAAAAGGCATGAGCTTGTAGCAAAAGGTACATGTGATCGGTGGATCTGGAACTGACTGTTTAACGCTGGTTCGCAAAATGTCGCGGAAGCAAGAGTCGCCACCGTCTTTTATTTTCTCCAACATGGAAAGGACAAAAGCACAGAAAAATTCCTTATGAGATTATCTCTCGGTTCAGGAGGTAGATTTATAGAAAGGGAAGGTGTTAGCACCCTTTCTATCCATGGTTATCCATGGGCTCTTAGATACTTGCTCATTTGTGTTTTCAAAATGTTTGTTTGCTTTTCGAATGTGAGTGAGTTTGAAAAAGTTTCGTTTAAAGATTTCAGATCGACTCTTGTATCAGTCCTCAAGAGTGTTTGAAAAATTGTTTTTGAAAGCTTTTTGAAAAGTGTCGGTGTGAAAAGAGTTTTGTTTTGTTTTTGAAAAGAGCAAGTATCTATGAGTCATCTACCTACCCTAAGGAATTAAGCTGTGTAAATGTCCTTAAGGTAGTGCCATCCCACCATTGAGAGGTAGGTAGCACCACCGTTGGAGGTGTTCGGGTCAATTCGTTTTTAGGGACAGTGTGGTCACCAGAGCAACAGTAGGACACCTTAGAAGCTACCCTCATGCCATGTTCATGGACATGAGGACTTACTAAAACGTCTTATACTCGACGACCACGTTTCGAGGGGCAAGGCAACAGTGAGGCGTACCCTAAGAGTGGTGTGTGAATTTGTGTATTGCTTTAAGTTATATTTTATCTTGATCATGCATTGGGTGAGCTACGCTTTGATTTTATTTGGGCCATTCATTCTTTCATGTGATTAGCAATTTAAAGGTGCGGAAATTAAAATGCGGAAAATAAAGGTCCTACGCTATTACAAGGCGCGGGTCTATACATCGCCAAATTAACAAAGACCCGATTTGAATAAAAATGTGAAAATTAAAGGTCCTAATTACTATTACAAAGCTTTGGCAATTACATAATATTTGAAACAAAAAATAAGGACGAACACGCGAGAAGAAATTAAAATCGAATGTGCGAGGGCGTTGGACCCTTTAAAGAAATGAAATTGAAATTGAAAATGCTAATTAATTATTTAATAAGAACAGAAATTGTTTTTTGTGTTTTTTTGGTATTTATGAAAATAAAAGGAAATTAATTAAAATTAGAAATAAAACCCTAGTTCTAAATTGTTTTTAATTATTAAAGAAAAATATTTAAGTTTTAACCTAATTTAACCTAATTATTTAATGACATATTTATTTACAAGATAATTAATAATTAATAATAATAATGATAGGAAGAAATTATTTATTAAGGAAAAAAGACTAAAAATGCTAAAACCTAATTTCTATATTTTTTTTAATTATTTAAGAAAACATTAAAATTAAAAAACCTAAAATTAAACTAAATTGATTAATAAAATTTATTTACAAAAAATATTAATGCATAAAATATTAAATAAACATTTTTTATTTTCTTGACTTCTGATTTTTTGGTTTTATGAAAATTATTTTTGTGAAATTAATAAAACAAGAAAGCAATTAAAATAAAAAGAAGAAAAGAAAAGGGAATTAGAAAAAAGAAATACAAACAATGGGGTGTTTCTGCCCAATTTGGAGGTTTTACAAGCAGTTTGGCCCATTCAGTTCCAGGCCTTTTTGACTTTCCGGCGCTTGTGTGTGGGATGTCTGACCAGTGTACATGGTGGACTGCTTGTGATGGCCATCAGATTGAGGCTTCTGGGCGCGTGGCAAGCTAGATGGTGAGGCTTCATGATGGTCCTTGGATGGCATACTGCATAGGAACGCGTTAGAGGAAAAATTATTGAATAAGTGGCGGACCTGGGAATCGAACCCAGGTCCCAATACCTGAAGGACAACACACCAACCAGCTGAGCCAACGCGCGCTTCTGATATTATTATGGAACGTGAATAACATATGTGAAAACGCGCTAGTGGCCTGAAGCAAAACAAAAACGCGCTAAATTCAAATTGTCCAGTCATGTGCCAACAACTCAGCATCTTCTTCATTATTTCTTCGTTTTGCCTGAAAAATAAGAATAGATAGCGGGGGATTTAAACCCCCACTAAGCTTCAACCTGAAAAATAGCGATTAGGATTTAAGCAAGCATAAAAAGGGCGCGATGGGTGATTTGGCTTCGTTGGAATGTCACGAATCCAATGGTCCTGGTTTGAGTGGCCAATTTTTCCTTATGTGTGAAACCCCAAATCAAAGCTTCAGAAACCCTAAGAAGCTTTCATGGCAACTTTTGACACGAGCAATATTAATTCAATTAAAGGACACCAATAGCTTCAGAGAGTCCATGTTAGTATAAATCAGTCATTAAAAGTCACAAATAATGCATGTAAATGGAAACACGATTATGAGTTTTTTGTGAAGAAGTGCAACATGGTTCTACCAATTCCTTGTGCGTGGAGACTGGAAAGGTATTGAGACACGATCAGGAAGGTCCCAGCAAGCGTTTGGAATACTTTTTGAGCTTTGAATCACACTGCAACTATGTTTTCAGATTTCAATTTTTAATCAACTTTGCAAATTGGTAGGCAGCCTCTTGAGCTGTTTTTCGTCCTTCTTAGGATTAGGTTAACTTGTGCTTATGTATCTGAAGCAATTTAGGTTAAAAAACCAAGCCCAAAACCCTTGTATTAATGATTCAATATTTAATTTTTAATCCAATCTTTTTCAATCTTTTTCATTCCTTTTCTTATGCCAAATATTGCCAATCATATTGAATCTTTCCTTATTGAATGGTGCACGAAATATTGAGTGAATTCTATGCACAAAAAGATTTGAAGCACGTGGTTTAGTATTTTTCTCATAATTGATTTTAATTAAATGAATAAATAGGATTAAAAATTCAATTAATTAATAAAAAATAAGAAAATAACTCCCTTTTAGCTTAATTGGTCGTGCATGGCCTTTGGGTGATGATTCATGGGAGAAATTGAGGCCCATTAGCAATTTTGAGGCATTTGAAGCAAAGTTGACTTTTCAAAATTCCCAAAAATTCCCAACTTCCACAAGGCATATCTTGCTCAATATTTAAGCTTTAATCATGTTCTTAGACATTTTGGAAAGGTCTTGAAGTCCTCTAACCAATTCCTTTGGTCCCATGTCATTTTGATTTACCAATATCAAGTTATGGTCTTTGACTTAAAGTGCCTTTTTGTTGACTTTTAAAAATGACCTATAATGTTGAGATTGATAACTTTTTTTGAGAGCATTTCTTGGACTTGAAGTATGAAGATGAGTTGTAGTAAATGTCATTCTCTTCAAAATGAGCTTTAGATGGAATTTTTATGATAAACCATGTGGAAGTTATGCCCTGGTCAATTTGCAGTTGACTTTTTCAACTGTCCAAAAATAGAAACTTTTGCATCTTGAGACTTTTTGAGCCATGCCTTGAGAATCATGATCAAGAATTGATCAAATGATGTTTGTGGCTTCAAAATAAGATGTTGACCAAAAATTTTGACTTTTGACTGTCAAATGACCATTTTGCCCCTGCAGTTGACTGTGAAGCAATTAGGGTTTTTGACTGTGCAATTTTGTGTTGTGAGTCTTGAAACTTGGCATGAGGATGCTTGATAATGTTTATAGGAATGTGGGACTTGTTTAGACCCTTGGAAACTTCAATTTCTTTTCCAGAACCAAAACCCTAATTTTTTACTGTTAGGAGGCAATTGGACTGTGCAACCTTTGAGAGATTTTGAACCTTGATCTTGGCAAATCTTGAAGAATATGGGAGGGCAAATTTTGGGGTACAACAGTTGCCCCTGTTCAATCTTCTTAGACCTGAGGATGTAGATTGGCTGACGTGCCTTTCGTAATCAGAAGGTGGAAGATGATTGAACACTAGAGTGCCCAGAAATTTGCGCTCACAGGTTAGCAGTGTGACGATGGGAATGGGCTTATAGATGCCATTTGGAGATTGATGGATAGAAAGATGGGCTTATAGATGCCATGTTGAGAGGTGATGGATAGGTGGATGGGCTTATAGATGCCATCTGGGTGTCGATCGCGTAAGAGTTTCCTTAGCGAGAACTTGCGTACCTGAAAAAGAAAATGGTTACCTGGCCTGTTACAGGAGTTGGTCTTCAAACTCTTTGTGTAGATGCGCCCTGGCTGGATACAGGAATCGGATCTTTAAACTCCTCAGACGTGCCCTGGCGAGATACAGGAATCGAGTCTTGGAGAATATAGTCGTCAACAGATACACCCTGGCAAGATACAGGAATCGGATCCTCAAACTCTTCAGACGCACCCTGGCAAGATACAGGAATCGGGTCTGGTAATGCTAGTCGTCAACAGATACACCCTGGCAAGATACAGGAATCGGATCCTCAAACTCTTCAGACGCACCCTGGCAAGATACAGGAATCGGGTCTGGTAATGTTAGTCGTCAATAGATACACCCTAGCAAGATACAGGAATCGGATCCTCAAACTCTTCAGATGCACCCTGGCAAGATACAGGAATCGGGTCTGGTAATGCTAGTCGTCAACAGATACACCCTGGAAAGATACAGGAATCGGATCCTCAAACTCTTCAGACGCACCCTGGCAAGATACAGGAATCGGGTCTGGTAATGTTAGTCGTCAACAGATACACCCTGGCAAGATACAGAAATCGGATCCTCAAACTCTTCAGACGCACCCTGGCAAGATACAGGAATCGGGTCTGGTAATGTTATTCGTCAACAGATACACCATGGCAAGATACAGGAATCGGATCTTTAGTTGCAACCGTTGATGGTAATCATTTTTGTATTAACTTTTTTCCTGAAAAGACAAAACGTTAGTTGTATGCGATGTCATGATGTATGACATGCGTGATGCGATTATATGTTCATGATGCGTATATGCATGCTATAATGTATGGAAATGCGATATTTATGAATGTATGTTTTCGTCTTAGGAAAATAGATCCTTGACGGATGCCGGGAAGTTAAATCCTGGGCTGATGTAGAGTTTTTGTTTCCACTGGGGAGTGATGGTTGCAAGAATACCGGTAGGAGAAGATAACTCCGTTGGGGAATAAACTTGGCGAATGGATTACCCTGCAGGGAGAAAATTACTCTAGCGATCTTGCTGGAGAATAATACTCTGTGGGAAGAAAGGTACTCTGTTGAGATGCTGATGGTAACTTCGCTGGGGATACCGTTGTTATGTTGGAAGTGTTAATAGACTCCGCTGGGGATAAGAAGACTTCGCCGAGGATGATCTTTCCGTGGCTTTTGGCTGAGGATAACCCAGTTATATTCTGGTAGGGAAATAACCTTTGAATAAAGCCGGGAGACGCGTTCGTGCTCTGTGGGGGAGAAGCTTCCAGAATCTACTGGGGATAAGCTTCCTGCTGGGGAGATGATTCAGCTTTCCTGGGGAAACCTTCAGACTGGACTTTCCTGGGGAAATCTTGAACTGTATTGGGGAAGTGACTCCATTGAATGTTTGGTATACCACCGGGGAACAATCTTAGATCAAGACTGTCGGGGATGCTTGTTAGGAATGTTCGTATATTGTGCTAGGGAATGTTGAGATCTGCTGGAGGATACCCAACTTCCTTGAGGTTAACAGGATAATTCTGCTTGGGGAGAGTGCATTGACTTGCTAGTTCACTCTCTGGGGACTTAAGATATCTTGGTTATATTCTTCGGCTGAACTTACCTTGGTACCTTGGTGGACAGAGCAATTAGATCGCTTAGACAACTCATTATTGCCCCTGTTTCTAATGTTACCTGTAATTAATCCTTTGTTTCGTATGCAATATTTATGAGTTAGCAATTATTGTCAAATGCATATATCACAAATTGAACCTTGGTCGTTCTTCGAAAAAGGAAAAAACAATTGGCAATTGATCTGAAAAGTGAATTTATATTGATTTTTGAATTTCCTGTAAATAGGCGTTTATGTACAAGAGGCTGACGTCCTAGTAGGAGAACGCCGCCAAATAAAAGAGTTTATACAATTTGTACAAAGGGAAAACAAAAACAGCTATGTGAAAAGAATAATCCCACTAGGTTCCAACTCTGCTATCGCCTTTATATCTTCGAGTGTCTCATCACTTTGCTGCTCAGTTGACGATGAAGCTGATTGATCGATGCTGTCTGAACTTGATGTTGATACCGGATTCTGGTGCAAGGTGATCCAATGAGACATAGTATTACGCTTTAATCCCTAACTTTTGCCTGGACCACCCTTTTGGGTTTTCAGTCCACCGGGATACCCATTTTTGCCTAAGCCGCCTTTTCAGGTTTTCGACTTGCCGGGTGTACAGATTTTTTTTTATTTCATCCCTCATTTTGCCCGAACCCTTTTGGTTCGCCGGGAAGCCCTAATTTTTGCCTAGGTATGTCAACCTAGCGGGTCTTTGATCATGCGTAGTATCTTTTTACTATGTCTGCATTGGCGGGGTGAGGAAGGTCGTCACCATCCATGGTGGTTAAGATCATGGCTCCTCCTGAGAACACATGTTTAACCACAAATGGCCCTTCGTACGTAGGGGTCCATTTGCCCCTGGGATCACTCTGAGGAAGGATGATGCGTTTGATTACCAGATCCCCAACTTGATACTCTTGTGGTCTGACTTTCTTGTTAAATGCCCTGATCATCCGTTTTTGATACGTTTGACCATGACAGATAGCAGTGAGTCTCTTTTCGTCAATCAGGTTTAGTTGATCAAGTCGTGTCTGGATCCAATCATCTTCATTCAGATTTGCATCCTTCATTATCCGGAGAGAGGGTATTTGCACTTCAATCGGCAAGACTGCCTCCATGCCATAGACCAAGGAAAAAGGAGTTGCCCCAGTTGACGTCCTTGCTGAGGTATGGTACCCATGCAGAGCAAATGGTAACATCTCGTGCCAATCTTTATAGGTCACTGTCATCTTCTGCATAATTTTCTTGATATTCTTATTAGCTGCTTCTACAGCCCCATTCATCTTCGGCCGGTAGGGAGAAGAGTTGTGGTGCTGTATCTTGAACTGCTCGCAGAGCTCAGTGATCATCTTGTTGTTGAGATTGGTACCGTTGTCTGTAATGATTCTTTTAGGGACTCCATACCGACAGATCAGGTTGTGTCGAATGAACCGTGCTACAACATTCTTGGTTATAGTGGCGTAGGAAGCTGCTTCAACCCACTTTGTGAAGTAATCGATTGCTACCAGGATGAAGCGATGCCCATTGGATGTCGTAGGTTTAATCTCGCCGATCATATCTATGCCCCACATTGCAAAAGGCCAAGGTGCAGTCAAGACATTCAGGGGAACCGGAGGAACGTGCACCTTATCTGCATAAATCTGGCATTTATGATATGTCCGAGAATGTTGGTAACAATCAGCTTCCATGGTGGACCAGAAATATCCTGCCCGAAGGATCTTCTTTGCCATGGTATTACCACTGGAATGCGTTTCGAAGGTACCTTCGTGTAGCTCCGCCATGATCTTTTCTGCTTCAGTCTTATCCACACAACGCAGTAAGGTCGAATCATGGTTTCGCTTGTACAGGATGCCGTTGCTAAGGAAGAACTTTGCTGCGAACCTTCTTAGAAACTTTTTATCGTTGACAGATGCACCCTCAGGGTATTCTTGAGCTTCCAGGTATCTCTTCACCTCATGATACCAAGGTTTTTCAGTCACTACCTCAGCCTCAAGATCACAACAGTATGCCGGTTCGTCCAGTTTCCAGATAATGACCAGGGGAGCCTCATTGTCCCACTTGACTTTGAACATGGAAGACATTGTAGCTAACGCGTCCGCCAACTGATTCTCCTCCCTTGGGAAATGTTCAAAAGTTATCTCTGTGAAATGGGGGATCAATGTCAACACACATTCTCTGTAAGGAATAAGATTCGGATGTTTCGTATCCCACTCGCCTTTGATCTGATTGATCATGAGAGCGGAATCTCCGAAGACACTCAGAAACTTGATCCTTAAGTCAATTGCAGCTTGAAGTCCCATGATGCATGCCTCATACTCCGCCATGTTGTTGGTGCAGTTGAAACATAGCCGGGCCGTGAGTGGAGTATGAGTGCCTTGAGGGGATATGATCACAGCGCCGATACCGTTACCCAAAGCGTTGGAGGCTCCGTCAAAGTGCATAGATCATCGGGATCCTTCCTCAGGTCCTTCATCCGGTCCAGGTACTTCACAATCAGTCACTATCATGATGCTCTCGTCCGGAAACTCGAAGTTCATTGACTGATAGTTATCTACTACCTGATGTTCCAAGTGGTCTGCCAATACACTTCCTTTGATGGCTTTCTGGGTTGTGTACTGGATGTCGTATTCTGTCAAGATCATTTGACATCTTGCTATTCTCCCAGACAGAGCAGGCTTTTCAAATATGTACTTTATGGGATCCATCTTTGAAATCAACAAAGTAGTGTGAGTCAGCATATACTGTCTCAGTCGGCGAGCAGCCCATACCAAAGCGCAGCAAGTCTTCTCGAGCAGTGAGTATCGGGTCTCACAGTCGGTAAACTTTTTGCTAAGGTAATAAATGGCATGCTCTTTTCGGCCAGACTCGTCATGCTGCCCCAGCACACACCCCATTGAGCTGTCAAGTACTGTCAGGTATAGTATCAGAGGTCTCCCTTCAACCGGTGGCATAAGGATGGGTGGTTCTTGGAGATACTCTTTGATTCTGTCAAAAGCGGCCTGACATTCATCATTCCAATGTACTACCTGATCTTTCTTCAGCAGCTTGAAGATTGGCTCACAGGTAGCAGTTAGATGCGAGATGAACCGGGAAATGTAATTCAGACTTCCTAGAAAGCCTCTGACCTCTTTCTCTGTCTTGGGAACTGGCATCTCTTGAATGGCTTTAACCTTGGCAGGGTCCACTTGAATACCCTTATCACTTACAACGAAGCCTAGCAACTTTCCAGATCTAACCCCGAAGGTGCACTTGTTCGGGTTCAACCTCAGCTTGTACAGTTTCAAACGGTCAAACAGTTTCTGCAGATGGTCAAGGTGTTCCTCCTCAGTTTGGGACCTTGCAATCATATCGTCAACATACACTTCAATCTCATGATGGATCATGTCATGAAATAAAGCAACCATGGCACGTTGGTAGGTTGCCCCAGCATTTTTAAACCCGAATGGCATGACCTTGTAGCAGAAGGTGCCCCACTGAGTAACAAAGGTAGTCTTTTCCATGTCTTCAGGAGCCATCTTGATCTGATTATAACCTGAAAAGCCATCCATGAAGGAGAACACCTTGTGCTGAGCAGTATTGTCAACAAGAACATCAATGTGAAGTAGAGGGAAGTCATCCTTGGGGCTGGCCCTGTTCAGATCCCTGTAGTCAACACACATTCTGACCTTACCATCCTTCTTCGGTACCGGCACCACATTAGCAACCCACTGGGGGTAAGAAGTCACTGCAAGAAACCCGGCATCGAATTGCTTCATAACCTCAGCTTTGATCTTCTCAGACATCTCTGGACACATACGGCGGACCTTTTGCTTAACCGGAGGGCAGTCTTCCTTGGTAGGCAAATGATGGACCACAATGTCAGTATCCAACCCAGGCATGTCTTCGTAGGACCAGGCGAAGATTTCCACATAATCATGTAACATCTGAGTCAACCGTTGTCTTACGCTGAGCTCCAGATTGGCACCAATCTTGACTTCTTTCCTATCTGTCTCAGTACCCAGATTTATCGTTTCCACTGGCTCTTCATGTGGTTGAATTTCCCTCTCTTCCTGGAGTAACAGTCTTGCAAGCTCACCAGGCACTTCGCAATCATCTTCACCTTCGTCTTCGGCTAAGTTGATCGGATTTTCGAAGTCATAACTGGCAGTAGCAGAGTCGTTACCAGTGAGATCCAGAGTGGATTGAAACCTGTATGGGTGAGTGTGTGTAAATACAGCTATTTTGCAATATGTAAAGAAAGAAAGAAAGAAAGGGAGCACAAGATTTGAAATGCGAAAAAACGTCCAAGATCTTTATTCATGATATATGGAAATGACAGTTATAAACCCTCACAAATGAAGCCAACGGTGCCCCGGGTAAGACACTGGGCCATAGAGTTTCAATTCATTGTTTATTACAAATAACAAAAACAAAGGAATTCATTACTGCGTAACAAAAGTAACAGGTGTATGATCTTTTGCGGTCCAATTGTTCAATCCACCACCAGTCGTCGGGTAGATCCAGCTATCGAACTCTGATTCGTCCACTTCGTCTTCACCCCCAATAGCATTCACTCCTGGATTGGTGATGAGCACAGGAGGTCTTCCGATCCTAGCCTTGCGCACAGCCCTCTGAGCCTCTGCAGTAAAACTCAGTCCAAACTTGTCAGTTTTAGGAGTGAAATCAGGGAGCCTGCCCCAGTTGGCACATTCACCTTTCTCGATTACAGCCCGGGCGTCCTTCAAGGAAGCCATCTTCAAAGGAAAGTCCTCTTCAACCACTGTTTCTGCTGCTGCCAATGTTGAAGGTACCTCTTCAAAATGCTGAAAGGGGGTTTCAATAAACTCCCCGTCCATCTCGATATACCGGAAGGAATTTAGATGACTCACCATATATTCTTCCTCCCCCTGCACAGTGACAATCTTCCCTCTGACAGGGTACTTGAGCTTCTGGTGTAGGGTAGAGGTCACTGCCCCAGCTTTGTGAATCCAAGGTCGACCCAGTAAACATGAATAAGATGGACGAATATCCATCACATAGAAAGTTGAGTCGAATACTTGAGAACCCACATGAATAGGAATGTCTACTTCTCCATGGACCATTCTCTTCGATCCGTCAAAGGCTCGAACAATGATGTTGCTAGGTTTCAACTCCAGGCCCTCACAATCCAACCGGTCTAAGGCCTTTTTGGGCAATACATTCAGGGAAGAACTGGTGTCCACCAACACGTGCGCGAGAGTAGTGCCCCTGCATTCTATTGAGACATGCAGGGCATCATTGTGGTTCTTTCCCTTGGCGGTAAGGTCAGCATCCGAAAAACCCAAACCATTGTCGGCTGTCAAATTGGCTACGCAATCAGTAAACTGGTCTGCAAATGTCTCTTGTGGCACATGGGTCGTCTTCAGAAATGAAATCAGGGCCTTAGCATGGGCCTCTGAGCACAGCAGCAATGATAGCATAGAGATCTTGGAGGGTGTATGCCCCAGCTGTTCAACGACATTGAAGTCGCTCTTCTTGATTATCTTAAGAATTTCCTCCATCTCTTGCTGGGAGGCTTCAACATTCACAGATTTTGGTGCCTCCATCCGGGCAGGCTCATCATCAATCCCTTTGCCCCGAGCATTAAATGACTCGGCAGCAGGGGAAGCAACTTGATCAGAAGTGGAAACAGGCGCACTTGCAGGCATTATAATAAGAGGTCTTCGGATAACTGGTGGTGCAATGTCAGGCGAGAAGAGCCTGCCACTGCGAGTTACTTTAGCTGGACCAGTGATATTGCTGATGCTGGTACCGGTGTTGAACTCTTGCTTTATTCCAAGTACATATACATTTTCCCCATAGTGCCATGGGACAGCCTTATCAGATTCATAGGGGAGAGGCCCCGAAACAGTAATAGTAATGGGTGCGACAGTCATGATTTTAACTGGCTTCCTCGGGGGAGCCTTGATTGGATTGTTGAAAATTGTAACGACGGATACTTCTTCCACAGGAACAAAGGGAACAACGATCTTCTTGAACAGAATCTCTTTGCTGTCCATCAGGCTTTGGATGCCTAACTTCAGCAACGGACAACCAGTAAGGGAAACAGCACACAAAAGGCAACCCTCGCTACAACCCGGAAATAAACCGGCTAGCAACAGGTTCCTCTTAACAGTCAACAGAGGAGTAGCCACATCATTCACAGAAACTGCATACAGATCTTCATCAACGCCATTTACTCCATGCTGGGGCATAGGAGCAGTTACCACATTTGGCCTCTCAGGCGCCTCAAATTGTATTTCCTTTGCATCAATAAGGTCTTGCACCTTATTTCTCAGGGCCCAACAGTCATCAGTAGAATGCCCCGGACTATCGGAGTGATAAGCACAGCGGGCATTTTGATTATACTTAGGAGAGGCAGTATTCACAACCTTTGGAGCCTCTCTGACAGTCACCAAGTTGGTTGATAACAGTTGCGGCAGGATTTGTGACAAGGTCATACTCAGCCGGGTAAATTCTCTTCTAGGCCTTTCAGCCCTGGGTTGATTGGTTTGCCGAGGAGCGGCAACAGGCTTAGCAATCACCACCGCGTTGACAGATTGGCGGCATTCTGGTTTATCTTGCCTTCTAGGCCCATACACAGCAATGGCCTCTTTCTTGAAGGACTTCTTCTCAGAACTTGAAGACGCACCTTTCTGAATCTTTCCTGACTTCATACCTGCCTCTATCCTTTCCCCAATCAGAATGAGGTCAGTGAACCCTGCAGATGAATTGCCAATAAGATGATTAAAGAACGGCCCGGATAGGGTCCCCAAGAATATATCTACCAATTCACGGTCGGTTAACGGAGGCTGCACCCTGCCAGCCAGGTCCCTCCACTTCTGCGCATACTTTTAAAACCTTCGCCTGATCCTAGCGACATACCCTGGAGTTGGGTACGTGTAGGAGCAAGGTCGGCATTATATTGATACTGCTTGTAAAAAGAAGTAGCCAACTCCTCCCAGTTACGAACCTTGGTTCCATCCAGCTGATAGAACCATTCGAGATGAGTCCCTGAAAGACTCTCCTGGAAGAAGTGGATCCACAAGTTCTTGTCCACTGTATACGGCTGAATCTTCCGCACATAAGATCTGAGGTGTAGCTTAGGGCAGGATGCCCCGTCGTACTTGGTGAAAGATGGTGCTTTAAACTTGTGCGGGATGATCACACCAGAAGATAAACCCAAGTCTCCGAAATCCAAACCAGACACTTGTTGAATTTCCATGGTGTTCAGACGGTCTTCCAACTGCTTGTACCTGTCTTCAGCCGGAGGATACTGTTCCTCATTAAAATCAGTCTCGTTGTCAGAGACCACCAGACTTGGAGCCTTTCCCCGCTGGGGACTGTCTTTGCCTACAGAAGAACCAGCTTCCTCATTATGCAGTGTGTTACCAAATCTCTGGCCCGTGTTGAATAGAACAGTTCTCTTCTTCTTCTTCTCCTTCTTCAGGAGCAAAGCCTTCAGCTCTTCTTGACCTTGAGCCAAACCCATGATCAGCTCCTGAAATTGTGCGTTTTGCGCCTGAAGGGCCTTGATAGACAGCTCGGTAGAGGATTCAGGGTTCATGATGCTGAAATAAACAGCAAAGAACAGTAAGCAACCTGAAAAGAAGAGTACCTGCTATGCACATGATGAATGGAATGCATATGATTTATGTTTTCAAAGACAATAGGGAATCAACTTTGTAAACAAAAAGGAACACACTTCATTAGATTCAACTTTGAAATTTAAATTGTTCAACAGATTGCCCTTAGGCGTTACATAAAAAAGGGAAATACTGAAAAGGGAAATAAAACTGTAAAAGAATATCCAAAGTTCATCATTGATCCCATGGTCTCCTCTTCTCAGTACGGATGTAGTCATTCAGAGCCCGCTCATTTTCCAACTGCTTTGTCAGCTTATGGATCTTCAATTCCTGCTCGTTGAACTTTTCCCGATAAGAATCCCGTTCTTCTCGCAGTTGTGCCCAAGACCTCTTTAATGTCTCATAATCAGTAGGTATCTGAGGATGGAGGACAGTTGGAGGAGCCCCATCTTTGTCAGGATACTCAAGAATGATGGGTCTGACAGCTTCGTACGGCATACCTAACTTCTGAGCACGGATGCGGACCCATTTGTAGTAGGCTTCCATAGGTAGAGAGGTCTTTGGTCCCAACTCTTGTGGGTCAGCTTTGTGAATTCTGTCCCAAGCCTTGATGAACCTACGACGCAGCTCGTCACTATCTACCTGAAACTCAAAACTGATGTGAGGCACCAACATCTCATGAGGCCCTGCTCTTCTGGCCCTTCCAAACTGACGGAGAGCTAGACATGGATTATAAGAGATTCCTCCTTGGGTACCAATCAAAGGAACATTAGGATATTCTCCGCAGTGATCAATAACAGCTACCTCATCCAAACCCCTGAAAGTCCAAATGATGTCCTTATCAGTGAGAGACATTAACCTATGAGCTCAACCTCTTCCTTCTTGGTTCTTCAGCACGAACTTAGGGAGGTGCGAAATAAACCACCTCACCAACAAAGGGATACAATACCACAGAGTTCCTCGTCTTCGGGCAGTACGAGCATAAAGTTGTTGCAGGATGTCACCCAAGAGAGTGGGCACAGGGTTCCGAGACATGAAGATCCTTATGGCAGTGACGTTAATGAAGTTATCAGGATTAGGAAACAAGACTAGACCATAGATTAAGAGAGCCAGGATGTCTTCATATGCCCTAAAGTCCAAGTCATTCCAGAAACTGTTAGCTTTACCAACCAGAAACTTGGCCAAGAAACCCTTAACTCTGCTTCTAGTCACCCAGTTGTCCATTACTTCTTGGTGGGTCAAGGGGAGAGCTGCAGCAACCTCCTCAAGCCTGAGGGTCTTTTCCCAACCAGTGTAGGGAGTCTGATCCAAGATAGGGATGCCAAGCAAATCAGAGAACTCTTCCAGGGTAGGGACCAGCTGGAAGTCTTGAAAGGTGAAGCACTGGTACAGAGGGTCATAGAACTGGGTCAGGACACTCATCAGCTGTTGGTCCCACTTTGTCGTGACTAAACTGAGAAGAGAACCATGCCTCTGGATGAAGGAAGTAGTGTTTGGAATTCTGCTAACCAACTCTTCAAGCAACTCAGGTGGGTGAACAAATTTAAACCGGATAGTATTCCTTCGCATAGGCATCATGATGTCCTACAAAACAGAGCAAAGGTGAAACCCTCTTGTCTTTGAAATGGTCAGTCCTTATGCAGGATGCATGCAATGCTCATGATGGCATGATGTTATGATAAAGCACACCACAAATATTTACAAAGGCAAACATGATAAGGCACACAAGTCACACAAGACAGCCCTTAGAGTTCAGGCCAGCATGAGGTCTAGGTATTACCCTCTTTCAGTTTGTTGGTTCAGACCTGTCCTATCAGAAGTAACCGGGTTCTAGAGGATCCCAATATCACTGACTACCCTCAATCGGTCATAACTCCAGCATCGCAATCTTTTCTTGCAGCCAGAACCATCACGAGAGTTTAGCCTCAATGGGCGTAGCATACTGCTACTGTTCTATTGGCCAAGTTGGGTCATTTAAGGTTCTAAGGTCGGTTGGTGCTTAATGACTCCTCAGAAGACCCATATTCTCCTCGTTGCAACACAAGGGATATCGGTACAGACTAAGGTGCCACACCAACGTAGCCACTGCTTCACCCATGTCGGTCTACACCGGACAGGTCCCTCACAGCTTATGCTACCTAACAGGGTATCCCCCAGATCCGGGTTAGGATCTATGTAACTCCCAAGACAGTCCCACAATAATAAAGAAAACAAGTCAAAGCAATTGAAAACACAAGTGATCCTAGTCCTAAGGTACACCTCACTTTATAAGGGTCCCCAGCAGAGTCGCCAGTTCTGTGATTGGTGGATCTGGAACTGACTGTTTAACGTTGGTTCGCGAAATGTCGCGGAAGTAAGAGTCGCCACCGTCTTTTATTTTCTCCAACATGGAAAGGACAAAAGCACAGAAAAATTCCTTATGAGATTATCTCTCGATTCGGGAGGTAGATTTATAGAAAGGGAAGGTGTTAGCACCCTTTCTATCCATGGTTATCCATGGGCTCTTAGATACTTGCTCATTTGTGTTTTCAAAATGTTTGTTTGCTTTTCGAATGTGAGTGAGTTTGAAAAAGTTTAGTTTAAAGATTTCAGATCGACTCTTGTATCAGTCCTCAAGAGTGTTTGAAAATTTGTTTTTGAAAGCTTTTTGAAAAGTGTCGGTGTGAAAAGAGTTTTGTTTTGTTTTTGAAAAGAGCAAGTATCTATGAGTCATCTACCTACCCTAAGGAATTAAGCTGTGTAAATGTCCTTAAGGTAGTTCCATCCCACCATTGAGAGGTAGGTAGCACCACCGTTGGAGGTGTTCGGTCAATTCGTTTTTAGGGACAGTGTGGTCACCAGAGCAACAGTAGGACACCTTAGAAGCTACCCTCATGCCATGTTCATGGACATGAGGACTTACTAAAACGTCCTATACTCGACGACCACGTTTCGAGGGGCAAGGCAACAGTGAGGCGTACCCTAAGAGTGGTGTGTGAATTTGTGTATTACTTTCAGTTATATTTTATCTTGATCATGCATTGGGTGAGCTACGCTTTGATTTTATTTGGGCCATTCATTCTTTCATGTGATTAGCAGTTTAAAGGTGCGGAAATTAAAATGCGGAAAATAAAGGTCCTACGCTATTACAAGGCGCGGGTCTATACATCGCCAAATTAACAAAGACCCGATTTGAATAAAAATGCGAAAATTAAAGGTCCTAATTACTATTACAAAGCTTTGGCAATTACATAATATTTGAAACAAAAAATAAGGACGAACACGCGAGAAGAAATTAAAATCGAATGTGCGAGGGCGTTGGACCCTTTAAAGAAATGAAATTGAAATTGAAAATGCTAATTAATTATTTAATAAGAACAGAAATTGTTTTTTGTGTTTTTTTGGTATTTATGAAAATAAAAGGAAATTAATTAAAATTAGAAATAAAACCCTAGTTCTAAATTGTTTTTAATTATTAAAGAAAAATATTTAAGTTTTAACCTAATTTAACCTAATTATTTAATGACATATTTATTTACAAGATAATTAATAATTAATAATAATAATGATAGGAAGAAATTATTTATTAAGGAAAAAAGACTAAAAATGCTAAAACCTAATTTCTATATTTTTTTAATTATTTAAGAAAACATTAAAATTAAAAAACCTAAAATTAAACTAAATTGATTAATAAAATTTATTTACAAAAAATATTAATGCATAAAATATTAAATAAACATTTTTTATTTTCTTGATTTCTGATTTTTTGGTTTTATGAAAATTATTTTTGTGAAATTAATAAAACAAGAAAGCAATTAAAATAAAAAGAAGAAAAGAAAAGGGAATTAGAAAAAAGAAATACAAACAATGGGGGATTTCTGCCCAATTTGGAGGTTTTGCAAGCAGTTTGGCCCATTCAGTTCCAGGCCTTTTTGACTTTCTGGCGCTTGTGTGTGGGATGTCTGACCAGTGTACATGGTGGACTGCTTGTGATGGCCATCAGATTGAGGCTTCTGGGCGCGTGGCAAGCTAGATGGTGAGGCTTCATGATGGTCCTTGGATGGCATACTGCACAGGAATGCGTTAGAGGAAAAATTATTGAATAAGTGGGGGACCTGGGAATCGAACCCATGTCTCAATACCTGAAGGACAACACACCAACCAGCTGAGCCAACGCGCGCTTCTGATATTATTATGGAACGTGAATAACATATGTGAAAACGCGCTAGTGGCCTAAAGCAAAACAAAAACGCGCTAAATTCAAACTGTCCAGTCATGTGCCAATAACTCAGCATCTTCTTCATTGTTTCTTCGTTTTGCCTGAAAAATAAGAATAGATAGCGGGGGTTTTAAACCCCCACTAAGCTTCAACCTGAAAAATAGCGATTAGGATTTAAGCAAGCATAAAAAGGGCGCGATGGGTGATTTGGCTTCGTTGGAATGTCACGAATCCAATGGTCCTGGTTTGAGTGGCCAATTTTTCCTTATGTGTGAAACCCCAAATCAAAGCTTCAGGAACCCTAAGAAGCTTTCATGGCAACTTTTGACACGAGCAATATTAATTCAATTAAAGGACACCAATAGCTTCAGAGAGTCCATGTTAGTATAAATCAGTCATTAAAAGTCACAAATAATGCATGTAAATGGAAACACGATTATGAATTTTTTGTGAAGAAGTGCATCATGGTTCTACCAATTCCTTGTGCGTGGAGACTGGAAAGGTATTGAGACACGTTCAGGAAGGTCCCAGCAAGCGTTTGGAATACTTTTTGAGCTTTGAATCACACTGCAACTATGTTTTCAGATTTCAATTTTTAATCAACTTTGCAAATTGGTAGGCAGCCTCTTGAGCTGTTTTTCGTCCTCCTTAGGATTAGGTTAACTTGTGCTTATGTATCTGAAGCAATTTAGGTTAAAAAACTAAGCCCAAAACCCTTGTATTAATGATTCAATATTTGATTTTTAATCCAATCTTTTTCAATCTTTTTCATGCCTTTTCTTATGCCAATTATTGCCAATCATATTGAATCTTTCCTTATTGAATGGTGCACGAAATATTGAGTGAATTCTATGCACAAAAAGATTTGAAGCACATGGTTTAGTATTTTTCTCATAATTGATTTTAATTAAATAATTAAATAGGATTAAAAATTCAATTAATTAATAAAAAATAAGAAAATAACTCCCTTTTAGCTTAATGGGTCGTGCATGGCCTTTGGGTGATGATTCATGGGAGAAATTGAGGCCCATTAGCAATTTTGAGGCATTTGAAGCAAAGTTCACTTTTCAAAATTCCCAAACATTTCCCAACTTCCACAAGGCATATCTTACTCAATTTTTAAGCTTTGATCATGTTCTTGGACATTTTGGAAAGGTATTGAAGTCCTCTAACCAATGCCTTTGGTCCCATGTCATTTTGATTTACCAATCTCAAGTTATGGTCTTTGACTTAAAGTGCCTTTTTGTGTACTTTTGAAAATGACCTATAATGTTGAGATTGATAACTTTTTGTGAGAGCATTTATTGGACTTGAAGTGTGAAGATGAGTTGTAGGAAATGTCATTCTCTTCAAAATGAACTTTGGATGGAATTTTTTTGATAAACCATGTGGAATTTATGCCCTGGTCAATTTGCAGTTGACTTTTTCAGCTGTCCAAAAATAGAAACTTTTGCATCTTGAGACTTTTTGAGCCATGCCTTGAGAATCATGATCAAGAATTGATCAAATGATGTTTGTGGCTTCAAAATAAGATGTTGACCAAAAATTTTGACTTTTGACTGTCAAATGACCATTTTGCCCCTACAGTTGACTGTGAAGCAATTAGGGTTTTTGACTGTGCAATTTTGTGCTGTGAGTCTTGAAACTTGGCATGAGGATGCTTGACAATGTTTATAGGCATGTGGGACTTGTTTGGACCCTTGGAAACTTCAATTTCTTTGCCAGAACTAAAACCCTAGTTTTTGACTGTTAGGAGGCAATTGGACTGTGCAACCTTTGAGAGATTTTGAACCTTGATCTTGGCAAAACTTGAAGAATATGGGAGGGAAAATTTTGGGGTACAACAGTACCCCACTAAGTAACAAAGGTGGTCTTCTCCATGTCTTCGGGAGCCATTTTAATCTGGTTATAACCGGAGAAGCCATCCATGAAGGAGAATACCTTGTGTTGAGCGGTGTTGTCAACCAGAACGTCAATATGGGGTAGAGGGAAGTCATCTTTAGGGCTCGCCCTGTTCAAATCCATGTAGTCAACACACATTCGAACCTTCCCATCCTTCTTCGGCACAGGAACCACATTGGCGACCCACTGAGGATAAGAAGTCACTGCTAGAAAACTGGCGTCAAATTGTTTCATAACTTCAGCCTTGATTTTCTTTGACATTTCTGGGCGCATTCGGCGAACCTTCTGTTTTACGGGAGGACACTCTTCCTTGGTAGGAAGGCGATGAACCACAATATCAGTATCCAACCCAGGCATATCTTCGTAAGACCAGGCAAAGATCTCAACATAGTCATGCAGCATTTGAATCATCCGTTATTTCACATTAGGCTCTAGATTGGCACCAACCTTGACTTCCTTCTTGTCTGTCTCAGTACCCAGATTAACTGTTTCCACTGGCTCTTCATGTGGCTGAATAACCCTCTCTTCCTGGAGTAACAATCTTGCAAGTTCAACAGGAACTTCACAATCATCTTCACCTTCGTCTTCGGCTAATTTGATTGGATTTTCGAAGTCATAACTGGCAGTAGTAGAGTCGTTACCAGTGAGATCCAGAGTGGATGTGGACCTGTATATGTGAGTGTGTGTAAAATAGCTGTTTTGCAATATATAATAAAGAAATACAAAGAGCGTAAATTTTGAAATGCAAAAACGTCCAACGCTTTTATTAATGATATATGAAAATGACACACAAAAGCCCTCACAAATGAAGCCACGGTGCCCCGGGTAAGACACCGTGCCATAAAGTTTCAAAACATTGTCTATTACAAATTCAAAACAAAAGGTTTCATTACTGGGTAACAAAATTAATAGGGATGAAGTCCTTTGCTGTCTAGTTGCTTGGTCCACCGTCGGTCGTAGGATAGATCCAGCTGTCGAATTCAGACTCTTCCACATCATCTTCAATGGAATTTACTCCTGCGTTGCTGATGAACACGGGAGGTCTTCTGATCCTTGCACTTCAAATAGCCCTTTGAGCTTCTGTAGTGAAATCCAAACCAAACTTGTTAGTCTTCTGTGTAAAATCAGGGAGTCGGCCCCAATTTGCACACTCACCCTTCTCAATAACAGCCCGGGCATCTTTTAAGGAAGCCATTTTCATAGGAGAATCTTCAACCACACTCTCAGCTGATGCCAGTGTCTGGGGAACCTCTTCAAAGTGCTGAAATGGGGTTTCAATGAACTCCCCATCCATCTCTACGTATCTGAACGAGTTGAGGTGGCTGACCATGTACTCTTCCTCCCCTTGTACTGTCATAATCTTCCCTTTGACCGGGTACTTCAGCTTTTGGTGGAGCGTTGAGGTTACGGCCCCGGCTTTATGGATCCATGGATGACCCAGCAAACAAGAGTAGGATGGCCGAATGTCCATCACATAGAACGTAGAATTGAAGACCTGAGAACCAACTTTAATTAGAATATCAACTTCACTGTGCACCATCCTTTTAGACCCATCAAAGGCTCTGACAATGATGTTACTCGATTTTAGCTCCAACCCTTCGCAATCCAACTGGTCTAGAGCTTTTTTAGGTAATACGTTCAATGAGGAACCAATATCAACCAATACATGTGCAAGAGTAGTGCCCCTGCATTCAATGGAGACATGCAGGGCATCATTATGATTCTTCCTCTTGGTAGTCAAATCGGTGTCGGAGAAACCCAAACCATTATCAGTAGTTAAATTGGCCACACAATCGGTAAACTGATCAGCTGATGTCTCTTGTGGCACGTGGGCAGTCTTCAGGAAGGTAATCAGAGCCTTGGCATGGGCCTCTGAGCACAGCAATAGTGACAACATAGAAATTTTAGACGGGGTTTGCCCCAGCTGCTCAACTACATTATAATCACTCTTCTTAATAATCTTTAAAATCTCTTCCATCTCCTATTTAGAAGCTTCAACAGTAATTGTCTTCGGTGCCTCTGTCTGGGCAGGCACATCAGTGATGATCCCTTTTCCCCGAGCGTCAGATGACTCGGCGACAGGGGTAAGAATAGGGACTTGATCAGGAATAGTGACAGGTGCAATTGCAGGCGTAATGACAACAGGTCTTCGGACAGTTGGTGGAACAATATCAGGTGAGAAAAGTCTACCGCTGCGGGTGACTTTAGCAGGTCTAGTAATGTTGCTGACGTCAGTATCAGCATCCAACTCTTGCTTAACTCCATGAACATAAACATCAGCCCCATAGTGCCAAGGGACAGCTTTATCAGAGGTGTAGGGGATGGGCCCCGGAACAGTGATGATCACAGGTGCAATTTTCGGAACAGGTGTAATTCTAACAGGCTTCCTCGAGGGAGCCTTGGAAGAATTGTCGAAGATGGTAATGATGGCGACTTCTTCAGTAGGAATGGAAGGAACAACAGTCTTCTCAAACAGGATCTCCTTACTATCCATCAGGTTTTGGATACCTGATTTCAGGAATGGGCAACCGGTAGGTAAAACAGAACACATATGGCAACCTTCGTCACAGCCCGGAAATAAACCGGCTAGCAACAGGTTCTTCTTGACAGTCATCATAGGGGTAACAATGTCATCCACAGAAACTACAAACAAGTCTTCCTCTACAGCATTTACTTCATGTTTGGGCATGGGAGCAGTCACAACATTAGGCCTCTCGGGCGCCTCGAACTCAATCTCCTTTGCATCAATTAAGTCTTGTATCTTGTTCTTCAAAGCCCAACAATCATCTGTATTATGCCCCGGGCTATTAGAGTGATAAGCGCAGCGGATGTTAAGGTTATACCTTGGTGACGTTGTATTTGAATTCTTTGAGGGTTCCCTTAGAGTCACCAGATTACTCTTCAGCAACTGTGGCAGAATCTGAGATAAGGTCATGCTGAGACGAGTGAATTGCCTCTTAGGTCTCTCGTCCTTTTGTTGATTGTTGTACTGAGGAGCACCAAAAGGTTTTGAAATAACAACCACATTGACAGCTTGGCGGTGTTCAGGTCTATTCTGTCTTCTTGCACTATAGACAACACTGGACTCTTTCTTAAACGGCTTCTTCTCGATGCTTGATGAAGCACCCTTATGTATTTTCCCAGCCTTAATACCATCTTCTATCCTTTCACCATTCAAAATAATATTTGTAAACCCAGATGAAGAGCTTCCAATTAGATGGTTAAAGAATGGACCAAACAGGGTCCCCAGGAACATGTCAACAAGCTCACGATCAGCCAAAGGTGGTTGCACCCTTCCGGCAAGGTCTCTCCACTTCTGAGCATAATCTTTAAATCCTTCACCCGTTCCCATTGACATACCCTGGAGTTAGGTACGCGTAGGAGCGAGGACGGAGTTGTACTGATACTTCCTGTAGAATGCAGTAGCCAAATCTTCCCAACTGTGGATACTGGCTCCGTCCAACTGATAGAACCACTCAAGCTGAGTCCCTGAGAGACTGTCTTGAAAGAAATGGATCCATAAGTTCTTATCAGCAGTGTAAGGTTGGATCTTCCTCACATATGACCGGAGGTGCAGCTTTGGACAGGAAACTCCGTCATACTTGGCAAAGGTTGGTGCCTTGAATTTGTGGGGAATTACCACCCCAGATGATAGACCTAGATCTCTGAAGTCCAGGCCGGGCACCTTCTGAATTTCCATAGCACTCAAACGGTCTTCCAGTTGTTTGTACTTATCCTCAGCAGGAGGATACTGTTCTTCATCGTAGTCCGTCTCGTTGTCGGAGACCACAGGGCTAGGAGCCCTCCTTTCTTGTGAACTATCTTTCCCTCCAGATGAGGTGGTAAAATCAACTTCATTATGTAACTTGTTCCTAAACCTATGTCTTGTGCTGAACATGATTGTCCTCTTCTTCTTCTTCTTCTTCTTCTTCTTCTCTTTCAGAATCAAGGTCTTCAGGTCCTGCTGGCCCTTAGCTAGATTCATGAACAGCTCTTGAAATTGGGCATTCTGGGCCTGGAGGGCCTTGATAGCATGCTCAGTTGAAGGTTCAGTAGATATGATGATCGCTGAAATAAACAGCGAAGAAGATAAGAGACCTGTAAAGGGTACCTGTTTATGAAGTGCATGGGATGAAATGCGTATGATTTATGATTTCAAAGACAATCGGGATTCAAATTTGTAAACAATAAAGGAAACACACTTTATTAGATTTAAACTTCAAAACTTAAATTGTTCAACAAACTGCCCTTAAGGTGTTACAAGAATGGAAATACTGAAAAGTAAAATAAAAACTGTAAAAGAAATCATCAAAGGTCCATCAATGCTCCCATGGTCTCTTCTTATCAGTGCGGACATAATCGTTGAGAATCCGCTTGTTCTCTAACTGCCTAGTCAACCTCTGGATCTTCTGCCCCTGCTCATTGAACTTCTCCCGATAAGAATCCCGTTCTTCCCGCAGTTGCATCCAAGATCTCTTCAGTGCCCCAATGTCAGTGGGCATATAAGGATGGAGAATGGTTGGAAGAACCCCTTCTTCATTAGCAACTTCAAGAGTGACAGGCCGGACAGCTTCATATGGCATACCTAGCTTCTGGGCACGGATGCAGACCCATCTGAGATATGGCTCCATTGGCAGAGAAGTCTTTGGACCCAACTCATGTGGATCTGATTGGTGAACTCTGTCCCAAGCCCTTATGAATCTATGACGTTGCTCGTCGCTATCCCCCTGAAAATCAAAGATGATATGAGGCATTAACATTTTATGAGGTCCTTCTCTTCTGGCTCTTCCAAACTGACGGAGAGCTAAGCATGGGTTGTAAGAAATTCCTCCATGGGTTCCTAGCAGGGGAACATTGGGATACTCTCCACAGCGATCAATGATAGTCACCTCATCCATACCTTTGAGAGTCCAGATAATGTCATTATGAGAAAGAGACATCACCCTATAAGCCCAGCTCATTCCTTCTTTGTTCTTCAGCACTGACTTAGGGAGGTGTGAAATAAACCACCTCGACAATAAGGGAGCATAACACATCAAGGTTCCCCACTTTTGGGTCGTACGAGTATAGAGCTAATGAAGAATGTCACCCAAGAGAGTGGGTACAGGGTTCTGAGAGATGAAGATCTTTATCGCATTCACATCAACAAAAGTGTCAGGATTCGGAAATAATACCAAGCCATAAATCAGAAGAGCCAGAATATCCTCGAACGCCTTAAAGTCTAGGCTATCCTAGAAGTAGTTAGCCTTGCCAACCAAGAACTTAGTCAGAAAGCCCTTAGCTCCGCTCCTAGTCTCCCAATTAGCCATTACCTCTTCTTTGGTAAAATGAAGGGCTACAGTAATTTCTTCAGGCCTAAGGGTCTTCTCCCAACCATTAAATGGAGTCTGCTCCAGAACAAAGATATCGAGCAGCTCAGAGAACTCTTCCAGAGTAGGAACCAGCTGGAAGTCCTGGAAAGTAAAACAAAGGTACAGCGGATCATAAAAGTGGACCAGGACACTCATCATTTGTTCGTCTAACTTGGAGGTGACCAAGTTGAGAAGAGAACCATGCCTCCTGATGAAGGAAGTAGTGTCAGGCATCTTGGCAACCAACTCTTTAAGCAAGGTAGGGACTTGGACAAAGTTAATCCGGATAGTATTCTTACGCATGGGCATCATGATGACCTATAAAACAGAGCAAAGATGAAACCCTCCTGTCTTTGAAATAGGTTAGTCTTTATGCAAGATGTATGCAATGTTATGATGTCATGATAAAGGCACACCACAAGTATCCACAAAAGCAAACATGGTAAAGGCACACAAGTCACACTGAGAGCCCTTAGATTTCAGGTTGGCATGGAGCTTAGGTACTACCCTCTTTTAGTTCAGTTGGTTTAAGCCTGTCCTAAAAAATAGTAACCGGGTTCTAGAGGATCTCAATATCACTGACTACCCTCAATCGATCATAATTCTAGTTTAGCAACCTTTTCTTGCGGCCGGAATCATCGCGAGAGTTTAGTCTCAATGAGTGTAGCATATTGCTACTGTTCTATGGCCAAGTTGGTCAATTTAAGGTTCTAAGGTCAGTTGGTGCTTAATGACCCCTTAGAAGACCCATATTCTCCTCGTTCTAACACAAGGGGTATCGGTACAGACTAAAGTGCCACACCAACGTAGCTACTGCTTCATCCGTATCGGTCTACGCTGTACAGATCCCTCACAGTTTATTTCTACTTACCTAAAGGGTATCCCCAGATCTGGGTTAGGATCTATAGAACTCCGATACAAGCCCACAAAATTAAAGCATACAAAGCATACAAAGCATACAATTGAAAACACAGTGATCTAATCCTAAGGTACACCTCACTTAATAAATCCCCAGCAGAGTCGCCAGTTCTGTGATCGGTGGGAGAGAACTGACTGTTTTTGGAATGCTGGTTTGCGTTTTGCGTTTGTTTTTGCAAAATGTCGCAGTAAGCAAGAGTCGCCACCGTCTTTTATTTTATCCAACAAGGAAAGGAAAAAAGAACAGAAAAATTCCTTTTTCGAGATGTTTCTCGGGTTCGGGAGGTAGATTATATAAAGGGAAGGTGTTAGCATCCTTTCTATCCATGGTTATCCACGGGCTCTTAGGTACTTGCTCAAAGTGTTTTCAAAATTTGCTTTTCTTTATGTTTGTGGGTTTGAAAAGAGTTTTTGTTTTGAAGAGAGTGTAAGTGCGAAAAGTTTTATTTTGTTTTAAAAGGAGCAAGTACTTAAGAACCATCTACCTACTCGAAAAGGGAATTAAACTGTGCTAATGTCCTTTAGACAACACTATCCCACTATTTATGAGTGGGTAGCATCGTCGTTGGAGTTTAAGGGTCAATTCGATTAAGGGACGTGTAGTCACTAAAGCAATGTTAGGACGCCTTAGCGGTAACCCAAATATCCTAGATCATTTTTCCGAGGCAACCGTTTCGGGGCAACTATGATCTTTGGACAAGAGAGTGACCTCTAAAACTTCCTATACTCAATGACCACGTTCGAGGCAACCAAGTGAGGTGTACCTTAAGAGTGGCATGTGCGAGTGTGTTATTTCAGTTAATTTTTATCTGTACATGTTAATGGTGAGCTATGTTGATTTTAGGTTAAAGATTGATCTTGTCATGCATTGCCTATTTATCAAACATCTAACAGTTAATATTGTGCGGAAACTAAATTGCGGGAAATTAAATCTAAGCTATTACAAGGCGTCGGGTATTTACATCACCAAAGACAAACCCTTTAATTTAAATTGCGGAAAGTAAATAAAGCGATAAATTAAAGTCCTATTAAAACTATTACATGCCGGGAAACAATTACAATATTGGATCAAATGATACACGTGCAAGAAATTAAAACGGCGCATTTTTAGGGTTTTGACCTTTTTTATTTAAAGAAAGGATTGTTTTTGTTATTTTTGAATTAAATTAAATTAAACCTAAGTTAATTAATTAATTAAATAGAAAATATATTTTTGGTTTTTTTATATTTAAGGAAACCAAATAATAATGATCAAAATTATTAAAAACCTAATATTCTAAATTGATTTTAATTTATTGCAAAAAATATTAAATGTTACACCTATTTAAAACTAAGTTAATTATGTTAATATTTATTTACAAAAAATAAAATAATGAAATTAAATTTAATAAATAAAAATAATGTTTTTTATGTGTTCTGATTTTTATTAAGAAAAATATTAATTATTTGGTTAGTAATTAATTAAGAATAAAAATAAAACAAGTAAATAAATAAAATATTAAAAGAAAAGAAATAACCAAAAGGGGGGTGTTAGGCCCAATTTGAGTGTGAACATAGCATTTCTGAGGCCTAATATGTCCAAGCTTTGTTTGACTTTCAGGGTCTCATGCGCGCCTGTGGACTAGAGTGTATGGTGAGCTTGCAGTTTTGACCAATGGATCTGGTCTGAAGCCACTTGGCAAGTATCTGGACAAGGGCATATGGTGAGCCCTGCTTTGAGCGCATCTCTACCAGCGCGTTCTTTTGTTATTAAAATAAACATTAATCATTATATGTAAAACAACGCACTAGGCCTGGAATAAAAAAATAAGCGCCAATAATTTGAACTAGCCAATTGGGAGAGGACGCGTGGTCGTCTTCTTCAACAAATCCCTGGTTATTTACCTGCAGATTTTCATCCGCAGCTAAATCCCTAGGGCCATCCTAACATGAGTTATAGGCCACCTAAATGCAAATGGAGGACATCACTGTGTTCGCCTCCCTTCCCTGAAGACAACCATGTCCATGGTTGGTCTTAATTATTCCTGCAAAACAAAACCCCAAATGCAATCCTCCAAAACCCTAAATTCGGGCAAGGCGATATAGGCTACAAAAACAAAATTAAATAATGCAGAAATACTCTAAATGAATCGACTAACATGATTGTGTCAAGATTTTGGCAAAAAGATGCAAGATTCAGAGATTATGAATTCGTGTACAGAGCCATGTTCATGAGGACTTACAGTGCGATTGAGGATGTCTCAGGGCTTGATTCTGATTGCTTTAGTTCCACTGGATGTCAGGCAAGAGGGCTATGTGGAGATTTTGCTTTGAAAACGCCTCCAAACAAGAATTCGATCTCCCACTTTTTCACACTTTTTTCAGTTTTTGTTTGGCCGTTTCTTGCAGTTTTAGGTCATTTTCTTTGTTGCTTTATGTTGTATATGTATCAAGCAAGCAATTAGGTTAAACTTTGGGCCTCCAATCCTTGTGCATTGATGATTCCAAGATATGATTTTGCCACCATTAACAAAGCTTCCATATTTGTATCAAATCTGATTTTTTGTGCATAATAAGGCTTGATTCGTATTTGATTTGGTTCATGATGATAATTGAAGTCTATACCAATCACAAAGATATCATTCTATCAATTTTTGGATTTTATTTGAATTAATATTGATTTAAAATGAATTAAATCAATAAAAATTTAATAAAATAGAAAAATTAATGAATGGACATGAAATTGAAGATGGGACACGTGTGTGGTGTGATAAGACCAAATCAAGTGGAAAAAATTGGGCCCTTTTGTCAAAAATTGGAGTTTTGAGGATAGTTGACTTTTGGCAATTTTGGAAAAATGCCCAACTTCAACAATGCATAACTTCTTCAATTTTGAACTTTTGGAGGTGTTATTAGACTTTTTAGAAACCTTGATATGTCCTCTAACCAACATTTATGGTCCCATATCATTTTGATATTCCATGATCAAGTTATAAGCTTTGGCAAAAAAGGTGTTTTTGTTGACTTTCAAAAATGACCTATAATGTCCAAATTTGTAACTTCTTGTGAGAGCATTTCTTGATCTTGGGGTGTTAATATGGATTGTAGGAAATTACATCCTCTTCAAAATGAGCTTTTGATGGGTCATTTCTGATAAAGTATGAGAAAGTTATGCTTGGTCAAAGTTAAGTTGACTTTTCCTACAAAACCCTAATTTAGCAACTTTTGAATCTTGATGAATCTTGAGCAATCCTTGATGAATCATGATCAACCCTTGATAAAATGATGAATTATCTTTCAAAATTAGAATGTTGGCAAAAAATCTTGAGGTTTGACTGTATTTAGGTCACAGTTGACTTTTGCCCTAGCACAGTCGATTTTTAGACTTCTTGAGCAATTGACTGACCAAACTTTCTCTGCAAGGCTTGAAATTTGACATGGATGAACTTGAGAACATATTAGGACATTGGGGAGAATTTGAGACCATTTGTATGTGAGGACCTTAATGCAACACAAAACCCTAATTTTGAATTGACTGCCTTAGGAGGTGATTTGACTGTCCAACTCTTGAGCCATCTTGAACAACTTGGAGATGATTCTTGACCTATCTTGAGAAATATGGGAGGGAAAATTTTGGGGTACAGCGGTGACAATATGAGTGTTATCTACATTTCAAAGAGCCCTATTCAGCATATCAGGACCAAGCATATTGATATTTATCATCATTTTATCAGAGATCTTGTTGAAGATAAAGTGATTACTCTGGAGCATATAACCACTGAGAAACAACTGGCTGATATTTTCACCAAAGCTTAGGATGCAAATCAGTTTGAAAAGCTTAGGGGTGAACTAGGCATCTGCATTCTTGAGGAACCTTAGGTTTCATTTGCTTATGTGTTTCCACATGCTATTGTGTGTTTCCAATGCTACTTTGTGCTTCCATCTATTTGCAGTGTCCATTTACTCTATTTTTGTCAATTTTTTTAACTAAAAGGGGGAGTAAAGTGTTAATGTGTTAGATTTGAAAGTTATTTTTTGTCCTGATGTAGATGTCATGTCAAATGTCTTGACATGGTGATTAACATTGTGATATGACTGTGCTACTGCTTAGGAAGAGTAGTCTTTGTTGTTGCCTTCTATCTACGCAACTGTTTAGGGGGAGCATCATTGTCTTTCATGCTTGTTGATGATGCTTAAGGAATATTTTCTTCTGCTGCTACTACTGATGTGTGTGTGTGCATGATGTCATCCTAGATGTCCTAACATCTTGCCTGAAGTATTTTGTGGAGAACTTTGGTTACCTTGGTTCTCTTAGTTTTTGTTTGTGAGGCTTATTTTTCTTCTGATGCATGTGCCTCTGATGTGTCAATTTGGATAGTTTATATTTGGTTTGTTTGGATGTTCCCTTTAGGGGGGTATTGATTATGTGTGACAGGGGGAGTAATAGACATGTCTGAAGTTTCTCTGCATTGTGATATGGTGTTGAGTTTGTTATGTTGTGTTGGAGTTGTTTAGGTTGTGTTGATGTAAGACCACATGTCCTGACATCTAATTTATGGAGCTTGAAGAATATTTTTTTGTGAGGTTGGGTCTCTCTGTAGTTGCATTTATATCTGATATTTTTTGTTTGCAGTTTGTACAAAGTTTACATGTTTTTCATGTAGCTTGTGTTTTGTTCTTTGTGGTTTTATTCCTTTTCTCCAGATTTATTGTGCAAATGTTGTTTTAGTCCAAATTTTCCAAAGGAGGAGATTATTTGGTCTGTGATTTTATGATTGAAAACAATTTTTGTAAAACATGTTTCATTTGGGAAAACATGTATCACAACCAGATGTTGGACAAGATGTTGTGACATCTTGAACAACAGTTTATTAGGTGTTGCTGTTAGTTTCTTGACAGATGTTTTGACATATGTTGTGACATGTTATACAAGAACTTCGGTATAGTTTTGCATTTTAAATACTTGAAGATTTGATTCTAAAATATGAGATTCTGGATGGTTTTAGTTCTCATATAGTCGTAGCTAAGCAAGAATTTTATTAGGAACAATACAGATTTGATTTGGTTTCATTAAAAGGATCTTGGGGACTTTTTAGAAAACTTTATAGGCTTGTTCCTATTTTTATGGAGAAGATTTTGCAGATGATTTACAACTGGAAGATTGGATTTGTGTGAAGAGTCCAAGCCCATACTGCAATAGTCTCTATATAATGAATCACTAAACCTAAAAATAGCAAGAATTTTCATCAAGAAATCGTGTGTGCATGAGATAAGGGTTTAAGGTTTTGAAATTATTTATAGTGTGTTGTGTTTGTATGTGTAAGTTACCCATGTACCTTCTCATACATTGAGGTAGACTGCTTGTCCATTATTACTTGCCAATCACTCATAAGCTTTTAAGCAAAGAGTATATTGTGTGTCAAGTTATTGTTCTCAGTCAAAAGCTTTTAAGAAGAACTGAGTATTGTAATTGGAAGTGTGTTCTTCTGTTTTCGTTATTGTCACTGAGATTATTGTGGAATGTGAGAGGGGGATCTCATATCTATAAGGTTTCTAGGTATAAGTGGCACAAGGTAATGATTAGGAGATAAGTTGTAAACTAGGGTTGTTTAGCTTTGAACTAATATTATCATAGTGGATTTCCTTCCAGGCTTGGATGCCCCTAGAGTAGATGAGTTGCATCGAACCGGGGTTAACAATTGATTGTATCTTTTACCTTCTGCAATTTACTCCTGCATAATTTATTGTTTTCGTAAAAGTATTCTGTAAGCAGATGATGTCTTAACATCTGTCTTGACATTGTGTTTTGGTGTTGGAACATCTGTATTGACGTCTATTTTAAAGTACCAGAATTTCAGTTTGGGTTCTTTGGGGGTGGTTTAGGATCAGAAAGAGATGCTTTCGAAACTTTTGGATTTTCGGTGGGGGAGCAGTCACTATTCCAAAAGTGGAAACAGGAGGTGGAGTAAGTGGAAGTGAAATTGGAGTGAATGGATGGGTGGATGAATTAATGCATTATCAAGAATAATGATCTCAACATAGACACACTTTGTTGGATCAGTTCCAGAGTCTCTTGGAGCAGAAGCATCAACTTTAGCCTTAGGAGATAGAGAAGATTAAGATGTTCTAGCAACCTTAGAAGGTTTAGAATCTTCAATAGCACCTGCAGGAAACTCCTATGGTCTTTTGTTTGGTTTTGAAGTCTTAGACTTCTTAGAAGAACCCTCGACACCAGATTTCTTGGAAGATTTCCCCTTCTTCTTAGTCGGAGAAGCAGAAGGAGAAACAAGACAATTTTCTTGACTGATTACATAGGATATGTCAATATAATATGCATGATAGCCTTCTACAGCCTTCCTTCTGGGAGAAACTTCAACAATGATAATTTCAGCGGGAAGCACAAAGACCTAAGATATTAAGGACATATTCCTCAAAGTCTTCCCACTGAATGAGGATCCAACCATAACTTGCACTGTCCCTTGAAGATTCATGGAATTAACAAGTTTGCTTTCCACAAGAATATCATAGATAAATCTACCCATTGGAATAGACTTTTTATGTTTTGAACCAAAATCTGTAGTGTTCATAATGGTGTTCTTTAAATTATGGAACAACACAACTGGTGAGTTGGTTTTAACATTTATAAAATAGCGGACAACATATACTTCTGATCATTATTGATGTAATCAGAAGAATTTGTAGGACATCAATTATTGAAGCAACCCCAAAAGATCTTAAATCACACTCTAAGTTCTTCATCAAGAAACTTGGGATTTTGCTTGTCAATACCTTCCTTGAAGATATTTTATGCATTCTCATCCATCTTTAAAGGATCAACAACCATGTTGATAAATCTCTCTCCAATCCCATCATGATTGATCAACTTAGCAATATCTTCCTCATTGATGAAGACACATCGACCCTTGACCTTAGAACAAATATAACCACTTTTAGATACATAAGCATGTATATATAAATCCTTGACCAGCTCAGGATAAACTAGCCATTTCATACGATCAAAATATATTTCCCATCCTTAAAACTTAACAACTTCAGAGAGATCAAAACCATGAGCAAAGAGGTTCTCGAAACCAACTATCAATTCAGCAAGAACAAATAACTGATTTACTGGAGTAGACAAGTAAAGATCAGGATATTGAACTTGTTATCATTTTTGTTATTGAGAAGAACCTTGAACCATTTGTTGATTAGTTGAGCAATGTTGTTATTGATCAGCCATCGATTCACGAATACGAACCGAAAAGGGTTTTTAGGGTTTTTGAGAACTTTTGGGGCTTAAAAGAGAGAAAGTGTGGGATAACGGTAGAGAAAGTGTGTGAAGTGAGAGTGAGTGAGTTTAAATAGAGTTTTTGCAATCATTAAAAAAGTTTTGAATAGTGCAAAAATTCTAACAAGGGGTATAACATAGAGATTTTATACCTAATCCTAATAAGATCTCTTCTCCCAATGTGCCACATCAAGTGCTAGGCGTGCTTCAGAAAAGACAGTTGTCTTAAATTAAATCACTAACCTTTCACTATCCTGAAACCTCATTAATGAAGTAAACTCTTTAGTTTCCAAAATACAGAAGCTTTCAAAAGAAAATATTCTGACCTAAAACACGTATGATATATGAGAACTTCACTTATCAGAAGCCTCACATTCCAAAAGCGAAACAAATAACAAGCCTCAGAGTCTCATTTTTTCCATTCTGGAAGACAACATTTTGAGATTACATCTTTTTTCATTCTGGACATAAAACCATTTTCAAATGCTTAGAAATGAAAACAAACCTATCTTCAACAAGGGGTTTTGTAAAGATATCAACCCATTGATGATTTGTATCTATGAATTTTAAAGATAAAATTCCCTTTTGAACATAGTCTCTTATAAAATGACGTTTAATATCAATATGTTTATCCCTAGAATGTAAATGGGATTCTTGGACAAATAAATAGTAGAAGTATTTTCACTAAGAATATGAATGTTACTCTCATATATCTGATAGTCTTCTAGCTAACTTTTCGTCTAGAGGATCTGGGTGTTGCATCCAGAAGTAGAAATATACTCGACTTTTGTAGTTAAGAGTGCTATTGTTGATTGCTTCTTGTTAGACCACGAGATTAAATTATCTACCAGAAACTAACAGCTTCAAGAAGTGGTTTTCTCTCTAGTCTATCTCAAGCGTAATCAGTATCACAATATCCTACTAACTTGTATTCACTTGATTTTCTATAGCACAAACCAAGATTAGTAATACCTCTCAGATACTCAAGGATCTGATTGGAAGCAAGCACACAAATAGACATTAAATAAAATATCAGGTCTAGAAGTAGTAAAATATAATAGAGAACCTATCATACATAGTAGTGAAATATAATAGAGAACCTATCATACCTCTGTACAACTTCTGATCAACCTAACCACTTACCTTATCCTTTTCCAGAATGCAAAGGGGATGTATCGGAGTCTTTGCAGTGTTGGAATCAGACAAGCCAAACTTCTTTAGAAGTTCTTTGGTGTACTTGCTCTGATGAATGAAAGTCTCTTTTAGGCCTTGATTGATTTGGATTCCAAGAAATAACTTGAGTTCTCCCAACAAGCTCATCTCAAATTCAGCCTGCATAAACTTAGCAAATTCATTGCACATAATGGCATTAACATAACCAAATATAATATCATCAATATATATTTGAACTATTAGAATGTCATTTTTGAATGACTTACATAACAAGGTGGTATCAACCTTTCCTTTGGTGAAATCATTTTCTAAAATAAAGTTGCTTAATCTTTCATACCAAGATTTAGGAGCTTATTTATAACCATACAATGATTTCTTGAGTTTGAAAACAAAATCTGAATTTTTTTAATTTTCAGAACCAGGAGGTTTGTGTACATACACTTCCTCAGTTATGTAGCCGTTCAGAAACGCACTCTTAACATTCATCTAATATAAGATGATGTTATGGTTAACAATAAACGAAATCAAGAGATGAATAGACCTTAAACTAGCAACTGGTGCAAATGTTTTTGTATAGTTAATCCCTTCTTGCTGACTATAACCTTGTGCAACCAGTTGAGCCTTGTTTCTTACCATTTCTCCTTTTTCATTGAGCTTGTTTGTGAAGACCCATTTGGTTCCAATCACATAGGTTCCTTTAGGTCTAGGCACAAGATCCCACACATCATTAATGGAGAATTGATTAAAATTTTCTTACATTTCCAGAATTCATTATGTGTCCAGAAGTGCTTCATCAACGAATCTAGGTTCTATGAGGGACGCCAAACCCAGAAGCGTCTCTTCAGAAGGTTTGAATGAAGATATGGTTCTGACTTGTTAAGTTTTGTCGCCAAGAATTAATTCCTCAGAATGTGAAGATCTTTTTCTATGCTTCCTCAGAGGAGATGAGCTTCAACAACTTCTGGTTGAACTTCTTCAGATTCCTTTTCTTTGGTTCCTCTGTAACAACGTCATTACCTTCTGAGTTTGAAAACGTAATCTCCATATCTACAAGCTTTTCAACTAGCTTTGACTTTTCAGAGTCAAGCTTATCATTGAATAACATGAATAGATTCCTCAACAATAAGTGCTTTAGTGTTATACACTCTATAGCCTTTTGAGCATTCAAAGTATCCTAACATGATACATTTTATTGCTTTAGAATCAAACTTGTTAAGATTCTCCTTAGTGTTCAGAATAAAACAGTCACATCCAAAGGGATGAAAATATGAAATGTTGGGTTTTCTGTTCTTCCACAATTCATAAGGAGTCTTACGTAGAATAGGTCTTATCGAGACTCTGTTCTGAATGTAACATGACATGTTAACTTCCTCTTCCCATAAATTCTTTTCCATGTTAGTCTCGTTAATCATGGTTCTAACCATTTATTGCAAAGTTCTATTCTTTCTCTCTACAACTCCATTTTTCTGTGGAGTTCTAGGGCAGGAGAAATCATGGTAAATACCATTTTCATAAAAAAACTTTTCAAAGTTTTTATTTTCAAACTCGCCACCATGATCACTTCTGACTTTGACAATTCTGAGATCCTTCTTATTTTGAACTTTAGAGCAAAAGGTAGTAAACATAGAATGCGAATCATCCTTGTGTTTAAGAAACTTAACACATGTCCATCTGCTATAGTCATCAACAATGACTAATCCATACTTTTTACCATTGACTGACGCAATTTTCACTGGTCCAAATAGGTCAATGTGCAAAAGCTCCAAAGGCCTAGAGGTAGAAACAACATTCTTTGCCTTAAAAAAGGTTTTTAAAATTTTTCCTTTCTGACATGCTTCACAAACAGCTTCTGAAGAGAACTTCATATTTGGAAGGCCTCTAACTAAATCAAACTTATTTAGCTAATAAATCATTCTCATGCTAACATGGCCCAAACGGCTATCCCAAATCCATTGCTCTTCATTAACAGACATAAGACATTTTAAGTTTTTCTATTTAAGATCAGAAAGTCTAATCTTATAGATGTTGTTTTTCCTCTTGCCATTAAAAAGGATTGAGCCATCATTCTGACTAACAGCTTTACAGAATTTTTGATTAAAGATTATATCATAACCATTGTCACTTAATTGACTTATGCACAATAGATTATGCATTAATCTACTAACAAGAAAAATATAAGGAATAGAAGGGAGATAACCATTACCAATTTTTCCGAAGCCTATGATCTTCACTTTCTGATCACCTCTGAAACCCAAAAGCCTTCAGGCTTCGAAACATATGTATTCTTTCTGTCATGTGTCATGAGCAGCCAAAGTCCAAATACCATGACCAATGTCTTAAATTTGCTGCTAAAGATATTTGCAACATAGATTATCTTTTTCTTAGGTACCCACAACTTTACTGCTCCTTTTTTATTAGTCTTCCCAGAGTTGTTCATAACCTTGGGCTTAGTTGCAGGATAATCATATCTATATGAATAGTTGAAACGAATTTTGCTTTTGGTTTTTCCTTAGATTTTGAAAGAGGTTTTTCTTTTTCTTTAGGCATAAAACCAGCAGAGATAAAATGAGAATGAAGAGTATTTGATTTATATTCTTTTTCAGAATCAAATTCTTCATAAGAATCATAACCAATGCTTCTTGTACCTTTTCTTCTTACGTCATAGATCATTAAAGCCATGAAGCTTCTTCCAAGGCTTATAGCAAAAAATTTCTTGAAAGATTTGTCATATTTCTTTATGACATCATCGGTGCTCACAGAATCTTCTGAAAGAATTTCTTTCTCAAGCTTGGAAGTCTTGATTCTGAGAGAAGAGTTATCAATCTTAAGAATAAAATTTTCTTCATTCAAAGATGGAAATTCTTCCTTAATTTTACTGTATTCTTTAGAAACAGATTCGTTGACCTTTTTAAGTTCATTGAATTCGATCTTAAGAAACTCATGTTTTTCCATAATCTCAAGTAATGAAGATGTTAATTCAGAATGAGAAAGGTCAGAAAATACTTCTTCTATATCTGAATTAGAATCTACTTCAGCTTCTGGATAGATCTTCTCATCAGAAGCCTTAATGCTCGCTATCAGTGCTACGTTAGCTTGTTCTTCTTCAGAATCATCTCAGGTTGCTATCAACCCTTTATTTTTTCCTCTGAAAGCTTTCTTATGGGGCTTGCCCTTTCTAAGCTTAAGACACTCGTTCTTGTAATGGTCTGGCTCTTTGTACTCATAGAAAGTGACATCTTTGCTGCCACCGGACTTCATTCTACAAATCAGTATAATGTTAGCAGTGCTTATCGTCTTTTGTCAAAGTCGACAATTCCTTAACAATACCGTGAATATCATGTTTGGTGGTCCAAAGTGGTGCCGCTTAAGGTTTTTTTTTGTTTGGCAGTTATATCGTAACAAGCTTCTAGCGAAGAATAATTTGGTTAGGCGTCGAATTATTAGTACAGAGGCGCAGATATGTTTAGCAGAGTGTGGTCAAGTGGAGAACAAGGATCATATATTTGTTCGGTATGATTTTTATAGAAAATTTTAACCGATGATGGTTGGTTGGTTAGGTTTTTCATCGGGTTTCTAGGCTAATCTTCAGGATCACCATGATCACTTTGTGGCATTGGAAGGATGGTCAAAATCTGGCTGTAACGTCTTTCACATCATTTGGATGGCTGTTGTGTGGATCATTTAGAAAGTGCAAAATCAACAGATTTTTCAGAACATTAGTCTTTCGTTGGTTTATGTTTGTGAAAATGTTAAACATCAATCATTTAGGTGGTTGAAATCTCATTTCCAATCGTTTATTGTTGACTATCAGAGTTGAAGGTTAAATCCTATGCAGTGTTTAGTAGGTAGTAGCTTATAGTTTTGTGTTGTGTTTTTCGTTAACATATTTTTTGATCTGATTGTTGATGTAACTTTACATTTGTAATCTTTCTGATATTTCTTGTGCCGGAAAGGATTAGTGGTGCTTAATATATCATTTTAATTTCTTAAAAAAACAAAGTAAATAAAAACATAAATTAAAAAAATTAAAAAAGAGAGAAAAATATCAATTACAAAATGGAAACAATTTAAAAAAAAAAGAGAAAATAACAATTTTAAAAATGTTTTACTATGAAAAATAAACTCTAATTACGGTTAAATCACAAATAAAATTTTAAAATATTTTCTGACAGTTTTTTAATATATCAATTTTTACTACTGAAAAACTTAACTCTAACTTTTTAAAAAAAAACTTTATCAATTTCGAAAATGATAAAATTGTATCAATATTTTTATAAAAATGAAGTTAAATGATGAAAATAATAAAATTAAATCATTTTATATTTTTAAGGGTGCGAATATAATTGTAGACGTATCCATTAAAATTTTCTAAAAAGGGTTCATTTTTCTCTTCTAGAATCCATGACCTTAATGGATAAATGATATCCAAAGATTTCATTTTTAATATTTTTAATATCAAATTCTAATTGGTCAATAAGAAAAAGCAGATCCAAATTGACCGACTTAATATTGTCAAAAGCAACAAAGGCAAACTCCCATAAATACATTCTAACACGTACACAATTCTGTGTATAAATATACACACACGTATACATATATTTATATTTTAATTTAATAAAAAAATACTAATCTAGAAGCATTATATAAGCAAATATTATATTTAAAAAGAAAACTGCATATAAAACAGTCAAATAATCAAACCGTCCTTTTCAGACCATCGCACGTGCGAGTTACAATTTTAACAATAATAAAGCTCACACGTGTGAGATCTAATTCATTACCATATTATATATGAAAACGATTTTCAACAAAAAACCAAAGCATCGGTATACAAAGACGGCTAGAATTACATTCTTGTCCCTTAAGGCCGTGACATTAGCAGTGAGCCATACCATACCATATATACCACTGGTCAACCAAAAAAATCACAACCCTTTATCAATTATGTCTCTATATATATAACTCAACACCCATCCATAACCACATTGATTCATCAGCAACAAAATGGAAGTGTTGAGTCCTAAGAAGGAGGATCATTTCGGTTTCAACAGGTTTTCATATCTAAGTGCTCCTTCTTCACCAAAACGGTTTGGTGAAGCTTTTTACTTAAGTGCCCCTACTAGTCCATCAAGATTTTACGCCCAATTCGAAGATGATGACGACGACGGTTTCGCGTTTCCGGTTAGTCGGGAGCAAGATTCATCTCCTCGTTCAGCTGGAGAACTCTTCGACGATGGGATAATCAAGCCACTGGAATCTGATAATTCAGATCTTTTATCTCCGCTTATATCTCCGAATCCAGTGAAACAATCTTCGATAGCCAAAGGAAAGAAATCAATCTTAGAAGCTTTTTCATCTAAAAATAAGAATGATTTATCAACTCAGGAGAGAAGAGGTAGAGATAGAACACCGTCTTTTGAATTTTCTACATCAAAATCTGGTAGAAGAATCATTCGTTCCGATTCTCCATCTAGAAAACCACAGTACACATGGATTGAAGAAAAACAAAAGGAACATGAACAAAAACAAAGTAAACAATCGGAGGTTGAATCTGTTCCTTCATCTCATTCTTGGAGAACTTCTAGAATATGGAGATTGAAGGATTTTTTGTTGTTTCGTAGTGCTTCTGAAGGGAGAGGTACAAGCAAGGATCCATTCAGGAAATTCCCTCTTTCTTACACCAAGAAATCATCTGAAGAAGGTAAAGGTTCGTCATCACCGTTTAGATCGAATATACCAAAGTCTAGAAGAAAAGAACCGGTTGTTTCTGCACATGAATTGCATTACAATAGAAAGAAAGCTGAAAATGAGGATTTGAAGAAGAAAACTTTTTTGCCTTATAAACAAGGGATTTTGGGTAAGTTGGCTGGGTTAGGATCAAGCACAAGATGAATGTCATGAAATATTTTATCATTCTTTCAACTCTGTCATAGTTTTTTATTTTTATTTTCTGCATAAGCAAAACTGTATTCTTTTGTTGAAATTTTAATGTATACATAATTATTTTATTATGAATATTATATATTTATTGATTTTTGTTAGAATAGTTAAATAGAGACAAGGGCATGTGAGGGATAGATGAAGACAAATGAGAATGCAAATGGGACCGACATGATACATTAACAAATTCAATTTGATAACAATCTTGCAGTGTTTTAAATTATCGGTTATAGGTTAAAAAACGGATAACAACTTCCAAATGTCCTGCACAAACACATATGCATATGTCTCAGTATCTATAAATCTTTGCATAGGGGAATGAAAAGACTTTGAAGTAGGGGTTTTAGGGGTTTTCATTCACGCTTTTGACGTAAATAAAATCAAACGAAGCTAAAGAAATGCAGGTGTGTTAATTCGGTTTTTTTATAAAAAAATTTATTGAGTCATATATGTATATAAATAATAATATATTTTTGTATTTGATTATTTATGTATTGTTAAATAATAATAAAATTCATTATATTTAAATAGTAATTTCTTATTTAATATATAAAAATAAACTAAAGATTAATTTTTATATTTAATTATTTATGTGTTGTGAAATAATAATAAAATTTATCATATTTAAATAATAATTTCTTACTTAATATATAAAAATAAAATTAAAAAAGTGAAAAAAAACATAAAATAGAAGTATAAAATAATATCAAAAATATTAAAATAAAATAAAAAAATAGAAGAGATGAAATATTAGAGAAGATGAAAAAAAAAAGAGAAGAAGAGAAGAGAGATTAAAGAACAAAATATATATTAAAAATATAATTGAAAAAGATAACAATAAAATAAAAATAAAAAGATGAAAAAGAAAATAAAATATGAAAGACTAGAGAAGTAGGGATGTCAATGGGGCGGGGCGGGGTCGGGGGGACACTTCCCCATCTTTTTCCCCGCCATCAAATTCATTTCCCGTCCCCGATCTCCGTCACGGGGGAATTTCTATCCCCATCCCCGTTCCCCGCGGATCCCCGTTCCCCGCGGGGATCCCCATAGATCCTACATTTATTCATTAATATTTTATTTTTTTAAAATGTTTATATTTTCTATAAAAATAAAAAGCACAAAGAATTCACATATTTATTATGTTATTAAAAAATATTAGTATTTGACATTTATTATTTTTTATTAAAAATACTAATGGAACACAAAATAATAATATTTTTTTTATAAATTTCTATAAAATGCTATAAAATTCAACAAAATGAACTATAATACTTTTTAAAGTAACAATATGCCTAAACAACTAAAAAAATCCAACAACATAATTATGCTTAAAAAACTATACTTCATCAAAACTAAAGGAAATGAATATTTATTTATTTATTTTTATAAATAAACATAAAGGAAATGACTAAAAAACTTAATCTAAAATATATATATTAAATTAACTATATTAAAATAATAGGCGGGGCGGGGTCCCCGCGGGGCGGGGGGTGTATTCCCCGTCCCCGTCCCCGAAATGCTCTCGGGGGAATTTTTCTCCCCATCCCCGCCCCCACGGGGAAAAATTCTCCATCGTTGGGGCCCCGAACGGGGCGTTCCCCGCGGGGATCCCCATTAACAGGTCCAAACTGACATCCTAAGAGAAAAGAGTTGAGATTTACATAAAAAAGAAGATGAGAAAAATATGTGTTATCATTAGAAAAGATTTGAAGATTTATATTAAACTCTATTGTGTAAGGAAGAGAAAGTCATTTTTAATTGTAAAAGTAATATATAATAAATTGAATTTGAGTTGAATGTGTCTTAAGTAAAATTTAAATTGTATATTTAATTTGATTTGATTTGTTATGTAAAATACAAATTGTAAACTAAATCAAACAGTGTGATTTTCTTAAAACTCAATTACATTTAATTTTTTTATAATTTTAATTTAATTTAATTTAATTTAATTTATAATTTTCTATTAAACTGATCTAATTTTGAACTCCTTTCCTTGAAGTGAAAAGATGTATTTTGAATGAGTGATGGAAAAATTGTTACTAATTGCTAGGATTATGTTGGGAGTGAAAATGGAACTATTGATCTCTTTTTCACTTTATTATTTAACTCTTTCAACTCCCGAATCAAACTTTATATGTAACATTTTAATCACATTTAATATACTTTTTAATTTTTTTATTATGGATTTCATAACATTTTTTCTTCTATTTATGGATTCCTTAATTTAGAAAATAGAAAAAGTATCTCTTATAAAATTCTTTTTTAATGTTTACAAAAAGAAAATTTATAATGTAATAGTCATCTCAAATGACATATATATTAATTTTTTTAAAGAAGGTGTTAAGTGAGATGGTGTCTAGTCATGTTCTAAATTTTTTTTCAAATTTTTTAATTTATTTATGAATTTTCCTGCAGATTTAATTTTTCCTGTAGATTTACTTGTGGATCTACATTGCAAATTATTTTCTCACAGGTAATTCCTAGAAAATTTTGCAGGTAAATCCGCGGGTAATATAAAATACGCAAAAAAAATTACAGATAATTGGAAAAAAAAATTGAAAAATATATAAGAAACGTCAATTCAAGTGACGCCTACTCTTTAGTTCATTAAAAAAAAACATAATTATTTTCGTAATTTTCTCTGAAATATTTTATTTATGTATTTTTTTTCCAAAATATAGTTATTGCTAAAAAAATATTCCCTTACCTTACTATGTGGAGATTCTTTTATACAAAAAAAATGTTCTTAGTGCATGTAGGGGTGAAAAAAACAGGTCTGCCACGTTGGACATGTCCATTTTACCTGCATTTTAGTGCGGCGCAGACCAAGAATTTAGGCTCTCACCCTCTAATGTGACCACTTCGGCCCACTCCGTATTCTCCGCGGAGTTTTGTGGACATGATTATTAACATAAAATTTTGCATTTTTAGGGCTAAAATATGTAGTGCCTACGGACTTTGCCCGCTCCACACTCATTATTTTGCGAGACAGACCTAGGTTTTAGACTCTTATCCTCAACTATACATGTTCCGCTCTGCTTCGTTTTTTGTAGACTTTTACAGACGGATTAAACAGAGTGGACATGTCCGTTTGCCATCCCTAAATACATGCATTATACTGAAGTAGAGATCCCCATTTGTTATATGTATATTTTCTTAACTTTTTTAAATATATTTATTGGAAAATTTTTAAAATAGAAATTGTTTTAAATTTAATGTTTATAATATAAAAGAGTATCTTTAATATTTATATAATAATATCTTTAAAATGACTTTTTAAGAAAAGTTATTCAAAATAGTTTTAAACTTTAATAATTTCTGAAATAAAATGATTTCCCAAAAAATTATATAAAAGGATATATATTTAAACCATTTTTAATTAAAATTTATTAAAATTATTTTTTTATTCAAAGTTTTTTTAAAATAAATTTTGTTTTAAGACAATACTTTCTTTTTTAAAAATATCTTAATTAACATTATTAATTTTGTCTTGCAATAAAAAAGTTAAAATTAAAGATATTTAGGTATAACATGATATTTTAATAATATACATACAAAATAGATATTTCAAAAAAAGAAGATGTGATAAAACGGTTCCGACTCGTTAGACATTTCTTTTTTTGAGCGCATTTATTTTCAAAACGAATCAAAGTTTTAGGTCGGACACTCTAATATATTTGTCTTGTTTCGTCTCGTTTATTTGTGGGCTTTTGCGGACGCATATATTAACACAAGTTTCTATAATATTTAAGTTAAAAAGATGTATAGTCTGGGATTCCACTCCGTCCCAGCTTCACTTTTTTTTCCCGGGGAAGAGCATGGTTTCAAGGTCACACCCTAAAAAATGTCTCGTCCGACCCTTTTTTTTTTGCAGACTTTTGCAGGACAGATATATCTCCTTGCCATCCTTAGTTTCAAGTTGTTTACTTTGGATTTTGGTAAAGAACCGCTAGTCTTCTAAACTTGATACTTTGGTTACTTATAAGATCGACTAGATGGATCCTAGAACATATGTGCCTAGTTTTGTTAAGTTTTCTTGATAATGAGCACTTCGACACTACTAGAAACTATGAAAGTAATGCAAAGACGATTTATAAAAAGTGAAAGAATGTAAAGTAATTTCGATTAAAACTTAAATAGAATCAAAATGACATTAATATAAATAGTTTGATATTGAATGTAAATGTAGTGATTCATACGTACATGTTGCTCATAAAACTCTTTTCTCAACACACTTAGATACTTTGAGTGATTTTGAGTTTGATACAATTGAACACACTGAATTCTAACGCTAAGACTCCTATTTATACTACTTCAACAATAACGGTAATGAACAGTCTTTTCTCTAGATAATGACACGTTCTCGCTTGCATGCATATCGTGTTTCACATGCCTCCATGCGTCTTTTTAAGAAAACGGATAAGGCCAAAAAGCAGCTATCAGCCTTATTTCAAATTATCTCGTCAAACTCCCTTTCGAGGAAAATTCCAAAATATTTTAAGTTCCAAACTGTTATCACCCTGAAGACATGGGGTTCTTTCTCCAAATTCAAACATGCATTTAAACCTTAACATCAAAAACCGGGCAGCATGTATATCATCTCATGAATCGTGCAAAATGTAGGTTTAAAAACATCAAAATTCAATGCATATGACCAAGATATATTAATGCAAGTGCGATAATGTATGAACCAACAATTAAATGCATCTCAAGTACAACTTAGAAAACCCGGTCAGCAACATATTATTTCATGAAATCGCTCAATTTAACACATCGAAACCGGGAAAATTTAAACGCAATTGTTAGCAATCAAACAATTAAGCATAAGCGATTATGAAATGAGAATTGTATCACAATAAACATGCAACAATAGCATCCAGACATCATTGTTCCACTACACAGAAAGCATAAAAAACTGGTTCCGAAATCAACCAAAGTGGCACCAATGCTTATCAATCAACAAAGTAAACTTACCTAAACATTAAGCCACCATTAAATTGTGCATTTGCACTAACTTACCCCTTCCGAACAGCCTTGTCATAATTCGCAAAGTGCACCAAAAGTCATTTTAAAATTAACCGGAATCGATATCAATGCTCCTCAATTGTCAAACTATAGCCAAGTATGCCTTACGCACAATTTAAAACTCAAACCAAATGTGTTTTCATGAACCAGACAACACTATGTAACAACATAAAATAAACCCGAAAATGGCATGGAACCACCAAAACGCATCATCGATGCTCATTAAATAATAAATTATCATATTACTAATTTCAGGTGCCTTATCCCTACTGCCTTGTGCAATCTCTTTAGCATGAATCTAATTATCATATAATTATTTAGGTGAAGTATAAAATCACAAATTAGCATTTTTCATAGCATAATTGTCATATAATTGTGTTGTACCTCAATTGATGCAACTGACTCGGTTTCCCGCCTAATCCACTTATCTTTTGGAATGGATTTTGTTGGAGTCTAACATTACCATGTAAACAAAATGTAAGTAAAATTTCCTTAAAAAATTTGAATAGTAAACGGTTTTAAGCATACCTCATCGTCTATGCAAACGAGGCTTGACGGCCATGCAACAAATGATCATATTGCATCTTCCACCAATGTTGCATCTGCCACATCGTCAGGTAGTGGTAACAACGCACCCCCTCTAAAAAAACATCAACCGATACTTTCAAAAATCCATTTGGGAGCGGTTTATGGTGAAGCATTTCTCCCGAAGTATTATACACTTTTCCCTTGCCAACCATCTGATAAGTCAGTGACGAAAAATAGAGTTGACATCGGGAAATGCCCTATAACCATTAATAAATATGGTTATATAATTAATAAATATGGTATATAATTACCTCAGGAATATTCGGTCCAAAGTTACCATTGATACTAACTTTGCCACTAGTATCTTTAAAACCTGTAGCTTGATCTATTTCTTTTTCCTTTCTCAGCTCATAAACTTCTTGGTGTAACTTTTCCAACTTTTCCTGAAGTTCTTTATTGCTAGGAGCTTTTTTCTTTGATTTTTTCTTCAAGGATGTTGGAGTGATCCCAAATCCCTTACCCCTCACCCGACCAGAATACTCACGAATATCTAATGCTCGACTAAGTATTCTCCTGCAATCATTATCTTCATTTGGAGGTATAGACTGAGAAAGAGTCTCCTGAAATTCATATGAATATTGTAATTAAAGAATGATATGTTAATAAAAGAATGATGTAATTAAATAAATAAAAGAATGACGTAATTAAATAAATAATACTATACTTACACATCTCTCGAAAATTTGTTGAACATTTTCTTTAACAGCTCCATCCTTACACATACGAGCTTCCTTCCATAAAACATGTTCTAGAAGAGATGTTTCAGGACTATTCTCCTTTGTTAACTACACATTAAGCCAAATAACATGATCAAATATAAGTGTGCATATATTATAGATACTTTGCAATTTATAGATACTTACAATAGATTATTGTAAGCGTGCATATCCCATACACCCTTTTCTGTATGGATATGCAGGACTTGATGCTTGTTGTCGATTTACGACACTTAAACTCTCAAATTTCTGGGTTTTTCTTTTGGATTTAAAAGTTTCCCAGGTGTAATCAAATCTGCATATTTATTTGGAAGATCTGCATCAACAAAAATTTTATTCGCATCCCTAAGAAACTTGTTTGATAAAAAAGCTCTAAATGCTCTATGTAATTTTCTGGCCAATTTGAGTATATAATCTCTCCTGGTATCATCAATGTTGAACGACCTCCACGAAAATCATACACAAAGTGCGTTAGTATAAGTAATTTAAAGACATAATTGTCATTAAAAACAAATAACATCACATATGGTACTTGTAAAATCAAGCTTCTCAAATAAGCTTTTGTTTTGATGAAGACAAACCATGGCTAACAAAGAAGGCAAATATTTTGGTCAAGCATCTAAGCATCTAAGGATAACATCTTTACTCAAAGCTCTCAATATCTTTAAAGGTATAATAATATTATCTACTTTGATCTTAAGATATAGATGCTGAAAAATGAAAAAGAAATGTTTAAGAATCATTACTCAAGCTTTTCAAAGATAAAATTTCACTTTTCTTCTGCATGCAATCGATTTACATCTTAGGGCAATCGATTGCACTCTTCAAAATTCCAAATCTTTTGCTTCTGTTTCTTTATGCAATCGATTACATTGTTAGTTCAATCGATTGCACTCTTAAAATTTTCAAATGTTTGCTACTGTCTTTGCATGCAATCGATTATATAGTTAGTGCAATCGATTGCACTCAGTTAAATTTTGCTACTAACTTTGCAAGCAATCGATTACATTATTAATGCAATCGATTGCACTCTTAAAATTTTGAAAATATAGATGTTGGAAACCTTGTGCAATCGATTACACCAAGAGTGCAATCGATTACACACTGCACGAATTTGAAAAATAACAGCTTTGTTCATGCCTTTTGATCATGCCTTTTCATTACATCTTTTCACTCAAACTTGGCATTTGTTCATGATACATTTCCAGATCTTCATGATGTTTCAAAAGGGTGTTATGAACATATAAATATTCAATTTCAAATTCAGATCTAACACCTCCTTTCAAAAATATTTTTCTGAACTTTAAAAATACAAACTCAAGCATTCTTCATTTCCATGCATAAGTTTTCTGCATATTTTCATACTTCAAATAGAAAACTTTGAGCAAATATATCTTGAGTCTTTGTACAATATTATTATTGAAAGAAGAATATTATACATTGTCAAATCACTCTTAGTGATCAATATTACTCTACTCACTCAAACTCACAAATTGATATTTACTTACTTATTTTCCAGGATTGTTGGAATTAAGTTTAAGTGTTTTTGTTGAAATCTTGTCTTTCCAAGTTGCTGGATACAAGTGTAGTTACATTGAGAGGATTGTTCTCATAGGTAACTTAGTGAAAATCCAATAGGATTGTTCTTGGTCCAAGAGGATTGTTCTTGGTTTGGTTGGTAGTTCTTGTGTAAGTTTGCCACAATAAGGAAATCTCTTTCATGTTGAAAGGGGACTGGAGTACTCTCGGACTGTGAGGGGAACCAGGATATATCGCCCGTGTGTCTTTATTTTTCTGCATTTTTAAGCTTTCCTAAACTCACTTATAACCAGAAAAATAAGAACCATCATCACTAAAAACCAGAATTTTTAAAAGTACCTAATTCACCCCTCTTAGGCGCACTTCGTACTTACAATTGGTATCAGAGCTCATAGATATCATCCTATTGATAAAGTAATTGGTGATATAAGTCAAGGCGTGTCTACAAGATTAAATCTTAAGGATGCTTGCCTAAACATGACGTTTGTCTCTCAAATTGAACCTTCCAAAGTTGATGAAGCTTTAGGCGATGACCAATGGATCATAGCTATGCAAGAAGAATTGAATCAATTTGAAAGGAATCAAGTTTGGGAACTCGTTCCTAGGCCAAGCAACAAACACATTATTGGAACAAGATGGGTGTTCAAAAACAAACTTGACGAGAAGGGAATAATTGTTCGCAACAAAGCATGATTGGTAGCACAAGGCTATAATCCAGAAGAAGGAATAGACTTTGAAGAAACTTTCGCTCCAGTTGCAAGGTTAGAAGCTATTCGTCCCTTACTTGCCTATGCTTGTTCATTAAATTTTCAGCTTTTTCAAATGGACGTCAAAAGCGCATTCTTGAATGGATATATCACTGAAGAAGTATTCGTTAAGCAGCCCCCCGGTTTCGAAGACTTCAAGAATCCATCTCATGTATATAAATTAAGAAAAGCTCTCTATGGACTGAAACAAGCATCAAGGGAATGGTATGATCGTTTAAGCAACTTCTTATGTGAAAAAGGTTTCGAAAAAGGCAAAGTTGAAAAGACTCTATTTATCAAGAAAATCAAAGACGACACTTTGCTAGCACAAGTCTATGTTGATGACATCATCTTCGGTTCTTCAAATCAAGAAATGCGTGAAGAATTCTCATCAATGATGCAAGGAGAATTTGAAATGTCCATGATGGGTAAAATGAACTATTTTCTTGGACTTCAAATCAAACAACTTAAAGATGGCATCTTCATCAACCAATCCAAATATTGCAAGGAACTCTTGAAAAGGTTTGAAATGGATAACTGCAAGAAAATGTCTACACCTATGGGTTCTGGTTCTTATGTTGATCAAGATGAATCAGGTGTTTCCATCGACATCACTAAATATCGAGGTATGATTGGCTCTTTATTATATTTGACGGTAAGCCGTCCTGACATAATATTTAGTGTTTGTCTCTGTGCCCGCTTTCAAGCTAACCTAAAGGAATCTCATCTCACGGAGATAAAGAGGATCATGAAGTATCTCAAAGGGACAACAAATGTCGGATTGTGGCATCCTAAAGGTAGTGTCTGCAACTTAATTGGTTATTCTGACGCGGATTATGCAGGATATAAAACAGATAGAAAAAACACAAGTGGTACTTGTCACATTCTTGGTAATGCATTAGTATCATGGGCCTGCAAAAAACAAGCATGTGTTGCTCTAAGCACGGCTGAAGCTGAATATATTGCAGCGGGTAGTAGTTGCGCTCAAATTTTGTGGCTAAAACAACAACTTCGTGACTACAGACTCGATCAAGGGTGCATTCCTCTAAGATGTGATAACACCAGTGCAATCAACATCACAAAGAATCCCGTAATGCATTCAAGGACTAAACATATAGACATTCGACATCATTTTCTCTGTGATCATGTTCTTCAAGGAGATGTCGAGGTAACCTTTGTAGATACTCATAATCAGCTTGCCGATATCTTCACCAAACCTTTGGCGAAAGAACCTTTCTACAAAATTCGTCGAGAGCTCGGCATACTTGACAAACGCGACTTATAAGGTGCATTCTACCCTTGATATATCTTTTATATATGTTTTATACATGTCATATATGAATTTATGCTATGTGATACTTATATTTTCAAGAAAAATTTAGTTTTGGACAATTTTTGTTGGTGCAAATCGATTGCACAAAGAGTGTAATCGATTGCATAAAGAGTTTTTTCAATTCTGTCCATTCTGTTTTATGTGCAAATCGATTGCACCTTTAATGCAATCGATTGCACTATGTGCGTTTTGCTTTATTTTTTTATTCTGTTTGTGTGCAAATCGATTGCACATGGTATGTCAATCGATTGCACGCACTGAAAGTAGCTTTTATGACAGAAAATTAATGTTAGTCAGAACTCCTCTCTCATATTCCCAAGCCAAATACACTTCAATACTAATAACTCATTCCATACCTACCCAAATCACTTCCAATTCTCTCTCATAAAACCTCTCTCTCTCACAAAACCAAAAACCCCAAAACCCTAAAACTCCATATCCATGGCTTCAAGAACAAAGAGAAAGGATTCAGTTTCAGATAAAGGGAAAAAGAAGATTGATTCAACATCTAATCCACTGCTTTCAACTCTCACCGAAGCGCAAGAAGTCAGATTTGTCAAAGACTTTCAAAGGAAAATTGTATCCAACCCCAAGTATGGTATTCTCTCCTCCTTCCCTCAAGAATGTTTTTCATTTCAGAATGATCTAGCTGCTTATGGTCTGGAACCCTTGATTTCTTTGTACGACCCATACTACCCGGATTTGGTAAGAATGTTTTTCAGTAATCTAACTCCCTACAAAGAAAAGATAGTCACATATGTGCTAGGTACTCGTATCTCTCTGACTCCTCAGGTTGTTGGTGAGATCTTGCATATTCCTTTCACCATAAGCTCCCTATATGATCCTGAAAACAAAATATGGGATGGCTATACGAAAAAGGGATTCTTTTACAGCATTGGGCGGTTAAGTGAAGCTGAATTTCGCGCCAAACAGATATGTGGTCTTGGCGGAGTAATTCCTTCCAGAGATTCCTAGAGTGCAGGTAACCTCCATATAGACGATCACTTATTTCATTATTTCTTGGTCTATATACTTTTTCCAAGAGCTGGAAACCATTACACGGTTACCGACTTCGAGATGTAGCTTATTTATGCAAGGAAGAAAGGAGTAAATGTAAACTGGGCAAGAATGATGATGATACATATGCTGAGAGTGGATGAAAAGTCAAAACTCCTTCCATATGCTTATTTTGTCACTTTGATTATGGAGGAATTTGGTGTAGATTTTCGTGGTTTTGAAAAGGTGGATATGGATCCTATCTTAAACAGAATTTCAATTAAGAATGTTGATTCAAGGATGGGCGTACATTTTAATCCGGAAACAAATACCATCACCTACATTGGTGAAGATGTTGTTGGCAATGAAGATAATGACCAAGAAGTTGAAGGTGGTGAAGCTGTGCCTCCTCCTCCTACTACTCCCTCTGGTCCAAGCAATCAAGAACTCATGGACTACATGGCTCAACAGTTTGCTTCTATGAACACCAACATCAACAATCAATGGAGTGCAATCAATGACTCCACTACAACCCGAATAAATGATTTTCGCTCGGATGTGAACCAACAATTCTCATACCTTTATTCTCACCTTCATATCCCACCATACGACCCAAACAACCCAGCTGCACCTCTTCCTCATTACACAACACCACCACTTCAACAACAATTCCCGAACCAAGGCTCATGGTCTTACAACCATCCAGACATTCATCACCCTTAATGTTCTGGCTGATAGTTTTTTTTGTTATGTTAGTGTCTTGATATTTCAATGTTTCATTTGTTCAATTTTCTGTGTAACTCTTAAAACAATGTGTGTTAATGTTTTAATTTTATAATTTTTGGTCAATATTTTTCTCTATTATTATTTGCTTGAGGCATCTTTCCCTTCTTTTTGATAATGTCAAAGGGGGAGAAAGATGTATGGTACTTTATGCTTGTATTTCCCTTGTCTTAATTTTTCAAGGTACTCTCCAATCAAGATGAAGAATTGCAAGGATTCCAACCCTCTCCTACATAGGGGGAGTTTTGTATCTTAGGGGGAGAAGCTCTTCCGGAATGTACATAGCATAAAGAAAGATTGTTTGTCATCATCAAAAAGGGGGAGAATGTAAAATCAAGCTTCTCAAATAAGCTTTTGTTTTGATGAAGACAAACCATGGCTAATAAAGAAGGCAAAGATTTTGGTCAAGCATCTAAGCTTCTAAGGATAATATCTTCACTCAAAGCTCTCAACATCTTTAAAGGTATAATAATATTATCTACTTTGATCTTAAGATATAGATGCTCAAAAATGAAAAAGAAATGTTTAAGAATCATTACTCAAGCTTTTCAAAGATAAAATTTCACTTTTCTTCTGCATGCAATCGATTTACATCTTAGTGCAATCGATTGCACTCTTCAAAATTCCAAATCTTTTGCTTCTGTTTCTTTATGCAATCGATTGCACTCTTAAATTTTTCAAAACGTTTGCTACTGTCTTTGCATGAAATCGATTACATAGTTAGTGCAATTGATTGCACTCAGTTAAATTTTGCTACTGACTTTGCATGCAATCGATTACATTGTTAATGCAATCGATTGCACTCTTAAAATTTTGAAAATATAGATGTTGAAAACCTTGTGCAATCGATTACACCAAGAGTGCAATCGATTACACACTGCACGAATTTGAAAAATAACAGCTTTGTTCATGCCTTTTCATTACATCTTTTCACTCAAACTTGGCATTTGTTCATGATACATTTCCAGATCTTCATGATGTTTCAAAAGGGTGTTATGAACATATAAATATTCAATTTCAAATTCAGATCTAACACCTTTCAAAAATATTTTTCTGAACTTTAAAAATACAAACTCAAGTGTTGTACCCCAAAATTTGCCCTCCCATATTCTTCAAGATTTGGCAAGATCAAGCTTCAAAATCTCTCAAGGGTGGCACAGTCCAATTGCCTCCTAACACAGTCAAAATTAGGGTTTTGGTTCTTGCAAAGAAATTGAGGTTTTCAAGGGTCCAATCAAGTCCCATATGTCTATATACATTGTCAAGCATTCATATGTCAAGTTTCAGGACTCACAGCATCAAGTTGCACAGTCAAAAACCCTAATTGCTCCACAGTCAACTGCAGGGGCAAAATGGTCATTTGACAGTCAAAAGTCAAAAATTTTGGTCAACATCTTATTTTGAAGCCACAATCATCATTTGATCAATTCTTGATCATGATTCCACAATCATGGCTCAAAAAGTCTCAAGATGCAAAAGTTTCTATTTTTGGACAGCTGAAAAGTCAACTGCAAATTGACCAAGGCATAACTTCTTCATGGTTCATAATAAAAATCCCATCCAAAGCTCATTTTGAATGGGATGACATTTCCTACAACTCATCTTCACACTCCAAGTACAAGAAATGCTCTCACAAAAAGTTATCAATTTCAACATTACAGGTCATTTTTAAAAGTCAACAAAAAGGCACTTTAAGTCAAAGACCATAACTTGAGATTGGTAAATCAAAATGATATGGGACCAAAGGCATTGGTTAGAGGACTTCAAGACATTTCTAAAATGTCCAAGAACATGTTCATAGCTTCAAAATTGAGTAAGATATGCATTGGAGAAGTTGGGAAATTTTTGGGAACTTTCAAAAGTCAACTTTGCCTAAAACACTTCAAATTTGCTAATGGGCCTCAAATTCTTCCTTGAATCATTACCCAAAGCCTATGCACGACCCATTGAGCTCAAAATAATTTATTTTCTTATTTTTGATTAATTAATTGGATTTATATTTATATTAATTCATTTAATTGGTTTTAATTATAAGAAAATTCAAAGATATGCTTTTTTAGATCTTTTTGTGCAGCAAATGTGACTAGGGCAAGCTGGCAACTCGTTTCTCAATCAACAAGGCAAAGAAATCCATGATTGGAAAGGTTTCATGAGAGAAAAGATTGGAAAAGATATGATTAGGCAATCAAATATTCAAGTCATAAATTCATGGACTTTTGGGCCCATTCTTGACCTAATTCACATCACATACATATGCATAAGCTAACCCGACTCAGACATACACGAAAAAGCTGCTGAAACTCCATAATCACTTTGCAAAATTTCAATAAAAAACTTGAAACTGATTTCATACTTGCAGTGCCTTTCCACGCCTAAAAAGGATTCCAATACATTGCCTAAGTCTCCAGGAAGCGTTTGCAATCAAGAATCAATCCTAACACGCGAAGAATCAGAGAACATAGGCTACACGGTTTGCCTTATTTTTCAAACTTGCATATCATGTTTCACATGCTTTTAATCCTTTTTCTTGTTTGATTTACACTAATAGTGACCTTCTGAAGCGATTGATACAGTTCAATTGAACTAACACTGCCTGAATCAGAATCCACCATGGACGAAAATTAGGATTTCTGAAGCTTGCAATTAGGGCTTTAGGCATCAGGAAAAATTGGACTATGCCATGACCATGGTTGAATTCGTCAAGGCCAGACGAATTCAACCAACCTATCGCGCCTTTTTTATATTGATTCCTCTTCTATTCGCTATTTTTCACACTTTCACTTAGTGGGGGTTTAAAACCCCCGCTATCTTATTCATGTTGCAGGTGAAAACGAAGAAGAAAGCTGAGGTGTCCAAGCGCTACTGGAAGATTCAAATCTTAGCGCGTTTTTTAATGTTTCAGCATAATTGTTTTTTTTTCCATATATTATATTTGTTATGTATATATTTAACAAAGGCGCTGCATAGCTCAGTTGGTTGGAGGACGTGTATTGCAAGCATTGGGACCTGGGTTCGATTCCCAGGTCCCTCCATATATTCTTCATATTTTTCTTAACACTTTCAGGTGCAGCGCTTCTCAAACGTTCCATGATACACCCTCATGCGTTGGCCTACCAAGTGGCCATGAGATCAATCCAGTGGCCACAGAATGAAGCCTATGGTATACTCCAGTCAACCATCATGCATACAACCAGAAAGTCAACGAGGCCTGCCTTGTCTAATGGGCCTGAATTGCTGTAGCTTACCTCCATATGGGCCTGACACCCCCCTTGGTTTGCATATTTGTTTTCTTTTCTTTTCTTTTTAATTTCTTTTAATTGTTTTTATTAATTCACCATTAATCAACTTTTCATAATAAAATCAGAAAATCAAATTGTAACATATTTTAATTTATTAATTTCCTCACTAACCTTTTTTTGTAAATAAAAATTAATTGATTAGTTTAAATTAGGTTTTAATGTTAATCTCTTTTCTTAATAAATAAAAAATATATAGAATTAGATTTTGACATTTTTTTATCTTTTTCTTAATTAATTATTTTCATCATTATTTATTATTATTATTATTTTTGTAAATAACATGTAAATTAATTAATTAGCTTAAATTAGGTTAACTTTAATATTTTCATTAATAATTAAAATAAACTTAGAATTAGGGTTTTCTCTTGATTTTATTTTCTTTATTTCACTAAATACAAAAACATAAAAACATTTTCTTTCCTTTAAATAATTAATTAGGTCCTAATTTAATTTAATTTCTCAAAAGGGTCAAAACCCTCAGACGTCCTGATTTTATTCTTTCGCACGTTATTCTTTTTTTCTTATTGATTATTATGTAACTGTTCAAGGATGTAATAGTAATTAGGTTTATCGTTTTTATTTTACTTTCCGAAATTTAAATTAAAGGGTTTGTTTTTGGCGATGTAAATACCCGACGCCTTGTAATAGCTTAGATTTAATTTCCCGCAATTTACTTCCCGCAAATTATTAAACTGTTAATTATGCATGACAAGATTTGTATGACAAATAAAATCAACCGTAGCTCACAATGATGCATGTTCAAAGATAAACATAAATTGAAACAACACACATGCACATGCCACTCCTAGGGTACGCCTCACTGGTTGCCTCGAACGTGGTCGTCAAGTATAGGGTGTTTTAGAGGTCGCCCTCTTGTCTAAGATCTAGTTGCCTCAAAACGGTTGCCTCGGAAAAAAAGGATCTAGGACATTAGGGTTACTTCTAAGGTGTCCTACTATTGCTTCGGTGACCACATTGTCCTTTATAATCGAATTGACCCGAATAACTCCAACGATGGTGCTACCTACCTCTCAATGGTGGGATAGCACTATCTAAAGGAATCTTACACAGCCTAATTCCTTAGAGTAGGTAGATTTCTCCTGGGTACTTGCTCTCTCTCAAAAAATAAAAACATCTTTTCGCACCTACACTTTCAAAAGGTTTTCAAACAAATATTTCATACACTCTTGAGGACAGATACAAGAGTTACTTAGAAATTTTTCAAAACAAACTTTTTCAAAACCCACTCACACTTGAAAAGCAAACATATTTTGAAAAAATAAGAGCAAGTACCTAAGAGCCCATGGATAACCATGGATAGAAAGGGTGCTAACACCTTCCCTTTCTATAAATCTACCTCCCGAACCGAGAAACATTCTCAAAGAAGGAATTTTGCTGTGCTTTTGTCCTTTCCATGTTGGAGAACATAAAAGACGGTGGCGACTCTTGCTTACCGCGACATTTCGCGAACCATCTTAAAAAACAGTCAGTTCTATTTCCACCTATCACAGAACTGGCGACTCTGCTGGGGACACTTATAAAGTGAGGTGTACCTTAGGATAGATTATACTTATATTTTCAATTGGCTGATTTGTGTGCTTTAATCTTATTGGGCACTGTCTTGGGAGTTCTATAGATCCTAACCCGGATCTGGGGGATACCTCTTAGAAAGTAGCAACAAGACTGTGAGGGAACTGTGCGGGGTATACCGACACGGTTGAAGCAGTCTGCTACGTTGATGTGGCACTTTGGTGAGTACCGGTAACCCTTGAGTCAAGTCAAGGAGAGTACGGGGCCGCCGCGTGGTGTCGTGAAGCATCAACTGACCTTAGGAACCTTAATTGAACCATCCTGGCCTCTTTAGGGTAATGAGATAACTGACTTTGGTGCAGTCCGAAGTTGGTTGATACTCGATACTACACTCATTGAGGGTTGTTTTCTTGGAATATTTTGATCGCCAGTTCAGTGGCTAAATCGAAACGATGAACACAGAAAACAATCCAATGATATTGAGATCCTTAGAACCCGGTTACTTTTGATAGGACAGGTTTTGAGCCCACCAACTTCAAGAGGGTAGTACCCCAAACTTCATGCTGGCCTAAAATTTAAGGGCTCTCTTGTGTGACTTGTGTGCTTTCATACTTGACTACTTGCATGCCTGTTATCTGACACACGGGTTTCTTGCAGGTTTTGTTTACAGTCCTTAATCTGGACTCATAACAGGGTTACTTATATCACTCCATGCATAACATAACATCATACCATTGCATACGTCTTGCATAAGGACTAACCCATTTCGAGGATCTCAAGGGTTTGTGATGCAGGTCATGATGAATCAAATGTCTAGCAAGGGGCAAAGGGGATTTATTTTCCTCTAGCCAAGGTTGATGACTTGAGTCAAGGGCTATGACCCACTCGATATGGTGAGCCTTGACTCTTGAAGAAGGACTCTCAACAACATGAAGTTCCTTCAATCAAGCTACCGAATTCAGACTCTACCAATTTTCTTGTTTACCCCGCGAGATCCTTGAAAACATTGCATGCATACATACATATCATTGTATTACAGGTACCCTTGTTGCAGGTCGCTTACCTTTTTCGCTGTTTATTTCAGCAATGGCTTTCCAACCAGACAACCAGGACCTTTATGCTCAAGAGACTCAGTTCAGGGAGATCTTCTTAAGCCTATCCAAGGGGCAAGAAGAGTTAAGGACACTCCTCATAGGGAATTTGGCCAAGAAAAGTCTCGAGGATGATAAGGATGAACGGCTGAAATGTATGCAAGCTGAGGTAGATACAATGAGAACCCAGATGCTGGGGCAAATGGCTCTCATCCAAGGCTTAGCTCGGGAGCAAGAAGAGTTGAGGACCATGATCAGTCAGCTTCATCAAGACAGATACGACATGAAGCAACCAGTCCAAGTCAGGGACCAGGTCATTGATCAGCTTCCAAGAGGACAAGAGTCTGGTATGGTGAAGACTAGACCTCGCCAAATTGCTACCACTTCACAGGTCCAACCACAACCCCGCCCAGAGCAACAGGTTGATCAGAGTAAGCCAAGCAGGTCCAGGAGGCAATTCACCCAGCTCAACGTGTCGCTGTTTCAAGCTTTACAACACCTGTTGAGGTTGAATCTGATTACACTAAGAGCTCCTCCCCGGAATCCCAACATCTCTGCTCCTAACTATCATTCCAGCAAAAGATGTGCATACCACTCTGATAGTCCTGGACATGACACTGCCGACTGCTGGGCTCTGAAGAAAAAAGTACAGGACCTGATTAATGAAGGAGTAGTGGATTTCACCCAAGAGGGTCAAGCTGAGTCCTTCTACCATCCCCACAGGATTCACCATTTGAAGTAACAAGTCCTGAGATGAGAAGACTTTTTGTCCATTAGAATTTTCAAGTTGTAATTTTCTTTTGATTGTTCAAACAATTATCATGTCAAACGCTGTTATTTCATTAATGCATCGCATATGTCTGTTTTGAATCAATATATTCGCATTCGCTATATTCAAACTGCTTTCATTTTTGATGTCAACTCTCAATTAATAATTCTGAGCCTCTTGAGGGAGGATGACAAAAACGATACCACAATCTACAGTATGCTTTTGAACAGACCCTGCTGATGAGGTACATGCATTGTTTCAATTCCTAAACACTGGAGTTATAAGGAAGATAATCCCTCGTCAACCCCTTTGAGCCAAAGAAGTTGGAGTTTTTCTTTTCAAAAATTAAAACCCTTAATCATAACCTGGGGCAGAGTAGTTTCTCAGTTGATCCAAGTGCATAACGAATGGCACCAAAGAGGTCCTTACAAAACAAAAAAAAATGGTGATGGTTCCGAATAATCATAAAGACAGGCAGTCGTTATTTCTCAAAATAAAAGCCCATTAAGTCAAAACCTATGAAGGAGACTTACAAAACTGGGGCATCCCGCTGACTGTAATCACAAAAGAAACAGTTCAGGCAAAAGACAGGGATAATAAAATCAAAAAGAAAGAGGCCTCACAAACCCTCAACAAAAAAAAAGAACTGAATGCCTGTTCAAAATAAACTGTCAATATCCGAACCATCATTAGAATATCAGGACAAAGACTCAAACAAGGCCCAACGCACGATCAACTGAGTTTAGGTTTGAAGAACATCACGAAGAGCGGGTGGGTACAAATAAAATTTGAGCCTTTATCCTTTGTTTCTTAAACCGTGAACCAGGCTACGTTATAACCCTCAAAAGCCCTAGCTGAAGCATGGGTTAGTTCGAAAGCATACTGTTACAAAAGGTATCCTGACTCCTTAAGGCTTGCGGTAAAATAACGAGTTGACATCACATTTTACAAAATTTGCTTGTTTTACTAAAAAAAAAATGCATTTTCAAAAACTTCAAGACAGACATAAGCTTTGAATTTTTAATATAACATTGCTTGCATATGACTATTTGTTTGAACAACATAGAAGTTCGCACGACGAATGTCTAATGAACAAAAGAATCTCCAATCAAGGGGCATAGCATGATCATTGTCCATCATCTGGGGCAATTAAGTCAAGATTCAGAGAATCTCTCAAATGCCAAATAGCCAGGGGCAAACCTCCCTCTGAGTCACTTGGGGCATTGGACATGAATTCCAGCTGCGAATCTTGCACGATCAAACATCTTCTGGTGGTATGGCAACACAATGCTACTAACGGTGACAACTCCCTACACTCTGAGAATGCGGACATAGTCGGAAAAAATACTATGCATAATCAAAGACCCGCTAGGTTGACACACCTAGGCAAAAATAAGGGCTTCCCGGCGAACCAAAAGGGTTCGGGCAAAAATAAGGGATGAAAATAAAAATCTGTACACCCGGCAAGTCGAAAACCTGAAAAGGCGGCTTGGGCAAAAATGGGTATCCCGGTGGACTGAAAACCCGAAAGGGCGGTCCAGGCAAAAGTTAGGGATCACAGCGTACGACTATGTCCCGTTATCTCGTCACCTGCCTACCAAAAGAAGATTTGTCAATCGGCAATTATCAGCACCTCCACAGGTACCTTCTCCCGCAGAAACTGGGGCAATAAGAATTGTCTAAGCGATCTGGTCGCTATGTCCGCCGAGGTACCAAGGTAGATTCAGTTGAAGAGTACGACCAAGATACCTCCACTCCCCGTAGAGTAAGACAAGATTCAACAATTCTCCCCAAGCAGAGTTGGATTCCCATAAGCCCTACAAGGCACCGTATCTCCAGCAAGTTAGCAATACTCTCCCCGAGCAGAGTTATCCTCAGTCAGCCTTAAGAAAGTTGGATTATCCTCCAGAAGATCTCAACATTCCCCAGCGGAATACACAAACATTCCTAACAAGCATCCCCGGCAGTCTTGATATAAGATTGTTCCCCAGCGGTATACAGAACATCCAGTGGAGCCATTCCCCAGTCCAATCTGAAAAGTTTCCCCAGGAAAGTTCAACCAATCTCCCCAGTAGATTCTGGAAGCTTATCACCTGCAGAGTGTGAACGCTCCCCCAGCTTATTCAAAGGTTATTTCCCCACCAGAGCTTATAACTGGGTTATCCTCAGCCAATTGCCACAGAAAGATCGTCCTCGGCGAATTTCTTCCTATCCCCAGCGGAGTTCATCAATTCCCTCAACAAAACTTATCAACGGAACCCCCAACGGAAACAAGGAACTCTACTCTTCAACATCAGCCCCGGAGTTAACTTCCCGGCACCCGTCAAGGATTTACTTTCCTAGACAAAAATACAGTCATAAACATCACATCTTCATATATTATAGCATGCATATACGCACCATGAACATATAATCTCATTTATTTTGAGAACATCACGCATTTCATACATCATGACATCACATACAACTAACATTTTGTCTTTTCAGGACCAAGATCAATACAAAGATGATTACTATCAGCTGTCGCAATTCCAGACTCGATTCCTGTATCCTGCCAGGGCACGTATGAAGAGTTTGAAGATCTGATTCCTGTATCTTGCCAGGGTGTATCTGTTGACAACTAATTCCAGACTCGATTCATGTATCTTGCCAGGGCACGTCTGAAGAGTTTGAAGATCTGATTCCTGTATCCTGCCAGGGTGTATCTGTTAACGACTATTTTCCGGACTCGATTCCTGTATCTTGCCAGGGCACGTCTGAAGAGTTTGAAGATCCGATTCCTGTATCCTTCCAGGGTGTATCTGTTGACGACTATTTTTTCGGACCCGATTCCTGTATCCTGCCAGGGCACGTCTGAAGAGTTTGAAGATCCGATTCTTGTATCCAGCCAGGGCGTATCTGTTGACGACTAATTCCATATTTGATTCCTGTATCTAGCCATGGCACATCTGTGAGTAACTGATTGTCAAGTCCTCGCTAAGGAATCTCTTACGCGATCGACACCTAGATGGCATCTATAAGCCCATCCTCACATTACAGTCTCCGAATGGCATCCCTAAGCCCATTCCCGACAAAGTTCTGTCACACCTCCAGATGGCATCTATAATCCCATCCTCCTATCCATCATCTTGCCAAATGTCATCTATAAGCCCATTCCCGACATCACATTGCTGATATTCTACTATGTGAGTGCAAATTTCTAGGCACTCTAGTGTTCAATCATCTTCCACCTTCGGATTACGAAAGGCACGCCAGCCGATCTACATCCTCAGGTCTAAGAAGATTGAGCAGGGGCAACTGTTGTACCCCAAAATTTGCCCTCCCATATTCTTCAAGATTTGGCAAGATCAAGCTTCAAAATCTCTCAAGGGTTGCACAGTCCAATTGCCTCCTAACACAGTCAAAATTAGGGTTTTGGTTCTTGCAAAGAAATTGAGGTTTTCAAGGGTCCAATCAAGTCCCATATGTCTATATACATTGTCAAGCATTCATATGTCAAGTTTCAGGACTCACAGCATCAAGTTGCACAGTCAAAAACCCTAATTACTCCACAGTCAACTGCAGGGGCAAAATGGTCATTTGACAGTCAAAAGTCAAAATTTTTGGTCAACATCTTATTTTGAAGCCACAATCATCATTTGATCAATTCATGATCATGATTCCACAAGCATGGCTCAAAAAGTCTCAAGATGCAAAAGTTTCTATTTTTGGACAATTGAAAAGTCAACTGCAAATTGACCAAGGCATAACTTCTTCATGGTTCATCAGAAAAATCCCATCCAAAGCTCATTTTGAAGGGGATGACATTTCATACAACTCATCTTCACACTCCAAGTCCAAGAAATGCTCTCACAAAAAGTTATCAATTTCAACATTATAGGTCATTTTTAAAAGTCAACAAAAAGGCACTTTAAGTCAAAGACCATAACTTGAGATTGGTAAATCAAAATTACATGGGACCAAAGGAATTGGTTAGAGGACTTCAAGACCTTTCTAAAATGTCAGAGAACATGTTCATAGCTTCAAAATTGAGTAAGATATGCATTGGAGAAGTTGGGAAATTTTTGGGAACTTTCAAAAGTCAACTTTGCCTAAAACACTTCAAATTTGCTAATGGGCCTCAAATTCTTCCTTGAATCATTACCCAAAGCCTGTGCACGACCCATTGAGCTCAAAATAATTTATTTTCTTATTTTTTATTAATTAATTGGATTTATATTTATATTAATTCATTTAATTGGTTTTAATTATAAGAAAATTCAAAGATATGCTTTTTTAGATCTTTTTGTGGAGCAAATGTGACTAGGGCAAGCTGGCAACTCGTTTCTCAATCAACAAGGAAAAGAAATCCATGATTGGAAAGGTTTCATGAGAGAAAAGATTGGAAAAGATATGATTAGGAAATCAAATATTCAAGTCATAAATTCATGGACTTTTGGGCTCATTCTTGACCTAATTCACATCACATACATATGCATAAGCTAACCCGACTCAGACATACACGAAAAAGCTGCTGAAACTCCATAATCACTTTTCAAAATTTCAATAAAAAACTTGAAACTGATTTCATACTTGCAGTGCCTTTCCACGCCTAAAAAGGATTCCAATACATTGCCTAAGTCTCCAGGAAGCGTTTGCAATCAAGAATCAATCCTAACACGCGAAGAATCAGAGAACATAGGCTACACAGTTTGCCTTATTTTTCAAACTTGCATATCATGTTTCACATGCTTTTAATCCTTTTCTTGTTTGATTTACACTAATAGTGACCTTCTGAAGCGATTGGTACAGTTCAATTGAACTAACACTGCCTGAATCAGAATCCACCATGGACGAAAATTAGGTTTTCTGAAGCTTGGAATTAGGGCTTTAGGCATTAGGAAAAATTGGACTATGCCATGACCATGGTTGAATTCGTCAAGGCCAGACGAATTCAACCAACCTATCGCGCCTTTTTTATATTGATTCCTCTTCTATTCGCTATTTTTCACACTTTCACTTAGTGGGGGTTTAAAACCCCCGCTATCTTATTCATGTTGCAGGTGAAAACTAAGAAGAAAGCTGAGGTGTCCAAGCGCTACTGGAAGATTCAAATCTTAGCGCGTTTTTTAATGTTTCAGCATAATTGTTTTTTTTTCATATATTATATTTGTTATGTATATATTTAACAAAGGCGCTGCATAGCTCAGTTGGTTGGAGGACGTGTATTGCAAGCATTGGGACCTGGGTTCGATTCCCAGGTCCCCCCATATATTCTTCATATTTTTCTTAACACTTTCAGGTGCAGCGCTTCTCAAACGTTCTATGATACACCCTCATGCGTTGGCCTTCCAAGTGGCCATGAGATCAATCCAGTGGCCACAGAATGAAGCCTATGGTATACTCCAGTCAACCATCATGCATACAACCAGAAAGTCAACGAGGCCTGCCTTGTCTAATGGGCCTGAATTGCTGCAGCTTACCTCCATATGGGCCTGACACCCCCCTTGGTTTGCATATTTGTTTTCTTTTCTTTTCTTTTTAATTTCTTTTAATTGTTTTTATTAATTCACCATTAATCAACTTTTCATAATAAAATCAGAAAATCAAATTGTAACATATTTTAATTTATTAATTTCCTCACTAACCTATTTTTGTAAATTAAAATTAATTGATTAGTTTAAATTAGGTTTTAATGTTAATCTCTTTTCTTAATAAATAAAAAATATATAGAATTAGGTTTTGACATTTTTTTATCTTTTTCTTAATTAATTATTTTCATCATTATTTAGTATTATTATTATTTTTGTAAATAACATGTAAATTAATTAATTAGCTTAAATTAGGTTAACTTTAATATTTTCATTAATAATTAAAATAAACTTAGAATTAGGGTTTTCTCTTGATTTTATTTTCTTTATTTCACTAAATACAAAAACATAAAAACATTTTCTTTCCTTTAAATAATTAATTAGGTCCTAATTTAATTTAATTTCTCAAAAGGGTCAAAACCCTCAGACGTCCTGATTTTATTCTTTCGCACGTTATTCTTTTTTTCTTATTGATTATTATGTAACTGTTCAAGGATGTAATAGTAATTAGGTTTATCGTTTTTATTTTACTTTCCGCAATTTAAATTAAAGGGTTTGTTTTTGGCGATGTAAATACCCGACGCCTTGTAATAGCTTAGATTTAATTTCCCGCAATTTACTTCCCGCAAATTATTAAACTGTTAATTATGCATGACAAGATTTGTATGACAAATAAAATCAACCGTAGCTCACAATGATGCATGTTCAAAGATAAACATAAATTGAAACAACACACATGCACATGCCACTCCTAGGGTACGCCTCACTGGTTGCCTCGAACGTGGTCGTCAAGTATAGGGTGTTTTAGAGGTCGCCCTCTTGTCTAAGATCCAGTTGCCTCGAAACGGTTGCCTCGGAAAAAAAGGATCTAGGACATTAGGGTTACTTCTAAGGTGTCCTACTATTGCTTCGGTGACCACATTGTCCCTTATAATCGAATTGACCCGAATAACTCCAACGATGGTGCTACCTACCTCTCAATGGTGGGATAGCACTATCTAAAGGACTCTTACACAGCCTAATCCCTTAGAGTAGGTAGATTTCTCCTGGGTACTTGCTCTCTCTCAAAAAATAAAAACATCTTTTCGCACCTACACTTTCAAAAGGTTTTCAAACAAATATTTCATACACTCTTGAGGACAGATACAAGAGTTACTTAGAAATTTTTCAAAACAAACTTTTTCAAAACCTACTCACACTTGAAAAGCAAACATATTTTGAAAACATAAGAGCAAGTACCTAAGAGCCCATGGATAACCATGGATAGAAAGGGTGCTAACACCCTCCCTTTCTATAAATCTACCTCCCGAACCGAGAAACATTCTCAAAGAAGGAATTTTGCTGTGCTTTTGTCCTTTCCATGTTGGAGAACATAAAAGACGGTGGCGACTCTTGCTTACCGCGAAATTTCGCGAACCAGCTTAAAAAACAGTCAGTTCTATTTCCACCGATCACATCAAGCATTCTTCATTTTCATGCATATGTTTTCTGCACATTTTCATACTTCAAACAGAAAACTTTGAGCAAATATATTATGAGTCTTTGTATAATATTATTATTGAAAGAAGAAGATTATACATTGTCAAATCACTCTTAGTGATCAATATTACTCTACTCACTTAAACTCACAAATTGATATTTACTTACTTATTTTCCAGGATTGTTGGAATTAAGTTTTTGTGTTTTTGTTGAAATCTTGTCTTTCCAAGTTGCTGGATACAAGTGTAGTTACATTGAGAGGATTGTTCTCATAGCTAACTTAGTGAAAATCCAAGAGGATTGTTCTTGGTCTAAGAGGATTGTTCTTGGTTTGGTTGGTAGTTCTTGTGTAAGTTTGCCACAATAAGGAAATCTCTTTCATGTTGAAAGGGGACTGGAGTACTCTCGGACTGTGAGGGGAACCAGGATATATCTCCCGTGTCTCTTTATTTTTCTTCATTTTTAAGCTTTCCTAAACTCACTTATAACCAGAAAAATAAGAACCATCATCACTAAAAACCAGAATTTTTTAAAAGTACCTAATTCACCCCCCCTCTTAGGCGCACTTCGTACTTACAATACCTGTATCTCACTCCATATTTTATCTTTAGCGTCGTTTAACACTTTTGCTCTCCAATCTTCACAAGTAATTGGAATTTCTCTCCTTACCACCGAACCAAGATAACTCGTCAACATTGAACCGTTAGGCTTAATTAGTTGTCCTTCTTGACTCCAATGCACATCATACTTTATGCCTCGATCTCTATCTCGAATGGTTCTCTTCATAATTGTTATTCCTCGTCTAATTTCCATTTCCATTTTATTAACGAGCTCATCTCCATCATGCCTAGAATCATCATGTGGGTGATCCTCATTAGTAGCCATCTAACCTGTAATAAATATAAACATAAACCTAATATAAAATTCCATAATCATTTGAATATATATAAAATGACAAACACAAATGTTAACATAAACATAAACTTAAACGTAAACATAAACACAAACATAAACATAAAAATAATCATTACCTCTTTCACTAACATCCATTTTTTATCCATTGTTTTACTACTAAGTTCCTCTCAAAATATTGGAACAGAACGGAAACACTGAACAGAACAAGCGTTATTTCGGTTACGCAGAAATATTATAACAATAAACGATAACACTATAGAGTAACAACTAAAGACTAACACACACAAGCACACTTGAAATCCTACAAACAACAAGAATCAGTAATGTTGAATTTGAACTTGACTTACCAAAGAAAGAAGAGAGGTTATTGGTGGCTGGCGGTGGATGATGTTGCTATGATGTTCTTCGAATCGGTGATGGTCTTTGTGATACGGTGGGAGAACTGACTTGAAGTTTTGCATTTGTGTTCGCACTTGTTCGGTTTAGCAAGAGTCTCCACCGACTTTTTATTTTATCCAAAGGAATGGTCAAAAAGCACAGGAAAGACCTTTGAGATGTTTTCTTGGGTTCGGGGGGTAGATTATGAAAAGGGAAGGTGCTAGCACCCTTTTCATCCATGGTTATCCATGGGCTCTTAGTTACTTGTTTTAGATCACTTGCCTTTGCTTTTCAATTGTTTGAAATGGTGCTTGGTGTGTGTGGTTTTGAAAATGTTTTGAAAAAGATGCCTTGTCTAGGCAACCTTTGTAATGATTCTTGTTTGAATATATACAAAGGTGTGTGTCTTTTTGCAAAGATAATTCAATATTTTGAAAGTTGTTTTATGTTGTGAAGTGTGTTTGAAAAACGGCAAGGATGTTTTGCAAGTTTTTGATCAAGTAACTAAGAGTTGTCTACCCTATTTTACTCAAAGATCTTTCTCATGTTTTTAACCCTTTTTAACAGTGTTATTTCACCATTGTATTTGATGAACAACCTTGTGTTAGGATGTTAAATGGGACAGGCGCGGGTCATCGTATACAATCATTGAAGGCAACTTGTGAGACGCTTTAGCAATTTTGTAAGGGAGGAAATCGTTTTATTGAAGGAAACATCGAGGGTCATCGAGGGACTACGGTCTTTGTTTATTAACGGGACATTTGCTAGAGTGTCTCGCATTCGAGGGACATGATTGCATTTTTCGAGGCGACAAGCGAGGTTACCCTAGAGGTGCAAGTGTGAATGGTGTTTGTTATATTCATGCATTTGTCTTTGTATTAGGTCATCTAGCGATCAATTTTAGACTTTCACATACAAACCCTAACCTCTAATCATGGCATATTTAAAAAGCATAAAGTGCGAGAATTAAATTCTAAGCTATTACAAGAGAGTATCCGGGGATGGGGGTATAAATTATTTACAAATGGGGATGAGTCTTATCAGAATAACAATGTCCAAGTATATATTACAACCAAATTGAACTGTCGCATTTCAATGTAAAAATTATAACAAAGCATAAGGTAAAGAAAATCAAAGAAATATGGGATGCATGTATTTATTTACAAATGATCAAATAAAAATTTAACCTAGTGAAGATTAAGTGTTATTATTATTATTTTATATTTGTGAAGAAAAAGTTTTTAAAGAAAGAAAATTATTTAAATCAATGTTTCTATCCTTTTTGTATATTTTTTAAAGAAAAACTTTCATAAAAAAACTCTATTATTATTGTATGACAAATATTAATTAGTAACGAAAATTAAAATTATGTTAAGAAAATTTAAAGTAATTATTAACAAAATAAAAAAAAAAGAGATCAAATTACTTAAAATGAAAACAAAAGAAAAGTATTAGTTTTAAAAAGGAAAAGATAATGGGATGATGGGCTTAGAGTTAGTATGAAGGAGCAGGCCCAAGACAAGGAAAGGAGAGAAATAAGGTTTAGAAAGAAAAAAGGAGGGGTGTTCACGCTGGAAAATGCTTGGGCTTAGGTTGTTGGGGCGAAGGCCCATTAGGAATGTTGACAAATTTTGTTAGGGTTAATTCAGTTGGTTAGAATTTAGGGTTTACAATCTTGCTTCAACAGCGCCGCTCCTCTCATATTCTTCGTCTCTTCGTCTTTCTCAAACCCATGAACAACTGATTCCTCCTCTCATGCCTTAGCCACCAGAGAGCCGCCTTCATCCAATTCCTACCTTCTCTTTACATCGGTCTAGGATTCTTGCTTGTAATGGTACGAATTGCTTCATTTGTTTTAGGGTTTCACAGTTACGTTTTCATTTTTGCTTGATTATTACATGCGCATTTTAATCCATGGTTTTGATGTTTGATGCGTAGTAAAAAGGTTGAGAACAAGTTTACCTTGGACGTTTCGCTTCTGAAGAGTGAGAGAGGGAGGGTGAGCTGGCCGGTGGCGCTTCCAGGAGGCTAGGCGGAGGGAGGAGTGTGATGATCGCTTGCTTTGGCTTCTGGTATTTCTGTATCTTTGAATGCTTGATGATGATCTTGTTCTGAGATTTGCTTGTTGTTGATTTTTATTGATGATGAATGTATATTTTTGAAATTCTTCCTTGCTTCTGAATCTCTTCCCCTTTCTGGTTTTGATATGGATATCGATGATGATGATATTCTGAGATTTACTCTTTTTTGATATGTTTTTGTTGGCTTGATTTGAGTTTGCTGCTTTGTTAGTGATGATGTACAAAATCTGAAACTGGTTGTTTCTTTGTTGATAATGAGAGGTCTGGAACTATTTTGCTTATTTTTTTCACTCCTGAACCTCTTCCTCTTCTTTGTTATGTTGATGATGATGAATTCTTGTTTCTGAATCGTGTTACTTCTTTGGGTGTTTGAATATTGATGATGATGATGAATTCTGAGATTAGCTATTGTGGTTGAATATTATTGATGAAATGGTTCTAAAAAAAAGCTAGCTTGATGATTTTGTTGTTCTGAGGACTATGCTTCTTCCTCTTCCTCTCTCTTTTTACTGATGTTAATGATGATCACCTCTGAAACTTGTTTGTTATTGATGGCTGGATGATTTGTTGGTTTGATGTTAGCTTGTAGACTGTTTGTGTGATTTGCAGTTTTGAGTTTTTGAGAGCTTGGTTTGCAGTTGGTTTTGCAGACTTGTAATGCTGATTTGCAATTTGTTTGGGCTAGGACAAGCTCTCTTGCTTGTAACTTGGTTTATCTCTGCATTATTGTACTTTATTTCCATATTTCCTGCATTGTACTTTCTTGGACATCTTTGTGTACTTGATGTGACAGTTTTGCAACTTAGTTTGACATTTGGTTAATGCATTTGAAACTCAGTTTGGCAGTTCAGTTTACTTTGTGTGCAGCCTTGTGCCTTTGCATTTTGAATAACTTGTATGCTTTTAGTTTGACATGCTTGCATTTTATATATTTTATTTTTCTCTCTGTGAATCGAGAAGAGAAATCTTCTTGTGATTTGCAGAGAGGAAAATGAAACATGATGAACATAGCATTTCTGATTCCGGCCAGCAGACTTTAATGATGATTTTTCTTTTTATCTGCTTGAAAATTCCTTTTCAGTTAATTGCACTGATTTATTTTTCTTCTGTCTTTTGCAGGTAAGTACCAGTTGGATGATGGAGGACGCAGTAAAAGTCAAAGATTTCAAGAGATTTAGGCTTTAGATTTATTTTTCCATTTATTGTAGACAAATATTATCCTGAACATTATAAGTTGTAATCTTACAATATTCGAATAACTTTGTAACCATATTTGAAATAAATAAAAAGTCTTAATCAAAAGCAAATTCTACTGTCCAATATCTTTTCCATCTTTCCCTTATATTTATTTAATTATTTAGAACTCTTAAATTAAAATAATTGAAACTGTGTCTCAATAATTCTAATTCAGGTGAAATAAATAATCAACAAACTTTGCAGTCTCGCAACCTTGCATTAATCATAATACGCCTGTTATTCCAATTAACACATGCCTTGTACAATTAAAGAAACAAGCATTCCATAAACCTTTCACTCCACTGATCAAACAAATGCCTTAATGTTCCAAACAAAAGTCTCAGTTCTTATCCCAGATAATTAGGTTTTGAGAAACAACCAGTAATCTTGAACAAGCGTGAAAACAAAGTAACAGTTAACTGAATTTCTGAGGATTCAGTTTTCTTCTGAGAAATGCGAGCGCAAACCCTAATCCTGGATTACTACCAAAGAAAATTCTTCTTGATCAATTCCTGAGCCAATCTCGACAAAATAAGTGGAAACCCTAATTCGGGATTAACTGGTAAAGGAGAGTCTGTTTGACCGATTCTCGAGTCGATCTTAAAAATCAGAGAAGAACCCTGGGGTTGTGATTTCTTGTGAAAAAGGGAGGGCAAATTTTGGGGTACAACAGTCTTCAACTAACTACACATATCAGAAAAACATTAGTGTTCCATACTTGTAAAAATTTGTATAGAGTTTTTATCAAGTTTGAATAAATAACAAATAAAAATAGATTAGTCCAAGTAAACGAGGACACCAACAAAAATACATAGACTATGTGTATGTGAAGTTGAAGTGTGCAGTCTAACTCTATTTCCCAATTTAAAATTCATAGTATAACCGCAATTTAAAATCATCTAAGACAACAACTTTGTCATTATCCATGGCATCTCAAGTAGTATATACAATTTTTATGAACGAAAATCCGAACTCTCTATTTCTATTTGTACCCAAACAATCCACAATCTCTGTTTATAGCAAAATAATATAATAAAAGATTATTTATTCAAATAGTCATAAAGACTTTTTTCCATAATATCTCTATTTCTATTTGTACCCAACGGTTTCGCAGAGAGAACGAGAGAAGAGAAAGAGAGAAGAGTACCTTGAGAGTGACGGTGGAGGACGGCGGTCAGCGGTGGAGAGAGAGCCTCGTTTTACAGATAGAGACGATGGAGGACGGTGGACAATGGTGGAGAGAGACATTGAAAAAGGTTTCTCGTGAGGAGGGAAATCGTTCAGTGAAAAGAGAAACAATATTGCTTCTAATTTTTAATTTCTAATTATATGACTTTAGACAACGCTTTTGAGAAAGCACTGGCTAATAAAGACCTTTAGCAGCGCTTTTGAAAAGCGATGGCTAATGTGGTCCTTTAGCAGCGCTTTTGATATATTTTTTTTAAAATTTATATGACTTTAGATAGCACTTTTAAAAAGCGCTATTTAAAATGGTCCTTTACCAACGCTTTTGATAAAGCGCTTTCTAAAGCAACACTTTTAGCAGCTCTTTTTAAAAGCGTTGTCTAAGGTCACATTTTTAGCAGCGCTTTTATTTATTATTGTATACAGTTTCCGTGTTTTTTTTTAAAATTCACTTATAGCAGTGCTTTTGTATAAAAGAGTTGTCTAATATGTGCTGTTAAAAGCCCTTTTTGGCGTAGTCATTGACCAGCAAACCCAAAACTCTGGTTATTTAAATCTTCAGCGGTCTTCCTCACAAAATTGGCCTTCGGTCTGAACAGACAACAAATAGAGAACACCGAGATGGTTCTAATTTCGAAAAAACCACTGAAAAATCTTCTTCTGACAAGAAGTTATAAATTTATGAAACCCACCGTAACAAACAGACTTTAATTTCAAATTGTTCCAGACTGAGCGAAACACTTGATTTTCTCTGCCATTCAAGGCGCGTTGGAACACACGGGAACTTGGCATGATGATGAATTGATTATACACTGATTGAATAGCCTGTAGAAGGTTCTGAATGCATCGAATAACGAAATAAACGTCTTCGGTAACTTGATGAAGCCTGAGAGAAATATCTTGATCCGGTAACCACATAACCAATGATATGCATGCATGCATATGGTCAGGGCCATCTCAATCTTTTTGAAGGCCCTGTGTAGGTTAGTCATGGTTCAACTATGAAAAAATAGTTAGAAGTCTTATTTATACCATTTTAATTGTGGCAAAGATTTATGATGCCCTATATAGTTACAGTTTAACTGGTGAAATTTTAAGGCCCTGTGTGGTAGACCGTCTTGCACGCCCTCAAAGACGACCCTGCATACGGTGATGAAATATAAGCCAAATAGGTTTAAATGAATAGGGTAAATTTTGGGGTATAACAACTTCCTTCAAGAACAATACTCACTTTTACTTCACAACTTCGAGGAGAACAATAATCAACTCATTACCTAAAGGCTTCTGAGTGATAACAAAACCTTTCAGCTCAAGGAACATAATCCAACTCACATGTCGAGTGGATCACACAACCAACTCTCCTAGAGAGTGGTACATACTCAGCCCAAATGATTACATCTTTTCAATTCTCGGATAGTACAAAAATCTAGGTTACAATGCTTCTATTTATAACCTATCTCCCAACTAGATTTGGGCTTCTAATCACAACATATTAGATGTTACAATTCAGCAGAAGATTCTGAAACAAAATAGGTCTTCAATCAAATCATTCCTAAAAAGTCTCCTTATTTAGAAAGTCAATATTCTCCAATATTCTTCTTGATTCTTCCAGACCTTTAAATCAGTGCCACATATGACTGCATAATATTCCCAGAATACTCTGCAACTGTTAGATTATAACAGAATCCAACTGTTCTGCTTAGCTCGGGCGCGATGTCGTATGACCCTGCATAGGACATCTTATATGACATGTTACTCTAGATGTTAAAACATTTCAACTCAACATGTTCTCTATAAAATAGGACTTCTTGCTTCACCTGTTCTTCATATCAAGTAATCACATCCTATTTAACATATTGCTGCTCTATTTGTTTTACTAAAATTAATGCCAATCTTAAAAATAGAGAATTAACAGCCTTGATTGACTTCGTCCGCATTAGGTACAAACTGCTGGGCCTGGTTAATGATTGGGTCTTCTTCTAATATTGCTCCTTGATTTTTCACCATACATTTCCGTCAAGGTTGTTGAACCGACACTTGTGGAGCACTAAAGAAATATGCAATTCGCGCCATCTGTGCTACCAATTGCTGATTGGTCTAAGCATTTTGCTGATTAGTTTGGATAGTGTTTTGGATCAAAGGGTTGAATATTGTGCCCATTTATTGAGAAAGCATATGAACCATATCATGGTTGCTTTCGTCCATTTTTTACCTTAGCAATGCCTCCGAATTTGTAGTAAAAGTGTACATTGGTTGAGCAGAAAATCCTGCCCCTGGGGGTTGGGTATTTTGACCCATATTAATAGTCGATCCTGACCCTTACAATGGCGAATATGTAGTCACCACTAAATCAACAAATATTGACGCACTATTATGCAAACTTGCCATCATTGAAGTTGGCATGCCATATGGTTGTTCAGGATCATTCATTGGCATTGCAAATCCAGGCACATAGGAAATAAAAATATTAGTCCCCACTGGTCTTGGGGTCACTAGTTGACCCTGCGTTCTTATGGAGGATAATATTGGTCCACTTTGAGTGTGATAGTATAATCATCATACTCATCGTAGAGGGTATTGCTTTGATCACATTCACTGCGGCTGTATTTTACCCTATCGAATGAGGGGGCTGTTTCCCATTGTTACTTGGTGGATTTAACATCCTCCTAACATATTTCCTTTTTGGTAATGTTTCATTGGTTCTGGCTATCCTACCACTCATGAATCTCATACAACGAAATTTGAGAAATTTATGTATGAAGAACTAAATGCAACACAAAAATTTCAAAATGGCTAAGCACAAGGGTTCCACTGGATGTGCCAATTTGTTTATTTTGGATTTTGATAAACAACTTCTAGTCTTACAAAATTGATACTTTGATTACTTACATGATCAACTAGATTGATCCTAGAACATATGTACCTAGTTTTGTTAAATGTTCTTGATAATGAGCACTTCGACACAACTAGAAACTTTGAAAGTAATGCAAATATGATTTATAAAAAGTACAAGAATGTAAAGTAATTTAGTCTGAAACTTAAATGGAATCAAAATGGCATTAATGTAAATAGTTTGACATTCAATGTTAATTTGGTGATTCAAACGTACATGTTGTTAAATTTTTTTTCTCATCACACTTAGATACTTTGAGTGATTTTGAATTTGGTACAATTAAACACACTGAATTCTAACGCTAAGACTCCTATTTATACTACTTCGACAGTAACGATAACGAACAATCTTTTCTCTAGAGAATGATATGTTCTCGCTTGCATGCATTTCGTGTTTCACAAGCCTCCACGCGTCTTTTTAAGAAAATGGATAAGGCTAAAAAGCAATTATCAGCCTTATTTCAAATTAACTCGTCGAACTCACCTTCGAGCCAAATTTCAAAATATTCTAAGTCTCAAACTGTTATCATCTGAAGGCATGGGAGGGGCTCTTTCACCAAATTCTAGTTGAAGTCTTCATCAATACTTCCTAGTTGAAGTCGACTAGCTTTCTCCAAAAATATTTTCTTCAACTCTACTTGACATCCCAAATTCTCTTGAATATCGAAATTCCAGCTAACACAAGTACAAGTTAATTTTTGTTTAAAAAATTAAAGATCAATTTATTAATTTATTATATGAGAGAGAGATATCAACTTCTCACTCTAAGTAGTCTCTTTTTGCATTTTGCATTCATCCATCTTCTCTGCATTTACATCTTCATTTCATCTCATTTAACTACTCCGTGTAATTTGAGCTTGCTTGTATCACGTATGAAATTTGTGGTAGCATGTATTTCGCTCTTCTTCATTCATTATTTTTTTAATACATGCATGCATGAGACCTTGATAAATGTTAAAAGGAACCATGGCTTGGGTGTATCGCTTTCTTACATAGTTTATGAGTGCATCTACTTATAACTATATATTTGTTTTAGTTGCATCATGATTCTTCCTTTTTCATCACCCATCATCCTTTTACCTTTTCACTTGGTTTTGGTTATTTGAGTAGTTGGATCTTTTTTATTCATGCATTCTCTAATATATTTTTAGTGCTCTGGCTGGTAGCACTACAAGAAAAATGATAGATTGGGACGGTTATTTTGGCTGATTACGACGGTTAAAACCGTCGCAATTTACAATCTACGACGGTAGAAGTACCGTCGCAGAATCGTGCGTCCCCAGCCTATTTCGCGACGGTTGCAAAAACTGTCACGCACAACAGATAGCGACGGTTATATACCGTCGTGAATTTGACTTTATTTTTTGTTTTTGTTGTTGTTTGCGACGGTTATTCTACCGCCGTAGGTTAGAAATTGCGGCGGTTTTAACCGTCGTAATCTGATTTATAAATTTCAAATAATATTTTTATTTAAATTATTATTTAGTAAAATAATTTTAAATATAATATTATTTTACTATTATATTTAAATTATTATTTACTTTAATATTTTTTTTTATAGTATTTTTATTTTATTTTCTATCACTTTTCAACATAATAAAGTTAATTACAATAAAAACATTTAATATCAAATAATCATCAATAATATCAAAAAAATGTGATCAAAGGTAAAAAGAAGTGCAAATTTTACCAATAAACAAGAAAAATTCAAATATCATCAAAGGCCAAATTTCATTTTAATATTTACATTGGTTTGCTACAACTTGAGAGAATTACAAAAAATGTTACAATATTCTACAAAATTCATGAAAGTCCTTTACCACATTTTGTATGTTTCTTCACACGCGCACCGCACAATACTACTCTTCTAGCTAACTCATCCATGATCACATTCTCTGCATCATTTCCTTTCAAATTTTTTTCAAACATCCCTTTTTAAGTGCATATTCAAACATCACCTTATGACCATCTTCACCATTTTGTTTCAAATCTATGATATCTAGAGCTGTTAAACCATCTTTGTTTTTAAGATTGGTTACATCAGCTCCAGCGTGAAGAAGCAACTTGAATGCCTCCACGCTACCCTCTGAAGCAGATATCATGACAGCTGAAAATCCACTCTCATTTTGCTCATCTAGATTTATGTTTCTGTTTTCAACGACTTTTTTCAAAGCCTCTATGTCATTCGCGTGAGTGACGAATAACAAAGATGAAAATCTAGACGCATTGCTAGACTTAACAACCTTTCTGGCTCTAATTATATCCAAAACTGCTTTCTGATATTCTTTAGTCCAATGAATAGAAGTTTCTGGCTCCTAATTTGACCTTGATATCAAGTCTTACACCAACCTGCAAAAGGAGTTTAACAACATTTATCTGCCTGCTGACCACAGCAGCAAATAATGCATTGCAATCAACATTAGTGTGAAGAAATGGCTTTGAAGATTGAAGCAAAATTCTATCGATTGCATTGATATCCACTCCTTGCTGCAAACAAACCAAAGAAAAAGTGACACTTAGTACATGAATTGTTTGTACCTAGCAAAATTACAACCAGAGAACTTGAGAGGAGCACGCTCTCAGGACCTAAGCTTTTACCGCTAGGCCAACCCTCATGTTTTCTCAGCTTCCTCCTTTTTCAAAAGAAATGAAGGAAGAACTTGTTATTCTATACAAGCATCACACAGTTCAACTTTCTTTCTTACTAGCCTGAATTTAACAAAAATAACTTTCTAATGCTACTAAAATTCAACTTTCTAACAATGACTCATTACCTCTTTGGTATCTCTAATGCGTAGGAGTTCCAATCTTTCTGAAGGCCTCCGATTGGAGAGGGTAGCCAACTGTAATCATGATACAATTAGTACATAACAATAAATACAGCAAATGCTGTTGTTTTTACCAACAAAGTAAAAACTTTAAATCACATGGAATAATCACCCAAAAACTAAAGCGCTCCGGGTCTCTTAATGAGGGTATCATTCCTTCAACATTCACGAATTTCTCTAATCTTCTTTGATCTGTAAATGATATATTCCTTTAGTTTAGTACTGCAGCAGTATTTTCATTTGTAAAGGTGAAAAAAGAAGAAAGGTTCAGTAAAATGGGATAAAACAAACTAAGTATAACTCAATAAAATGAGCAAAAAAATTTAGGTGAACAGTGGTTACCATGTCTTGCTGCTTCTTTAGCTCTTCCTATCCATGATCGAGCACTTGCTGCTGCATTATCTATCAATTCCTGTAACTATCATAGTATACAAATAAGTCAATTGAGGAACTTCACTTTTGAGAAACTTAGCATTAGAAAAAAATAAAGCATTGGGGAACTTCACTTTTGTAGAACATTCGAACATCAAAAGTTTCAAGATTCCCTATTTCAAATTTTGGCAAGAGTAAAAAGCATTTCTTGCATATTTGTGCTAAGGAATAAATACCTACCTTTTGCAGCTAAACCCGAGTCTATCAAAACATTTTAATTCACAAGCAATACCCAAAAATTGAAGTGTTACCGGTAGCAATTACTTTTAGTACAAGAAAGATACAAAGAGAACGCTATATTCCATTTATAAACCAATGCACTTGTATCGACCGCAGAAATCCCAAAACAAAATTGACTACATGATAATATTCTGAAGAGTAAACTGAAATCTACAACTTCAATACAAGCAGATCATAGATCGTGGGAATAGCGGTTTGATCAAATTTCGCTACGCAATAATGCTATAGTGCATGAAAGTAAACTAGTTTGGTTGGCCTCATATTTTAGATATTTTCATAAATAATATGCCATTAAAGAAGTTGCCCATAAGATCTCAAGATATGCATATATCTCAAACGAAGCATACGAGTAATAGTTTTTATCAAATGAAAATAACTGCACATGCCTGAAGTCGTCTTCCTGCTGAGACCTTGCTCCGGTATTCTGAGTTTGAACATTTTGGATGCGCAAGAGAGTGACAGGGAGATTCTGAACTTCTTGCTTGCACACATCACATGTCTTGAATTGCTTGAGGTAAATAATCTAAAAGCTCCAATGACTGATCAATGAGTTTGTTTTTCCACAAACCATCCTTATCTACAGTATCATTAGTCATAATTTCACTGACTTCTGCAATCAGATGCTGAACCTGCAAATAGAATAATAATATGTAAATAGAATAATAGCATGTACATAAACCCGAAATCGACGTCGAGTTACTCCAAACGTAGAGCCTGATGCAAATAAATGAAATATAAGATGATGTAATATACATTAAAAAATATTGTAAGCACAAGAAAGATTCATATGGTCATTGAACTATTATAATAAAACGAAACCCAACTGCTAATAATAGGAGCCAATAGCAGCAGTACCAATCCAACAACAAGACTAATGAGACGTCATTGCGAAAATCTGTATAATTTGTTTTAGAACAAATAAATTAACATTGGAAGTTTAAAAACTCACAGCAATAGAAAACAATAGAATAATATTCTGCATATTCTGATATGAAAGAAACAAACATTCTTTAAGGGCAACTGTAACTGAATCCAATATTTCTCGATCAATCTTGATATCAAGTAGGGCAGCAGAAGTTTTTGTTTTGAAATGCATCTTTACATTTTGATAAAGAAAAGAGGTGTAGTTGATAGTTTGAAAACATAAGACGTGTCATGTTGAAAACATAAGACGTGGCGTGTTGTGGAGCAATTAGGGCAATTTTGGCAGAATTATGGAGCAAGGAGTCCAACATACCACATGCTATGTTGCACATGCCATCAACCAATGAACTGACCTGCATCATAAATTATTTATAACAGTCAGGCATCATGTTTCAAAGCAATTGACATGACAAGTTGCAGTGTAAATATTGTGAATCAAATAGAGATTATGAAGAATCACTTATCTTTTAATATTCACGACGACACAGTGATTCAGAAGAAGGTGCAATGCATAAGTGGTAATGTAACTGGGGAAGATGAAAAAAATGCACAAGCAGGATTGTTGTCCGAGTTCAATGAGGCTCAAGCATTTCAGGGAAGTCATTTGCGAACCAATTTCTCCCATGGAGTCGCCATTTCTACCAAGGTAATCCAAGTAATATTGGTTGTTAGATGCTTAATACAACCATGCAGCAGGACATAGAAATTCATCATGTGCATTCAATTATAATTCGAATATTCATTTCAAATTTCAAATGTATAGTTTTTTTTATATTGATCCAGAATTGCATTGAACCAAAAAATCTTACATTATAGCCACTGATAGATATGTAGTACTTTTGTGCAACTATGATGTTGCTGTCATGTTTTCCTCTATATTTATCTGTAAAATCAAACTACTGCATTTCATCAAAACCAAATACAAATCAATTTAGTGATTCCATATGGAAATATAATAGTCCATTATCCACTGTAAGTTACCATCATCAGATAGAAGATTTCTCCTAACTTATAACTATTTTTATCAAAAAGAGTGTAATTACTGATATTGGTACTTAGGGTATTAGATGTGCTCATTTATTAGGTGTCAACTAAAATACCTATAAACTGACGAAACCAGAGTCAAATCTAGAACAACAGTAAAATAGAATTTCAGAACCATCTTAGAAATTTTGTTCTTAATAACTCAACCTAGATTCTGAAATTGAATAGTAGAAGAAGTGATAAGATGAAAGAAAAGATGGAAAGTGATGCACTAATGAACATATGTATATGGGTAGAATAAGCATACCTCTTTGTTATGTCAAAGGATGTCATTCATTAGAGGAGTTTCACCAGCTCTATCAACATCATTTACATCCGCTCCTTCTTCAATTAAATATTCACATAACTAAGAATTTCTGGTGCTAGATGGCCAATGCAACAGAGTTCCACCAACCTGGGTATAAACTTAAATTTTTTGGAGTTACACCACTAACTCTTCTACCAACATACACTTGAAATAAGTGTAATGGCCTGATTCACTGCAACATAGGATAAGAACATCTAAAACGCGAAGAAGGAGATACCAGCGTTGTCGTTGAAGACGAAAAGAGAAAGAGCAATTAGGATTTAAACATCTAAAACCCTAATTGCTAATCACCGTAGCTTCGCCGCCGCTATTCCATTCGAACTCGCCAGAATCTACAAAGCAAGAGCGAAAGAAGATCAGAACAAATCGGACAGAAAGTCATAAAGCAATCGCGAAAGGGGTAAGATCTTTAGCTTTTTGTTTGTTTTTGGTGGTTGGGTTTTGATTGAGGGAGAACTGGGTACACCGTCGTCGCGAAGAGGATATGACGCTAGGGTTTGAAGGTTGGGGGGTGAGAGGCTGCGCGGGAGAGAGATGAAGGGTTCACTGTAAAAATAAAATTGTAACAAGAATAATGAAATGAATAAGAGCTTTTTAAGAGCTTTTTAACTTTTTTACGGCGACGGGTGTTTTACCGTCGTGCCCATGAGAATTTTTAAAGGTTTTGGGTGCGACGGTTGTTTTACCGTCGTGAAATGAATTTTAGGACGGATAATTTTACCGTCGTGAAAGGTTTAAGGGTGCGACGGGTGCTTTACCGTCGTGATATGCCTTTTAGGACGGTTAATTTTACTGTCGTGACTAGTTGTTGGTGAAAAATCAATGTTAAAAGTGTTAAATGGGGGCCGACGGTTGTTTTACCGTCGTAATAATAATATTATGATGGTTAAATATACCGTCGCAAAATAAATATTAGGGACGGTTGATGTCAACTGTCGTAAACACTGTCGCTATATGTCAATTACGACAGTTATCACATAACTGTCGCAATTTTTGTGTCGTTAAACACTAATTTTCTTGTAGTGTAGTTCCCCCTTTCTCTTGTGTGAATCTAGTTTCTTCTCCTTTATCTATGGTAGTGAAAGTATATCCAAAAGACACTCCTCTTTTTAAGTCACTAATTTCCCAGACGAAGTTACTCAATGCCAACTTAGGAGGAGGTTTGAAAAGTTTGGCTTGGTTCATGAAGTCTTTATCTTTATCCCTTTAAAACTAACAAGTTTGACTTTAGGTTTGGTTTTGTTAAGTTCTTAGAAGTCAAAAACTCCAAGACAACCTTAATAACATACGTTTTAGGAGCCTCAAAGTCAATTTTCAAGTGGGTTTATTCTCTAAGAGCGATCATGTTTTCCAGTCTGGATATGTTGGTGCTATTGCAAATAAAGTTATTCACAACTTGCACTCCTCAAAGAACTAAGGTGTCTCTTTTAAGGATGGGGCGGTAAGGGGGTATTGATTGCATATATCCAATTTTTGATAAGTTAGCTGGTTGAATTATTGAAATTTTTTTTTTTTCTATTTGTAATCCGTTCAAGAGAATTTTTTCAAGTTTTTTTAAGTTCCAAGATTTCATTATTGAGCAAATATTTTATGACAAATATTTTTATAAGATATATAATGGTGAATGTAGATGGTTTCTTGTGGATTGATGTCTTACCAATATTTTGAGTGTTATTATTTTATAAATGTAGGACATGAATTCGTTGTTGTAGTTGTTTAACATAATCTTTCGATTCTGTTTTAAAATGAGGAGAAATGTTTTTTCTTTCTTAATTAAAAAAATAAATTAAAGAAATCCCTGTTTTATTAAAAATCAAGGTGATATACATACAAAAAATGGTTAATGATAAAAAATTGAAAGTAAAATATCATATTTCTATTTTAATTTTTTTACCATTCACTATTTTTTATATGTTGCATCTGCTTACAATTTACAACATATTTAGGAATACATTTCTCAAAATTGTCAACCAAGGAAAGTAATGTTGCTTTCTTTGATTTATAATATAGGAATGTTATTTCAAAAATACAACAACAACATCAACATCATTATGTGAGATAGATTGTAAAGATAGTAAAAATATTTTGTTAAAGATAGAAGAACATAGAACATTGGAAATTTTTTGTCTTGCAATTCATCTTAAAATATGATGCGTACGGGTTTGAGACAGCTAAATATATAAAATAGATTTAGGGTAAAATTTGTTGAACGAGTGTTTTTATAGTAAAATCTGATTATTTAATCACTTGATTATTACGAAAACCGAAAAAATAAATTATTTAATTAATAAATAAAAAATAAAATAAAAAGAAAGACACCACTTTTAAAGAAATAAAAAGATAAAATGTATTTGCTGATATTCGAAGCATGTCTTTAATTGTTTTTCTCCTTTTGTTATATTCAGAAACCGAGGGAATATGTGATTTTTATTTTTAAAATAAATAAAAAATGACGCGTCTTGACATTATACCTCAGTTTTTTGTTGGGTGAGGTGAAAACTTTGTCATAAAATGTATTTATTTTTAATAGTGTATTTTTATTTACGTATAAATTTATATTAAAACAATTATACATTTGAAATTAAAAAAAAAAAAACTAATATACTATTTTCTATTATATTTATTTTTCACCTACACTACAAAAAATGTGTTTCCCGCGACATAAAGTTGAGACGTGATTATCACGTGGCTAAAAAAAGGTTGTTGCGACGTGATAATCACGTCACTATAAATTTATATATTAAAAAAATCAACATAACGTTCAGATGTAGAGATTCTTTTTTTTAAATGAAATTTGTTGTGACGTGGGAATCAGGTCGCTAGAAAAAATTAAAATAAAACAGAACAAAAGCTGTAACGTTCAGATAGAGGGATTTTTAAATTTTTTAAAAATTAAGTTGTGACGTGTTTTTCACGTCGCAACTTTTAAGGGAGAATTTATTTGGTTTCGACTTGACAAGTACAGTCTATGTGCAGAGTAAACGAATATTTTATGACCGTTATGTGTGTTGCGACGTGAAAATCATGTAACAAGGTTGTGACGTGATTTTCACGTCGCTACGTGGCGTATATAGAAATACTCCATATCCAAATACTAGTTTCATTGTTTCACATTTTTTCATTGTTATCTCTTCTGAGTTTTCTATTTTCTTCTCCTCCTTAGATCATCTCAAATCTTCCATTAAATTTCTTCAAAAAAATTTCAAAGCTACAATTTTATCGATACTGATAATTATATTATATAATATAATTTCAATATATTGATATAATTTTATTTATTGTTTATTATATTTACTAATACTAATTTTTGTTCAATTTGTTTTGTCAAAATTGAAGAACATTGAAGAGTTTAGAAAAAGATTGAAGAAGAAGATTGTTTGAAGGAGATTAAATATTAATTTATTCTATTTTTATATATATATATATATATATATATATATATATATATATATATATATATATATATATATATATATATGAAATTTAATTATAGTTACTATAGTTAAATATTTATTTATGGTTAAAATATAAATAGAATATAATTAAATTTTATATTTCTTAAAGAATAATATCTTTGTTAAAAAAATTATGGTTAATATATATATATATATATATATATATATATATATATATATATATATATATTATATATATATATATATATATATATATATATATATATATATATATATATATATATATATATATAATATATATATATATTATATATATATATATATATATATATATATATATATATATATATATATATATATATATATATATATATATATATATATAATTTCAAAATAGTTATGAAATTTAATTATAGTTACTATAGTTAAATATTTATTTATGGTTAAAATATAAATAAAATATAATTATATTTTATATTTCTTAAAGAATAATATCTTTGTTAAAAAAATTATGGTTAATATATATATTCAATATATTTATAAAATGTTTAGGATATATATATATATATATATATATATATATATAATATATTATATATATATATATATAATATATATATTATATATATATATATATATATATATATATATATATATATATATAATATATATATATATATATATATATATATATATATAATATATAGTATATATATATATATATATAATATATATATATATTATATATAATATATATATATATATATATATATATATATATATATATATATATGGTTATTATATAGTTATAAAATTTAATTATAGTTATTATAGTTAAATATTTATTTATGGTTAACATATTTATTTATGGTTAATAATAAGATAATGATTGTATAAATGTGTAGTATGAAATATTATCGGTATGGTCGTAGTTGGATGTACGATAGATTGTATTAAGGAAGACGTGCACTTAAACCCCATTTTATAGAAGGAGTTAATGAGTTTATTACGTGAATGTTTGCTCAGGAATATTGTCGAAGCGAAGGAGGAGTTAGGTGTCCCTGACTTAAATGTGAATGTAGACCAATAATTAGTGACCCGGAGGAAGTAGCACGTCATTTGCATAGAAGGGGTTTCATTGAAAATTATTGGGTTTAGACGTGTAATGGTGAAGAAATACCGAGTAACGTACCAGAGACTAGCAACACATATGCTTCAAGTAGTTGACCGCCTATGGATTTTGAGGAAAACTTTAATTTGATCGGTGAAATGGTTGAGGATGCTTTTGGTGTGAATGTGACATATGATCAACCTGAAGATTTTGACGAGGAAGAGTTGCAGAATAAGGAAGCGCAGAGATTTTATCAGTTGTTAAATGAGATGAATACGCCGTTGTTCGAGGGGTCGTCAGACTCAAAGTTATTAATGTGTGTGAGATTATTGGCCGCCAAGTCAAATTGGAATGTTCCTGATTAGTGTTTAGAACATTTCGCAAAAATGATGTTGGACTCCACCGCAACAAAAGACAACTTGCCTACAAGTTTTTATGATGCAAAGAAGTGGGTGTCAAAGTTTTTATGGAACAATTGCTACCAATTGCGTTTGGTTCACTACCCAAACATGTGCTTAATCCACTAACTGAAATTAATCAATTTTTTAGATATATTTGTGCGTCATCTTTAAGAGTGGATGACATCATTAAGTTGGACCGAAACATTCCACTCATTCTCTGTAAGTTGGAACAAGTATTTCCGCCTGGTTTTTTTGACTCCATGGAGAATCTACCTGTGCATCTTGCATATGAAGCTTATCTTGGTGGACCTGTTCAATATAGGTGAATGTATTCGTTTGAAAGGTTCACGGGTGATTCAAAGCGATCAGTGAAAAATAAAGCTAGAGTTGAAGGATCTATATGTGCACATTAATTGCATAGGGAAACATCACATTTTTGCAGCCATTATTTCAATCACTTGATGTTAACTCCTAGAATCATACAGAATCCTGTAAATATCAACGAGAGGAGTCAATTCACCTTATTAGTCTTCGGGATTCCAGGTCGTCCCTCTGGAAAGAAGGGTGTGCATTGGTTGACCCAAAAAGAAATACAATCCGCACATGTCCATGTCTTGATCAACTGCCTTGAAGTTAAACCATATCTTGAGTAACTATACTCCAAATGTTTAATGTTCTTTGTAGTGTTAATATAAAACTTATTATCTTGAAACTTATAGTGTGTTTCTTTTTAGGGAATTTAACATCGTTTATTTTCATAGTGCTGGTGTACAATCAACATCTGGTGTCATCCATGCTCAATTTCCAACATGGTTCAAGGAGAGATTGTCTAACATTGTTGCACTGACTCTAGAAATACTCCATTTGAGAAACTTGTCTAAAGGTCCTGTTCAAAATGCAAATGAATGACACACATACTTCGTGAACGAATATAAATTTCACTCTGAGACATGGACTGAAAGGAAAAAACCATAAACAGTGGTGTATTTGTAAAAGGAGTTACAAATGGCGGTGAAGATGACTTCTATGGCTTTGTTAAGCATATCTACGAGTTGGTATACAATTACTTGGACTCGGAAAATAAAGTTGTCTTGTTTTATTGTGAATGGTATGATCTAACTAGAGGCACAAAAATAGATAAGTCATATGGTACTGTTGAGATTCAAATGGATCGGAGGTACAAAGAGTATGACCCTTTCATAATGTCACATATTTTTAGGCAAGTTTATTATGTTCCTTATCCTTCATTTGTACCACGTAAACGAGGATGGTGTGTTGTAATAAAAACAAAACTGCTGGGTCATATTGAAACTGGCAATCTAGTGGAAGATGCTACTTACCAAGTTGATGAAGTTGAGCAAATTAATGATGTGATTGCATATGAACAAATTACAAGTTTGTCTGATACAACAGTTGAGGGGCGTCAAGTTGATGCGTCTATATTGTTGGTTGATAATAATATGGATGAAGAGCATGATGAAGAGTTTGGATCCGAGGACAATATCACATCAGATGATGATAATGATATAGATGACGAGCATGAAGATTTAGAATAATGAACTATTTATTGAATGTGTTAATGAATATATATTGATGAGAATAATGAATCATCTATTGAATATGTTAATGAATATGTATTGAAGAGAATGTATTTTTCAAATTTAGTATGTATATATATATATATATATATATATATATATATATATATATATATATATATATATATATATATATATATATATATATATATATATAAACTGTGTATTATATATAAATGGTAAAATGCCATCTCGAACTGATAAGAGTAAGGATAGTGGTAAAAAGTCTCAACACCCGAGGTTAGTAACATGTGAGGCACCTCAGTTGGTCACATGTCCTCCCCCGCAGAGTCAGGTCGATCCTATGTTCATGGCCAGTACTCAGCCTTTTGTGCCATTACTCTCCTCTCAGAGTATGTCATTTCCATCTGGGAGTTCTTCTTTTATTAGCCCATATAGGGTACCATCTTTTGTTAGGCCACCTGGTTTTCTTTTCCCACAGACCCATATGCCCTCATCCTTCCAGCATTTTGGAGGACCCATTTTTTCACATCCCATACAAATGCCCTCATCCTTCCAGCAGACTGGAGAATCTAGCACGCCACATCCCACACAGATGCCTGTTGTACCCCAAAATTTGCCCTCGTATTTTTCCACAAGAAATCACAACTTCAGGCTTTTCCTGATTTTTCAGATTGGCTCAAGAATCGGTCAAACAGACTTTTCTCGTCAGTCAGACAAAATTAGGGTTTTCATTGGTTTTCATGGCTCTGGAACAGTTCATACAGTTTGTTTAAGGTTTGGTTGATTTTGGATCAGTTTTGATCAGGCGAACGCTTCTTTGGCATTTGATCAGGAATTAGGGTTTTTGTGCGCGCGTTCTCAGAAAGATTTAAATTCTACATTGCTTTTCAAGTTATGCTGAGATGTGGATTGAAACATTTGGATTGAATTCGCACTGTGTGACTAAATCAGTGAAAGGATGCATTGGGTTTGAATTTGCAATGTTTGGTTAAAATCAGTAAAAGGAAAATACGTCTGGACAATTGCTGTGTTTGACTGTGCTTTGCTTTGGATTTGTGAAACGCCAGGTTTATTAGTTGATCGATGCTGAAACATTGTTTATTTAATTGTTTATTATTCTGAGTTTAGATAATTGGAATTTATTTCCATTTATTATAATTTTAGAATTATAAATAATAAAATAAATAATTGAAAAGGATAAAAAGAATCAATTGGATAAAAAGAATTTTTATTTCATCTTTAATATTTGTTACAAATTATTATGTAAATACAAGTATTCATTTACACGGTATTTATAATAATAATAGTTACAATAATTAAATTTAAAATAAGACTATCCTAATTTTTTCTAAATCTCCAATTCTTCATTCTTCATCTGTTGCTAAATCCTCTCCATTCAATTTTGGTCTGCAAAAGAAAAGTAGAAAAGTTAGAAACAGATAAATATTTAAAGAGACAGACAGATATAGAGTTCATCATAAAGGCAACTGACTGGAATCAGTTTGCCCTCTCTGCAAATCACGAGATTTCTCCCGGTTCACAGAGAGGGATGAAAAATGCTTGCAAAAGGTAGGAAATGCACAAAAGTTTTAATTGCACAAATTCAAGTTTGTCAAAACATACTGCATAAAATGACAAACAAAATCCAAGTGGGCAACCAAAAAGGCAAACTGGGTAGTTACTGAATATGCCAAGAGAACAATGCAAGTCACAATTTCAAACTAGGTTCAAACTGAACTAACAACTGTCCAAAGCTGTCCAAGTACAAAAGGATGTCAAGGCTGTCAAAAATGCTGTCACTAAGAAGCAGATAATATGGAAAAGAAGATAAAGTATGCAGAGCAAACATGTAATGCAAGCAAAGAATCATATCATCACTTTCCAGCAATTGCCTTTTCAGAAAAGTACAAGCATAAACATATAAAATACTTAAAGCTGTACTGGAGAGAGAAGAAAGAGAGAAAAGAGGTGCAGGTTTTGCAGGCTTAGGATTTAGACATGAGAAACAAAATATGAAACAACTTGTTCATAACACAGTAAAGGGGGGAAAAATCATAAACCAAAACAATAACCACAAAAACTGTCCAAGCTGAAGCAGAACTGGAAGCATAAACCAGTAAAACCCAACCTGCTAACAACTAGCCATGCAAAAACCAGCATAAGCCTGAACCAAGCTGAACCATTCAAGGACCAAACCTGTGTCCAACAAAAACACCCAACCTGCCTGAAGCCTAAAAAACCAGTAAGGCCATAACCTGTCTGAAGCAAACACAAAATCCCCATAACCTGTCAAAAACATTCCAGCCTCCAGCTCCAAACCAACAACCTGCTAAAAGCCATGTCCAAACAGCATCAAGCCTAACCAGAAAACTATCAAAACACATAACCTGCATAAAGCTTAAGCCAAAATATTCAAACCTTGAACCAAAGCAAAACTGTCCAGTCTAAACCCTGCCTGAGTTTTCAAACCTTACCATTCAAAACCTGTTAAGCCTCAATCACAACCTGAAGCAAGCATCCAACCATAAAACCAAAGCCTGGACCAGTTTCCAAACCCACTTAAGCCCTCAGAACTGTAAGTTCATCACTGGGCAAGAAAACATCCAAAGCATCACAAACATACCCCAGCGTACCAATAACCAAAATCAAGCTAGACAAGCCAGAAGAAGAAGAAAAGAAGTGTCTTAACCAAGCACAGAAGGGGCAAGCATTCAAAGGCAACAGGTACAAGCCCTCAGAACTGTAAGTTCATCATTGGGGAGCTAACAAACCACAATCATACAGCATTAAGCATGTAAGCAAGGCAAAGTCAGAAACGAGGAAAAGAGCCATCATCTCAAAGGCCTCAAAAAACATTCATCCTAGGCAAGCATACGAAGCAACGAAGAAGAAAGAAATGATATCAAATAAAGGCTTTCAGACAGCATCATTAAACCTAAAGAGGTGAAAATACAAAGGTACCAGGAAGCACAGCCTCATCAAGTTCTCCGCCCTCAGCCATCCTCGACGCCTCCGGTTCATCCTCCTCCGTCTCCAAGATCGAAGGTAGTACCACTTCTCTTCCCTTTCATGATCCTCAAACAGAAGGCATATAACAAACATTAAAAACCAGAAGCAATACACGCAAAAATTATAAAACGTAAAACCCTAAAAGGGAAGGGAACGAAATCATTACCTTTTCTCTCGTTTTCGCGTTGCCCAACCATAGAGGGAAGAAGACGAACAATGGTGTCTGGTGGCTAGGGATGGAGAGGGGTCAGAAGCATGATTCAGAGACAAGATGAAGAAGATGAACGAAGCAAAACGAAGAACGGCGCTGTAACTTGTCAAACCCTAGCTGTTCTCCAAATGAACAAACATTTTCAACCCTAAAAACATTGTTAGAATGCTGGGCCTTGCCCGTTTCAACCACACTGAAGCCCAAATCCATTCTAATTGGCACCCCCCCTTTTGGCTTCCAATTCTGACTAAGCCCATTTATCCCCTTAGCCCATCTCCTTCTATATACAACTTAACCCTTTTTTTTTTAGAATATAAAACATATTTTATTTTCTTTTTGTTAATAAATTAACATAACTTTTTTACATCAAATTTTTCTTTTTTATAACATATTTATAGTTTTGAACACAATATATATTTTCTCAATTTTTTGTATAAATATAGATATTAATACTAATTACTAATATATAAGAAATAAAACTTAAAATATTTTTATTTTGTACATTAATACCTTAATACATAAAATACATAAAAATACATTATTTAAAACACTTTTTTTTATTTTATTAAAACTTATTTTGATTTATACATAATTTCTCTTTAAGTTAATGCAATTTCTTTTCTTAGAAATATTTGTACATAATCAATTAAAATACATTTTTTAATATACATAATGTAATTAAAATTTAAAACATTTAATTAAAATTTTCTTTTTGTACATATTAAAGAAAAATAAACAAAACATCTAATTCTTTTCATTAAGTAAACCATACTTAATAATACATTCAAATTCACATTTTCCTAACTTGTAAGCAATTCTCATACATGTACACTTGCACAATATATTTCACATTTTGATGCATTATACATTTCTTATGCCTTGCTATACATTGATTACATTTGATCGCAATTCGATTTGGTTGTAAATTATTGGACACTACATTCCTAAAGTCTCATCCCCATTTGTGAATTTGTACCCCCACTCCCGGATACCATTTGTAATAGCGTAGACTTTAAAATTCCCGCAATTTACCGCTTTCGAATTATACCATGGTTAGACCTAGGGTTTGCATGCACATAAAACCAAATGCTAGATAACCTAATACAAGACAAATACATGAAATCAATACACAATCACACTTGCACCCCCTAGAGTAATCCCACATGTTGCCTTCCAAAATGGGCCATGCTTGCACGTCGAGTTTCTTTGGCAAAACAAATTCAAACGATCATGAGTCCCTCGATGACGCTTTCGAAAGTCGCCTATCAAAATGATCAAGACCCTTCAAAGAAAATTGCCAAAGACACTTGGCACCATTGCATTCATGGTCCATACGATGACCCGCGCCCGTCCCGTTAAACTTCCTAAACGCAAGATTGTCCACCAAATTCAATGGTGGAACAAAATTGTTAAAAGGGGTTGAAAACATAGAGAAAACCTTTGAGTACAATAGGGGTAGACAAAACTCTTAGTTACTTGAGATCAATTTGCAAAAACACTTGCCTCCTTTTCAAAAACCACACTTCATACACACTTTCAAACAACTCTCAAAAAACATTTTGAAACATCTTTTCAAAAAGATACACACTTTTGTAAAACACTCAAACACGAGTCAAATACAACGGTTGCCTAAGACAAGGAATCTCTTCAAAAACATTTTCAAAACACACACACACACCACAATTTCAAAGCAATCGAAAATCAAGGCAAGTGATCTAAAAACCAAGTAACTAAGAGCCCATGGATAACCATGGATGAAAAGGGTGCTAATACCTTCCCTTTTCATAATCTACCCCCCGAACCCACGAAATATCTCAAAAGGTTTTTCCTGTGCTTTTTCAACCCTTCCTTTAGGATAAAATATAAAGTCGGTGGCGACTCTTGCTCAACCGAACAAGTGCGAATACAAACGCAAAACTCAAGTCAGTTCTCCCACCGTATCACAGAACTGGCGACTCTGCTGGGGAGAAACTTAAAAGTGGGGTTACCTTAGGGTTTAGATCACCTTTGTTTTCAATTGATTGCTTTGTTTGCTTTTACATTTGTGGGCTTTGCATCGGAGTTTCATAGATCCTAACCCGGATCTGGGGAATACCTTTTTTAGGTAGCATAATCTGCGAGGGACCTGTCTGGGGTATACCGACATGGGTAAAGCAATGGCTACGTTGGTGTGGCACCTTGGTCTGTACCGATATCCCTTGTGTTGAAACGGGGAGAATATGGGTCTTCCAAGAAGTCATTAAGCACCAACCGACCTTAGAACCCTAAATTGACCCAACTTGGCCATTAGAACAGTAGCAGTATGCTACACTCATTGAGGCTAAACTCTCGCGATGGTTCCGGCCGCAAGAAAAGATAGCGATGCTAGAGTTATGACCGATTGAGGGTAGTCAATGATATTGAGATCCTCTAGAACCCGGTTACTTTTAATAGGACAGGTTTTAACCAACGAAACTGAAAGAGGGTAGTACCTGAACCTCATACAAGCCTAAACCTAAGGACTTGTTTGCTTTGTGTGAATATGTTTGTTTGTATATACACTCACTTGTTTTTGCATACATGTACATAACATCATAACATCATAACATCATACCATAGCATTTTCAATAACCATTTCAAGGATCTCGAAGGTTCTTTTGATGCAGGGTTACGTTAAACCAGACATCTACCAAGGGGCAAGAGGTTTCTCCTCTAAACAAATGCCATCAAAGTTCAAGTACAACAACTTGAATCAGTGGCTATGATCCACTCGACATGGTGAGCTTGATTCTCGTGGAAAGACATCCGCCGATACAAAGTTCTCCAGTCAAAGATCAAGTATAACAACTTGAATCAGTGGCTATGACCCACTTGACATGGTGAGCTTGATTCTTGTGGAAAGGCATTCACCGGTGCAAAGTTCTCCAATCCAAGAGCAAAGTTCAACCTCTAACATTTTCTTGTGTTTACCCCAAGAGATCCTTGAAAGCATGCATCCACATATCATGCATTGCATTTTGACCGTTTTTCCTTTTTTCAGGTTTCCTTACTCTCATACTGTTTATTTCAGTAAGAGATGGCTCTAGAAAGGTCTGTCAAAGACATCCAAGACCAGACTGCTCAGGTGCAGGAAATGTTCTTGAACTTGTCTCTGGGGCAAGAAGAAATGAAAGCTCTCCTCACAAAGGGCTTGGAGATTTCAAACAATGCCAGGAGGGATCAGCTTGCGGAGCTGCAGTTTGATCTGACAACATTAAGGATCCAAGTGATGGGGAAGTTGGTGGGCCAGATGGCTCTCATCCAAGACCTGTCTCAAAGACAAGAGGAACTCAGAGTTCTCGTCCGCCAACTGCTTCAAAACAACCAATTGGGGCAAACGTCTGAGGTTGAAGAGCAAGTCGCCGCTCAGCCTCCATCCACTCAAGAAGACAAGGGGAAGGCTCCTTCGCTTGCTTCAGGGTCACAAGCCCATCAACAACCTCGCCAGCGTCAACGGGGTAATCGGCGTAAGCAAGAAACGTCAGGAAGACAGTTCACGGAGACTGAGATACCATCATTCTTCATACTGAAGCGCCTGTTGGAGGTCAACCTGCTTACCTTAAGGGATCCTCCTCAGAAGCTCAATACCTCCTCTCCTAACTATCGTCTCGACGCATTTTGTGTTTACCACTCCTACAGCCCGGGACACGACACCAACGACTGTTGGGCCTTGAAGAACAAGATTCAAGATCTGATCGACATTGGAGTGCTGGAGTTCGTGCCATACGGCGAGATGAAAATCTTCCGTTAAGGGGTTCTCCACCTGAAGTGACGAAGCTCAAACTGAGAGACTTTTGCTTCATTTTGAATTTTCAAAGTTGTAATTTCTTTTGTTAATCAAACAATTAACTGTTGATGTTAAACTCTGTTTCATTAATGCATTGCATATGTTTGTTTTGAGTTCATCCATTCGTTTTCACTACTCTTGTGCTTTCCTTATGATATTCGACTCTTGATAAAAGGCTACAAGCCTTTAGAGGGAGGATGACGAAACAATACCATAATCTCATACAGTATGCTTTTGAACAGACCTTGCTGATGATGTACAAGCATTTCTTTCAATTCTCAAAAACTGGAGTTATAAGGAAGATAATCCCTAGTCAACCCCTTCGAGCCAAAGAAGTAGGAGTTTTCTGTTCTAAACGATCAAAACCTTTGATATAAACCCGGGGCAGGGTAGTATCTCAGTTAATTCAAGAGAAAACACGCATTGAAGTTGCAAACTCTCAGTTCGTAACACAACGAACGACGTCAAAGAAAAAGAAAAGCATTCCTTTGGAATCAAAAGACAAGGGTGGTTCCCTATCACATAGGCAGTCAATCTCTCAAAAGAGAAAAGCCCACCAAGCCAAAACCTATAAAGGAGGCTTAAGAAAGCTGGGGCATCCCGCTGACTGTAATCTCGAAAACGGGAACAGTCAGGCAAAAGTTAGGGATAACAAATCAAAATCAAAATAGTGAGGTCATTACAAATCCTCAACAACATGAAAAAATGTTGAAAAAGAAAAAATGAGACGATGACTATCTCCCCAAATTCAATTGGTGAACCATCACCCAAAAAGTCGTTCCAAACTCAAAACAGAGTACGACGCACAATTAACTGAGCTTAGGTTTGAAGAGCATCTCGAAGAGCGGGTGGGTACAAATATACTTTGAGCCTTTATCCTTTGTTTCTTAAACCGTGAACCAAGCCACGTTACAACCCTTTAAAAGTCCTAATTGAAGCATGGGTTAGTTCGAAAGCATACTGTTACAAAAGGTATCCTGACTCCTGTAAGGCTTTGCTCTAAATCATATGTTGATCTGTCTTATAAAAAAGTTTTCTGCTAAAAACGCATTTTTCAAAACTTCGAGACAAACATAAACTTTGCATTGCTTGAATATCACTGTCTGCATTTGGCTTTTTGTTTGACAGAGAGGAAATTCATACAGCGAATGTTCGGAGGAACGAAAACTCTCTCAGTGAACAAAATCACTTCAAAAGGATAACACTTCCAACGACAAATCTCCTATCAACAAGGGGCATGACATGGCACCATCCAGTTAACCTGGGGCAGTCCAGTCAAGGTTTCAACTGATCTTTTAAAGTTCAGTTAACCTGGGGCAGTCCAATCAAGATTTCAAGAAATCTCTCAATCCACAGGGTAGTCTGATTCAAGACTCCTTCATCATCACTTGGGGCATTCGAATGTCAAAAGTGTTCAATCATTCCTTCACCACCTGCTGGAAATTACAACCGCCAGTAGATCAACTATCACAATTCCAGATTCGATTCCTGTATCTAGCCAGGGCATATCTGTGAGTGATTGATTGTAGATTCGATACCTGTATCCAGCCAGGGCATGTCTGCATAAGGATTTTAGAGATTCGATACCTGTATCCAGCCAGGGCACGTCTGTAAACAACCTTTTGAAGTTCCAAATCAACACCTGTAACAAGCCAGGAAAATATCTGTGAACAACCGATTGTGGATTAACACCTGTAACAAGCCAGGAAATCATCTACATGAAGAGATTAGAGATCAACACCTGTAACAAGCCAGGGAACCATCTTTCTTTCTCAGGTCAGAGATCAACACCTGTAACAAGCCAGGACAATATCTCCTTGACCAACTTTTCTTAAGTTCCAGATCAACACCTGTAACAAGCCAGGAAAATATCTGTGGATGACTGATTGTGGATCAACACCTGTAACAAGCCAGGAAATCATCTACAAACACCACTTGGGGCATTCGAATGTCAAAAGTGTTCAATCATTCCTTCATCACCTGTTGGAAGATACGGTCCAGATTTGCTCCAGACACGGTTGCCATTCTGTTACCTTTCTTAAGTTCCAGATCAACACCTGTAACAAGCCAGGAAAACATCTGTAGACGAATGATTGTGGATCAACACCTGTAACAAGCCAGGAAATTATCTACGTCACCACTTGGGGCATTCGAATGTCAAAAGTGTTCGACAATTCCTTCATCACCTGTTGGAAGATGTAGTTTTACACGGACTCATCATGATGCAACCCTACACCGGTTCCTTCTCAAAACCTCAGATACAGTTTTACACGGACTCATCATCAGGAAACCCTACACCGTTTCCTTCTCACAATCAAAAGATTCTTGCCTTCCCCCAACAACAGTCAGGTTCCTCCTATCCCCAGCGGAGTTCTCATCAAACCCCAGCGAAGTATCTCTTCCCACAGAGTAATTCCCCGCAGAGTAATCTCTTCAACAAGTTTACTCCCCAACGGAGTCATCTTCTCCTACCGGTGTATTCTTGCAACCATCATCCCTAGCGGAAACGAAGAACTTTACTCTTCAACATCAGCCCAGGATTTAATTCCCTGGCCGGTCGTCAAGGATTTATTTTCCTAGACGAAAATACATTCATAGACATTTCACATTTCATACATCCTGCTTACATACATGATAAAGTGCATACAACACTATCTCATTTTGAACATCATGACATCATGCATTTCATACATCATGACATTGCATGCAACTGATGTTTTGCCTTTTTCAGGGAAAAAGACAATCCAAAAGACGACTACCTTCAACTGTCACAATTCCAGATTCGATTCCTGTATCTAGCCAGGGCACATCTGTGAGTGATCAGTTTCCATATTCGATTCCTGTATCCAGCCAGGGCACGTCTGAAGAATCTGAAGATTCGATTCCTGTATCCAGCCAGGGCATATCTGTTGACGACTAATTCCAGATTCGATTCCTGTATCCAGCCAGGGCACGTCTGAAGAGTCTGAAGATTCGATTCCTGTATCCAGCCAGGGCATATCTGTTGACGACTATTTCCAGATTCGATTCCTGTATCCAGCCAGGGCACATCTGAAGAGTTTGAAGATTCGATTCCTGTATCCAGCCAGGGCATATCTGTTGACGACTAATTCCAGATTCGATTCCTGTATCCAGCCAGGGCACATCTGAAGAGTTTGAAGATTCGATTCCTGTATCCATCCAGGGCATATCTGTTCAAGACTATCACAATTCCAGATTCGATTCCTGTATCCAGCCAGGGCATATCTGTTGACGACTAATTCCAGATTCGATACCTGTATCCAGCCAGGGCATATCTGCGGACGTTTGATTGTGGATTCGATACCTGTATCCAGCCAGGGCATGTCTGCATGAAGAGACTGAAGATCAACCCTTGTAACAGGCCAGGAAATTATCTTTCTTTCTCAAGTACGCAAGTTCTCGCTAAAGAATCTCTTATGCGATCGACACACAATTCCAAATGGCATCTATAAGCCCATTCCCGACAAGGTTCTGTAACACTTCTAGATGGCATCTTTAAGCCCATTTCCAGATGGCATCTATAAGCCCATCCTCCTAAAAACATTTCTAAATGGCATCTTTAAACCCATCTCCAGATGGCATCTATAAGCCCATCCTCCTACCAGCAGTCATTAGATGGCATCTTTAAGCCCATCACCAAATGGCATCTTTAAGACCATTCCCTCTACCATCACATCACCGAGTGCAAATTTTAGGGCACTCTAGTGTCCAATCTTCTTTTACCTTCGAGTCACGAAAGGCAAACTTGCCAATCTAACTCTTCAGGTTCAAGAAGATTGAACAGGGGCAACTGTTGTACCCCAAAATTTGCCCTCGTATTTTTCCACAAGAAATCACAACTTCAGGCTTTTCCTGATTTTTCAGATTGGCTCAAGAATCGGTCAAACAGACTTTTCTCGTTAGTCAGACAAAATTAGGGTTTTCATTACTCTGGAACAGTTCATACAATTTGTTTAAGGTTTGGTTGATTTTGGCTCAGTTTTGATCAGGCGAACGCTTCTTTGGCATTTGATCAGGAATTAGGGTTTTTGTGCGCGCGTTCTCAGAAAAATTTAAATTCTACATTGCTTTTCAAGTTATGCTGAGATGTGGATTGAAACATTTGGATTGAATTCGCATTGTGTGACTAAATCAGTGAAAAGATGCATTGGGTTTGAATTTGCAATGTTTGGTTAAAATCAGTAAAAGGAAAATACGTCTGGACAATTGCTGTGTTTGACTGTGCTTTGCTTTGGATTTGTGAAACGCCAGGTTTATTAGTTGATCGATGCTGAAACATTGTTTATTTAATTGTTTATTATTCTGAGTTTAGATAATTGGAATTTATTTCCATTTATTATAATTTTAGAATTATAAATAATAAAATAAATAATTGAAAAGGATAAAAAGAATCAATTGGATAAAAAGAATTTTTATTTCATCTTTAATATTTGTTACAAATTATTATGTAAATACAAGTATTCATTTACACGGTATTTATAATAATAATAGTTACAATAATTAAATTTAAAATAAGACTATCCTAATTTTTTCTAAATCTTCAATTCTTCATTCTTCATCTGTTGCTAAATCCTCTCCATTCAATTTTGGTTTGCAAAAGAAAAAAAGAAAAGTTAGAAACAGATAAATATTTAAAGAGACAGACAGATATAGAGTTCATCATTAAAGGCAACTGACTGGAATCAGTTTTCCCTCTCTGCAAATCACGAGATTTCTCCCGGTTCACAGAGAGGGATGAAAAATGCTTGCAAAAGGTAGGAAATGCACAAAAGTTTTAATTGCACAAATTCAAGTTTGTCAAAACATACTGCATAAAATGACAAACAAAATCCAAGTGGGCAACCAAAAAGGCAAACTGGGTAGTTACTGAATATGCCAAGAGAACAATGCAAGTCACAATTTCAAACTAGGTTCAAACTGAACTAACAACTGTCCAAAGCTGTCCAAGTACAAAAGGATGTCAAGGCTGTCAAAAATGCTGTCACTAAGAAGCAGATAATATGGAAAAGAAGATAAAGTATGCAGAGAAAACATGTAATGCAAGCAAAGAATCATATCATCACTTTCCAGCAATTGCCTTTTCAGAAAAGTACAAGCATAAACATATAAAATACTTAAAGCTGTACTGGAGAGAGAAGAAAGAGAGAAAAGAGGTGCAGGTTTTGCAGGCTTAGGCTTTAGACATGAGAAACAAAATATAAAACAACCTGTTCATAACACAGTAAAGGGGGGGGGGGGGGGGGAAATCACAAACCAAAACAATAACCACAAAAACTGTCCAAGCTGAAGCAGAACTGGAAGCATAAACCAGTAAAACCCAACCTGCTAACAACTAGCCATGCAAAAACCAGCATAAGCCTGAACCAAGCTGAACCATTCAAGGACCAAACCTGTGTCCAACAAAAACACCCAACCTGCCTGAAGCCTAAAAAACCAGTAAGGCCATAACCTGTTTGAAGCAAACACAAAAGCCCCATAACCTGTCAAAAACATTCCAGCCTCCAGCTCTAAACCAACAACCTGCTGAAAGCCATGTCCAAACAGCATCAAGCCTAACCAGAAAACTATCAAAACACATAACCTGCATAAAGCTTAAGCCAAAATATTCAAACCTTGAACCAAAGCAAAACTGTCCAGTCTAAACCCTGCCTGAGTTTTCAAACCTTACCATTCAAAACCTGTTAAGCCTCAATCACAACCTGAAGCAAGCATCCAACCATAAAACCAAAGCCTGAACCAGTTTCCAAACCCACTTAAGCCCTCAGAACTGTAAGTTCATCACTGGGCAAGAAAACATCCAAAGCATCACAAACATACCCCAGCGTACCAATAACCAAAATCAAGCTAGACAAGCCAGAAGAAGAAGAAAAGAAGTGTCTTAACCAAGCACAGAAGGGGCAAGCATTCAAAGGCAACAGGTACAATCCCTCAGAACTGTAAGTTCATCATTGGGGAGCTAACAAACCACAATCATACAGCATTAAGCATGTAAGCAAGGCAAAGTCAGAAACGAGGAAAAGAGCCATCATCTCAAAGGCCTCAGAAAACATTCATCCTAGGCAAGCATACGAAGCAACAAAGAAGAAAGAAATGATATCAAATAAAGGCTTTCAGACAACATCATTAAACCTAAAGAGGTGAAAATACAAAGGTACCAGGAAGCACAGCCTCATCAAGTTCTCCGCCCTCAGCCATCCTCGACGCCTCCGGTTCATCCTCCTCCGTCTCCAAGACCGAAGGTAGTACCACTTCTCTTCCCTTTCATGATCCTCAAACAGAAGGCAGATAACAAACATTAAAAACCAGAAGCAATACACGCAAAAATTATAAAACGTAAAACCCTAAAAGGGAAGGGAACGAAATCATTACCTTTTCTCTCGTTTTCGCGTTGCCCAACCATAGAGAGAAGAAGACGAACAATGGCGTCTGGTGGCTAGGGATGGAGAGGGGTCAGAAGCATGATTCAGAGACAAGATGAAGAAGATGAACGAAGCAAAACGAAGAACGGCGCTGTAACTTGTCAAACCCTAGCTGTTCTCCAAATGAACAAACGTTTTCAACCCTAAAAACATTGTTAGAATGCTGGGCCTTGCCCGTTTCAACCACACTGAAGCCCAAATCCATTCTAATTGGCACCCCCCTTTTGGCTTCCAATTCTGACTAAGCCCATTTATCCCCTTAGCCCATCTCCTTCTATATACAACTTAACCCTTTTTTTTTTAGAATATAAAACATATTTTATTTTCTTTTTGTTAATAAATTAACATAACTTTTTTACATCAAATTTTTCTTTTTTATAACATATTTATAGTTTTGAACACAATATATATTTTCTCAATTTTTTGTATAAATATAGATATTAATACTAATTACTAATATATAAGAAATAAAACTTAAAATATTTTTATTTTGTACATTAATACCTTAATACATAAAATACATAAAAATACATTATTTAAAACACTTTTTTTTATTTTATTAAAACTTATTTTGATTTATACATAATTTCTCTTTAAGTTAATGCAATTTCTTTTCTTAGAAATATTTGTACATAATCAATTAAAATACATTTTTTAATATACATAATGTAATTAAAATTTAAAACATTTAATTAAAATTTTCTTTTTGTACATATTAAAGAAAAATAAACAAAACATCTAATTCTTTTCATTAAGTAAACCATACTTAATAATACATTCAAATTCACATTTTCCTAACTTGTAAGCAATTCTCATACATGTACACTTGCACAATATATTTCACATTTTGATGCATTATACATTTCTTATGCCTTGCTATACATTGATTACATTTGATCGCAATTCGATTTGGTTGTAAATTATTGGACACTACATTCCTAAAGTCTCATCCCCATTTGTGAATTTGTACCCCCACTCCCGGATACCATTTGTAATAGCGTAGACTTTAAAATTCCCGCAATTTACCTCTTTCGAATTATACCATGGTTAGACCTAGGGTTTGCATGCACATAAAACCAAACGCTAGATAACCTAATACAAGACAAATACATGAAATCAATACACAATCACACTTGCACCCCCTAGAGTAATCCCACATGTTGCCTTCCAAAATGGGCCATGCTTGCACGTCGAGTTTCTTTGGCAAAACAAATTCAAACGATCATGAGTCCCTTGATGACGCTTTCGAAAGTCGCCTATCAAAATGATCAAGACCCTTCAAAGCAAATTGCCAAAGACACTTGGCACCATTGCATTCATGGTCCATACGATGACCCGCGCCCGTCCCGTTAAACTTCCTAAACGCAAGATTGTCCACCAAATTCAATGGTGGAACAAAATTGTTAAAAGGGGTTGAAAACATAGAGAAAACCTTTGAGTACAATAGGGGTAGACAAAACTCTTAGTTACTTGAGATCAATTTGCAAAAACACTTGCCTCCTTTTCAAAAACCACACTTCATACACACTTTCAAACAACTCTCAAAAAACATTTTGAAACATCTTTTCGAAAAGATACACACTTTTGTAAAACACTCAAACACGAGTCAAATACAACGGTTGCCTAAGACAAGGCATCTCTTCAAAAACATTTTCAAAACACACACACACACCACAATTTCAAAGCAATCGAAAATCAAGGCAAGTGATCTAAAAACCAAGTAACTAAGAGCCCATGGATAACCATGGATGAAAAGGGTGCTAATACCTTCCCTTTTCATAATCTACCCCCCGAACCCACGAAATATCTCAAAAGGTTTTTGCTGTGCTTTTTCAACTCTTCCTTTAGGATAAAATAAAAAGTCGATGGCGACTCTTGCTCAACCGAACAAGTGCGAATACAAACGCAAAACTCAAGTCAGTTCTCCCACCGTATCACAATGCCCTTATCCTTCCAACAGACTGGGGGATTCAGCACCCTACATCCCACACAGGCTGGAGGATCCAGCACCCCGTATCCCACACAGACTAAAGGATCCTGCACCCCACATCCCACACAGACTAGAGGATCCCACACCCTACATCCCCCACATGTACCTACACGTGAGGATGATCATGCGCAGCCAGATGATGATGATCATGTGGATGGGGATGATGATGTGTTAGATGGAAATGATCTTCGAGGGAATGATTATTCGAGTGAGATTCATGTCATTGACGGGAGATTTTGGATTTCTCCCGAAGGAAACTCGTAAGTTTCTTATTTATAGATTTTTATTTAAGAATACATTTTCATTTTTAATCTAAATTTATATTTAATATTGCAAATACAAATTATTGTTGTTTAGTTTCTCGCCAAGTCGGACTGCTGTCAAGGTTATAAATTATATAATTCAGCAGATGTATAAACAATTTCGGAAGACCTTCAAAGATGTAAAAAATAAAGAAGCTTGGTTTAACAAATTTAAGGTATAATTAATTTATTTTTTAATTATTGTTATTTAAATGAATTTTTCATTATAATTATCTAACTATTTATTTTAATGCCATACAATTTTGCAGTAAAAATGTGTGTAGGACCCATTGAACGAGAAGATGATAAAAAAATTATTATGGCAGAATCTCAAGATGAATTTCTGACATAATGCGGGGTGTTAGAGAGCGCTGGGAACTTCAGGGTATCCATCCCAATTGGATAGGGAAAGAGGTTTTTGAGGAGCTTCTTAAATATTGAGAGTCACTCGAATTTCAGGCTAAATTGAAAATTTTAAGAAGATGATGGCATCTGAAAAAGGGGATGCGTTAATGCAGTTGGAAGTATAAGTACCACAAAGCATGTTTGACGCATGATAAATATTATCACTTTTTAAATTTATATTTTGATTCATAATATATTTTTTAAGTAATGTTAATTTTACTATTTATGCCAAGAATTTGGAGAGACCTCCATTGATGATTGAGTTGGTTAAAAAGACTCGAACAAAGAAAACCGGAGATTTTGTTGACGAACGCACTCTAAAAGTTTTTGTAAGTTATTAAATTTAAGTTGTTGTTTAAATTTTATTTATTTAATGACAATTTTGTGTCGTGATTATCACGTGGCAACTGATAAACTGTGACGTGAAAATCATGTGGCAATTGACAAGTCGTGACGTGAAAATCACGTGGCAACTTTTATAATATAATTTAATTTAATTTAATTTAATTTAATTTATTAAATATTTAACTTAATTTTTTTTATTGAATGTATAGGAGGATTATCAGACATTGCTCGCAAAATTTATGATTCATAATCCTCAATATACTCCGGGAGAGGGAGAGCGCTTCATCTAGATGTGGATTTTTATATTTGGGATCAAGTCATTGACGGAAAAGGCCCTAACGGTTATTTTTTTGGTGGTGGAAATTTGGCGGGCTCCTTAAGAAGTGGGGATATAATTTTATTTCAAAGAGTTAAAGATGAGGAAGGGGGATCACGTCAACCAAATTTGACATTAGAACAACTTGAAACGGTAAAACAGTTGGCGTTAAATAAGACGAGACGCGAGTCAGCGCAATGTGAGGCGGCAATGAAAGCCCAAATGGAGGCAATGAGACAAGACCAACAACGACAAATGGAGGTCATGGCGAAGAGGCAGGATGATATGGAGCAACAAATGCGATAATTTATGCAAGGGTTTGGTGGAAATCAAAACTTTCGTGGTCAAGAGCCGGAGGTTGACGAAAGCGATGATGATTTTGACATTGACAATTATACCAACCAAGATGACCCATAAACTTAAATTTTATTTATTTATTCACGTTTGGATTTGTGTACCATACTAATTAATTAGTTCTTAAATTTATAATTTTAGTTTATTAATTTTATTATATTGAATTTAATATATCGAATTTATTATATATGGAATTTATTAAATATTGAATTTATTATATATTGAATTTATTAATTTAATTTATTATATATTGAATTTATTATATGTTAAAGTTATTAATTTAATTTATTATATTGAATTTATTAATTAATATTATTAATTTAATTAATTAACAAAGAAAAACAAATCTAGTTATTAAATTTAAATTAAAAAAAAAAACATTAGCGACCACTACAAGATAAAGGCTCTCCAACCACGTGATTTTGCTATGTGATTTTCATGTGGCTAAATAAATCCATTTGCGACATGAAAATCACGTGACAACACGTTTTACTAATATAATAAAGAAGCATTTAGTTTGTCAGTTTTTTTTTGTCTTAAAAAATGTTGCGACGTGGGCTTCACGTCGCTAATAAAAATACCATAAAAAATAATTAAATTACTCTAACATTCAGATATTTATCATTTTTAAATTTTGAAAAAGTAAGTTGCGACGTGTTTTTCACGTCGCAACATTTAAGAGGGAAAAATCCCAATTTTCAAGACTGACGTGTTCAGGTTTTGAAGAAAGAGAAAATAGCTGTTGGATTGTTGCGACGTGAAAATTACGTGGCAACGTTGCAACGTGATTTTCACGTCGCTACATGCTTTATATATTTCTCAAAAACGCTCCACAAACACAGTAGCGTTAGTTTGTTTCAACTTCTTCTTCAACCCTCTTCCTTCCATCCCTCCATAACCATTTTCTTGTTCACAAAATTGTTTCTTCTCCAATATTAAATTCCTACAATCTCCATTAATTATTGTTTTAAGGTAATTTCAATTCAATTTTGTTTATATTTTGTTAACAGCTTTTTATGTGTTGTATTATTGAATGTAATTTTTTTTTCAATTTTTCTTTGAATAGAAGAAGATTGATAGAAGTAGACTGCAAAAAGGGACAAGAAGATTGAAGGAGTTACAAGATAAAAGGTATTTCTTGAATTTTTTTTTTGAATTTAGTATATTTTCTGAATTTGGTTAATTTTTAGGTTGAATTTGGGTTAAAATTTTAGGTTGAATTTGGGTTATATTTTCTGAATTTGGGTTAAGTTTTAGGTTTAATTATTTAGTTTATAATAATTATTAATTATTAATTTGTGATGAATAACAATTATAGGAGTTTAATTATTTTAGGAGTTTAAGTTTTTAAATTTTTAGTAGTTTATAAAATTTAGGTGTTTAAATTAAATTTTAAGTGTTTAAAAATAAATAAATATTTTTAGGAGTTTATAAATTTTAAGTGTTTAAATTAAATTTTTAGGAGTTTAAGTTTTTAAATTTTTAGGAGTTTATAAAATTTAAGTGTTTAAATTAAATTTTAAGTGTTTAAAAATAAATAAATATTATATGTTAACTTGTATTTTCTTTAAATAGGTAAAAATGTCACCCAAAGATAATAAGGGTAAAGGTCCTAGTGATAGTGGTAGGAAGCCCATGCGTCCAAGGGTAGTAGTATGCCAGTCACCTCACTCAGCCACGTGTCCTCCCCCGCAGAGTTAGGTTCATCATATGTCCATGGACAATACTATGCCATTTACGCCATTATTATCATCTCAGAGTCCTCTTCAGTTCCCATCTAGGAGTACATGTTTTATTAGTCCATCTGGGGCCCCACCTGGTTTACCATTCCAGCAGACACATGTGCCCTCATCCTTCCAGCACAGTTTTCCATTTCCCACACAGATGCCCTCATTCGTGCAGCAGCCTGGAGGATCCAGCACCCCACTTCCTACACAGATGCCCCCATCCGTCCAGCAGCCTGGAGGATCCACCTCTTCATGACCCACACAGACTGGTCGCACCCCACATCCCACACATGTATCTGCATCCGATGATCATGCAAAGTCGGATGATGACGATCTTGGTGTGGATGATGATCAGATAGATAGGAGAGATCTTCGAGGAGATGATGATCCGAGTGAGATTCATACCATTAATGGGAGATTTTGGATTTGGCCTGAAGGGAACTCGTAAGTTTCTTATTTATTGATTTTTATTTATAAGTACACATTTCCATTTTTAATATAACTTTATATAATTAATTATGCTAATTCAATTATTGTTGTTTTAGTTTCGGGCCGAGCCGGACTGCTGCTAAGGTTATAAATTATATAATTCAGCAGAATTATACAAATTTTTTGAAGAGTTTTAGAGAAGTTTCCGATAAAGAAGAATGATTTAAGCAATTTCAGGTATAATTAATTTATTTCTTAAGTTATTTTTATTTAAATGACCTTTTCATTATTGTTATAATTTATCTAACTATTTATTTTAATATCATACAACATTGCAGGCGAAATGTGTTTGGGATCCCCTGAACCATAACAAAGTAAAAAAAAAATATTTTGGCAGGAGTTCAAGACGACTTTCTGACATGCTACGACGTGTTAGAGAGAATTGGCAACTTTTGGGCATTCATCCCAAATGGATAGGAAAAGAAGTTTTTGAACAACTTCTTAAGTATTGGGAATCAGATGAATTTAAGGCTAAATCTGAAACTGCAAAGAAGATGAGGACATCAGAAAAAGGGGGTTGCCTTAATGCTGTTGGAAGTATTAGTACTGCTGAGCATGCTCGACGCATGGTAATTATTACCACTTTTTAAGTCATATTTGGATTTATAACATATTATTAATTTAAGTTAATTTTTTTATTTAGGCTAAGCGTTTGGGAAGACAACCATTGATGACTGAGCTGGTTAAGGAAACTCAGACAAAGAAATCGGGAGGACTTATTGACGAGCGTACAAAAAAAGCCCTGGTAAGTAAATTTATGTTTATATTTTTTTAAGCAAATTTGTGACGTGATTTTCATGTAGCAAGTGACATGTTGTGGCGTGAAAATTGAGTGGCAACTGATAAGTTGTGGTGTTACAATCACGTGGCTATTTGTTTTTTATTATTATTTTTATTTCATTTAATTTCATTAATTTTACTTATAAATTTAACTTGATTTTTTTATTGTATGTGTAGGAGGATTATCAGGCCTTGCTTGTAGAATTTCTGACCCATAATCCTCAGTATACTCCTCCTCCGGGAAAACCGGTTCATCCAGATGTGGATTTCTATATTTGGAGTCAAGTTATTGGGGGAAAGGGGCCTAACAGGTGTTTTTTTTGGTGGTGGAAATTTGGCGGGCACCTTGAGGAGTGGGGATAGAAATCTGTATCAGAGAGCTGCGGACGGTGAAGGAGGGTCACGTCAAACAAATTTGACACCAGATCAGTTAGAACTGGTAAGACAATTGGCTAGACGCGAGTCCGAAGATCGTGAGGCGGCATTGAAGGCCCAAATGGAGGTAATGAGGGGTGAACATAATAGACAAATGGAGGCAATGGTGAAGAGGCAGGCTGATATGGAGGAGCAAATGCGACAATTTATGCAAGCATTTGGTAGAAATCCCAACAGTGGTGGCCAAAATGATAACCACCAAAATAATGATGACTTTCTTCGCGACTTTTCTGACGATTCGAATGATTCTGCTTAGTTTTATTTTTATTTTGTATTTAGTTTTTTATTTGTGTAATATAAATTTATAATCATATTGTATATTTAAAAATATTATAAATTTAAATTTGAGTTTATTAAATTTATAATATTAAGTATATTAATTTATACATTTAGATATATTTAGTTTTGTTTTTGATAATTTGATTTATAATATTGTATTTAATAAATAAATTATAATATTTAATTTATAAATTTAATAAAACAAAAAATAATATTAATTATTATAACAGAATTAATATATTTAAAACACAAAATATTTTTTATTTTTAAAAAAACAAGTTGCGGCGTGTTTTTCATGTCACTAATTAGTGACGTGAAAAATACGCCGCAACAGCAAACGTAAAAATAAATAAAACCTGCTCTGACCCTCTGCTCTGCTCTGAATTGCTTTGATCCTATAAAGTCTGTTGCAGCGTGAATTTCACGTGGCAACATTGTGACATGCTTTTCACGCCGCAACAAAATTGTCACGCGCTCTACAACGACGTTTTTCTTAAGGTGGCAAAAATGAAATAATGGCGTGATTTGGGTGTTAGCGACGTGGCATTCACGTGGCATAACACAAGTTATTTTGTAGTGGACGTGAATTTCACATCACAAGTTGTGAGGTGAAAATCGCGTCGCAATTTAGCATATATTGACAAAAGTTGAAGAAAGATGTGTGTCACACGTTTTGGATTTAGTGACGTAATTTTCACGTCACTAGTTTGTGACGTGAAAATCACGTGGCAAATAAAACAACTTTTATACCGTCCCACCTGTTTTTCCTGCAAAAGTGGTCATTCCTATAAAATATATTGCGACGTGATTTTCACGTCATAATTTTGTGACATGAAAATCACGTCGCAAATAATTTGTCACCCTCTCCTCAGCCACATGTTCCTTCATGTCACTATTAATTGGTTGTAACGTGAAATTCATATCGCAAATGAGAGTTTTTTTTGTAGTGCTATATTAATATGCTAATTTCTAAATTAAATTTGTTTAATGTCAAATACCCAACATCCTATAAACTTTTTCAGTATACAATTTAAGTAATAATACATTTTTGAAAATATAATTACATTTCCATCTAAAACTTATTTTAAAACTTTAAAGCATAAAATATAAATCTGTTTAGGAACTGTTATAAAACAATTATTATTGTCATTTAGATTAATAAAAATTTCTTCTTTCAAATTTTTAAATAAAAAATTCATGTAAAATGTTCATTTCTCGTGTGTTATTTAACCATCCTTAGATGGTTATGTTTTGAAAAATTGTAATGGTAATCAACTCAATTAAAATGTATAATGGATCATTCATTACGAAATCTTACAACTCAGAGTACAGAACATGCCCATTTCATCAGTTATGCCTAAAGCCACATTACACGTGATGACACAACATGTGCTAGAGAACACCATATATGTGATGGATTTCCAGATTAGAAAACTCAAGAAGAGAGTAGAACTAATTGAGAATAATCGAAAGGGTTGAAATAATTGCCTCGATTGGAATATGTCCATGACACTATCAATAACTCGAAGTCAATTAGTTAAGCATCATCCCTATGCGCACCAAAGCAGACTAGAAAATACCAACGTTGGAGAAGTATGATGTCAAGATGGATCCACAAAATCATATAACCTTTTTCTAGTGCCATAATAAAACTTCATTGAACATTAAACGCTCTAAAGTGCATAGTCATTTGATGCATAAAAAGGCTCTCACTTATATGGTTGATTGACAAAGGCGCAAACAAGTAATTATAAGATCTTATGGTTGTCTTGATGGGACTAGAAAACTACAACGATAAAAGGAGGTTGATTGACCAAATTAGTTTAAATTGTATCATATTCATAGAGTAATACAGTAAGCTTGGCTTAATGAAACTCTCAAGAGACAGTTCAGAAGTCATGGAATTCATATAGGTCCTAATGAAACTCGACTCAAACCACGATAGTAGTGGTAGAAGGTACACTTGCTTACAAATTTATCATTGAACGACCAAAAATAAATGCACATGGATTCATCCTATTAACATCACATTTAACAATGAAGTTCCATCTCAAAGAACGAGAAGATTCCACCATCTATACTAATTTGTGGACGTGGCAATATTTCTCTGTTATATTTCGATTTTTGTCCTTAAGATTCCTCATCACTTCATATTATCAAGATCACATATTAGGATGTGTTTTCATTTCTACTCTTTCATATCTTTGAGTTTGCGCTTGAGAGATCACCAAACACCTTTAATTATGTATCTTGTATTTTTTTAATATTTATTAACCTTTAACTAAAATCCAAAAATATATGTTTCCTTTCTATGCTTTGTACATTCTAGGTATTAAGTCAAATACATCTCTCTCACTTCCTAAGCTAGAGTTTTGAAGGATGATCCTCAATCAATTGGCTATTTAGTGGATTTTAAAGGCTTGAATTTCAAGGCCATGGTTATGGCATCAAATTTCTATGATTTAAGGACTCTCTCAATTTCATTTGGTCAAGATTGTCTCAAAGTTGGCGGTTGAATTTATCAAAAAACTTTATAGGTTCATGTGTTTATTTTCATGTCTTCTTCAACAAGTTTCATCAAACGTTGAGCCTTTTCATCAAGTGTGCTTAAATATAACATCATTTTAAGGTCTAATGTGATTCATCATGTCTTAATTTTCAAGAAAAGTTAAAGAGATACAAAGTTTATTCAAGGGGTTTGACCTAATTTTGACAAGTACTTGATTTCAAGGCCACAAAGGCATAACTCCTTCAATTTTTGTCATCTTGAGTTGATTATTTTCGCTATGGACTCTTCTCCTAATCATCAATAATTTCTCTATGTATGACAAGATCAAATTGTGAGTGGAAAATCATTAAATGGTGTAGAATGTGAAGTCACTTTTGTAATTTTTGAGTGAGAATTTGTCAACTTCCCAAGACCATATCTTGCTCAATTTTTAAAATTTTGAAGTGATTCCAAAGCCATGATTCTCTTCAAAGAGTCCTTAACAACTTATCTCCAAGGATCTAAGACCGATTGTGCAAGGAAGATCATTTAAGTTTGAAGAAGATTACAAGTCCTTTGAGGAAACCACATAAATCTTGAACTTAACTTAAAAAGATCATAGCTTAGTCAATTTTTGTCTCCTTGAGCCCATTCCTTTTTCATAATAAACTTGAGGATGTTACTCCAACTTTGATTCAATAATTAAGAGCTAAAAGGATATGGAGAGTTATGAAATTGATGAAAACATTATAGGTCATTTGTGGATTTCTCAAGAAATTTTCATCATCTTCCAAAGGCCATAACTTTCGCAATTTTTGAGATTTTTGAATGATCTCAATTCCACAATTTCATTCAAGGAGTATACTTCATTTCATCTTCAAGGATCAAGAACCAATTTTGATTGGAAAGCTTTGAAAGATTACAAAACATTATAGGTCATTTTGGAAGTCTATACTTAGAAATATTTTTAAGTATAAAAATCAGTGTGTTTGTCACAAATTCAAATGGACATAACTCTTAGCTCAAGTATCCAAATGGAAAATTTCAAGGCATATTGTCAAGCTTGATCATTCAGCTTTCTGAAGAATCCAAGATTGCATCATAAAGGTTCCTAAGTAGTGAGCTATGCATGATTGATGTTGGCTCCATGGATTGACATTTTTGCTCGAGGATCAGATTTTTGAAATTGCTAATTCATAAATTAAGCAAGCTTTGCACATAATTCTTTCACTGATTCTAATGAGATTCTAGAAAATGCTTAGTGTCTAAAATGAAAAGTTTGAGTGTGTTTTGACCATGTGAGGATCAAACTTTACACACACACTCGGGGTCACTTGTTTGGCACGATTCTCTTACAATTTCTTCTCACTCTCATCACTAATTAATTCCCCTATAAATAAGGAAGCCCCCACTCATTTTTGTAAGCTTTGACAGCCAAAGAAGTTGCGCGAGAACTTCACCTCGCACTCTAATTTCTCAAACTCATTTTCACTCCAAACCATTTCCACAAGCCAAATTGAGTATCATTGAAGTATCCTTGTACTTTAGTGAAACTTCTCATCACCTTACATTGAAGAATCGTGCCTTCATTTTCTTTCACCAACTCAAGTTTCAGAGCTTTTTAGTTGAATTTCAACAGGTAAATTTTCTCATTTTTTGAGAATTTTCTTTGCATAGACTTATAGTCCTTTCATCCCCGAAGCTCATGCTTCTTCTACTTTTGATTTTTGTTAAGAAACAAGCATTTCATTATTGATTTAAGTTTTGTGATTCAAATTGTTTTGCCAAAAATCTCACTCATCTTAGAGTGTTAATTTAAACTAAATACAAGGTTGAAATGGTAATGAGAATACGAGTCAATTGATACTCGTTTGAGCCTTTAATGTTACCATGAAAATCACACGAATTCTATAGGTCTGCGGGTTGAAGATGATGCATTGGCATCATCCAACCAATGAGAGCGTGTCACAGTTGCGCCTACTATGCATTTGAATTTTCACTGATCTCATGCATTTTTTTGACTCGTCCTCACAATGCTGGCGCGTTTTTGGATCGCTTGATCAACCATGTCAGTTAGTGAGGCTTGATAAAGTGGATCTCATTTTTTCTGATCTTTTATTTTTATTTTTATTTTATAATAAGATCTGATGCATTAAATCCAAAAAACACTATGGTGTGATGTTATGTTGACCATTGGATCTGCTTACTTCTAATAAGCTGACTCTATCCAATGCACCACATTAATTAGGTTTTATTTTATTTTCTGATTTTTTATTTTTAATTGTTTTAAACTTTTGAAAATCATAAAAAATTCATTTCAAACTCAAAAATTCAGAAAAAATCAAGAAAAATATTTTTGAATATTCTCTTTCAAATTCTTGTTTTTTCATAATTTTATTTCATTATTTGGTATTTTTTAGCAATTTTCTCTTTATTTGATTTGTTTAATTTGTTTAAAAATATTTTTAGGTCTTTAAAAATTCTGTGAAAATTTTGGCATGTTTCAATTATATTTTGATAATTGTTGGTGACCTCATTTGATTTTTATTTTCAATTTTTCTATTTTTAATGATTTTTGGTTTATTTCACTCAATTTTGTATTTTAAAAATAGTTTTTGACTTTTAAAAAATATGAAAAAATTTGTGAATATACTTTGAGGTATTTTTTTATTTTTCCTTGTCTTTGAATTCCATTTATTTTAAGTTTAAATTGTGGTTTTGTATTTCCTCTTTTATTTTCAATTTAAAACCTTTTATTAAATCATTTTCTTATTATATTTTTATTTTAATTGCAATTTTTTTTATATATATATATATTCTAGATGATCTTGGACCATGTGAATTTTAATCCTAAGCTTCATTAACATCATTAGATTTTGGATGTTGAATTAAACTCCACTAAAATGGATGAATGATTTTAATCATAGTTTAATTAATTATTTGGTCCAAATGTGGGATTTAACCTTGTTTATCTCTACTTCATTCCCCTTCCTCTTCATCTCATCCCTTTCTTCTTTCATCTTAAGTGATCATTTGTGGCCCAAGCTTTAAGCTTAAAATTGTCCAAGTATGATTGATCATTGAACCATGGTTCAAAACCTTTGAAGCTTGTTGTTAAGAAACTTTATTTTTATCAATCCTCTAACAAGTCTTCATTAACTTTGACTTAAGTTCAATTTTCAATCATCATTGATAATTTATTATGGAAATCATCTCTTCTTCATCCCCTTTTCTTTATTTTTGTTTTTAGTTGTGCTACATGTTTTATGAGTTTTGTTTTTATCATGTCCCTAACATGTATGGTACATACATTTCTATTGACCGACCTCAAAATAGGTTTGACTTCTACATAAGTCCACTTACGATTGCTTAACATAGTGCTAAATTTATCCCGATTCAGAAAATGATCATTCGTGACCCAAACTTTATTTTATAAGTCCTAGTATGGTTGAATGGGAGTCTTTAGTCCAATACCTATGAAACTTGTTGTTAGGAGGCTTTGATTTTATCAATCATCTAATGAATTTTTATTACCTTTGATCTAAGATCATCATTAAATCATCGTTGATCATGCTTGGTGACCATTAACGGTTAATTTAATAACCATTAACAATTAACTTAACTTTATGACTTTATTTTTATGCACTTTTTCCTTTGTCCACTTGGACCCTTATCTTGTGCTTAACTCATTAATAATCCAACTTGAATAATAAAAGTAGGGGTACTCGCAGGCCGGTTTAGTTCAGTTTTGGGAGAATCTGATGTCCAAACCGATCAAAAATAAATGGATTGGTTTGGATTGGATTCACGTAATTTTTTCTCTTAAAGCCCAAATCGAACCGAACCAACTAACAACATGTTGTTTTGGATTGGATTGATCAGATACATTCAAAACAAACGTGTAAAAATATTTTTAAAAAATGTCTAATTTACATCAACTAATTTTCCAAAATAATATAAAATCTCTTTTTTTCCTTCCATTTTTCCATATAGGTTGTGAATATCACAAATGGTGTCTCATTTTTTTTCTTAAAGTTGAATACCTTATATTAGTCTCTATGATAATGACAATATATATTATACTAACTAATTATGATTGGTTCAGGTAGACGGACTCGCTGGTAGAATTTTGGAAATTCGATGCCCGAACCAATTAACATTGGATTTCATTGGTTTCGTTCGGTTTTTTCCCGAACTAAAAATATGTCCGACCCAAACATCATGGTTTGGTTTGGATTCTGGTTTGGTTTGGATATACTCGAACCAATGAACACCCCTAAATAAAAGACTTAAGGCTCTTCTTGGACTATTGGTTACTATCCTTGGCATATTGGAGTTGTGGACCTCTTGATCTTAGGATTAGAAGCCTTGGCACTTTTAGACCTTTGAACCTTGTGTTATTTCATTATTATCTTGCTTGTATTTGGAAATCTTTAGTGTGCAGGTGTTATTCTGTTGGCCTTAAGTGATCTATATGGTACATGGCTCAATATTGAAGACCTTGCTTTGGGTTTTAAAATCTTGAAGTTTCTTTGATACTTCTTGGCTTGTGATTGATTTTCACATGGATGATTGATATGTTATTGGTCTATTTGATATTCGTGACTTTTAATCCAAAGGATGAGAACTTTACATTGACTTCATAATGTCAAGTGTTGACTTCTTGTTTGGTTAGACCTTACCTTACCTTAGTCTTTACTTTGTGCTTTAGGATAGTCTCTTCATCTCCTCTCATTCTTCTTTAATTTTCAAAATCTTCTTCCTTTTTGAAAGGATTCTTGTTATCTAACTTGAACCGCTTTCATAATAAACTTGGACTTAGGTCCATGCATTTTCAAAATTGTTTTCTTAATAAAGTCATCAATCAATATTAATCAAGATATGACTTCTTTCTTCAATACTTAAAAATATAAAACAAATTCAAACCTTTTGCCGCTTTGACTTTTTTCTTTAAAACCTTTTTCTTAAAATTAACCAACACACAAAACTTTTCAAAATTTTTGATAAGAACTATGAGTGTCTTGATCTCCTATTGCACGAAAGGTGGTACATAGGCACAAAATGTTCGCAATCGCGGCAGGTGCAAAAATTATAAAAACCACTTCTTTTCTCATCTTCACCATCTATTTTGTAAATATTTCTTTTATAGCCAAATACACAGATTTTCAAAGAGGTTTCTGTAGAGTACCATAGATGTTTAGGGTGTTAATACATTTCCTTTGCATAACCAACCCCCTTACCTCAATCTATATTTTACTTTGAATTTATTCTCTCTTTTTCCATTCATTTGGATAAAATAAAAGTGTGGTGACAACTTTCACTGATTTACAAATTAAGTTAATTTAATGAGTTAGTCTCAATATTTCTACTGCTACATTCTCTATTTGTAATTCTCATGTTCAAAGTTATATCCTCTCTTGCGCAGTTGGTGGCCAAATTAATGACACCATAAAAGCTTCCTTATTTATTTTAGTCAATTACTCCTTACCAAGTATTAAGAGACATGCCTTTACCAACAATTTTGGATACTATTGATGAAGATCAGGGTCGGCCTAACTGATATTGAGACCTAAGGCGATTTTTATTATAAGGATTTTTAAATTATTAATAATTCTTTTTTTATAAAAATAATACTTCTATTTAAAAGTATTTATTCTAAAATTTTAAATTACAAAATTATTTACTAAATATGATATTCAATTTTATTTAATATTTTAATTAAAACTTTAACTATTTTAATTTTAATTTTAAACTTCAAAATTCAAATTTTTAAGTTAAAGATTAATTGATATGTACTGTTTCATAAATATTTTTATACCGTTAGTGCATCTCAACCACTTCTATGCAATACTTTGAATATGGTTAAGACAAAAATCAAACAGTTAAAAAAATCTAACGATTATAATTAACTGAATAATATAAAATTACTTTACACTATCAATGTATATCAATTAAATTCTTTAAGTTAACATTACTTTAAATAAAATACTAAACATTTTACAAGGAACATAAGTATAAAAATATCACAAAAAATAAAACATTAAATAAATATAACGAATTTACATTAAAACAATAAAAAAAATTTGATAAATGAAATCTAATTGTTTTTCTGCAATGTCTTTTCTCTTTCTATCCAAAAGAAAATTGGGGGCATAGACATATCTATGATGAATTGGTGGTGAGAATTTATATAAATCAATCAATTATATAATAATACGAGTAAACAAAAACCTAGAAAAATTTTAGTAGATAAACAACCACACAATGACTAGTTATTTCTACAATTTCACGACATCTTAACAATCTGCTAATAATAAAATACAGTTAATTCACTTTATTAAAAAAGAACAAATTAATAGTGATAGTAATAAAAATTGAAATGTTACTATTATTTTTTTCAAACATAATAGGTAATAAAAAAAAGTAACTTTTGAGGCCCTAGGCAAATGCCTAATTAGCCTACCCCTTAGATTGGGCCTGATGAAGATGAGTTAGAGTTATTAGATAGGACCAGTGTGAGTCACATATCATTCTCTACTTACATATACATAAAACTAAAGCTTATAAAAAAATTATTATATACATAATAATTCTATATAACAATTTAAGTTAATCAGCTAATTATATATAAAACTAATATTACCCGAGTCAACATTGACTTATTGAGTCTTTATTAACACACTTTTTAGAGCTTTTAAGATGAGTCTTATTATAAAAATAAAATATCATTTTTGGTCTCTTAAGTTTATCTCTGAGTTCATTTTGGTCCCTTAAGTTTAAAAAGTTTCAAATGAATTCTTTAATTGTTGAAAAAGGTTCACAATAGTCCTTTCCGTCAATTTGGGTTAAACGAGCGTTTGTTTTGTTTATGTGGAAGGTGACATGGATTATATATGCATCTTCTTCCTTCCATCGTTCCATTTTGTTCTCTTCAACCTAGAAAACCCCCAAATTCTAGGGTTCATAATTTTTCTTCTCTTTCAAAACTGAAATTGCTTTAGGAAGATGAAGACATCATCATCAACGAACTCAGGGCAATGTTCATATGACTCGACTATGAAGATCGATTCTTGTTTGGATGCCAATTTATGATGGAAACCCATATGTGGTTGTGGAGATATGGCTCTTCTTTGAAGGGCTTCAGCCGTCACAAATTTTGAGAAACAATTTTGGGATTGTCGTAATTATAAGGTAAAGAAGAAATTAAATTGTTTCTTCATCTCTGTTTGTTCTGATATATGCTAAATGTGAATTACACAGGGTGCAACACAAGTTGGTTGTGGTTATTTTGAATGGTTATATGATGATGTGGTGGATGAGAAAGACTAGTTTATGAAGAAGCAAAAGAGTAGGTTGGAGAAGCTTCAAAATGAACTTGATGCAACAAAATTGGATCTGGAGTCTTAAAAGGCAATAAATGATGGACTAAAACAAAAGATAAGGGACTTACAAAATCAAATGAAGAAGACAATGAATTCAGAAAAAAAATGGAAGAGGTTGTTTTGTATTATTTTAGTTGTGGTTATATGTAGAATGTTGTAACTATTGTATTAATTTGAATTAGTTTGTGTAAGTTGTAACAATTTATTATGAATTAAAGTGTTTCCAATCGATTATGTTTGTTATGAGTTAAGTTGTAACAATTTGAATTAGTATGTGTGTTTTCAATTGAATATGTTTGCTTTCACTCACAGTTGATTTATACCATTATTTATCTGTTGGTTTATACTTAAACATATAGACAATCAATTGAAGCAAGATAACAACAACATTTCATTATAATGTAGTGTGAACCACCAATATTCAGACAAAACACATGTTCAAGCTAACAACATTACATGTTCAGATAAAACACATGTTCGGACAAAACACATGTTCAAGCTAATAACATTACATGTTCAAAACATAAATTAGCTAAACTTAACATAACTTAACTAAACTTAACATAACTTAGTAGAACAACATCTGTGACATTAAACTAAAGTTTCCATTTTGGTGTGGATCTCTTAGTAGGTGTTGTCCTTCTTGTTATTGAACCTACAACAGTTCTGGATGCATTCAACCTAGTTGTTGGACCAGGTGGTATAAAAAGTATGTGTGGCCTTCTAACTGGTGACTTCTTGGATTTTGGAGTCATTTTCTTGGATGCCTGTTGGGATGATTGACTAACCACCTGTTGGGATGATTAACTATCCACCTGTTGGGATAATTGACTAGACACTTATTAGGATGATTGACTAGCCACCTGTTGGGATGTTTGAGTAGGAGCTTGTTGGGATGCTTGAGTAGGAGCTTGTTGGGATGCTTGACTAGTAGATGGTACCTTGCAAGTTAGCTTATTGTGACCTGGTTTCTTACATCTAGTACACTTGACAAGGAATCCAATTCTTCTCATCTTTTTATCAGAGCCATCAATCTCACCTTGCTCTAAATTCCTCCTCTTTTTTGGCCTTCTAGGCATTTTCCTAAATTTCGGGGGCAGGACATTAGGATACTAAGTTCTTTCCCTAAAGTTTGAGCCATTAGAGGGAAAAATGACAGGTTTGTAAACGTCTATATATCTTGGTTTCTTGTAATAGTCAAGGATGTATTCATCAACCTTATGATTCCTACTTTTAATGGTTGAAAGTGAATGAACACAAGGTAGGCCTGCTAGCTCTCATCTTCTGCATGAACAATTTTGTTCCTTCAAGTTGACTGTAAATTTTTCAACTGAAGTTTCTAGGTGCCTCACTTTAAAGATATGTTCATCAGATATCCTAACACAGAAAAAACATTCCAAAATGTATGAGCAATTAACCAACAAAGTTAAAGTTTTAAAGGTACTGTGATTAAAGGAATTTACCAGACAAGCCACATGTTTGTGTATGAACTTGTTTTCTCAATTTTCCTTCTAATGTTTGGTAACACTTCAACATCTGCCAATTTTTCAAACTTCAACCTATTTGTAGCCCATCTCTCCATCATGTATGTCCTTATTTCTTCCACCGTGGTTATCAATGGCTTGGCCCTAAACTCCAAGATAACACTATTTAAGGCTTCAGACATATTATTGAGAACAACATCACATTTGTTATGTGTCTTGAAGTAGGATTTGCTCTAAAATATTAAGGGGTTCTTATCATGTGCTTGTAGGATTCTACATTGATCTCTTTCATTACTTTCATCCCTTTTTCCCAAGCTTTGTAGTAAGTTTACTTGGAAGCCTTCCATATGATTTCCTTCAGCTTTTTCCCAGGATACATTTTCCTAAATTTACTGTAGAGATGCCTAACACATAATCTTTGTTCAACTCTACGCAACATTTCTTCCATTGCAAGCAATAAACCCTAAGTCATCAAAATTATAACATGAGAACTATAAAAATGAAAATATTTATAAATTGAGAATTTAAAAGAGAGTCATACCTTATGTTGATCAGAAATAAAAGTGTATGTGAGGCATTCTTCTCTTCCACCAAGATCATCAATAAGCAGCTCAAAGAACCAAGTACAACTATCCTTGTTTTCACTCTCCACTACTGTAAAAGGTATTGGTAGCATTTGATCATTGGGATATCAACCTATGGCTGCAAGGATTTGACCTCCACATAGACCTCTCAAAAAACAACCATCAAGGCCTATGAAATGTCTTCTTAACTTGAATTTTTCCTTACAAGCTTCCAAGAAAATGTATAGCCTTCTAAAATGTATTTTCTAATCATCAATACCTTCTTGTGCAGGTTGAACATTCAATTTTACAGTTGACCCTGGGTTTGATTTTAATAAATCACGATAATAGTCATAAATCTTTGTATATTCCCCAAGGAAAGACCTATCAACAAAGTCTCTAGTTGAAAACCTTGCTCTTATGGCCTTGGTCTTGTTGACCCCCACATTCCACTTCTTTTGTTCTTTTTCCTTTATGTTTTTAATCTTCATTCTAGGGTTGTATTTAAGTGAATTATGTATCCTTTTGCTCAACCATTTAGTCTTCAACATCTTCACATTATATTCTTTGCTACAACTATGAGTGTCTACTACCTTTCTTAATTGCCAAGAACCCTCATTTGACAAATTAGCACAATAACCTTCCTATTCACATCCATCTTTACAGCTAACCTTATCTTTATCTTTTCATTTTTAATGTACCTTAAATTTCTACTAGATTGGACTGTATAAGTGGTAATCGCTTCCTTGAAATCTTCATTTGCACTAAAATAGGTTCCCACTTTGTAATTAGAAATGTCCTTTTGAATCTTGAATATTGAATACTTCTTTATCCTAACTCTATTGCTATCATCACTTTCACAGTCACTTTGAAGATCCCCACTTTCATTATCACTTCCTTTAAACTCTTCTTTGTTTTCTTCCCACTTTTCTTTACCTTTTTTCCTTTCACCTTTTGGTCATCATCTTCAATGTCATAGTCAATTAGGTTATCCTCTTTCTCATCCAAGTCAGTATCATACTCATCAGAGTCATCATCAAATACTACCTCCATTGCACTATCATAATTAAAGCTACTATCATCAGAACTAACATCATCATTAACGTCACCAACCTCAACCTCACTAACCATTGGTCCATTATCATTAGTTCCCCTAGCATTAACATCAGTATTATTTAACTCAATTTCCTTTAACCTTTCCTCATTCACAAGTTTAGTATCTTCTACTATCTTATTAAGGGGTATCTCCTCAAGCACAACTTCAGTCTCTTCAACATAATCAGGTGCAACAATGTTTGTTGAATAAATACATCAATACTATGATGAACCCTATAGAGATCAACAATTTCTAATGCACCTTTGTCATCAACCGGCAAAATCATCCCAGCAAGAGGATCCCAGTAATATATCTTCTCTATGTCCGCATAAACTAGTTCCTTAATAGCACCTAACAACTTAAAATAGCTCCACTTATCAGTATCTAATCTCAAATCCGCAATCTCACCCCTTCATACACACTAAGATCCTCACTAAAAAATTCACCATTGTGGTGGGTTGTAATATTCAGAAATTCATCAATTCCAGATTATGCCCTAAATAGAAGTGAAGAACAAAAACTTCAGAAAGATGGATTTCAAAATACCCTAACTACAAAAATTGCAAAGTTGCAGATACTTACCTCTACTAAGAAATGTTGTCTTCGCTTTGTGGTTGAAGAACTGATTATGCCTTCGCTTCGCTCGCACCAACTTCACCTTCGAGATACAACAATGGTTACACTAAGGTTTCCTTGAAGAAACAACAATGACTTATGCGTTTCTCTTTTCATTCCCTTTTCTATTTAAGACTTCAAATATTATATTCTAGTTATCAACAAAATAAACACGTGTCTACCATATGTATGCCACGTATATGCTTCTGTTGACTTTGACTAACGGGACTGTCGAAAAGGATAAATGTGAACCTTTTTAAACAATTAAAAGATTCATTTGAAACTTTTTAAACTTAAGGGACCATGGATCCCGAGATAAATTTAAGGGACCAAAAATGATATTTTACTTATTATAAATCTCATTAATTAGTGTATTTGTCATAGTCACTTTTTGCTAATTAGTACAAATTAAATTTAAGGAATATATTACAAAAATAAAAAAATATTATTTAAAAATAGTAATTATAAGTAATTACCAGCCAACATGCATGTTGAGCAACATTAATACTTCCTCCGGTATGCAAGACGTCCCTTTTTCAATGCTCAATTTTTATATTTATTTTTCTTTTTACGTTTTCTCAGTAAAATTAGGCGATTCCCAATATTTGAGTATCTACTCAAATAACTTAGTGTCTATCAAGTGAGGGCGGCGATTACGTTTGGTGTATCATTGTCTAGGGCACCTAACCATATCTAAAAAATGGGTTGCATCTCTGATATGAAAATATCGTACAATTATATCATGATATTGTACATCATACACACACTTCTCCTTAGGGGTAAAAAAAATGGACCAAGCTCTTGCGGTTAGCTCACCATTTTTGGCAGACCGAGTCAAGGTTTCTGCCTCTCCTTCTCTATTGTTCCTACTCCACTCATCTTTTTAGCGGTTTTTGGTCGACAAGCCTAAACGTAATGGGGATGCGTGTTTATCATCTCTACTTCTCATGAATTATTAATGTCACATTCAAATGCTTTAAGTGAAGTCCCCAATAAAAAGACTCAGACTTAAATTTGGGAAAAAGTCGAAACATTATAAACGACCAAAGCTTGAACATGGGAAAAAATGATTCAATTATGAAAAACAACTACTCTACCCATTCTAAATGGTAGAATATAAATCCATGGTGATGAAATTAAGAAAACTTCACAAGATCATTTATGATTTGAAAAATATTGAAATGAACATTGATGATGGGGACATTGACTCCGATCTTGTTAAGCTCATTAGCCATATCCATTAGCCACTTCATGGATGACATTAATTATTGTAAGGAAGAGTATATTACTTTGGATGAATTCCAAAAAATTGTGAGAATCAAAGAGCTTTAAATGATGGAATATTTGAAGGTTAACAATAATTATGAAAAGTTGTGTCTCAAAAGGAGGGTTAAATGGTAAAAGGGAGTCCAAATCTAGGGTTTTTGATAAGTCACGGTTAAAATATTTGTATGTCTAAAAAACATTCACTTCAAGAATGATTGTACCATCTTATGGATATAGTTATGTTGTCCTTGATTTTTATGCTTTAAATGTGGCTGTGATATGGTGGGAGAACTGACTTGGTTGTTTTGCATTTTATCGCAAATGTTGCGGTTAGCAAGAGTCACCACCGACTTTTCTTTTATCCAAAAGAAAAGGCTGAAAAGAACAGGAAAGACCTTTGAGATTATTTCTTGAGTTCGGGGGGTACATTATGAAAAGGGAAGGTGTTAGCAACCTTTTCATCCATAGTTATCTATGGGCTCTTAGTTGCTTGCTAGATCACTTGCTTTTGTTTGAAAAATGTGTTTTGTGTGGTTTTTGAAAGTATTTTGAAAAGGTGCATACGTTTAGGAAAACTTTATAATAGTTCTCGTTCGTAAGAACGTATACAAAGTGTTGATCTTTTGAAAATGTTTCATGTTTGAAAAATGTTTTGAAAGTGTTTTTTTGAAAGTGTTGGTGTTTGTTTTGAAAATAAGCAAGGATGTTTGATTTGAAAATGAGCAAGCAACTAAGAACAATCTACCTACTCAAAAGTCTTAGTTGATTTCTTCCTTTCCTTTGATATTTCTATCTTACCATTGATTGGTGAGAAGCCTTATCTTTGAATGTATAAGGACAGACGTGGGTCATCGTATAGCCATGATAACAATGTTGTGAGATATCTTAGAATTTATTTTTGAGGGACTAAGATCATTTTGAAAGGCAACATTTGATAGCGTCATCGAGGGACTATGATCTTGTATTCTGATTGCCTTTTGCTAAGATATCCCACATGCATAACATGTCCATTTTATAAGGAAACAAAGTGGAATTACCCTAAGGGTGCAAGTTTGCAAGTGTGTTTGATTTACATGCATTGCTTTGTCTTAAATTAGGGTTTGCTACTTGTTGATTTTATCTTTCCATACAAACCCTAGTTTACTAGCATTTATATATAGCGATAAATTGCGGAAATTAAAAGCTATTACATCATTAGGGGAGTGGGTATACAAATTTACAAATGGAGATTTTGTAAGAAAATTAAACCTAATTATCTATTACAACCATATTGAATATTGCACAAGAATTGAAAAAATATAATGCAAATGCAAATGGAAAAAGAAATGATTTTTTGTTTGGTTTTTTGTTTAGGGTTTTACATTTGACCTAATTAAGGAATGGATTAATTAAAAATAAACAAAATTTAAACCTAAATTAATTAAGAAAGGAATTAAGTTAGAAAATGATTTTTTAGGGTTTTCATGAAAAAGGTTTTAAGTTAATAAAATAAAGTGAAAATCAATTAATTAAAAGAAATCTAACTTCTAAATTAATTTTAAATAAAAAAAGAAAATATAATAATTAAACCTAAATCTAATATTAATTATTTAATAAAAAAAGAAATTAATTTGTTTAAGAAAATGTTTTTAGTCTTTTTGTTTTATAAAGAAAAATAAAAATGTATAAGTGTAAATAACAAATAGAAGTATTTTTTTTATATTTTTTAAAAATAAAAAAAAAAAATAATAATAATAGTAATAAAAATAATAATAAAATAAAACTGAAATAAAATAAAATGAGAAAATAAATAAATAAGAAAATGAAGTAAATAAAATAAAATTGGGCCAGGTGTGCAATAGTAAGGCAGGGGTGAGGAATCAGCAAAAATGTCTAAGCCCACTGATGGAGGCCCATGTACCTATTGTTGAAACAAAAAAAAAGAGTGAAGAAATGTGAAAAATGAACAAAAGGGTACCACTGGGGCTCGAACCCAGGTCCCAAAGGTTAACATGTGCACGCTTTACCACTTGGGTGGCTATACATCCGTTCATTAATACAAAACCATAAATACATATTTGAAAACAAGTCAGGAGGCCAACTTCATCTTCTTTCTTGCGCCAACAAATTTAGAAAACTGTAACTTCATCAATTCTCAACCAATTTCAAAAGTGTAAACATGAAACTTGTTCATTTTTCCACCACGAATCCAACCATGTAACTAACTTAAGCTAACACTCAAATATAAGGATGAATTTATGTTAGTACCAAACTGAACCCTAATTTTTTAAGAAAATTCAAATCCAAAATTCTCAATACACAGTCAATATAAATGAAAACCATGGACATGATTATCTTCAGAGTAATGATACCTACATTTCTACTTCAGAATGTATGTACAAAAGATGCTTGTATCAAGATATCACAATTGAGAAAAACTTACCTTGAAGTGAGAATCGTGTATGGAGTTTAATCAACCTTTGAGATGTCCTAATGATCTGTTTAGCTGGCCTGGACCTCCTTGAGTGTATTCCAACTCCTACTTTGCTTTGAGGATGGTTGAAACTCCCAACTCAAGTCAAGTTGCAAGATTCAGTTTTGAAAATGGTGGATGGTGATGGAGGGGTTACAGTCAGGAAACAAGGGTCTGGATCACTTTGATATGATGTGTGGAAGGTGTTTGGATGATTAGTTTTCAAAACGCACGAGTGAAAATGGAGATGGTGAGTTTTTGCTCAAAACTGTCAAGTTTAGACAGTTCTGTGCAGCAAGGGTGGTTGGGAGAGTTTCAGATCAAAGGTGCATATGTGTGGAAACTGTTTCTATTGCCTTTGCTTGCAGATAGACTTGTGAATATGTATGGAAAATGTTTGAGATCAAATGTACTCAAGACTTTTGAGTTTTAGCCTTTTGGCTCTATAACTTGCTTTTGAAGAAAAGTGAAAAGACAAATCTCCAAGTATTGTACAAGCATGTTCTGAGTTCCAAGAGGCCTTAGACACATTGATTTTGGTTTATAGGGGTTGTGTGTGCAGAAAGAACAAGTTAGAAGCTCAAGATAAGTTGACTTTGTGGTTAAAGCAACTTTTCAAGAATGGAATGATAACTTTGTGCCATAAATGAAAATGCAACTTGGATAATGGCTCAAATGTTTGGACAATGGCTCTATCAGTTGTGTAAGAATTTAATTATGGAGTGACAAACAATTTTGAGGCCTACAAAGAAAATATTATGCAGCCTAAAATGGATTTGGTTCATGTGTTCATCAAGAAATGACTTGTAATTCAAGAATGAAACCCTAACTTCTTGCCTCCGATTCTCCTTGCTCAAGTATAATCTCAATGACTTCTTGGAAATTTTGGAAATATTGTAACATCCTATACAACCTCTATGTTGGAAATTTTTGAAAAATCATCTTGGAACTATGTGAAAAATTTCCATGAAGTTAGGTCAAAATCCTGCCTAAACTAGGGCAAAATATCACTAAGTTTCCAAGTTTCATGAACATGTATTCTTAAAATCATAATTTGAAATCCATGCATTTCTAGAAAAAGTTATGTTCTATAATGTTTTATATCTCATTGAGATATACAAATTTTATGTTGGAAGTTTCCTTTTAATCATCTTGCATCATGGTGAAAAATTTGCTCAAGGTTATGAAAAAATATGAATTTTCCAACACTTCGAAAAATTTCCAAGTTTAGAAAATTTGACTTTTCAAAAGGAAATCTTGACTTTTTGATTTCTTGATGAAATTTTTTCATATTTTGACATGTTTTTATGAATTGTGATCTTTGATACTTGATTTTGAACAAAAAGTCAAAGTTTGACTTTTCAGTATACAGTTGACTTTTCATCAGTTGACTGAAATTCATCTATCAACCAATTGAACTTGAGGAATGTTTTGAGCCATGCCATTAGGTAAAAATGATGCATTTGAACCCTTGAGATCATAACTTAAAACTTTTAATCATTTGCTAGGTCAAAAACCAGGAATTGCACTTTCACAGTAAAAACCCTAATTTTGACCATTTTGCCCTTTTGATGGTCTGGTCAAATTTCTTGAGGAATTATGATCCAAACTTGATCAAATGACATATATGAGTTAATATTGTTGATATGGACCAAATTCCCATTTTGAATAAAATTCAATTCTTTACAACTTTGTTTTTGTTATCAAGTCCAAAAATGCTTCATTTGAAAGATATGAACTAATACGTTATAGGTCATTTTCAAAAGTCAACAAAAGACACTTTTTGCCAAGGCAACTTACATCAAGATAAAGTCTCCAAATGCAAAAATGATGAAAAAAGAAAAATGTAGATATCATCTTGAGATTTTCAAAAAGTCCAAGATCATCTTCAAAATATGAAAATTGAGTAAGTTACGAGTTGCACATGTTGGGAAATTTTGAAGAAAAGCATAAAATGCAAAACATGCAAATTTAAAATTTTGGACTTGTGGTTTAACTTTTGAGTTTTGAACATGTTCATGACCTTATGGAAGACCCCTAAGCTCACTCCCACCATGTCTTGAATTTTCTTATTATTTTATTTATATTTATTTTGGTTTTATTCAAACACATGGAATGTTCATTAGAGCCCATTACAGCTTGTGGCAACTTAACAACATGCCAAATTCATACACAAGCCAAAATTGAAAGAAATATTACAAAAGATGGAAAGTATTCAAAGTGTTTTATCTTGTTTTGATTAAGGCCATCATGGCTTGATTTTGTTCCATATTTGTGGAGTCATTTCCTTTCTCTATACAAGGACAAGCCTAACAGATCCAAAGCACACGAGATTACTGCATAAGAGCTCTCTAAAAATTCTCTAAAATTTCAAAATTTTAGGGCAAGAATGAAATCCTTGTTGCAGCGTTTCTCACTCAAAGCTAGTAATCCAACCATCCTTCTGAGACCCCCAGGAGTCTATTCAGACCCTTTTCTAAGCCAAGACACGACCGAAATAGGCTAACTGAGTTGCACCAGAGTTGGTAAAATTTTTAAACTGTAACTCTTAATTCACGCGTTATTAATCCATTTGATGCATGTATACAGGTCCATAATCATGTTTGTGGTGGTTTAAGACCTTTAGTTATGAGCTCTAACGCATGAATCCAATTATACCATGGTTAGGGCAAGGAACGCGTGAACTTTCACACTCGGTGATACAAGCCATATTGGATGAAACCGATCCCACCATTGAACTCGCAGGGTCCAATATAGTAGATCTACGTTTTTCTTTATTTAGTTTTGATGGATTTTACAGGTTTTGAAATTTAAGGACATCGGAGAAGAAGGAGTTTACCACCGTGAGGGGTGGTCTGACTCGCCTGAAAACCGCGTGGCATGTTGGAGTATTTTGATTGGATAATTTAAATAGCAGTGGTCCACTTGAGCATGCATGTTTTTTGCTTATCTGGCATTAGCGTGTGTTTTGTATGATATTTATTTTGTTTAAATCTTCTACTGAATGTACAAACCACCCCAGTGGCAGCACACTTGCAGTTAAGTCTCTCATACGCCTTATTTTAGGTTCGATCCAGGCGTGAGGTGTTTATATTTTTCCATGTTTCCATTTCAGATCCAGTGTAGGCAGTCCCAGTGCGCGCATGGTACAACTCCAGCCACCCCCATCAGATCTCAGCAAGCCAGATCTAAAGGCCTCAAACGCGCGTTCCCACTATGGACTATCAAAGACCCCCCACATCAGATCAAGTGCAAGCCTTCTGGGTTTGTTACTGGGCCTGAAATTTTTTATTTCTTCTCACCCCCTAATTACTTTTACAACGCTAGCCCATTCCTTTATTTATTTATTTATTTATTTATTGTTTTAAAATAACATTTTCTTTTTTATCAGCTTTATTTTAATCAATAAAAAATAACAAAAAAAAATCATAAAATCATAAAAAAGGTAGATTTATGTTTTGGTTTAAATAATTAAATATTTTTTACAAATAAAATTAATTTAATTTGAATCAAATTTTAATTTTTGTCAATTAATTAACTAATTAGAATTAGGTTTTCACACTTCAATTATTTTTCTAAACAAAAAACACAAAATATTTTTTAAGTACTTATAATCTTTTTAGGGTTTTCCACTCTGTGCATTTGATTTATCTTTTGCATTTATTTAATTTTGTAACTTTCGAAGGAATGTAATAAATAAATTTAGGGTTTCTTTACCTTTTCCCCCATTTGAGGTTTTGTAGTCCCCATCCCCGAAGCACTATAATAGCTTAGATTCAATTTTCCGCATTTTTACTTTCAACACTACTGTATGAGTGCTTGTATATATTTAACTGCTAGCTTAATAAGATTGCATGGTAAGACTTAAAAGCAAGCGCTAGAAAACCTAAAATCCAATATTAACATAACTGAAACACAACACACTTCGCACACGTGCACCTCTAAGGTACCCCCAGTGGTTGCCTAAGGAAAACAGCAGTCACGTCTCTCGAACATGGGCTATTTTGGCAAAGATCCTTTGGTTAAAAGATCGTAGTCCCTCGACGACCCTTCGATGCTTCCTCGATTAACGATCTTAGTACCTTAGGATAATTGTTAAAGTGTCCTACGAGTTATTTTTGTGACTGTATGATGACCCCCGCCTGTCCCTCAAAACATCCAATGATAGGGCTACCTACTAACTAATGGTAGTATAACATTATCTAAAGGAAAAGAGGAAAAGAACAAAGACCTTATGAGTAGGTAGATAGCTTATAGTTGCTTGCTCACAAAACAATTTCTCACACATACACTCTCTTTTCTAAATATTTTCAAAGACAAAACACTTTATATGCATTCTCAACGATACGAGAATCATTACAAAGTTTTCCGCACCAAGGCATCTTTTCAAAATATTTTAAAAATACACTTACACAAAAAACATTTTCAAAGTGAGTTAACAGCTAAGATCCCGTAGATAAATACTAATTAAAAGGGTGCTAACACCTTTCCTTTTCATAACCTACCCCCCTACTCAAAAAAATTCTCGAAAGGTCTTTCATGTTCTTTTCACCCTTTCCTTTATTGGATAAAAGAAAAGTCGGTGGAGACTCTTGTTATCCGCAACATTTACGATAAAATGCAAAACCAAAAGTCAGCTCTCTCACCGTATTACAGAATTGGCGACTCTGCTGGTGATGACACTAAAGTGGAGTTATCTTAGAGATAGTTCACATTTAAATGCTTTCATTGTTTGACTTTCCTGATTTATTCTTAAGGGGTTGTTTGGGTTATTCTTATAAAGATCTTATACCTGGATCTGGGGCATTTTAGGTAAGTAGCAATAGATTGTGAAGACTGTACGACATACACCGATACGATTGAAACAAAGGCTACGTTAGTGTGACACATTGGTTTGTGCCAGTGTCCCTTGAGTTAAGTCAAGGATAATGTTGGGCTGTCGCGTGGTATCATAAAGCACTAACTGACTGTAGAACCTTAGATGACACAACTTAGCCATTAAAAGGTAACGAGATAGCCGACTTTGGTGCAGACTGAAGTTGGTTGATACTCTATGCTACACTCATTGAGGTCTGACTCTCGAGATATTTCGGTCGCAAATCAGTGATATTGAGACTCCTAAAACCCGGTTACTTTCTTTAGGACAGGTTAAGCCAACTAAAACTTCAAGAGGGTACTTACCTACAACTCCATGCAAGCTCTAACCTAAGGCCTTGTGTGTTTTGCTTGTGTATGATTAAATTGTTCAAACATAACATCATGCATCATGACATTTATACCATTTCATTTCTACAAACCATTTCAAGGACCAGAGAATTTATCTTAGCTCTGTTTTGCAGACTCTGGCCTCCGCTCACAGAAATACTATCCAGGTCAACTTTGTAAGGGTACCTCCCAACTTAAAGATTTAGTCAGAAGGGTTCTCGAAAGTTCTTAATCTATTAAGAGGCATGGTCGAATACTCAGTTTGGTTACTCCAAGTTTTGATGAAGATATGATGAGTTTCCTATTTCAGTTCTTTGACCCTACACATCACTGCTTCACCTTTCCCGATTATCATTGAATCCAACTGGGAAACCATAAGTGGAGTCAAAGGTTTTCTGGCTAAATTCCTATTGGAGAAGGCTTAACTATTCCTAGAGGCTATGAGTTTCTAAGATTTTGAGGATATCTTAGCTCTTCTAATCTATGGGTTGGTACTATTCCCTAATCTATACCAACTCATAGATGTGAACACCGTCAATATTTTTCTCGCTCGTAATCTTGTGCCTACCTTGCTCGGAGACATTCTGCATTCTCTTCACACTCGTACCACGAAGAGGAGAGGAACTCTCATATGTTGTATTCATCTTCTATCCAGGTGGTTTATTTCGCACCTTCCCTGCTTGGTAGTGAAGAATGAACAAGGTTTGAGGTGGTCGCAAAGAATAATGTCACTTTCTCATACAAATATTTCCTGGTGTTCCCGATCTCATGAGGATATCACTATCATTAATCGATGCGGGGAATTCCCTAATGTTCCACTCCTCGGTATTAGGGGAGGTATTACTTATAACCTTTCTTTGGCTCTAAGGCAGTTTGGTTACGCTCGAAGAGATGGTCCTCATGGCACACTTATCCAGGGTATTATGTTCGGTTACAAAAATGATCCTTAAGGTTACCGTTGGAGGTTTATACATACTTGAGGCATGGTAAGCAAGATTGATAGTAAGGCTCTAGGATTGAAGAATTCCATCCCTCTGGAGCCTTATATCAAATAGGTTTGAGCTCATGCTCAAAACCTCATGATGCCATATCCAGCTATCTTACCAGTGATTATTGAACTTGTTTTTGAAGGAGACGTTTCTCGCACCATCCTCCACCCAGACATGCCTACTGACCTTGAAGAGTTGTAAAAATCTTGGATTCAGCTCAAAGAAGAACGAGACACCTTTGAGACTCAATTCTATGTAAGTAAGAAGAAAGTGTTGGAGCTCACGAAGCAACTTCATGAGGAGCAGATTCTTAATGCATACATCAGTACAAAGAGGAAGCGTCCATGGGAGACTTGAGTTTTAGGTTTTAGGAGTTTACTTTTTGAAACCTTGTTGATTTCATTGAAAGCCTAAAAGGCAATTGTAATTTGAACTTTGCTAATAAAATCTTTGTTTTTGTTTCCTCTTATTTAGAAAATTTTTAAATCTCCTAAGATCCTTGAAAACATTTTCATTTACATATCATGCATCATCGCATAAGAGGTTTTTCGTACAGGTTTCTCATTTTCTCGCTGTTTATTTCAGTAGAAAAATGGACCTCGAACAAACTGTCAAGGATCTCCAGGCTTAACATGCACAATTCCAAGAGACTATCATGAATCTGGAACAAGGGCATAAAGATATGTGGGCGCTCATCGCCAAGAAAAAGAAGACCAAGAAGCTGACTGTTGTCCTCAATATGGCGAGAAGGTTCAAAGGTTCTGCTCAACCAGTCCAAGTGGTAGATGTCTTCTCTGAAGAAGACGACAACCAGGATGAAGATGGTAAAAGCATCAAGAATGAAGGAAAGAACAATAAGGGATATGAGAAGGCTCCTGAGGATGAAGACTTTTCTGACAAACAATATCCTCCTTAGAATTACAAATATAAGTAGTTAGATGACAGACTCGAGGCTATGGAAATCCAGAAGGTGCCTGGACTAGATTTTAATGATAGACTCATAGTCAAATACCAACCCTTGAATAAGCATCTCATGTGGGACATCCCTTCGTGCGTAACCAAACTGTCTTAAGGCTAAGCATGGGTTATAAGTGATACCTCCTCTCATGCCAAGTAAGGGGACATTAGGGAATTCTCTACAATGTTAAACGATAATAACATTCTCTATAGATCAGGAACACCAATGAATGTCTGAATGTTTGAGTGTCATCAACCTATGTGACCACCTTGAACCTTGCTTGTTCTTCAATACAGATTGGGGAAGATTCAAAATAAACCATATTGCCAAGAGAGGAGTACAACACATAAGAATACCTCTTTTCCTCATAGTGCGAGTGTGAAAAGAATGTAGGATGTCTCCTAACAAAGTAGGCATCGGGTTATGAGACATGAAGATTTTGACGGTGTTCACATCTATGAGTTGGTCAGGATTTGGAAACAAAACCATCCCATAGAGGAGGAGAGCCATGATTTCCGCAAAATCTTGCAAGTCCGAGGAGTTCCAACAATTTTGAACTTTCTCAAACAAGAACTTGGCTAAGAAACCTTTGAAACCACTCCTTGTTTCCCAATTAGTTGTGACATCAGATGGTTGCAAGTGTAGGGCTTGAGCAATCTCTTCTGGCATTGGATCTCTTTCCTTACCGTTGAAATGTAGTTGGTTGAGAATGGGAATCCTCAAGAGTTGGGAGAATTCTTCTAAAGTTGGCACAAGTTGATAATCGGGAAATGCGAAGCAATGGTGTAGAGGATCAAAGAACTGGAAGAGCACCTTCATCATGTCCTCATCAGTGTTGGAGGTAACCAAGTTTAAGAGGCGACCATGTCTTTCGGTAAATGGAGAATTTTCAAGAACCCTTGATGCTAACTCTTTAAGTTGAGGATGGATACTTACAACATTGACTTGAATGGTTTTCCTGCGAATAGAATCCATGTCCTACAAAACAAAACAAAGATAAATCCCAAAAAATCCTTGAAATGGTTAGTGAGTATGAGTATGATGTTATGATCTTTATGATGTTATGTATAAGTAATATATACAAACAAAACAAACAAGTCCTTAGGCTTAGGCTTGCATGGAGTCTCATAGTAAGTACCCTCTTGAAGTTTAGTTGGCTCAAACCTATCCTAGCAATAGTAACCGGGTTCTAAGGGAGCTCAATATCACTGGTTTGTTTCCTCGGGCATTGTTTCAGCGCAAGCCTCTTTAATAGCGACCCAAATATCCCAAAAAACCAAACCTCAATGAGTCTAGTATCGAGTATCTACCAACTTCGGACTGCACCAAAGCCGGTCATCTCACTACGTCCTAATGGCCAAGTTGGTCAAGTAAAGGTTCTAGAAGTTAGTTAGTGCTTTATAACATCACTCAGCGGCCCTGTATACTCCTTGACTACTCAAGGGCTACGGGTACCCACAAATATGTCACACTAATGTAGCTATTTCTTAGACTAAGTCGGTATACCCCGCACAGTTTCTACAATGTATTGCTACTTACCTATAAGGTATCCCAAATCCGGGTAGAGGATTCAAAACCCAAATAAAGAACCAAAATGTAAAGCATACAAGTCAAACAATGAAAGCAAATAAATGTGATCTAGCCCTAAGGTAACCCAACTTTTAAAATTTTCCCCAGCAGAGTCGCCAGTTCTGTAACGCGGTGGGATAACTGACTTGGTTGTTTTGCATTTGATCCTAATTATTGCGGTTAGCAAGACTCACCATCGACTTTTCTTTTATCCAAAAGGAAAGGCTGAAAAGAACAGGAAAGACCTTTGAGATGTTTTCTTCAATTCGGGGGGTAGTTTATGAAAAGGGAAGGTATTAGCACCCTTTTCATCCATGGTTTTCCATGGGCTTTTAGTTACTTGCTAGATCACTTTCTTTTGTTTGAAAATATGCTTTGGGTGGTTTTTGAAAGTATTGTGAAAAGGCGCCATCGTTTAGGAAAAATTTGTAATGATTCTCGTTCGTAAGAATGTATACAAAGTGTTGATCTTTTGAAAATGTTTTCAAGTTTGAAAGATGTTTTTTGAAAGTGTTGGTATTTGTTTTGAAAATAGCAAGGATATTTGGTTTGAAATTGAGCAAGCAACTAGGAACAATCTACCTACTCAAAAGTCTTTCATGTTTATTTCCTCTTTCCTTTGACATTGTTATCTTACCATTGATTTGATAAGTAACCCTGTCTTTGGATGTAAAAGGGACGGGCGTGGGTCATCGTATAACCATGATTAGCAATGTTGTAAGATATCTTAGCATTTTCTTTAAGGGACTAAGATCATTTTGAAAGGCAAAATGGATAGCATCATCGATGGACTATGATCTTGTATTTTGTTTGTTTTTGCTAAGATACCTCACATGTATAATATGGCCATTTTATAAGGCAACAAAGTGGATTTACCCTAGGGGTGTAAGTGTGCAAGTGTATTGTATTTCATGCTTGATTTGTCTTTGAATTAGGGTTTGCTACTTGTTGATTTTATTCTTGTCACACAAACCCTAATTACTAGCATTTGTATATAAAACATTTAAATTGCGGAAAATAAAAACACTAAGCTATTACATCATTTAGGGGAGAGGTGTACAAATTATAAATGGGGAATTGCAAGAAAATTAAATCTAATTATCTATTACAATCATATTGAATTTGAGTAAATGTACAAAAATGAATAAGTAAAAATGCAAGAATGTCAATGTAAAAAGAAATGTGATTTTTGTTTGGTTTTCATGAAAAAAAGGTTTTTTGACCTAGTTAACTAAAATAAAATAATTAACTAAAAATAAGAAAATTAAGATTAAGTTAAAAAAGAATTTTTAGGGTTTTCTATGAAAGTTTTTTATCTTAATGAAAATACAAATGAGAATTAATTAATTAAAATAAACTTAAGTTCTAAATTAATTTTATTCACAAGAAAATAATATAATAGTTAAACCCTAGTCTAAATATTTATTGAATAAAAAAGAAATTAATTTATTAAATGAAAAATGTTTTTGTTCTTTTAGTTTTTATGAATAAAATAAACTAAATAAATATAAATAATAAAATATAAATATTTTTGGATTTTTTTATTAATGAAAATAATAATAATAATAATAATAATAATAATAATAATAATATTAATATTAATAAAAAATTATAATAAAGAAAATAAAAAAATGAAAATAAAATATAAAGAAAAGTCAGGGGGGGTTTGGAAATGGTTAAAGGGGTTAGAAGGATAAAAAAGAAACAAAGGCCCAAAGTTGTTGGCCCAGGCGCTTGAAAAAGGTAAAAATAGAAAAAATATGAAAAAATAACAAAAGGCAGCGCGCTGGGTGTTGAATCAATGCCCTCTTGGTTACCAGCGTGCTGCCTTACCACTGGAGTAGCCATATATCCATTAACTTAACTAAAATGATAAATATATAATACAAAATGAGTCATGAATACAGTTCATCTTCAACCTCCAGCCAGACCACCTGTATCTCATTCATTTCTCAACAAAAATGGAAAATGCAAACATGAAAGTTGCTCCATTTTTCCATACCAATCCAACCATATAAATATGATAAGCTATAAATCAAAGATGAATGAGAATTTTTAAAAGTACCAAATTATGACCTAATTATTTTCAGAGGTTCAATCCTAAAATTCTCCTAGCTCAATCAATATAAATAAAATCTATGGACATGTACAACTTCAGGGCAATGATGTCTACATTTTATCTTCACAAATACAAGCCTAAAAATGCCTAAGTAATGAGATAGAAGTTCAAGAAAAATACCTGAAAACTGGAAATTGTGAAATGCAAATGAGCTTGATTCAAGGTGCTGCAATGATCAGGTTAGCTTCCTCAAGTTCCCAGGAAGCTAATGCAATGGTTTGCTTGAGTTGAGAGTGGCTGAAATGGCTTGGAGAAGTCAATGTGAAATTCTTTGTTTTTGGCTATGGAGGATGATGGAAATGGAGTTGCAGTCGTGGAACAGGGACATGGATGAGTTGTATTTGATGTTTAGAAGCTTTATGAACCAAAAGGCTTGAAAATGCATGACGGAGATGTGAGTTTCAAGTTTTTGGTTAGAATGTGCAACTATGGTGATTTTTGATTTAGTTATGAGTTCTTATGTGTTTTAGGGCTTGTGTATGCTTGTCTTTTCTTTCAAACAACTTGTGTATATGTATGGAAAAGGTTTGGATACTTGAGGTGGTCTGAAGTACCAGATCACATGTTTTGGCTTCTTGGCTTGTTTTTGAAGTAAGGTTGACAAACATTGTTTCAATGCATAGCACAAAGCTATCTAGAGTGGTTACCAACTTTGAACATGCTTATCTGACTTTGCAGAGGAAGTTTGTGCAGAAGGAACAAGTGCAAAGCTCAATGCAAGTTGACTTTGCATAAAGCTTGCTTTATGTAAATGGCAATGGTGCCTTTGTGCCATTAATGGAAAATTATCTTGGATAAACTTGAATCAAATGGATAATAGCTCAAAAGCAAGTGTAATATTTTGATTATGGAGAGATCATGAGGTTTAGAAGCCTACAAAGCAAGTTTGTGCTGCATAGGCTTGAGATTTGAATTCTTGTTCATCACAAAAATTGCCTTGCAAAATAACTTGAAACCCCAACTTCTGGCCTTCGATTCTTCTTGCTCACGAATGATATCAAGGAGTTTTTGGACATTTTGGAACGCTTGTAATGTGCTAAAACCCCTATTTGAATCACTTTTGCAAAATACAAATGAAACTATGTGAAACTTGGGTCAGAAGTTAGGTTAAAATCCTGACCAGAGAAGAAGTCCGCAACAAAGAATCAGAATAAAATGTTGAGAGATTTAAGCTGAACCGACAGGGATCTGGAGAAGAATCAGAACAAATCATTGAGAGATTTATCTGAACCAGAGAAGATGTCTGTGGGAAAGAATCATAATAAACCGTTGAGAGATTTAAACTGAACCGGCAGGGGTCTGAAAGAAATATCTGTTATGTAGATTGTTGGCCAATCCTTTCTTTGGAATTGATCTGTAATTGACTTGTTGAAAATTTGACGATAATTTTCTGTTGATTGATCTTTCCTGAAAAAGATGAAAGGTTAGTTGTATGCAATGTCATGATGTATAAAATGCATGGTATAATGATGTTCTCAAAATAAATGAGATTGTGTCGTATGTATCTGTGTTGTCAATGCTATGACGTATGGATGTAGTATATGGACATACTAATTGTTATGCTGCAGTGTTGCTGGAGTCAGGGAAAATAAATATCGAGCATTGCTGAGAATGAGGAGTGCAAGTCTTCATGTTTTGAAGTGTTGATGAGTTTCCATTTGTTAGAGAAATAAACTCTGTTGTGTAAGGGAAACATCGTGTATTGCTTATAGACCTCGTGAAATCCTACTGGGGAATTATGAGAAACTGGACGAATTTCACTGGGAAATCTTAGGAGTGATAAATTGGAAGTTTTGTTTTGTCTGGGATGTGAGAGAGCTTGATTAAGCCGCATACTAGAGATATGTTAGCGATCCTGTAGTGGGATGTCCTGTTTTCCGCTCTTGCTGGAAAAGTATCTGGGGGGGACTTTATGGAATAGTCTAAAGACATTATCCTATTTCTTAAAGCCATTAGTGATTGTCTTTCTATTTTCTGTTCTTCTTTTTGCTCATTTGTAAACAGTAGTTACGTTCAAATGTATATGTTCAAAAATAAATCATTGGACATTTTGGTAAACAAAACACGGAAAAAGAAAAACAAATAGTTTGCACTTTCAAAGGGATATCTTTGTATTTAACTTGAATAAGTATTTTTGTACAATGAGACGAACATTCTAGTAAGAGAAATGTCGTCGTAGAAAATGAAAATTTGATACAAAGAAAAAGATAGCTATGTGAAATAATCCCATGGAGTTCCCATTCTTCTATAGCCTTCGTGTCTCTGAGCGTCTTGTCCACTTGCTGTCTTGTTCGAAGTTGATTGGATTAATTAGACCCGTTTGAGCTTGTCAGTCGATGCTAAAGGTTGTCTGTAAGGTGATCCAACGGGACATAATCTTACGCTTTAATTCCCTAACTTTTTCCTAGACTGCCCTTTCGGGTTTTCAGTCTATCGGGATACCCTTTTTTGCCCAAGCCGCCTTTTCAGGTTTTCAGCTTGCCGGGTGTACAAATTTTTTGTATTTATCCCTAATTTTTCCCGAACCTATGTGGTTCGCCGGGATGCCCTTGTTTTTCCTAGGTATTCCAACCTAGCGGGTCTCTTATGCGTAGTATCTTTTGACTATGTCTGCATTCATAGGGTGTGGAAGGTCGTCGCCATCCATAGTGGTTAGGATCATTGCTCCACCAGAGAATATGCTTTTGATCGTAAATGGTCCCTCGTATGTAGGAGTCAATTTTCCCCTTGGATCACCTTGTTGTAATATGATATACTTGATTACCAATTCACCAATCTGATATACCCGACGTTTGACTTTCTTGTTAAAAGCCTTAATCATGTGTTTTTGGTACATCTGGCCATGACAGACAACCGTAAGCCTCTTCTCATCAATTAGGTTCAACTGGTCAAGTCGAGTTTGGATCCAATCATCTTCATTCATCCCTGCGTCCTTTATGATTCTCAGAGAAGTTATTTGGACTTCAATTGGTAGAACATCTTCCATGCTGTATACCAAGGAGAAAGGAGTTGCCCTCGTTGACGTGTGCGCCGTGGTACGTTAATCATGGAGAGAGAATGGTAGCATCTCATGCCAGTCCTTGTAGGTTACTGTCATTTTTTGTATGATCTTCTTAATGTTCTTATTTGCAGCTTCGACACCGCCATTCATCTTTGGCCGGTAAGGGGAAGAATTATGGTGCTGGATCTTGAATTGCACGCATAGTGCAGTGATCATAGTATTGTTGAGATTTGTACCGTTGTTTGTGATGATTCTCTCTTAGATTCCATACCGATAGATGAGGTTATGTTTGATGAATCGGGCCACAACATTCTTGGTAACGGAAGCGAAAGAACCTGCCTCAACCCACTTCGTGAAATAGTCAATGGCCACCAAGATGAAGCGATGCCCATTAGAAGCTGTAGGTTTGATTTCTCTAATCATATCGATGCCCCACATCGCGAATGGCCAGGGAGCAGTCAAGACATTTAGAAGAACTGGAGGCACATGCACTTTGTCAGCGTAGGTCTGACACTTGTGACAGGTTTGTGAATGCTGATAGCAATCTGCTTCCATGGTAGACCACTAGTACCCTGCCCATAGGATCTTTTTAGCCATCGTATGCCCACTAGAATGGGTGCCAAAAGTGCCTTCATGTAGATCAACCATGATCTTTTCTGCCTCAACCTTGTCTATGCAACAAAGAAAAACAGAGTCGTGGTTGCGCTTGTAGAGAATGCCATTACTAAGGAAGAACTTAGCAGAGAATCTTCTCAATAAATTCTTATCATTGACGGAAGCTTCTTCCGGAAATTCTTGGGCCTCGAGATACCACTTAACTTCATGGAACCAAGGTTGGTCCACTACTTCTTCAGTATCGATCTTGTGACAGTAAGCTAGTTCGTCCATCCGCTCAATGGTGATCTGGGGAGCCTCGTTACCCCACTTGAGTTTAAACATGGATGACATGGATGCTAGCGCGTCCGCTAGTTGATTTTCCTCTCGTGGAAAACACTCAAAGGTAATTTCCTCGAAATATGGGATTAATGTCAACACATGTTCTTTGTAGGGGATGAGGTTAGGGTGCTTTGTGTCCCATTATCCCTTGATCTGATTGATGACTAAGGCTGAATCTCCAAATACACTTAAGGACTTGATTCCCAAATCTATGGCAGCTTTGAGACCAAAAATGCACGCTTCGTATTCTGCCATGTTATTGGTACAATTGAAGCAAAGTCTTGCAGTGAAGGGAGTATGACATCCTTCAAGGGATATGATTACAACACCTATGCCATTACCGAGTGCGTTGGAGGCATTGTCAAAAACCAGGGCCCATCAGGATCCTTGTTCAGGTCTGTTGTAACGCACCGTTTTATTTAATATTATATTATATTAATATTTCGAATTACCGTTTGACGTTTATTTTTGCGACGAGAATATTTAAATTAACCGTTATATCTGTTAATATATTCGGCGACGTTTTATTCGGACCGGTAATTATTTTATTCAGTCCGATATTTATTTTGAGGGACCGGTAATTATTTTGTTCGGTCCGGTTTTTATTTCGTTCGGTTCGGTAAAATATTATTCGGACCGATATTTAATTATTCGGAGTTATTTTAATTATGTGGGTTAATAATATTATTTAGTGTTAATTAGTGGTGATATATCAAGAAGGGCTTTTTGGGTATTTTGCTAGCTTATGTCTTGCATCTAAACAAACCAAACACTTGTTTTATGACATAACATACAAAACACCATTTGAGAGAGTTAAAGAGAGCTAGAGGTCTTGGAAGAGAGGAAGAGAAGAACAAGAACACAAAGCTTGGGTTTTGGATTGGTTGGAACATCAAGAATCATTCAAACATCTAAGGTAAGGGGTTTGATTTTTCAATGCTTATAGTTAGGGTTTGATTTGGGATAAAATTTATGTTAGAGTTCTTGAGATTTGTTGAGATGATTTAGGACCCAATGTAATTAGATGTACATATATGTAGGCACTTTAGTATTATCTTTGCAAAGCCCCTTATTTTTTCTACTGTAGCGTAACATGAACCCATACTTAATGGCGTCCGTATAGCTAGCAATTCAGTAGCATAGGAAGAAGCAATAAATTATTGACATACTGAAGTAACATGATGAAGTGGCGCAAGCATAGGGAGCAATGTTGGATTAGTACCTTAAATGACATTTACCCTGTACAGTTTCATCAAGTGACACTCATAGGCACCACTTTGCAGTACAGTAGCGGTATTAAGGCATTCGCTTACTGTATCGTTGAAGAATGATGTAGCATAAAAGGTACTTGCCTTGTTTCTATGTAAAGCATTATTTTGGAGCAATTGGCCGCTACTGTAGTAAAATTTAAGAGGTAGCTATCAAATGCACTTAAGTTAGCTTACTTCCTTATGCAGCATGATATAACAGTATGCAAATGGAACTTTCATTTAAGGTACCTTACTTCCTTATGCAGTATGATATAACAGTATGCAAATAGAATTGAAGTTTAGAAACTAAACAAAAAGAAATATAGTAACAGTAAGTTATAACTAAAAACTAAGTATGCTGTAAGTTCAGAAGAAAAAAAAAATGAAATAGCATTAAGTTTAAAAATTAATTAATTAATGTATGTTTTGTTTTTATTTTCTTAATTTAATATATTAAATATTTATATTAATTAAATACAAATATGACATAATTTAGCCGATTTAATTTGGAATCCGATTATGTTTAGATTTCCCGATCTCGGTAATTTCGGCGACGGAGCAAGTTGCTCTGAATTTAACGAAAATTGATGTGCTAGCTAATTTTGACGTGTAGAACATCGTGGTGAGGTTAGTTTTTCGAGATTGCGAGTTTTTAACGGAGCGACCCGAAATAAGTCAATTTACGGTTAAGTTGAACCGGGTTGCGTTTTAGTCGGTTTAAGTCGCGTATGGACAATCCGATTTCAACGTTAATGATTATGATTGGTGCCGATTATTATGAATGACTTTCGCGACGATTATTGATGTTTGACTATTTTTCCGTGTTTGAAATTTAGTGAATTATTTGATTATGAAGTGGTGTGATTAAATATGATGTTTGCGACGGTTTATTTATAATGAGTACTTGATGATATGCAATGCGATGATATGTTTATCTTGATGTGGATAAATATGGCGACGTGGGTTTTATACCAAATTTTGATGTGCGATGATGATGTTTTGTTGTGTCGTGTTTGTGATGTCGTGTTGTCGAGTCACATACATTGCATTGGCGACGAGGGCTTTTATGCCAAGCGACGAGGGCTTTTATGCCAAAGCGACGATGGGCTTTTATGCCGAATGTCCCTAATTATGGACAAAAGCGACGGGTACCACATGCATAACATAGTCGTGTCTCATGGAGTCGGTTATGTTTATTTTTGAGTCTTTTGGCGTTGAGTTTTATCTGATGACTTACAATGAATTGCGATGTTATATGATACTTTATTTTATGATGATTTTTGTGTTGAATATAAAGTGATTATGATGTGATAATTTCATAAAAATTATGTGATGGATATACCATGACGGTAAAGCGACGATATGAGTTTATGGCGATGGAGTTTATGTCTTGTTTTGACATGATTATGGTGATTATGTGATGATATTAAAGTGTTGATCTTATACACTAAATGATGACTTTAAAGTATGTGAGATTTGATACTTGTTGACATATTCTTATTAATCTATATCATTTATGATTCCAAAACCATTTATATATTTTATCATGCCTTTAAGTATATGTTTTGGAGTATCTCACCCTTTACTTGTTTCGCCGTTGCCTTTATATTGGTAACGTGCAGGTGATCCGCGAGGATGATGAGGATTAGCTCGAGTCTCTTTATTTTGAGTCGCTCTGCTCTGATAGTAGTAACACTCGGGATTTGGGCGACGTTATTATTTTGATAGGATAGTTTATGTATACTATCTTATGACTTTATGTATTGATGATAACATGATGATACATACATTTTGTGAACACATCTGCTGTGCTGTGATTAGTTATATGTTTATATGATGATTTATGTTATGAATCGGTATATCCGACTTTTGATTTTTGTGATGTGCATTATAATGCAAAGTGATGAAAACACGAATATGTCATACCTCAATTTATGTTTGGATGAAATTTTGAAACTCTGATTTTATTATTAATTACGAGGGGTAGAATTGGGGTGTTACATTAGTGGTATCAGAGCAGGTCGGTCTGTCCGGCCAAGTTGTTGAGTTTGTTGTTGTCTAACAATCAAGTATTGTTATTTGTTGATTCTAATCCTTGTTTTGTTGTGAGCAGAAGTTGTTATGGCTGGAAGGAACGCTGGTAGGAATGATGAGGCTCTTGCTGCTGCTATGCAGGCAATGGCTCAGGCTTTCCAAAACCCGCTGAATGCTGACGAGAACGCTGGGTCTCGTAGTTTGGCAACCTTCCAAAGAGAGAATCCTCCTACTTTCCAAGGAAAGTATGATCCCGAAGGTGCTTTGGCATGGCTGAAGGAGATTGAAAGAATCTTCCGTGTGATGGATTGCACTCCTGTGCAAAGGATCCGTTATGGTACTCATAAACTAAGTGCTGAAGCAGATGACTGGTGGGTTGAAACCCGTCAGAGGCTTGAGATTGCTGGTGAGGAAGTGACATGGGAAGTTTTTCGAAGGGAATTCATGAGGAAGTATTACCCGGAAGATGTTCGGGGAAAGAAGGAGATAAAGTTCCTTGAATTAAAGCAAGGAAGCATGTCTATCACTGATTATGCTGCAAGGTTCACTATGTTGGCCAAGTTCTATCCGCATTATGATGGGCCGAATGGCGAGTTCTCTAAATGCATCAAGTTTGAAAATGGTTTGCGTCCTGAGATTAAGAAAGCTGTTGGTTATCAAAAAATCCGTGTCTTTTCGGATTTGATTGATAGTTGTAGGATCTTTGAGGAGGACAGTAATGCTCATTATAAGATTATGTCTGATAAGAGAAACAAAGGTCAGCAAAGCCGTGGAAAACCGTATGATGCTCCAGCTGGTAAAGGGAAACAGAAAGCGTTTCAAGGGCGAAGAACTAGTGGGGGAGATGCTCCTGCTAGTATTGTTTGTTACAAGTGTGGGAAACCTGGCCACAAGAGTAATGTTTGTCGAAGCGATGTTAGAGCTAAGGAGAATGAGGTGAGATGTTTTCGATGTGGAGAAGTGGGCCATATGACTCGCGATTGTAGACATAAGGATGTGGTCTGCTTTAATTGTGGCGAGGGAGGTCACATTAGTGCTCAATGTAAGAAGCCTAAGAGGACTCAAGGAGCAGGAAAGGTGTTTGCTTTGTCGGGTGCTCCAATGGCAAACGAGGATGGTCTTGTTCGAGGTACTAGTTTCATTAATAGCTTTCCTCTTATTACTATTATTGATACTGGTGCTACTCACTGTTTTATTGCTGTTGATTGTGTAAAGAGATTGGGTCTCACCTTTTCGTCTCTAGATAGAGATATGGTGGTAGAAGTTCCGGCTAAGGGAACGGTTACTACTTCTTTTGTGTGTGCAAGTTGCCCTTTATCAATCTTTGATAGAGACTTTATGGTGGATCTTGTTTGTTTACCGCTTGTCGGGTTGGACGTGGTTTTAGGTATGGACTGGTTAAAAGCTAATTATGTCCATATCAATTGCTATAACAACACTGTGAGGTTTTCTTCCTTAGTAGAAGAAGAACAATCTATGTTGGTGTCGACGAAGCAGTTGAATGAGTTCATGAAGGATGAGGCGTTGGTTTTCTTGTTGATGGAGACTCTTTCTGTGGAGAGTCAAGTTGTGATAGCAAACTTTCCGGTGGTGTGCGATTTTCCCGAAGTATTCCCTGATGAGATTCCTAGTGCACCTCCAGAAAGAGAAGTTGAATTTTCTGTGGATCTTGTCCCTGGTACCAGACCTATCTCTATGGCACCATACAGAATGTCCGCATCTGAGTTAGCAGAATTGAAGAGCCAATTAGAAGATTTGCTCGAGAAGAAGTTTGTTAGACCTAGTGTGTCGCCGTGGGGAGCTCCTGTGTTATTGGTGAAGAAGAAAGACGGTAGCATGAGACTTTGTATTGATTATCGTCAGTTTAATAAAGTAACTATCAAGAATAGGTATCCACTTCCTAGAATTGATGATTTGATGGACCGATTGGTTGGCGCTCGTATGTTTAGTAAGATTGATTTGAGATTGGGTTACCATCAAATAAGGGTGAAAGAAGAGGATGTTCAGAAAACTGCTTTCAGGACGAGGTATGGACATTACGAATATTTGGTGATGCCTTTCGGTGTCACTAATGCACCGGGAGTATTCATGGAGTACATGAATCGTATATTCCATCCTTACTTGGACCGTTTCGTGGTTGTTTTCATTGATGATATTCTGGTTTATTCTAAATCGGAAGAAGAGCACGCAGAACATTTGTGCATCGTGTTGGAAGTTCTGAAAGAAAAGAAGCTTTATGCTAAGTTGTCAAAGTGCGAGTTCTGGTTAAGTGAAGTGAGCTTTTTGGGGCATGTCATTTCTGGTGATGGCATTGCAGTTGATCCTTCTAAAGTTGATGCTGTGTTGAGATGGGAAACTCCTAAGTCTGTTACTGAGATTAGAAGTTTCTTAGGATTGGCTGGTTACTATAGAAGTTTCATTGAAGGTTTTTCTAAGTTGGCGCTCCCTTTGACAAAGTTGACTTGTAAAGGAGCTGCATTTGTGTGGGATGTGAAGTGTGAAGAAAGTTTTGTTGAATTGAAGAAAAGGTTGACAACGGCTCCGATCTTGATTCTACCTAATCCTGAAGAACCGTTTGTTGTTTATTGTGATGCTTCTAAGATGGGTTTAGGTGGTGTACTTATGCAAAATGGCAAAGTAGTTGCTTATGCTTCTAGGCAATTGAAGATTCATGAGAAGAATTATCCTACGCACGATTTGGAGCTTGCAGCGGTTGTTTTTGTGCTTAAGATTTGGAGGCATTATCTTTATGGTTCTAGATTTGAAGTATTTAGTGACCATAAAAGTTTGAAGTACTTGTTCGATCAGAAAGAGCTTAATATGAGACAAAGACGGTGGCTTGAATTGTTGAAAGATTATGATTTTGGATTGAATTACCATCCTGGTAAAGCTAATGTGGTGGCCGATGCTTTGAGTCGAAAGACTTTGCATATGTCACTGTTGATGGTGAAAGAGTTGGAAATGATTGAGCAATTTAGAGATATGAGTCTTGTAATAGAAGTGACGCCGAAGAGTGTTATCTTGGGAATGTTAAAGATCAATAATGATTTCCTTGATAGTGTTAGAGAAGCTCAGAAGCTTGATGTGAAACTTGTTGATTTGTTGGTTGGTATTGGACAAACTGAAAATGAAGATTTCAAGTTGGATGCTCAGGGTGTATTGAGGTTCCGAGATAGGATTTGTATTCCCGATGATATGGATTTGAAGAGAATGATCTTGGAAGAAAGTCATAGAAGCAATTTGAGTATTCATCCCGGAGCGACCAAAATGTATCAAGATTTAAAGAAACTATTTTGGTGGTCGGGCATGAAGAGAGAGGTGTCTCAGTTTGTTTATGCTTGTTTGACTTGTCAGAAGTCTAAAGTGGAGCATCAGAAACCTGCAGGGTTGATGCAACCGTTAGAGATTCCAGAATGGAAATGGGATAACATTTCTATGGATTTCGTAACGGGGTTATCGAATACACCAAGAGGACATGATGCGATTTGGGTGATTGTTGATAGGCTTACGAAGTCGACTCACTTTATTCCTATTAACATCACTTATCCCGTATCGAAGTTGGCGGAAATTTATACGCATGTGATTGTGAGATTACATGGTATTCCTTTGTGTATTATTTCGGATAGAGATCCGAGGTTTACTTCTGAATTTTGGAAGAGCTTGCAAGAGGCTTTGGGTTCAAAGTTGAGGTTGAGTTCGGCTTATCATCCTTAAACTGATGGTCAGACGGAAAGGACGATTCAATCGTTGGAAGACTTGTTACGTGCTTGTATTCTTGAACATGGTGGTTCATGGGATACATATCTTCCTTTGATTTAGTTTACTTATAACAATAGTTTTCATGCTAGTATTGGAATGGCACCGTTCGAGGCTTTGTATGGTCGGAGGTGTAGGACTCCTTTGTGTTGGCATGAGTCGGGTGAAAGTGTGGTGCTTGGACCAGAATTGGTTAGAGAGACTACTGAGACGGTGAAGATGATTAGAGAAAAGATGAGAATTTCTCAAAGTCGACAAAAGAGTTATCATGATAAAAGGAGAAAAGACTTGGAATTTCAAGATGGTGATCATGTGTTTTTGCGAGTTACTCCTACAACCGGCGTTGGTCGAGCATTGAAGTCGAAGAAGCTAACTCCTCGCTTTATTGGTCCTTACCAAATTACTAGTAAATTGGGAAAAGTGGCTTATAGAGTGGTGTTACCGCCAAATCTTTCGAACTTGCATGATGTGTTCCATGTGTCGCAACTTCGGAAGTATGTTCCGGATCCTTCACATGTGATTGAGATGGATGATATCCAAGTGCGAGACAATCTTACGGTGGAGACGATGCCATTAAGGATCGAAGATCGTGAGATGAAGTCTCTTCGTGGCAAAGAGATCTCCTTGGTTAAAGTTGTTTGGATAGGAGCAGCTGGTGAAAGTGCGACGTGGGAGTTAGAAAGCAAGATGCGAGATTCCTATCCCGAGCTTTTCGAGTCAGGTAATTTCGAGGATGAAACTTTATAAGTGGGGGAGAGTTGTAACGCACCGTTTTATTTAATATTATATTATATTAATATTTCGAATTACCGTTTGACGTTTATTTTTGCGACGAGAATATTTAAATTAACCGTTATATCTGTTAATATATTCGGCGACGTTTTATTCGGACCGGTAATTATTTTATTCAGTCCGATATTTATTTTGAGGGACCGGTAATTATTTTGTTCGGTCCGGTTTTTATTTCGTTCGGTTCGGTAAAATATTATTCGGACCGATATTTAATTATTCGGAGTTATTTTAATTATGTGGGTTAATAATATTATTTAGTGTTAATTAGTGGTGATATATCAAGAAGGGCTTTTTGGGTATTTTGCTAGCTTATGTCTTGCATCTAAACAAACCAAACACTTGTTTTATGACATAACATACAAAACACCATTTGAGAGAGTTAAAGAGAGCTAGAGGTCTTGGAAGAGAGGAAGAGAAGAACAAGAACACAAAGCTTGGGTTTTGGATTGGTTGGAACATCAAGAATCATTCAAACATCTAAGGTAAGGGGTTTGATTTTTCAATGCTTATAGTTAGGGTTTGATTTGGGATAAAATTTATGTTAGAGTTCTTGAGATTTGTTGAGATGATTTAGGACCCAATGTAATTAGATGTACATATATGTAGGCACTTTAGTATTATCTTTGCAAAGCCCCTTATTTTTTCTACTGTAGCGTAACATGAACCCATACTTAATGGCGTCCGTATAGCTAGCAATTCAGTAGCATAGGAAGAAGCAATAAATTATTGACATACTGAAGTAACATGATGAAGTGGCGCAAGCATAGGGAGCAATGTTGGATTAGTACCTTAAATGACATTTACCCTGTACAGTTTCATCAAGTGACACTCATAGGCACCACTTTGCAGTACAGTAGCGGTATTAAGGCATTCGCTTACTGTATCGTTGAAGAATGATGTAGCATAAAAGGTACTTGCCTTGTTTCTATGTAAAGCATTATTTTGGAGCAATTGGCCGCTACTGTAGTAAAATTTAAGAGGTAGCTATCAAATGCACTTAAGTTAGCTTACTTCCTTATGCAGCATGATATAACAGTATGCAAATGGAATTTTCATTTAAGTTACCTTACTTCCTTATGCAGTATGATATAACAGTATGCAAATAGAATTGAAGTTTAGAAACTAAACAAAAAGAAATATAGTAACAGTAAGTTATAACTAAAAACTAAGTATGCTGTAAGTTCAGAAGAAAAAAAAATGAAATAGCATTAAGTTTAAAAATTAATTAATTAATGTATGTTTTGTTTTTATTTTCTTAATTTAATATATTAAATATTTATATTAATTAAATACAAATATGACATAATTTAGCCGATTTAATTTGGAATCCGATTATGTTTAGATTTCCCGATCTCGGTAATTTCGCCGACGGAGCAAGTTGCTCTGAATTTAACGAAAATTGATGTGCTAGCTAATTTTGACGTGTAGAACATCGTGGTGAGGTTAGTTTTTCGAGATTGCGAGTTTTTAACGGAGCGACCCGAAATAAGTCAATTTACGGTTAAGTTGAACCGGGTTGCGTTTTAGTCGGTTTAAGTCGCGTATGGACAATCCGATTTCAACGTTAATGATTATGATCGGTGCCGATTATTATGAATGACTTTTGCAACGATTATTGATGTTTGACTATTTTTCCGTGTTTGAAATTTAGTGAATTATTTGATTATGAAGTGGTGTGATTAAATATGATGTTTGCGACGGTTTATTTATAATGAGTACTTGATGATATGCAATGCGATGATATGTTTATCTTGATGTGGATAAATATGGCGACGTGGGTTTTATACCAAATTTTGATGTGCGATGATGATGTTTTGTTGTGTCGTGTTTGTGATGTCGTGTTGTCGAGTCACATACATTGCATTGGCGACGAGGGCTTTTATGCCAAGCGACGAGGGCTTTTATGCCAAAGCGACGATGGGCTTTTATGCCGAATGTCCCTAATTATGGACAAAAGCGACGGGTACCACATGCATAACATAGTCGTGTCTCATGGAGTCGGTTATGTTTATTTTTGAGTCTTTTGGCGTTGAGTTTTATTTGATGACTTACAATGAATTGCGATGTTATATGATACTTTATTTTGTGATGATTTTTGTGTTGAATATAAAGTGATTATGATGTGATAATTTCATAAAAATTATGTGATGGATATACCATGACGGTAAAGCGACGATATGAGTTTATGGCGATGGAGTTTATGTCTTGTTTTGACATGATTATGGTGATTATGTGATGATATTAAAGTGTTGATCTTATACACTAAATGATGACTTTAAAGTATGTGAGATTTGATACTTGTTGACATATTCTTATTAATCTATATCATTTATGATTCCAAAACCATTTATATATTTTATCATGCCTTTAAGTATATGTTTTGGAGTATCTCACCCTTTACTTGTTTCGCCGTTGCCTTTATATTGGTAACGTGCAGGTGATCCGCGAGGATGATGAGGATTAGCTCGAGTCTCTTTATTTTGAGTCGCTCTGCTCTGATAGTAGTAACACTCGGGATTTGGGCGACGTTATTATTTTGATAGGATAGTTTATGTATACTATCTTATGACTTTATGTATTGATGATAACATGATGATACATACATTTTGTGAACACATCTGCTGTGCTGTGATTAGTTATATGTTTATATGATGATTTATGTTATGAATCGGTATATCCGACTTTTGATTTTTGTGATGTGCATTATAATGCCAAGTGATGAAAACACGAATATGTGATACCTCAATTTATGTTTGGATGAAATTTTGAAACTCTGATTTTATTATTAATTACGAGGGGTAGAATTGGGGTGTTACATCTGTCATATGGTCAGAATTCTTCATAGTTGTTTACCATCATGATGTCTTCTTCTAGAAATTCGAATTTTATGGACGGATAGTCATCCACAGCTTGATGAGCAAGGTGATCGGCTAGTACACTACCCTTTATTGCTTTTTGGATAGTGTACTGAATGTTGTATTCTGTTAGCATCATCTGCCATCTTGCTATTCTCCCAGAGAGGGAAGGCTTCTCGAATATGTATTTAATTGGATCCATTTTGGATATTAATAAGGTAGTATGGCTCAGCATATACTGTCTTAGCCGGTGAGCAGCCCATGCCAGGGCACAACAAGTTTTCTCGAGTAGTGAATATCTTGTTTCATACTCGGTAAACTTTTTGCTCAGGTAGTAAATAGCATACTCTTTTCGGCCAGACTCGTCATGCTTCCCTAACACATATCCCATTGAATTTTCCAAGACAGTTAGATACATGATTAAAGGTCTTCCCTCGACTGGCGGCATCAAAATAATAGGCTCTTGTAGGTACTCCTTGATCTTGTCGAAGGCAGCCTGGCATTCATCATTCCATTTGACTACTTGATCTTTCTTCAGTAAATTGAAGATTGGTTCACAAGTAGAAGTTAGGTGAGAAATTAATCTGGCAATATAGTTAAGCCGTCCTAAGAATCCTCTGACTTCCTTCTTGGTGCGAGGAGCATGCATATCTTGTATTTCTTTCACCTTGTCAGGGTCCACTTCGATACCTTTACCGCTAACAATGAAGCCTAGGAGTTTACCAGACCTCACCCCAAATGTGCATTTATTCGGGTTCAACCTTAGCTTGTATTTCTTTAGCCTTTCAAACAGTTTCTGCAAATGGTCAAGATGTTCCTCTTCAATTTGAGATCTGGCTATCATGTCGTCCATATAGACCTCTATTTCGTGATGGATCATGTCATGAAATAGAGCTACCATGGCGCACTGAAAAGTTTCCCCAGCATTCTTCAACCCAAATGGCATAACCTTGTAACATAATGTGCCCCATTGTATGACGAAGTTCGTTTTCTCCATGTCCTCAGGTGCCATTTTGATTTGATTGTAGCCTGAGAAACCATCCATGAACGAGAACACTTTATGCTAGGCGGTATTGTCAACAAAATTATCAACATGGGGAAGTGGGAAATCATCCTTAGGGCTTGCCCTATTCAAATCTCGGTAGTCCACACACATGCGTACTTTTCCGTCCTTTTTAGGCACTGGAACAACATTGGCGACCCATTGTGGATAGGAGGCGACGACTAAGAATCCGGTGTTGAATTGTTTCATGACTTCAGTCTTGATCTTCTCTGACATGTATGGCCTCATGCGACAGACTTTCTATTTTACCGGAGGCAGTCTTCTTTTGTCGATAGACGATGGACCATAATATCAGCATCAAGTCTAGGCATGTCTTCGTATGGCCAAGAAAATACCTCAACATAGTCATGTAACAACTGATTTAAATAGTTCTTGACACTAGGTTCCAGATTGGCACCCACCTTGACTTCTTTCTTGTCCTCTTCGGTACCTAAGTTAACTGTGTCCACTGGTTCTTCGTGGGGATGCATGGTCCTTTCTTCTTGTTGTAGTAACCTGGCTAGTTCCCCTGGCACTTCGCAATATTCATCACCTTCGTCTTTGGCTTGGTAGATTATATTTTCAAAGTCACAAAAGGCCATAGCAGAATTGTTACCCATGGGATCCTGAGTAGATGTAGATCTGCATTTTGAATGTGAGTGTGTGTAAGAGTATAGCTATCTTTGAAATAAATAAAAATGTAGAAAAGGAAAAACAAAGTGCATAAAGTTTTTATGCAAAAACATCATTGATTCATTGATGACATATGAAAATGAGGTAACAACCCTTACAAATGGACCGTTGTGCCTTGGGTAAGATACAAGGTTTTAAAAGTCTGAATTGTTTAATTATTACAAGTCTGACAGAAATTTAAAGACAATTATTGTTGGATGAAAGTAATTGGGACAAAATCTTTAGCTTCCCAGTTGGTGAGTCCTCCGTTGACAGTTGGGAAAATCCATTCCTCCAGGTCGCAGCTGTCATCACTATCCTCCATTGTGTTGACTGCATGGTTGTTGATCTTTAAAGGTGGTCCCTCGGCACGAGCACGATGAATAGCTTTCTGGGCTCCTGAAGTGAAACCCAAACCAAACTTGTCAGATTTGTAATTGATATCTGGGAGTTGGCCCCAAATAGTACACCCACATTCTTCGATCACGACCTTGGAATCTTTCAGTGAAGACATCTTTAGTGGAGGTCTTGTAATCTTTGGGACTTGGGAAACAGTCACGGTAGCTGTCACTGTTTGTGGGACTTCCTCGAAATGCTGAAACAGAGTGTCAATGAATTCACCATCCAATTCCACGTATCTGAAGGAGTTCAGGTAACTGACCATATATTCCTCCTCTCCATGAAAAGTGATGATTTTCGCCTTGGTTGGTTATTTCAGCATCTGATGTAATGTAGAGGTGACAGAACCAGCGTCATGAATCCAAGGTCGGCCCAATAAGCAGGAATAGGAAGGGAGAATATCCATTACATAGAAAGTTGAATCAAAGGTTTGAGTTCACACTTTTATGGGGATGTCCACCTCCCCATACACCATTCTCTTTGAATCGTCGAAGGCCCTTACCACTATATTGCTGGGTTTTAAGGTCAAACCTTCACAGTCGAGTCTATCCAAAGCTTTCTTAGGCAGTATATTCAAAGATGAACCAGTATCAACCAGGAAATGGGCAAAATTCGTGCCCCTGCATTCGACAGAGACATGCAACGCCTCGTTGTGTTTCCTCCCTCTAGGTGTCAGGTCAGCATCAGAAAAGCCTAAACCATTGTTCGTGGTCAAATTGGACACACAGTCTTGGAACTGATCAGTAGAGGTTTCTTGTGGAGCATGGGCAATTTTAAGAAATTTTACCAAGGCCTTCGCATGAGCCTCATAGCACAACAATAAAGCTAGCATAGAAATCTTTGACGGAGTTTGCCCTAGCTGTTTGACTACGTTGTAGTCGCTTCTCTTTATAATTTTCAAAATTTCTTCCATCTCCTTTTTGGAGGCCTCCGGGATAGATACTGATTGCGCCTTCATCTGGACAGGCTTAACTAGAATGCCATTGCCCCGAGTCTCGGTCGACTCGGTGGTAGGGGTGTTAGTAGGGGTAACCATAGGGACTATAGTAGTAGTGTCAATAGGAACAAAAGCAGGGATGATCACAGGACCGATAATAATTTTCAGAGGAGCAATCTCTGGGGAGAATACTCTTCCACTTCATGTTATTTTGCTGGTTCCTGCAATGTTGTTGATGGTGGGGTCAGCCTTCTCAAAAATCGAGTATTCATCAGCCAGCCAATCCTGCTTGACACCGTAATAGTAGACATCACCCCCATAGTTCCAAGGGACAGTTTTATCTGATGAGTACGGGATTGGTCCTGGCATAGTAACTATCAATGGAGCCACTTTAGGAACAGATGTAATCCTAACGGGTCTTTTGGTGGAGACCCTAGAAGGATTGGCGAAAATGGTTACTATTGAAACATCATTGTAAGAAATGGTTGGAACGGGAGTCTTCTCAAATAAAATCTCTTTGTCATCCATTAGGCACTGGACACCTGCTTTCAATAAATGACAACCAGTTGGTCGGGATAAAAAAAGGTGGCAGCTTTTGTCACAGCCCGGAAATAAACCAGCCTTCAATAGGTTCCTCTTGACAGTCAGGAGAGGAGTAACAAGTTCATCAACAACAGTAAAAAACAAATCATCTTCAACAGCGTTAACATCATGACCATGCTTGGGCATAGGAGCAGTGATAACATTTGGGATCTTGGGAGCATCAAATTCAATTTCTTTTTCTTCTAGAAGGTGTTGCACCTTGTTTTTCAAAGCCCAACAGTTGTTGGTATCATGGTATGGACTTTCTGAATGGTAAGTACAACGAGCATTACGGTGGTAATGAGGAGAGGCAGTGTTGGGATTCTTCGGGGCTTCCTTTAAAGTTACCAGATTAGATCTCAATAAATGTGGCAGGACTTGAGACAACGTCATATTTATCCGGGTAAATTGTCTTACCGGTATTTCCGTTCTAGGCTGGTTGCTCCTTTGTTGAGTAGGTGCAGGCTTAGGGATCATGACAACCCCTACCATTGGACGGTGTTCAGTTCTATCTTGATTCCTTGGAGGGTACACAACACCAACTTCATTCTTCCCAATAAATGGTTTTCTTATGGCACTAGAGTATGCATCCTTTTGGATCTTCCCACTCTTAATCCCAGCTTCCACTCTTTCCCCGGTCAAGATCAATTCATTGAAGCCTGCTGAGGAGCTTCCAATTAGATGATTAAAGAAAGGATCAGACAGGGTACTCAAAAACATGTCTACTAGCTCTCAGTCAGATAGGGGAGGCTGGACTCTTCCTACTACGTCCCTCCATTTCTGAGCGTAGTATTTGAAACCTTCGCTTGAAACCATAGCCATACTCTGGAGTTGAGTACAGGTGGAAGCAAGGTCTGTGTTGTACTGACACTGTTTATAAAAAGCAGCAGCAAGGTCTTCCCAATTGTGGACATTGGCCCTATCGAGTTGATAGAACCAATCTAGCTAAGTCTTGGATAGACTATCCTGAAAGAAGTGGTCCCACAAATCTTTTGTTAGAACAAAGTTTGAATCTACTACCCTATGTTTAAGTTTTGATGATAACAAAATGAAAAGATATATTATTTATATGATTCATGTATGAACTATTTTCTACCTAAAAATATTACGTTCTGCTTTGCAGAAACTCTGATAGGTATCAGCAAGAGCACACTTAATCAGCATCAGAATATTGGTTCTTGACATCAGCATCAGAAGTTGCTATATCAGAATACCAGAATCAGAAGATTAACTCACGTGTATGCTGAAGCTTGATGAACAGAACTGCGCTCAACACTCTGATAAAGAAAACAACAGTTCATCAGCAGTTAAGCAGAGTCAGAATGAGCCAAGCCAGAACATGCATTAAGTAAGCAACGGTACTGTGCATTGAAAGCAAATTATTACCAACGGCCTCATTCCAGACAAGATCTGCTTGATAAGGAAAGTTTGTTATTAGCATTGAATCAAGAATATTGCTCCAACGTTCAACAATCTCAATGCTATATAAACAAGACTATGAAGATTGAATTGGCTAATGCTCTCCAACATTTTACACGCCTAAAAGCTAATCATAATCTTCTTTCTCTCAGTTTGCTAAATGCTACATATCTCCTTACTCAATCATTGTTTAGCAATCTAGTTTCATAAGCTTAAGTTGTGTATACATCACAGTTGTGATACAGTTTTGTAGAAAACATTCACACCTAGATTTATCTTTTTTGTAAGAAAGTGTTACCTTGATAAACCGGGTTGTGGTTTGCATCAAGAAGGCTTTAGCAGTTGTTAAAGCAGTTTGTAATATTCAGTTGAATATAGTGGATTAAGACCTCGTTGGAGAGAGGCGAAATCACCTTGACGGGTGGACTGGAGTAGTTTGAGATCAAACGAACCAGGATAAAAATATCGTGTTCATTGCATTGATTTTCAGTTTTACAATTCAACCCCCCTTCTTGTGTTTTTCACTTCTTCAATTGGCATCAGAGCGCCTGGTTCTGAGCTAAAACACTTAACCGTGTCAGTACAAGATCCATCGTCAGAAAAACACAATGGCAGGAAACTATTCTCACACTAGCAATGACAACCATGAGGACAGAGACAGATTCAGCGGCAAACCTCCAGTCTTTGATGGAGAAAACTTTGATTACTGGAAAGACAGAATTGAAAGCTTCTTTCTGGCACATGATGCTAATCTGTGGGATATGGTGACAGATGGATACACGCACCCTGTGAATGCAAGCGGTCAGAAGATTGATAGAAAAACAATGTCTGACCAACAAAAGCGTGACTTCAAGAATCACCACAAGGCCATAACCATCCTTCTCAGCGCCATCTCCTATACTGAATATGAAAAGATCTCCAACAGAGACACAACAAAGAACATTTTTGACTCACTCAGAATGACGCATGAAGGCAACGTTCAGGTCAAAGAAACTAAAGCTCTGGCGCTCATTCAGAAGTATGAGGCGTTCAAAATGGAAGAATCTGAATCCATTGAAACAATGTTCTCAAGATTCCAGATTCTGGTAGCTGGTCTCAAGGTTCTGGACAAAGGATACTCTACTGTTGACCTTGTCAAGAAAATCATCAGAAGTTTACCCAAGCAGTGGAGACCAATGGTTACAGCTCTGAAGCTAGCAAAAGATCTCAACAAAATTACTCTGGAGGAACTTATCAGCTCCCTCAGAAGTCATGAGATAGAGCTAGAAGCTGACGAGCCTCAGAAGCAAGGTAAGCCTTTAGCATTAAAATCTAACAAAAAATCTGAGTCTAAAGTTTTGCAGGCAGTTGAAGAAACATCTGATGGATCCTCATCAGAAGAAGACGAACTCTTCCTCCTCTCCAGAAGAGTAAATCAACTGTGGAAGCAAAGACAAAGGAAGTTCAGGAATCCCAGAAGATATGATCAGAACGAGTCCTCTTCCAGATACAGAAGGACAGATTCTTCCTCTGGATACAGAAGATCTGAAGGCTCCTCAAGTAGCAAAAAGCCAAACACCAAGGACATCATCTGCTATGAGTGCAATGAGCAAGGGCACTACAAGAGTGACTGCCCAAAGCTTCAGAGGGAAAAGCCCAAAAAGAAGTTTGGAAGAGAAAAGAAGAAAAGTCTCATGGCTACATGGGATGACTCTGACTCGTCTGAAGCTGACTCGGAATCAGATGATGAGAGGGCAAACATAGCTCTCATGGCTAACATTTCAGAAGATAGTGAAGCTTCTGAATCAGACATTGAAGAGGTATTTCCTAACTTTGCTGTTAATTTTACCAAGGCTGAACTTGCTGAAAGCCTTAATGAAATTCTGGAAAGGTATCAGCAAATTAGAGTTAAATTCAGAGACCTGAAAAGGAATCTTGAATCTGACTCTAATAAGACTGAGAGTCTTAAATTGGAGAATTCTGAGCTGAGAAATAAGATTTCAAAATTAGAGAACACTTTACAAAACTCTCAGAAGGAACCAATTTCTGAAACTCCCAGCAACGCTGATGAGATCATCAAGGAGTATGATCACAGTTTCCAGAAGTTCCTTGCTAAAAGCATAGATAGAAGCAAAATGGCTTCAATGATCTATGGAGTTAGCAGAAACGACAGGAAAGGAATAGGATACCAAGGTAAGGTTCCTACACCAAAGAATGTCATGGACTTAACCATTAAACACACTCCTCTGAATTCACATTTTGTGTATGGTCTCACACATGATATTAAATACACTAGCAGTAAATACTCTATGAAACCAAAATTCAACCAGAGTTTTGGTAAAACTAACAAATCAGGACCCAAGAAAATCTGGGTACCTAAGGATAAAATAATACATGTTGCAGATATCTTTAGCAGCAAGTCAGAAACACCAGTCATGGTACCTGGACTCTGGCTGCTCGCGACACATGACGGGAAGAAGGCATATGTTCCAAAGCCTGGAACTTAAGCCTTGAGGCCACGTTGGATTTGGAGGCAATCAGAGGGGAAAGATAATTGGCTCTGGAACTGTAGGTAATGGAAATCTTCCCTCTATTAATAATGTTCTGCTAGTAGATGGATTAATGCATAATCTGTTATCCATAAGTCAATTAAGTGATAACGGTTATGATATAATCTTTAATCAAAAATCATGTAAAGCTGTTAGTCAGAAAGATGGGACTATCCTGTTTAATGGTAAGAGGAAAAACAACATTTACAAAATCAAACTTTCTGAACTAAAAAGTCAGAATGTAAAGTGCCTTCTGTCTGTCAACAACGAGCAGTGGATCTGGCACAGAAGATTGGGGCATGTTAGTATGAGAAGAATATCTCAGATTAACAAACTCAATCTGGTCAGAGGACTTCCTAATTTGAAGTTCAATTCAGATGCTCTGTGTGAAGCATGTCAGAAAGGCAAGTTTGCAAAACCTTATTTTTAATCTAAAAATGTTGTTTCTACCTCTAAGCCATTAGAACTTCTGCACATTGACTTATTTGGACCAGTTAAAACTGCTTCAGTTAGTGGTAAGAAGTATGGGTTAGTAATCGTAGATGACTATAGCAGATGGACATGGGTAAAGTTCTTAAGACACAAGGACGAGTCACACTCTGTGTTTGTTACCTTCTGTAACCAAGTTCAGAATGAAAAGGATCTTAGAATCGTTAAAGTCAGAAGTGATCATGGTGGAGAATTTGAAAACAAAGATTTTGAGTCATTCTTTAATGACAGAGGAATTCTACATGATTTCTCTTGTCCTAGAACTCCCCAACAAAATGGAGTTGTAGAACGAAAGAACAGAACATTGCAAGAAATGGCCAGAACCATGATCAATGAGACAAACGTTGCTAAGATCTTCTGGGCAGAGGCAATAAACACAACGTGCTACATTCAGAATAGAATCTCAATAAGACCTATTCTGGAAAAGACTCCATATGAATTGTGGAAGAACAGAAAGCCCAACATTTCATATTTTCATCCATTTGGATGTACCTGTTTTATGTTAAATACGAAGAATTATTTGAACAAGTTTGACTCTAAAGCACATAAGTGTATTATGTTAGGATACTCTGAACGCTCAAGAGGGTACAGAGTATACAATACAAAAACACAGATTGTGGAAGAATCAATCAGTGTTCGTTTTGATGATAAGCTTGACTCTGAAAAGTCAAAGCAGAATGAAGTTTTTGCAGGTATGGAAATTGAATTTACAGGTTCTAAAGACAAGTCATCAGAAGCTCTCAACACAGACACTCCTTCAACGTCTGAAAGGAGCACTGCTAGCAATCCTACAACAGCTGCTGATCAACCTCAGAAGAGATTACCTAGAAGCAGCTTGGATCACCCAGAAGAGACTATCTTAGGAAGAAAGGAAGATCTAATCAGAACAAGAGCAAGCTTCAGAAACTCCGAAGAAACCCTCATGGGACTTGTGTCTCTGATTGAACCTTCTTCTATTGATGAAGCAATTCTGGATAATGACTGGATTCTGGCAATGCAAGAAGAGCTGAATCAATTCACCAGAAATGACGTATGGGATCTTGTTCCCAGACCAAAAGGATTCAACGTCATTGGAACAAGACGGGTCTTCAGAAACAAGCTAAATGAACAAGGTGAAGTCATCAGAAACAAGGCACGACTGGTTGCACAAGGTTATAGTCAGCAAGAGGGGATAGACTATACAGAAACCTTTGCTCCAGTCGCCAGGTTAGAATCTATCAGACTTTTAATTTCATTTGCTGTTAATAGAGGCATCACTCTGTATCAGATGGATGTCAAGAGTGCATTCTTAAACGGTTATATAGAAGAAGAGGTTTATGTGCACCAACCCCTGGTTTTGAAAATACAAAACATCCAGAACATGTTTTCAAACTAAAGAAGTCACTATATGGTCTGAAACAAGCTCCCAGAGCTTGGTATGAAAGGCTAAGTAACTTTCTGTTAGAAAATGAATTCACCAGAGGGAAGGTGGACACTAACTTATTCTGTAAATCAGTTAAGAATGACATCTTAGTCTGTCAAATTTACGTTGATGATATTATTTTTGGTTCTACTAATCCTTCTCTTGGAAGAAAATTTGAGATGAGCCTCATGGGGGAACTGAAATTCTTTCTAGGAATTCAGATCAATCAAACTCCAGAGGGAACTTACATTCATCAGAGCAAATACATCAGAGATCTTCTGAAGAAATTTGACCTCTCAGAATGTAAGCCATCAAAGATTCCAATGCATCCCACGTGCCATCTGGAAAGAGAAGAGGTAAGCAAAAATGTAGAACAGAAAGTCTACAGAGGTATGATTGGTTCTCTCCTTTATCTGACTGCTTCAAGACCTGATATATTATTCAGCGTTTGTATTTGTGCTAGATTCCAATCAGATCCTAGAGAATCTCACTTAACAACTGTTAAGCGAATTTTCAAGTATCTGAAAGGTACTACTAATCTGGGTTTGTTTTATAGAAAATCTAGTGATTACAGTTTAGTAGGCTACTGCGATGCTGACTTTGCTGGAGACAGAGTGGAGCGTAAAAGTACTTCTGGAAGCTGCCAGTTTCTGGGAAAAAATCTGATCTCTTGGTCCAGCAAAAGGCAATCAACAATTGCGCTATCAACAGCAGAAGCTGAGTACATAGCAGCAGCAGGATGTAGCACACAAATGCTCTGGATGAAAAGTCAGCTTGAAGACTTCCAGATTTTTGAGAGTAACATTCCTATACTCTGTGACAATACTTCTGCTATTTGCTTAAGTAAGAATCCTATTTTACATTCTAGAGCTAAGCATATAGAAATAAAACATCACTTCATTAGGGACTATATTCAGAAAGGAATTTTGAATTTAAAATTTATAGATACAGACCATCAATGGGCTGATATCTTCACTAAACCCCTTTCTGAAGATAGGTTCAATTTCATTCTGAAACATCTCAGCATGAAAATCTGCCCAGAGTGAAAATGTTTTAATCCCATATATTTATCTTCAGAATGTATTTGTTTTACTGTGAACTTATGATCAATCTCTTTTCAGAAAGATAGAACATGCAGATTGTATCAGATGCAAGTCTAAAGATCTGAGAGTCTAAGCTCAAAGACAGACGTGCTGATCACTACATCAAACAAGTGTCATCCAATCATCAGCAATTCTCTGAAGCAAAACGCGTGCACGCTTCTGAGAAGGCAAAACGCTGATTGGGTGCATTGAGACACATGTCTGGTAACCGTTTTAAGTATCTTTCTCAAATCCCCCAAAATCAGCAAGCATTAAATGAAAGTAATCATGTCTTTAAAACGTAATCATGATTTTATTCCTCTTCATTGAAAATGTTTACAATTTCAAAATATTCTGAACCCTATTTAAACACGTTAAACCTCTCACTTTCATCTTTTACAGTTTCTCATTATTTCTCAAAGTATTCTCTGCATTTTTCTGTGTTCATCTCTTGCAAACTCTTTTTCTCAATTTTTCTCAAAATCCCTAAGTGTGAACATGGCAACCTCCAGCAGTGCTTCTGCAGGTTCTCAGAAGAAAGCATCATCTGAACAGTATCAAGTGCCATTCAGAACACTCCTCACTCCTGTGAAGAATCTTGAAGTGTTATCTGAATTGATCATTGATTTTGGAAGTCTGAAGGAAAACGGTTTTGATTTAACAGAAGAAGTTAGGGCACAGAAATGGGAAAGGTATTTTGACAGGTTGGTTAGACCAACATTCCCTATGTTAGTCAAGGAGTTCTGGATTCATGCAACGGCTTCAACGCATCAAGTCACCTCCTACATTATGGGGAAGAAGATTGTGATCACTGAGGATCACATAGCAAGGTTAATTGGTTACAGTGGCGGTGGCGTCCACTGTATTGATATGGCTGAGAGATGTGCTGACGTGGGCGTCATAGAAGAAAGGATTTTCACCCATGGGGTGCCCAGCAGCAAGATCAAAGATCTGAAGGATCATCACAGAGTTTGGGCGAAGATAATTCTGGGGTGCTTTAACCATAGGAAGCCAACTAGTTCCCCTGATTACATAAATGTAGATCAGCAGTTTCTGATCTACTTTATCAATCAGAAGGTAAAAATCAACTTGGCTCATCTTCTGTTTAATCACCTCAGAACAAGCGTGAAGGAGACCAGGGAAGAAGAAAGAACAAAGAGGGATTGGATACCCTTTGGAAGGTTGATATCAGATATTCTGACTGAGAATAGGCTGATAGAGCATCTGATAGAAGCTCAAGAGTTAAGCACCATTGAACCAACGGTTGGGAAGCCTCTGAACGCGAAGAACTTGAAGAAAATGAAGTTGATAGATGTTGTACCCCAAAATTTGCCCTCCCATATTCTTCAAAGATTTGCCAAGTCAAGCTGCAAAATTCCCCAAGGGTTGCACAGTGCAAAGATCTCCCATACAGTCAAAACTAGGGTTTGTGTTCTGATCAAGAAAATGAAGTTTCCAAAGGCCCAATCAAGTCTCACATGCCTACAAATATGGTCAAGCATCCTCATATCAAGTTTCAAGGCATTCAGCTCAAAATTGCACAGTCAAAAACCCTAAATTGCACTACAGTCAACTGTAGGGGCAAAATGGTCATTTGGCAGTCAAAAGTTCAAATTTTTGGTCAACATATCATTTTGAAGCCACAAACATCATTTGATCAATGCTTGATCATGATTCTCAAAATTTGGCTCAGAAATCATCAAAATGCAAAAGTTTCCTTATTTGGACAGCTGGAAAAGTCAACTGAAATTGACCAGGGCATAACTTTCACATGGATTATCAGAAAAATTCCATCCAAAGCTCATTTTGAAGAGAAAGACATTTCCTACAACTCATCTTCATACTTCAAGTCCAAGAAATGCTCTCACAAAAAGTTATCAATTTCAACATTATAGGTCATTTTCAAAAGTCAACAAATAGGGACTTTAAGTCAAAGGCCATAACTTGAGATTGGTAAATCAAAATGACATGGGACCAAAGACATTGGTTATAGGACTCAAAGATCTTTCCAAAATGTCCAAGAACATGAGAAAAGCTTAAAAATTGAGCAAGTTATGCCTTGTGGAAGTTGGGAAATTTTTGGATATTTTGAAAAGTCAACATTGATTCAAATGACCTAAAGTTGCTAATGGGCCCATTTTTCTTCCATAATTCATCATCCATGACATGTGCACGACCACTTGGCCCAAAGGGAAGTATTTCTTCATTTTTTATTTATTTATTTGAATTTTTATTTATATTAATTCACTTAAATCATTTAAATATATGAAAAATACTTAATTTAACCTAACAAATCTTTTTGTGCATGTTTGATACTCAATAATTCGTGCCTAGCCAAATAAGGAAAGAATTGGACTAATTAGATCATGATTTGCACAAAAGCACATGGAAAATATTTGGAAAATAAAGCTTGAAAATCAAATCTTCAAAACTATGAATGCAATGGATTTGATTGATTCTTTTTGACCTAATTCACTACTACATATGCCAGGATCATAACCCTAATGCAAACACACGCAGCCACTCAAGAAACTCCATTGACAACTTGAAATTTTCTCTAAAAAGTCAAAACTGAAAGTACACTTCCAGGGCGATTCAAGACCTAATTCTTCTTCCATTAGCTTCCTCAAGGTCTACTGAACATATTCCAATCACTAACATCCATCAAAACGCAAGGAATTGGTATACAACATTCAAGATATTCCATGAAAAATTCATAATCGTGCATCATGATTCACGCATCTTTTGTAACTTTTATTTATTGATTCATGTTCATTATGAAGTTTTGAAGCTAACCAATGCATTCAATTATGTTTTTATGCTGTATACACGATTTCACCATGTTTGAGTTCTAGGGTTTGCAGGACCTCAAAATTGGGGGTTTTTATTTAAAGAAAAATTAGCCCTCAAAACCACCACCATTAGAATCATCATGGCTGGACGAAGAAGATACCATGCTCGCGCCTAATTTATGGACCCCCTAGACCTATTCGCTATTTTCTGGTAGCACGCCTAAGAAAACGCGTGTAAAACCGTGGCCTAAATGTTTTGTATTTCAGGAACATGAAGACGATGATGTCGTGGCTGCCAACGACTGGCTGGTTTAAAATTCGCGCGCAATAATCCATTAACGCGTTATTTCATATTATATTATTTGTTGTTTATTTATTTAACAAAAGGTTTCAGTGGTTCAGCTGGCAAGCGTTGAGTGTGTTCACATCCAAGACCTGGGTTCGAGCCCCAGGTCTGTATTATTTCCCATATTATTTTGCTATCTATGTTCCCATGCATTGCCAGCATCAAGACACACCATATGCCTTCAAGAATCCCACGTCCACGTGCCCCTGGAGATCAAATCAAAGGCATGGATTGGAAGCGCATCATAAGCCTGGTCAAAGGTGCCACATAGTGTCTGGAAAAGTCAACGAACTTGAAGGTTATTGGGCTCAGATTTCTTGGGCCAGACCTCCACTTTGGGGACTACCACCCCCCTAGGTTTGCATATTTCTCATTCTTCTTTATTTTCTTTATTTATGTAAATCTTTTACTTTTAATTATTATTTGTTTAAATTAATTAATTATTTTCACAAAATACAAAAACATCATAAAAATCAGAAAAGATAAAAAAATATAATAAATATTTTATTTTTATATTTCTTGTAAATAAATGCATGTAAATTATTTAGTTTTAAATTAGGTTCCAATTTTAATTCTTTTCATAATAAAAAATCTAAAAAAATGTAGAAATAGGTTTAATTAATGTTTTATTCCTTCTTAATTTTTTCCCTTACACAACAATATTATTTATTTTATTTATTTTCATATTTAAATTTGCATTTAAAAATTAGGTTTAATTTAGGTTTAATTCTAATGTTTTTTTAATAAATTAAAATAAAATAGAATTAGGGTTAGCGTTTAATTGCCATTAATTTTTTCTATTAAATCCTAAAATATTAAAAATACCCAAAACAAGTTCTTTCTTTCTTTTTTAATTTATTAATTTCTCATTAATTCAATTTTTGCAAAAGGGTCCAACGCCCACGTTCTTAATTTTTATTCTAATTCGCATATTTACTTTATTTTGCTTAAATAGTTATGTACCTCTCCCAAGGCCTTGTAACATTTTAATTACTTCTCGCACTTTTACTTTCTTTATTTTTCTGTCAAATCGGGTCCTGGTTAATTTTGGCGATGTGGACCCGCGCCATTTGTAATAGCTTAGAATTTACTTTTCTCGCAACTTTTTAACTGCTAACTCAAAAGCATGAAAGAATGAATGGACAAAATAAAAACAAACGCATAGCTCACTCATAACATGACAAGATAAATGCAAACGAAAACGATACACGAATCGCACACACCACCCCTAGGGTACGCCTCACTGTTGCCTTGCCTCGAAAGGTGATCGTCGAGTAGAGGATGTCTTAGTAAGTCCTCATGATCCGGGAACCTGGCATGAGGGTAGCTTCTAAGGTGTCTTCCTATTGCTCTGGTGATCACCATGTCCCGAACCTCGAATTGACCCGAACACCTCCAACGGTGGTGCTACCTACCTCTCAATGGTGGGATGACACTACTTTAAAGGACATCTACACAGACGAATTCCTTAGGGTAGGTAGACGACTCTAGATACTTGCTCTAATTTCAAAAACAAATCAAAAAATACTTTTCACACCGGCACCTTTTCAAAAAAGCTTTCGAAAGCAATTTTTCAAACACTCTTGAGGACCGATACAAGAGTCGAACTGAAATTTTCAAAGAAACTTTTTAAAACCCACAGTTGAAAAGCAAACAAACCATTTTTGAAAACACAAATGAGCAAGTATTTAAGAGCCCATGGATAACCATGGATAGAAAGGGTGCTAACACCTTCCCTTTCTATAATCTACCTCCCGAACCGAGAGCAATCTCTTTAAGGAATTTTTCTGTGCTTTTGTCCTTTCCATTTGGAGAAAATAAAAGACGGTGGCGACTCTTGCTTCCGCGACATTCCGCGAACCAGCTTTAAAACAGTCAGTTCCAGATTCACCGGTCACCGGTCACAGAACTGGCGACTCTGCTGGGGAACCCTTTATAAAGTGAGGTGTACCTTAGGGTTAGTTCATAACTGTGTTTTCAATTGTCTTCTTTGCTTGCTTTACTATTGTGGGTTGTATCGGAGTTACGTAGATCCTAACCCGGATCTGGGGATACCCTGTTTAGGTAGCATAAGCTGTGAGGGACCTGTCCGGCGTATACCGACATGGGTGAAGCAGTGGCTATGTTGGTGTGGCGCCTTGGTCTGTACCGATATCCCTCGTGTTGAAACGGGGAGAATATGGGTCTTCCAAGGAGTCATTAAGCACCAACAGACCTTAGAACCTTAAATGACACAACTTGGCCTTTAGAATTGTAGCAGTATGCTACGCCCATTGAGGCTAAACTCTCGTGATGGTTCTGGCCGCAAGAAAAGATTGCGATGCTGGAGTTATGACCGATTGAGGGTAGTCAATGATATTGAGATCCTCTAAGAACCCGGTTACTTTTGATTAGGACAGGTATGAACCAACAAACTGAAAGAGGGTAATACCTAGACCTCATGCTGGCCTAAACTCTAAGGGCTTCTATTGTGTGACTTGTGTGCCTTCGTACTTGATTACTTGCATGTTTTATCTGAAACATGAACTACTTGCAGGTTCTGTTTTAGTCCTTAATAGGGACTCATAATAGGGTATACTAAGTTTCTTGCAGGTTTTGGTTTGCAGTCCTTAATTAGGGACTCATAACAGGGTTTACTCATATTATCCCATGCATAGCATAACATCATACCATTGCATACATCCTAACCCATTTCAAGGATCTCAAGGGCTTGTGATGCAGGTCATGGTGAATCAAACATCTAGCAAAGGGCAATGAGGATTTACCTTCCTCTAGCCAAAGTTGTCAGGGGCTATGACCCACTGGATATGGTGAGCCTTTGACCATTGGAGAAGGATTTTCTACAACAGGAAGTTTCTTCAATCAAGTTACCAGTTTTCAACTCTAACAAGTTTCTCTGTTTATCCCGCGAAGTCCTTGAAATCATTGCATGCATATCATACATATCATTGCATAACAGGTACCCTTTCTCTGCAGGTTACTTACCTTCTTCGCTGTTTATTTCAGCAGTCTCGTCATGAATCCTGAATCCTCAACCGAGCACACTATCAAGGCCCTCCAGGCTCAGAACGCCCAGTTCCAAGGGCTGATCATGAATTTGACTCAGGGGCAACAAGATCTGAAGGCTCTGCTCTTGAAGAAGGAAAAGAAGAAGAAGAGGACTGTTTTGTTCAGCCCTAGACGCAGATCTAGGAATACACTGCAGGATGAAACTGAGAGGACAACTCCGTCTGTGGGGAAAGGCAGTCATCAAGAGGAAAGGGTTCCCAGTCCAGTGGTCTCCGACAATGAGACAGATTTCAACGACGAACAGTACCCTCGGCTGAGGATAGGTACAAACAGTTGGAAGACAGGCTAAGTGCTATGGAGATACAAAAAGTGCCTGGCCTGGACTTCGAGGATCTAGGTCTGTCTTCTGGGGTAGTGATCCCGCACAAGTTTAAGGCACCTGCCTTTGCTAAATACGACGGGGAATCCTGTCCTAAATTGCATCTCAGGGCTTACACAAGGAGGATCCAGCCCTATACAGCTGACAAAAACTTATGGATCCATTTCTTCCAAGAGAGTCTTTCAGGGACTCAGCTCGAGTGGTTCTATCAATTGAATGGAGCCAACATCTATACCTGGGAAGACCTAGCCACTGCTTTCTACAAGCATTACCAGTACAATGCCGACCTTGCTCCTACACGTACCCAACTCCAGGGTATGTCGCTAGGGTCGAGTGAAGGTTTCAAGGAATACGCGCAGAGATGGAGAGACCTTGCTGGAAGGGTGCAGCCTCCATTAACTGACCGGGAACTCGTTGATATGTTCTTGGGGACCCTACCCGGGCCATTCTTCAACCATCTCATTGGTAATTCATCTGCAGGATTTACCGACCTCATCCTGACCGGCGAAAGAATTGAAGCTGGTATCAAGAGTGGGAAAATTCAAGAGGCCACACCTTCTGATGCTCACAAGAAGCCTTACACGGGAAAGAAAGAATCTAATGCGGCATACAGCCAAAAGAGTCGTCGTGACCAACATGCAGGGGCAGTCATGATCTCTGGTTCTGCACCACGCCGCCAGCCACAAAAGGGAAATCAGCGAAGGCCGGACGATCCTAAAAGACAATTCACCAACATTAACATGCCATGGTCACAAGCATTGCAGCACATGTTGAAGATGAACCTGATTGCGGTGATCAACCCTCCTGCAAATCCCAAGACCTCCTCTCCAAGCTACAATCCAGAAGCGAGGTGTGCTTATCATTCTGATAGCCCGGGGCACGATACCGAGGACTGTTGGGCACTGAAATACAAGATTCAGAACATGATCGATGCCAAAGAGATCGAGTTCGAGCCTGCCGAGACTCCCAACGTGATCACTGCTCCATTGCCAAAACATGGCTAGAGTCGAGAAATTTTTTTTCATTTGAATTCAAGTTGTATTTTTCTTTTCCTGTTCAGATAAACAATTATCATGTTAAACTCTTTTATTTCATGAATGCATTACACATGTCTGTCTTGATTTAATTATGTTTACTATGCTTAAAACTGCTTTCATATTTTTGCGATGGTCAACTCTTAATTGAAAATTCTAAGCCTCTTGAGGGAGGATGACGAAAACGATACCACAATGTACAGTATGCTTTTGAACAGACCCCGCTGATGAGGTACAGGCATTGTTTCAATCCCTAAACACTGGAGTTATAAGGATGATAATCCCTCGTCAAACCATCTGAGCCAAAGAAGTAGGAGTTTTTTCTTTTCGAAATTTAAAACCCTTAATCATAACCTGGGGCAGGGTAGTTCTTTCAGTTGATCTAAGTGCATAACGAATGGCACCAAAGAAGTCCTTACAAAACAAAAGACAGTGATGGTTCAGAATAATCATAAAGACAGGCAGTCGTTATAAAAAAAAATCATAAATGAAAAGCCCAAGAAGTCAAAACCTATAAAAAAGGGACTTATGAAACCGGGGCATCCCGCCGACTGTGATTCCAAAAAAGGAAACAGTTCAGGCAAAAAAAGAAAGGGATAACAAAAATTAAAAAAAAGAAAGAGGTCCTACAAACCCTCAACAAAAAAGGAATGACTGCCTCTCCAGAATAAATCATCAATATCTGGACCATCACTGGAAAATCAGAGCAAAGACTCAAACAAGGTCTAACGTATGATCAACTGAGTTTAGGTTTGGAGAACATCACGAAGAGCGGGTGGGTACAAATAATTTGAGCCTTTATCCTTTGTTTCTTAAACCGTGAACCAGGCCACGATATAACCCTTAAAAGTCCTAGCTGAAGCATGGGTTAGTTCGAAAGCATACTGTTACGAAGGTATCCTGACTCCTGAAGGTTTGTTGTAAAATCTTGAGTTGACACCGCACTGTATTACAAAAAATGCATTTTCAAAATTCAAGACAGACATAGGCTTTTGCATTCTTAAAATAACCTTGTTTGCATATGACTATTTGTTTGAACAACAGGGAAATTCGCACGATGAACACCTTGTGAACAAAAGTACCTCCAATCAAGGGGCACAATAGGAGCATTGCCCGTTATCTGGGGCATGGCAAAATACTTCCAACAGGGGCAACTCCCTACATTCTGAGAGCGTGGACATAGTCGAAAAATACTGCGCGTAATCAAAGACCCGCTAGGTTGACACGCCTAGGAAAAAATGAGGGATTCCCGGCGAACCAAAAGGGTTCGGGCAAAAATAAGGGATGAAAATGAAAAAAAAAACATGTACACCCGGCAAGTCGAAAACCTGAAAGGGCGGCTTGGGCAAAAATAGGTATCCCGGTGGACTGAAAACCCGAAAGGGCGGTCCAGGCAAAAGTTAGGGATCAAAGCGTACGACTATGTTCCAGTATCTCATCACTTGTCTACCCGAAGATTTGTCAATCACCCACACAGGTATCCTCTTCCCCCACCTCCGAAACAGGGGCAATAATGAGTTATCCAGGCGATCTAATTGCTCTGTCAAACAAAGTACAAAGGAAAGATCAACATAAGGATGATTACCATCTACCTCTACAAATTCCAGATCGTGGGTTAACATCCGAAACCAAACAGGACAATCATCCACTTAATCAAAATCAGGCAACCTAACCCCGGTTCCTCCAGAAGTCTCACATGGACCTATCTCAAGATGACCTAACCCCGGTTCATCAAGAAGTTTTTATACGAACTTATCCAAGTAACCTAACCCCGGTTCCTCCAGAAGTCTCACATGTACCTATCTCAAGATGACCTAACCCCGGTTCATCAAGAAGTTTTACACAAACTTATCCTGTCGTAACCTAACCCCGGTTCCTCCAGAAATCTTACGTGGACCTATCTCAAGATGACCTAACCCCGGTTCATCAAGAAGTTTTACACAAACTTATCCTGCGGCAACCTAACCCCGGCTCCCCCCAGAAGTCTTACATGGATTTAGCTCAAGATAACCTCACCCCGGTTCATCAAGAAGTTTTACATGAACTTACCTCATCAAGCAACCCTACACCGGTCCCCTCCCTTCAAGATGCAGTTTTACATGGACTCGTCACCCAGAAACCCTCCACAGGTTCTCCCTTTCCAAAAACGAAGTTTTACACGACCTCATCAAAGTAATCCTACACAGATTCCTTCTCCATTTCAGATGCGGTTTTACACGAGCTCATCAGCAGGCAACCTTACATATGTACCCTCTTTCAACTTACAAAATTACAGTTTAAAATCTCCCTAGGAGAGTCCAATCCAGTTCCCCCAGGAAAGTTGGAATCCACATATCCCCAAGCAGCAAGCTTATCCCCAGTAAATTCTGGAAGCTTATCCCTCGCGGAGCACGAATGCGTCGTCCGGCTTTATTTAAAGAGTTATTTCCTTAATAGGATATAACTGGGTTATCCTCAGCCAAAAGCCACGGAAAGAGCGTCCTCGACGAAGTCTTCTTACCCCAGCGAAGTCCATCAACACTTCCAACAACAAGGGTATCCCCAAAAAATTATTATCAACACTCAGCAAGGCATCCCTCTTCCCATAGAGTATTGCTTCCCAACATGGTCGCTAGAGTATCTTTTCTCCCCGCATAATCTTCCATTTGCCAAGTTTATTCCACAACGGAGTCATCTTCTCCTACCGTTATTCTTGCAGTTATCATCCCCAGCGGAAGCAAAATCTATTCTTCAACATCAGCCCAGGATATGACTTCCCGGCACCCGTCGAGGATTTACTTTCCTAGACGAAAACATATACTCATAAAACATCACATACATCATTATAGCGTGCATAGACGCATTATATCATACAAATCTCATCTATGTTGAGAACATCATTGCTTGATCCATATCATGCATTGCATATGACTGACCTTTACCTTCCAGGAAAGATGCAGTTGAAATTCTCAATCATATTTCAAGACCTAGACCGGTTCAGTTAATCAACTCCAAAGATTTCTTATCCAGTCCCAGGCCTTCTCTAGTCCAGCTAAATCGACTCCCAACAGATTTTTCTGATAAAGACTCAGTAGAAGTTATCTCAGATGTTTCCCTCTCCGACGGTGAGTGAGGTGATAATCTCCTATGGTTCCCTCTCCGACGGTGAGTGAGGCGGTAAGTCCTTTTCAGATGTTTCCCTCTCCGACGGTGAGTGAGGTGATAGTCTCCTATGGTTCCCTCTCCGACGGTGAGTGAGGCGGTAATCCCTTTTCAGATGTTTCCCTCTCCGATGGTGAGTGAGGTGATAGTCTCCTATGGTTCCCTCTCTGACGGTGAGTGAGGCGGTAATCCCTTTTCAGATGTTTCCCTCTCCGACGGTGAGTGAGGTGATAGTCTCCTATGGTTCCCTCTCCGACGTTGAGTGAGGTGGTAAGTCCTTTTCAGATGTTTCCCTCTCCGACGGTGAGTGAGGTGATAGTCTCCTATGGTTCCCTCTCCGACGGTGAGTGAGGTGGTAATCCCTTTTCAGATGTTTCCCTCTCCGACGGTGAGTGAGGTGATAATCTCCTATGGTTCCCTCTCCGACAGTGAGTGAGGTGGTAATCCCTTTTCAGATGTTTCCCTCTCCGACGGTGAGTGAGGTGATAATCTCCCATGGTTCCCTCTCTGACGGTGAGTGAGGCGGTAATCCCTTTTCAGATGTTTCCCTCTCCGACAGTGAGTGAGGTGATAGTCTCCTATGGTTCCCTCTCCGACGGTGAGTGAGGCGGTAATCCCTTTTCAGATGTTTCCCTCTCCGACGGTGAGTGAGGTGATAGTGTCCTATGGTTCCCTCTCCGACGGTGCGTGAGGTGGTAAGTCCTTTTCAGATGTTTCCCTCTCCGACGGTGAGTGAGGTGATAGTCTCCTATGGTTCCCTCTCCGACGGTGAGTGAGGTGGTAATCCCTTTTCAGATGTTTCCCTCTCCGACGGTGAGTGAGGTGATAATCTCCTATGGTTCCCTCTCCGACGGTGAGTGAGGTGGTAATCCCTTTTCAGATGTTTCCCTCTCCGACGGTGAGTGAGGTGATAATCTCCCATGGTTCCCTCTCCGACGGTGAGTGAGGTAATAATCCCTTTTCAGATGGTTCCCTCTCCGACGGTGAGTGAGGTAATAATTCCTTTTCAGATGGTTCCCTCTCTGACGGTGAGTGAGGTGATAATTCCCTTTCAAATTATAATGACCTATGGCTCTCTTCCCGATACTGCGAAGACGGTAATTCCCACTAAGATTTTCTCAACGAGCGTTGTTGAAGTTAAAGTCACCCAAGGTTCTCTTACCATTCATGCTAAGGTAGTAACCATCCCTGGTTCATTCATCATCTTGTGAAGCTCCAGACTCAGCCCCTGTAACCAGTCAGGACACATCTATACCAAGCATCTGAAAACCAACTCCTGCAACGTGTCAGGTACTCATTTCTCTATTTTGCAGGTACACAGGTTCTCGCTAAGGAATCTTTTTACGCAATCAACACCCAGATGGCATCTATAAGCCCATCATCCCATCCAGCAACCTCCAAATGGCATCTATAAGCCCATTCCACCATCACACTGCTACTATGTGAGCGCAAATTTCTGGGCACTCTAGTGTTCAATCATCTTTCACCCTCAGATTACGAAAGGCACGTCAGCCAATCTGCATCCTCAGGTCTAAGAAGATTGAACAGGGGCAACTGTTGTACCCCAAAATTTGCCCTCCCATATTCTTCAAAGATTTGCCAAGTCAAGCTGCAAAATTCCCCAAGGGTTGCACAGTGCAAAGATCTCCCATACAGTCAAAACTAGGGTTTGTGTTCTGATCAAGAAAATGAAGTTTCCAAAGGCCCAATCAAGTCTCACATGCCTACAAATATGGTCAAGCATCCTCATATCAAGTTTCAAGGCATTCAGCTCAAAATTGCACAGTCAAAAACCCTAAATTGCACTACAGTCAACTATAGGGGCAAAATGGTCATTTGGCAGTCAAAAGTTCAAATTTTTGGTCAACATATCATTTTTAAGCCACAAACATCATTTGATCAATTCTTGATCATGATTCTTAAAATTTGGCTCAGAAATCATCAAAATGCAAAAGTTTCCTTATTTGGACAGTTGGAAAAGTCAACTGAAATTGACCAGGGCATAACTTTCACATGGATTATCAGAAAAATTCCATCCAAAGATCATTTTGAAGAGAAAGAAATTTCCTACAACTCATCTTCATACTTCAAGTCCAAGAAATTCTCTCACAAAAAGTTATCAATTTCAACATTATAGGTCATTTTCAAAAGTCAACAAAAAGGTACTTTAAGTCAAAGGCCATAACTTGAGATTGGTAAATCAAAATGACATGGGACCAAAGACATTGGTTAGAGGACTCAAAGATCTTTCCAAAATGTCCAAGAACATGAGAAAAGCTTAAAAATTGAGCAAGTTATGCCTTGTGGAAGTTGGGAAATTTTTGGATATTTTGAAAAGTCAACATTGATTCAAATGACCTAAAGTTGCTAATGGGCCCATTTTTCTTCCATAATTCATCATCCATGACATGTGCACGACCACTTGGCCCAAAGGGAAGTATTTCTTCATTTTTTATTTATTTATTTGAATTTTTATTTATATTAATTCACTTAAATCATTTAAATATATGAAAAATACTTAATTTAACCTAACAAATCTTTTTGTGCATGTTTGATACTCAATAATTCGTGCCTAGCCAAATAAGGAAAGAATTGGACTAATTAGATCATGATTTGCACAAAAGCACATGGAAAATATTTGGAAAATAAAGCTTGAAAATCAAATCTTCAAAACTATGAATGCAATGGATTTGATTGATTCTTTTTGACCTAATTCACTACTACATATGCCAGGATCATAACCCTAATGCAAACACACGCAGCCACTCAAGAAACTCCATTGACAACTTGAAATTTTCTCTAAAAAGTCAAAACTGAAAGTACACTTCCAGGGCGATTCAAGACCTAATTCTTCTTCCATTAGCTTCCTCAAGGTCTACTGAACATATTCCAATCACTAACATCCATCAAAACGCAAGGAATTGGTATACAGCATTCAAGATATTCCATGAAAAATTCATAATCGTGCATCATGATTCACGCATCTTTTGTAACTTTTATTTATTGATTCATGTTCATTATGAAGTTTTGAAGCTAATCAATGCATTCAATTATGTTTTTATGCTGTATACACGATTTCACCATGTTTGAGTTCTAGGGTTTGCAGGACCTCAAAATTGGGGGTTTTTATTTAAAGAAAAATTAGCCCTCAAAACCACCACCATTAGAATCATCATGGCTGGACGAAGAAGATGCCATGCTCGCGCCTAATTTATGGACCCCCTAGACCTATTCGCTATTTTCTGGTAGCACGCCTAAGAAAACGCGTGTAAAACCGTGGCCTAAATGTTTTGTATTTCAGGAACATGAAGACGATGATGTCGTGGCTACCAACGACTGGCTGGTTTAAAATTCGCGCGCAATAATCCATTAACGCGTTATTTCATATTATATTATTTGTTGTTTATTTATTTAACAAAAGGTTTCAGTGGTTCAGCTGGCAAGCGTTGAGTGTGTTCACATCCAAGACCTGGGTTCGAGCCCCAGGTCTGTATTATTTCCCATATTATTTTGCTATCTATGTTCCCATGCATTGCCAGCATCAAGACGCACCATATGCCTTCAAGAATCCCACGTCCACGTGCCCCTGGAGATCAAATCAAAGGCATGGATTGGAAGCGCATCATAAGCCTGGTCAAAGGTGCCACATAGTGTCTGGAAAAGTCAACGAACTTGAAGGTTATTGGGCTCAGATTTCTTGGGCCAGACCTCCACTTTGGGGACTACCACCCCCCTAGGTTTGCATATTTCTCATTCTTCTTTATTTTCTTTATTTATGTAAATCTTTTACTTTTAATTATTATTTGTTTAAATTAATTAATTATTTTCACAAAATACAAAAACATCATAAAAATCAGAAAAGATAAAAAAATATAATAAATATTTTATTTTTATATTTCTTGTAAATAAATGCATGTAAATTATTTAGTTTTAAATTAGGTTGCAATTTTAATTCTTTTCATAATAAAAAATCTAAAAAAATGTAGAAATAGGTTTAATTAATGTTTTATTCCTTCTTAATTTTTCCCTTACACAACAATATTATTTATTTTATTTATTTTCATATTTAAATTTGCATGTAAAAATTAGGTTTAATTTAGGTTTAATTCTAATGTTTTTTTTAATAAATTAAAATAAAATAGAATTAGGGTTAGCGTTTAATTGCCATTAATTTTTTCTATTAAATCCTAAAATATTAAAAATACCCAAAACAAGTTCTTTCTTTCTTTTTTAATTTATTAATTTCTCATTAATTCAATTTTTGCAAAAGGGTCCAACGCCCACATTCTTAATTTTTATTCTAATTCGCATATTTACTTTATTTTGCTTAAATAGTTATGTACCTCTCCCATGGCCTTGTAACATTTTAATTACTTCTCGCACTTTTACTTTCTTTATTTTTCTATCAAATCGGGTCCTGGTTAATTTTGGCGATGTGGACCCGCGCCATTTGTAATAGCTTAGAATTTACTTTTCTCGCAACTTTTTAACTGCTAACTCAAAAGCATGAAAGAATGAATGGACAAAATAAAAACAAACGCATAGCTCACTCATAACATGACAAGATAAATGCAAACGAAAACGATACACGAATCACACACACCACCCCTAGGGTACGCCTCACTGTGCCTTGCCTCGAAAGGTGATCGTCGAGTAGAGGATGTCTTAGTAAGTCCTCATGATCCGGGAACCTGGCATGAGGGTAGCTTCTAAGGTGTCTTCCTATTGCTCTGGTGATCACCATGTCCCGAACCTCGAATTGACCCGAACACCTCCAACGGTGGTGCTACCTACCTCTCAATGGTGGGATGGCACTACTTTAAAGGACATCTACACAGACAAATTCCTTAGGGTAGGTAGACGACTCTAGATACTTGCTCTAATTTCAAAAACAAATCAAAAAATACTTTTCACACCGGCACCTTTTCAAAAAAGCTTTCGAAAACAATTTTTCAAACACTCTTGAGGACCGATACAAGAGTCGAACTGAAATTTTCAAAGAAACTTTTTAAAACCCACAGTTGAAAAGCAAACAAACCATTTTTGAAAACACAAATGAGCAAGTATTTAAGAGCCCATGGATAACCATGGATAGAAAGGGTGCTAACACCTTCCCTTTCTATAATCTACCTCCCGAACCGAGAGCAATCTCTTTAAGGAATTTTTCTGTGCTTTTGTCCTTTCCATTTGGAGAAAATAAAAGACGGTGGCGACTCTTGCTTCCGCGACATTCCGCGAACCAGCTTTAAAACAGTCAGTTCCAGATCCACCGGTCACAATAGAGAATATCAAAAAGGAACCCAGCACTACTCCTAATGCTGATATCACCAGCAGAAGAGTCCCACTGAGTGACTTTCCTTTTATTTTTTGAGATAGAATCCAAGCCAGTGGTAGTTCTCAGATATCTGGACGCGTGCAAAGCTGATGGTACAGATCCCAATCTGAAGATCAAAGATCTGCACCAACCTCAACCAGAAGTGACACTGAAGAAGACGAAGAAAAGGAAGGCACCTTCAGAAGGATCATCCCAGCAGACACCCAAGAAAAGAGGTAATTTATCTGCTGCTTCTGTTTTAAATTCTTCTACTATTCCAGCATCAATTCCACCTCCAACCTCTCATAGAATCTCAATCCCCATCCCAACAATAGATGAAACTGAACCAGAAGATGACCCTTCTGAGGAATTACAACTCAGAAGACCCCGAACCAAACATCCCAAATCAAAAATATCAACAACATCAGCAATTGACAAAGTGCTGTCTGACATTGATCAACACACTTCTGATTACTCCTCCATCAATCCAAACTCTGAACCACAAATTGTCCCTTCTCCACAACACGAACAACAACAAGCTGCTGAAGAACCAGAACAACAACAACCTCTCTCATCCATTCCAGAAGAACCTCTTATCCCTGAACAACCAGAAATTCCAACAACTTCTCCACAACCAGCAATTCCGTCTCCCGCTCCTCAACCAGAAATTCATCCACCATCACCTCAACCTGAGTTTCATCACTCTGAAACTCCAACTCCTCCACCTTCTGAACCTCATTCACCTCAACCATCACCTCTGGCAATCCAGCTGCCATGTGGAACAACAGTCACAATGGCCCAGTTGCCATCCTCACCAGAATCTACACCATCAAATACTCCCAAAACACCAAACAATCTAATCATTATCTCTGATTCTCCCACTCCATCTCCAAAACAAACAGCTCCCAAGCAAACCACCGAAAACCCCAGCAGGACCTTCATAGACTTAACAATCCTTGACCGTCTTGCTGATCTGAAAAATAAAATAGACATTCCAAAACCAAAACAACCAGATGTTGGCTCTGGTATTATGAATTTTGAAACAGGTTTGCAGCAGTGGATTGCTTCTCTGAAGCAAGTCTGTCCTGGAATGATTGACCCAGCTGCCTCTGACCAGCTCTGGTCACAATTCAGAATTTGGGTACGTGCTGAAGCCCTCAAGTTGCAGGATATCAACTATGAGCAGGCACAACAGAACTTCAGCAAGCTGCTGAAGGAAGTTGAAAGTCAGCTGCCACAGGAAGACGTGCTCCCTCTGGATAGTGAGCCATGGTCTGAGAAACAGCTAGCTTCAAAGGTGCAACCAGAAGAAGACAAGACTATTCAAGCCGAAGCAAGTCAAGCAGAAGATGTTGCAGAAAGCTCTCAGAAGCTCCCTGCTTCTGATGTTTTTCAAGCTGCCTTGGACAGGCAGACTCTGGAAGAGCTGAAGCTGAATGACATGCGTCTGCAGCAAAGAATGGATGAAAATGACCAGAAGATGAAAGAAAGGATGGATGTGCAGGATAGCAAGATAGACACAGTTGTCAGCATGGTACACAAGCAGAATGAGACTGCTGATCAGATCAAAGCCATGCTAGAGAACCTGTTCACACGCCTTCCTCCCCAACCTTAGTTTTTCATTCATGTCATTTTCATGTTTTCTTTGATTATCTGTTGTACTGTTTTGTTTGATTCTGAACCTTTTAATATGACAAGTTTTTCTGCTCTTAAATGTTTTAGCACATCACTTACACTTTTTGATTGCTGACAAAAAGGGGGAGAACAAGAATGATATTTTAAATAATAACGGATTACTAAGACAGAAATTCTCGAACATTCTAACTCTGATATACTTGAATATGTTTTCTGTTTTGCTTAAGTCTACAGGTACAAGAAAGCTCCATGATACTCTGAAGACTAAAGCTCTGATACTCTGACCCAAAGCAAAGCTCTGACAAGAAAAGCTCTGATACGCTGATCTGAAGATCTGCTCTAATATGCTGATCTAAAGCTTCTGATAGTCAAAACTCTGAGAATCCGATGTTCAAAGAAAGGCAATAAAAATCTGATCCTGAAGAACTCTTGGAATTAAAAAGGGAAGCAATAAACTCAGGGGGAGTATCTCTCAACTCTTATCCCTTATCTTTGATAACCTCTTACTCTGATACATCTTATCATTTAGTTACCTCTGATACTTTTTCACGTTATTTTCAATTAAAAAATATCTAGTTTTTGTCATCATCAAAAAGGGGGAGATTGTTAGAACAAAGTTTGAATCTACTACCCTATGTTTAAGTTTTGATGATAACAAAATGAAAATATATATTATTTATATGATTCATGTATGAACTATTTGCTACCTAAAAATATTACGTTCTGCTTTGCAGAAACTCTGATAGGTATCAGCAAGAGCACACTTAATCAGCATCAGAATATTGGTTCTTGACATCAGCATCAGAAGTTTCTATATCAGAATACCAGAATCAGAAGATTAACTCACGTGTATGCTGAAGCTTGATGAACAGAACTGCGCTCAACACTCTGATAAAGAAAACAACAGTTCATCAGCAGTTAAGCAGAGTCAGAATGAGCCAAGCCAAAACATGCATTAAGTAAGCAACGGTATTGTGCATTGAAAGCAAATTATTACCAACGGCCTCATTCCAGACAAGATCTTCTTGATAAGGAAAGTTTGTTATTAGCATTGAATCAAGAATATTGCTCCAACGTTCAACAATCTCAATGCTATATAAACAAGACTATGAAGATTGAATTGGCTAATGCTCTCCAACATTTTACACGCCTAAAAGCTAATCATAATCTTCTTTCTCTCAGTTTGCTAAACTCTACATATCTCCTTACTCAATCATTGTTTAGCAATCTAGTTTCATAAGCTTAAGTTGTGTATACATCACAGTTGTGATACAGTTTTGTAGAAAACATTCACACCTAGATTTATCTTTTTTGTAAGAAAGTGTTACCTTGACAAACCGGGTTGTGGTTTGCATTAAGAAGGCTTTAGCAGTTGTTAAAGCAGTTTGTAATATTCAGTTGAATATAGTGGATTAAGACCTCGTTGGAGAGAGGCGAAATCACCTTGACGGGTGGATTGGAGTAGTTTGAGATCAAACGAACCAGGATAAAAATATCATGTTCATTGCATTGATTTTCAGTTTTACAATTCAACCCCCCTCCCCCCCCCTTCTTGTGTTTTTCACTTCTTCATCTTTGTCTGCAGTGTAAGGCTGTATCTTCCTCACATAAGATCGGAGGTGCATCTTGGGACATTAAACCCCATCGTACTTATTAAACATTGGTGCCTTGAACTTTGGTGGAATAACAATCCCAGACACCAAACCCAGCTCTTCAAAGTCCAGCCCGAGCACTTTCTGAATCTCCATTGCACTTAGACATTTTTCCAGATGTTTGTATTTGTCATCAGTTGGAGGATATTGTTCTTCAGAGTAATTCTCTTCTTCTTCCTCTTCAGATTCTGGTTGGGCAATCACTTCCTTGCCTTTATCTTCTCGATTATCCTTTTCACCAGATGATGTTGCGAAGTCTAGGGTCCGTCTGGCTGGCCTGGGGAACCTTCTTCCTAGATTCAAAACACCTATTGTTTTCTTTGCTTTCTTCTTCTTTTCTTCGATCAACAAAGTTTTCAAGTCCTCTTGTCCTTTGGATAGAGTCAAGAACATTTGTTGAAACTGAGCATTCTGCGCCTAGAGATCTTTTACTGTCTGCTCAAGATCCATCTTACTAAAATAAACAATAGAAAGATAAGGAGACATATGGTAAGAAACCTATTTATGTGATGATGAATGGAGATGCATATGCAATGATATCAAGGAAATTAGAGATTTAAATTTGCTTTACACCAAAAAGGAACACACATTATATTAATAAATCAAAATTTGAGTACATCATGCCTCTTTGGGATTACAAAGAAATACAAAAACTCTAAGATGAAAAAGTTGAATGCATCCTCTTTGGTGCGATGTAGGCGTTCAGACTTCGCTCCTCATGAAGCTGCTTGGTGAGTTCCAGAACCTTCTTCTCGCTGGCGTAGAATTGGGCCTCGAAAGTGCCTCGCTCCCCCTTAAGTTGTATCCAATCCCTTTGAAAGTCTTCAAGAGAAGTGGGCATGTCAGGATGTAGGGTAGTGTATAGGACATCTCCTTCCACAACAAGCTCTTTGATAACCGGGAGAATAGAGGGGTAAGGCATTATAATACTTTGAGCACGGGCTCGTACCCATTTGAGGTAAGGCTCAAAAAGGATGGAATTCTTATGCCCCAATGTCTTGCTATCTACCTTGTTCAACATCCTCCAAGCTCGGATAAACCTTTGGCGGTGACCTTGATCGTCATTCTCGTAGTCAAATACCAACCCTTGAATAAGCATCTCACGTGGGCCATCCCTTCGGGCGTAACCAAATTGTCTTAAGGCTAAGCAGGGGTTGTAGGTGATACCTCCTCTAATGCCAAGTAAGGGGACATTAGGGAATTCTCCATAATGGTCAACGATAATAACATCCTCTATAGATCGGGAACACCAATGAATGTCTAAATGTTTGAGCGTCATCAACCTATGTGACCACCTTTAACCTTGCTCGTTCTTTAATACAGATTGGGGAAGATGCGAAATAAACCATCTCGCCAAGAGAGGAGTACAACACATAAGAATACCTCTTTTCCTCATAGTGCGAGTGTGAAAAGAATGTAGGATGTCTCCTAACAAAGTAGGCATCGGGTTATGAGACATGAAGATTTTGACGGTGTTCACATCTATGAGTTGGTCAGGATTTGGAAATAAAACCATCCCATAGACGAGGAGATCCACAATTTCCTCAAAAGCTTGCAAGTCCGAGGAGTTCCAACAATTTTGAGCTTTCTCAAACAAGAACTTGGCTAAGAAAACTTTGACATCACTCCTTGTTTCCTAATTAGTTGTGACATCAGATGGTTGCAAGTGTAGGGCTTGAGCAATCTCTTCTGGCTTTGGATCTCTTTCTGTACCGTTGAAAGGTAGTTGATTGAGAATGGGAATCCTCAAGAGTTGGGAGAATTCTTCCAAAGTTGGCACAAGTTGATAATCGGGAAATGTGAAGCAATAGTGTAGAGGATAAAAGAACTGGAAGAGCACCTTCATCATGTCCTCATCAATGTTGGAGGTAACCAAGTTTAGGAGGCGACCATGTCTTTCGGTAAATGGAGAATATTCAGGAACCCTTAATGCAAACTCTTTAAGTTAAGGAGGGATCCTTACAACATTGACTTGAATAGTTTTCCTATGAATAGAATCCATGTCCTACAAAAAAGAACAAATATAAATCCCAAAAAATCCATGAAATGGTTAGTGAGTATGAGTATGATGTTATGATGTTTATGATGTTATGTACAAGTAAATATATTATAAAAAAAAACAAGACCTTAGGCTTAGGCTTGCATGGAGTCTCATAGGTAAGTACCCTCTTGAAGTTTAGTTGGCTCAAACTTGTCCTAGCAATAGTAACCGGGTTCTAAGGGAGCTCAATATCACTGGACTATTTCCTCGGGCATTGTTTCAGCGTAAGCCTCTTTAACGGTGACTGAAATATCCCAAAAAACCAAACCTCAATAAGTGTAGTATCGAGTATCTACCAACTTCGGACTGCACCAAAGCCGATCATCTCACTACGTCCTAATGACCAAGTTGGTTAAGTAAAGGTTCTATAAGTTAGTTAGTGCTTTATAACATCACTCAGCGGCCCCGTATTCTCCTTGACTACTCAACGGCTACCGCTACCCACTGTTAGAACATAGTTTGATTCTACAACCCTTAATTAGAGTCTTGATGATAACAAACACAAAGAATAAATATGCACTCTAAATTTTTGTTACTGTGTATGCAGAAGTTCTGATCAAAGCAGCATCAGAAGTTAAGCTATAGAAGCTTTCACGCTGAGGTAATCAGAATCTGTGCTGAAGAATGATGATCAGAACCTGCGCTGAAGTGAAGAATACTCTGATTCTGAACAGAAGGTTCAGATACAATTAGATTCTAATAACTCTAAGTCATCAATGTTCTGAAGCAATTGCAGCATACAAGATTGTAAGATTCTGAAGCGTTACTATTCAATTAAGACAGCATCACATGCAACAGCTTCATTCAGACAAGAATCTTCTCAATATGGAAACAACTTAAATGTCCATTATCATGCTTTATGTTGGATAGGATTCCTATGCTTATATAAAAAAGCTAAGAGGACAAATCATTTACGATTTTTCATATACGACTGCAATATATCTCAAAATTCTGCAAGCTTACAAACTCTTTTCTACGCTCAAAATTATGTAAAATATCACAGTTGTGATAACTGTTTTTGTAAGGAAAAACAACCATACACATAATTCTTTTATCTTGATTAAGCTAGTTTTCCTTGAGATTAACCAAGTTGTGGTTGTAATCAAGAGGACTTTAGCAGTTGTCAAAGTAGTGATTGTAATCAGTTATTGATTAGTGGATTAAGTCCTCGTTGGAGAGAGGTGAAATCACCTTGACGGGTGGACTGGAGTAGTTTGAGATCAAACGAACTAGGAGAAAAATATTGTGTCTTTGCGCATTTGATTTTAAGTTTTCAATTCAACCCCCCCTTCTTGTGTTTTTCACTTCTTCACCCACAAATATGTCACACTAACGTAGCTATTGCTTAGACCATGTCGAAATACCCCACACAGTTTCAACAACGTATTGCTACTTACCTATAAGGTATCCCAAATCTGGGTAGAGGATTCAAAACCCAAACAAAGAACAAAAATGTAAAGCATACAAGTCAAAAAATGAAAGCAAATAAATGTAATCTAGCCCTAAGGTAACCCCGCTTTTAGAAATTTCCCCAGCAGAGTCGCCAGTTCTGTAACGCGGTGGTAGAACTGACTTGGTTGTTTTTCATTTGATCGTAATTGTTGCGGTTAGTAAGAGTCGCCACCAACTTTTCTTTTTTCCAAAAGGAAAGGCTGAAAAGAACAGGAAAGACCTTTGAGATGTTTTCTTGAGTTCGGGGGGTAGATTATGAAAAGGGAAGGTATTAGCACCGTTTTCATCCATGGTTTTCCATGGGCTCTTAGTTACTTGCTAGATCACTTGCTTTTGTTTTAAAATGTGCTTTGTGTGGTTTTTGAAAGTATTTTGAAAAGGCGCCATCGTTTAGGCAAACTTTGTAATGATTCTCGTTCGTAAGAATGTATACAAAGTGTTGATCTTTTGAAAATGTTTTCAAGTTTGAAAGATGTTTTTTGAAAGTGTTGGTGTTTGTTTTGAAAATAGAAAGGATATTTGGTTTGAAATTGAGCAAGCAACTAGGAACAATCTACCTACTCAAAAGTCTTTCATGTTTATTTCTTATTTCCTTTGACATTGTTATCTTACCATTGATTTGGTAAGTAACCCTATCTTTGGATGTAAAAGGGACGAGCGTGGGTCATCGTATAACCATGATTAGCAATGTTTTAAGATATCTTAGAGTTTTCATTAAGGGACTAAGATCATTTAGAAAGGCAACATGGATAGCGTCATCGAGGGACTATGATCTTGTATTTTGTTTGTTTTTTCTACGATACCTCACATGCATAATATGGCCATTTTATAAGGCAACAAAGTGGGTTTACCCTAGGGGTGTAAGTGTGCAAGTGTATTGTATTTCATGCTTGATTTGTCTTTGAATTAGGGTTTGCTACTTGTTGATTTTATTCTTGTCATACAAACCCTAATTACTAGCATTTGTATATAAAGCATTTAAATTGCGGAAAATAAAAATACTAAGCTATTACATCATTTAGGGGAGGGGTGTACAAATTACAAATGGGGAATTGCGAGAAAATTAAATCTAATTATCTATTACAACCATATTGAATTTGAGTAAATGTACAAAAATGAATAAGTAAAAATGAAAGAATGTTAATGTAAAAAGAAATGTGATTTTTGTTTGGTTTTCATGAAAAAATGGTTTTTTTGACCTAATTAACTAAAATAAAATAATTAACTAAAAATAAGAAAATTAAGATTAAGTTAAAAAAGTATTTTTAGGGTTTTTCTATTAAAGTTTTTTATCTTAATGAAAATACAAATGAGAATTAATTAATTAAAATAAAGCTAAGTTTTAAATTAATTTTATTCACAAGAAAATAATATAATAGTTAAACCCTAGTCTAAATATTTATTGAATAAAAAATAATTAATTTATTAAATGAAAAATGTTGTTGTTCTTTTAGTTTTTATGAAGAAAATAAACTAAATAAATATAAATAATAAAATATAAATATTTTTGGATTTTTTTATTAATGAAAATAATAATAATATTAATAATAATAAATTATAATAAATAAAATAAAATATAAAGAAAAGTCAGGGGGTTTGGAATTGGTTAAAGGGGTTAGAAGGTTAAAAAAGAAACAAAGGCCCAAAGTTGTTGGCCCAGGCGCTGCAAAAAGGAAAAAATGGAAAAATATGTAAAAAAATAACAAAAGGAAGCGCGTTGGGTGTTGAACCCACACCCTCTTGGTTACCAGCGCGCTGCCTTACCACTGGGGTGACCATACATCCATTAACTTAACTGAAATGATAAATATATAATACAAAATGAGTTATGAATATACTTCATCTCAACAAAAATGGAAAATGCAAACATGAAAGTTGCTCAATTTTTCCATACGAATCCAACCATATAAGTATCATAAGCTATAAATCAAAGATGAATGAGAATTTTTGAAAGTACCAAATTCGGACCTAATTATATTCAGAGGTTCAATCCTAAAATTCTCCTAGCTCAATCAATATAAATAAAATCTATGGACATGTACAACTTCAGGCCAATGATGTCTACATTTTATCTTCACAAATGCAAGCCTAACAATGCCTAAGTAATGAGATAGAAGTTCAAGAAAAATACCTCAAAACTGGAAATCGTGAAATGAAAATGAGCTTGATTCAAGGTGCTGCAATGATCAGGTTAGCTTCCTCAAGTTCCCAGGAAGCTAATGCAATGGTTAGCTTGAGTTGAGAGTGGCTGAAATGGCTTGGAGAAGTCAATGTGCAGTGCTCTATTTTTGGCTACGGAGGATGATAGAAATGGAGTTACAGTCATGTAACAGGGACATGGATGAGTTGTATTTGATGTTTAGGAGCTTTAGGAACCAAAAGGCTTGAAAACGCACGAGGGAGATGTGAGTTTCAAGTTTTTGGTCAGAATGTGCAACAATGGTGATTTTTGATTCAGTTCTGAGTTCTTATGTGTTTTAGGGCTTGTGAATGCGTGTATTTTCTGGCAACCAACTTGTGTATATGTATAGAAAAGGTTTGGATACTTGAGGTGTTCAGAAGTACCAGATCACATGTTTTGGCTTCTTGGCTTATTTTTGAAGTAAGGTTGACAAACATGGTTTCAATGCATAGCACAAAGCTATCTAGAGTGGTTACTAACTTTAAACATGCTTATCTGACTTTGTAGAGGAAGTTTGTGCAGAAGGAACAGGTGCAAAGCTTAATGCAAGTTGACTTTGCATAAAGCTTGCTTTATGTAAATGGCAATGGTGCCTTTGTGCCATTAATGGAAAATTATCTTGGATAAAGCTTAAATCAAATGGATAATAGCTCAAAAGCAAGTGTAATATTCTGATTATGGAGAGATCTTGAGGTTTAGAGGCCTGCAAAGCAAGTTTGTGCAGCATAGGCTTGAGATTTGAATTCTTGTTCATTACAAAAATTGCCTTGCAAAACAACTTGAAACCCTAACTTCTGGCCTTCGATTCTCCTTTCTCACAAATGATCTCAAGGAGTTATTGGACATTTTGGAAAGCTTTTAATGTTCTACAACCCCTATTTGAATCACTTTTTCAAAATACAAATGGAAATATGTAAAACTTGGGTCAGAATTTAGGTCAAAATCCTGACCAAAAATGTTCAAAATTTCACTAAGTGTTTTAGTTTCATGACCATGAATTCCAGGATTAATAACTTGAGATCCAAACATTTCTAGGATAAGTTGTGTAAATCAAGGTTTTAGATCTCATGGAGATCTACAACTTTCATGTTTAAAGTTTCCTTTGAATCATCTTGCGTCATGGTGAAAAATTGGCCCAAAGTTGTGAAAAAATATGAAGTTTTCAACACTTAGAAAAATTTCTAAGTTTGAAAACTTTTACTTTTCAAAATGTAATCTTGACTTTTTGATTTCTTGATGAATAAGTTTCATATTTTGACATGTTTTGATGAATTGCAATCTTTGACAATTGATTTTTACAAAAAAGTCAAAGTTTGACTTTTCAGTGTATAGTTGACTTTTGATCAGCTGACTGAAAATCAACTATCAATCAAATGACCTTGATCAATGTTTTGAGTCATGCCATTAGGTCAAAATGATGAAATTGAACTCTTGAGATCATGTATCAAACCAATTAACCATTTGGTAGGTCAAAAATTAGAAATTGCCCTTTCTCAATCAAAACCCTAATTTGACCATTTTCCCCTTTTGATGATCTGATTAAATATCTTGAGGAATTATGATCCAAACTTGATCAAATGATACATATAAGTTTATAATGTTGATATGGATAAAATATAATGAAGTTTGTCTTTAAATTGGCCACAATTGACTTTTCCCCAATACAACTGATTTTTAGGTCAACTGCTCAATTGACTGAGCAAAAATGTGATCCAAGACTTGAAACTTGACATGAGTAATCTTGAGGGTCCATAATGATCCATGAAAGACATATGAGGCATTAAAAGCTCAATTATCCTTGTGCAATCTCAAACTCTAATTTCAGTAATCAGTGCTTAAAGAGGTGTTTTGAGTTGATCAAACTCCTGTACAGTCTTGAACCAAAGGAGGTTTTGTGAGAAAAATTTGTTAAATGAGAGAGAAATTTTGGGGTAGAACAGGCTCTAATGAGGGTTTCAAGGAATATGCACAAAAATTAAGGGACTTGGCTGGAAGGGTGCAACCTCCCTTGACTGATCGGGAAATGGTAGATATGTTCATGGGCAATCTGACAGGCCTGTTCTTTAATTTGTTGATTGGAAGCTCGTCATCTGTTTTTACAGAGATGATTTTGACAGGGCAAAGAATTTAAAGCGGTATCAAGAGTGGGAAGATCCCGATGGCTACATCTTCTAATGCTGTGAAGAAGCCATTTGTAGGTAAAAAGGAAGACAATGCTTTCTATGGCCACAAGAGCCCTAGTAAAATAACCGCCATCAATCTGTGGGAGCGGTGTTGATTTCCAACATGACGCCTATTCAGCAACAACAACAGGGTAACCAATGAAGTCCATACACTCCACCAAGACAATTTACCAAAATTGGCATGCCTTTATCTCATGCATTACAACATTTTCTGAAGGCTAAAATCATCTCACTACAGGATCCTCCTCAGAATCCCAACACCTCCTATCCAAAGTATAATCCAAACACGAGGTGTGCTTATCATTCAAACAATCATGGTCATGACACCAACAATTGTTGGGCTCTTAAGAGCAAGATTCAGGACATGATCGATAATAAAGAAATTGAGTTTGATCCTCCGGAGACTCCAAATGTGATTATCGGACCTATGCCCAAGAATGATAAGGGAATGATTGTTATTGAAGATGTGATGTATATTACCTATATAAATGGTATGGTTACTCCTCTGTCTACAATCAAGAAGAATCTATTACATGCCGATTTATTTCTGGGATGTGTTAAAGGATGTTATTACTGCATAGTCTAACCCAACGACTACAGGTTGCTAAATAAAGGTGTTCAACGCCTGATGGATAAACACCTGATTTTGATTGAAAAATTTTCGTCTATTGAGAATGTGTGCCATGCTCTGTCTATTATCTCTAGTACTCCTTTCAGGATCCCTTCCAAAGGTCCTATAAGGATTACCGCCAATCTGAAAGCTGATCGTTTGGTTATTACAACGCCCGGGCCTATCCCATATTCCTCGGAGAAGGCTATTTCGTGGAATTATGGGTCTGACGTATATTACCATGGCGTTAAGTAAGATTTGTCCGATGAAGATGATAAAGAAGTTGATCCTAGTATTGTCAATATTGCAGGGACTAGCAAAATTACCAGAAGAAGAAGGATTTTCTCCTCGGAAATCTCTCCACTTGCTTAAATTATGGTTACCAAGACAACTGCGGAGGCTCGGGGTAAAGAGCCAGTGATAGAGCCTGCCCGGACGGAGGCTCCTAAAGAAGCTTCGGACAAGGATTCCTGTGGAAATGATTTTGAAGAGGCCTTAAAGATCATTCGCAGAAGCGATTATAAAATTGTGGAACAGTTGGGGCAAACCCCGTCTAAAATCTCCATGCTATCTTTATTGCTATGTTCTGAAGCCCATGCGAAGGATTTAGTAAAGTTTTTAAAGACGACCCATGTGCTGCAAAAGATTTTGGTTGATCAATTTAGAAGCTACATGGCTAGTCTGACAACTGATAATGGTTTGGGTTTCTCTAATGCTGACTTGACTCCGGAGGTGAGAAATCACAATAGGGCCCTGCACGCCTCCATTGAATGCAGGGGAACTACGTTGGCCCATGTGTTTATTGATACATGATCTTCTCTGAATGTTCTACCAAATGGTGCTCTTGACTGACTATTTTGTGAAGGGGTTGTGCTGAAGCCCAACAATATCATAGTTCGAGCCTTCGACGGGTCCAAAAGAATGATGCATGGAGAAGTGCACCTCCCAATCAAGGTGGGTTCACAGATTTTTCAGCCCACTTTCTATGTGATGAACATCCGGCCAGCTTACTCTTTTTTATTGGGAAGCCCTTGGATCCATGGGGCAGGTGATGTCACCTCCACCTTGCACTAGAAACTGAAATATCCGGTAAAAGGGAAAGTTGTTACTATTTAGGGAGAAGAGGAGTATATGGTCAGCCACCTCAATTCGTTCTGATACGTAGAGATGGACAAAGAATTTATTGAAACACCCTGTCAGACCTTTGAAGTGATCTCCCTTGTTGCTGTCGAAGACGTTTCTCCCATTTCGAAGATCACCAAAACTTTGCACAAGATGGCCTCCTTGAAAGATGCTAAGGTTGCCATAGAAGAAGGTGGTAGTACTATTTGGGGCCAGCTTCCTGATATCCCTTATAAATATAAAATTTTTGGTTTGGGCTTTACTGCAGAAGGTCAGAGGGCTATTAGTCGCGCTTGGGCTGGAAGACCTCCATTCCGTATTAGCAACAATGGAGCTAATGCTATAGAGGATGCAGACAGTGATTGTGACTTCAATAGTTGGATATTCCCTACCATTGGTGATGGACTAGATAATTGGAAGGCAAAAGACATCTTTCCCATCTTCTTTAGTTAGGAGTAATAAATATATTCCTGTCTTATTGTTTCAAAAGTTTTTGGTTATGTAATAAACAATGACTTTAAAACCTTGTGTCTTACCCAGGGCATAATGGTTAATTTGTTAAGGGTTGATAGTTCATAAACATTTGTTCATTCAATAAAAAAATTGGACATTTTTCATGCAAGTTTTTTGATCTCTGTCTTTATTTTATCTTATTGAATTTTCAAAATAGCTATGTATTCTTACACACACCCACACACTACATTGCAGATCCTCATCCACTCGATATCTCATCGATAACGATTCTGCTATTGCCGCTTATGACTTTGAATGTCTGATCTAACCAGGCCGAGGACGAAGGTGAGGAAGATTGTGAAATACCGGGAGAACTTTCTAGACTCTTGATACAAGAAGAAAAGGCTATCCAACCACATGAAGAGCCGGTCAAAGTTGTAAACTTGGATACTGAGACAAACAAGAAAGAAGTCAAGATAGGCGCCAACTTAGAAAGCATTTTCAAGAGCAGGTTAATCCAGATGCTGCATGAATATGTTGAAATCTTTTCTTGGTCATATGAAGACATGCCAGGGCTAAATACCGATATTATGGTTCACCTTCTGCCAATGAAAGAGGGTTGTACTCCGATCAAGTATAAGGTTCGTCGCATGTGTCGTGAAATGTCAGAAAAGATCAAAGCCGAGGTTATGAAGCAATTCAACGCATGGTTCTTAGCAGTGACATCATATCATTAATGGGTTGCTAATGTTGTTACGGTACCAAAGAAAGATGACAAAGTACGTATGTGCGTAGATTACAGGGACCTGAACAGGGCGAGCCCCAAAGATGACTTCCCACTACCATATATCAATGTTTTGGTCAACAACACCGCTCAACACATGTTATTCTCTTTCATGGATGGCTTCTCGGGTTACAATCAAATCAAGATGGCGCCTGAAGACATGGAGAAAACTACCTTCGTCATATAGTGGGGCACTTCCTGCTATAAAGTTATGCCTTTTGGGTTGAAAAACATCGGGGAAACTTATCATCGTGCCATGGTAGCCTTATTTCATGATATGATTCACCATGAAATAGAGGTCTATGTTGACGACATGATAGCAAGGTCCCAGACTGAAGAAGAGCACCTTGATCATCTGCATAAACTATGTGAAAGGATGAGGAAGTATAAGCTAAGGTTAAACCCGAACAAGTGCACCTTTGGGGTGAGATCCGACAAACTCTTGGGTTTCATCGTCATCAGCAAAGGTATTGAGGTTGACCCTGCAAAAGTTAAAGGTATTCAAGAAATGCCAACTCCCTGTACCGAGAAGGAAGTCATAGGTTTCTTAGGACGGTTAAATTACATTGCCTGATTCATTTCGCATCAAACTGCTACTTGTGAGCCAATCTTTAAGCTGCTGAAGAAAGATCAAGTAGTAAAGTGGAACGACAACTGTCAAATAGCCTTTGATAGAATTAAGGAGTACCTACAAGAACCTCCCTATCTGATGCCACCAGTTGAAGGACGACCTATAATCATGTACTTAATGGTGCTAGAGAACTCAATGGGGTGTGTACTGGGACAACATGACGAGTCTAGTCGAAAAGAGCATGCAATATACTACCTTAGAAAATTTTTTACCGACTGTGAAACAAGATATTCATTGTTGGAAAAAACTTGTTGCACTTTGGCATGGGCTGATCACCGACTAAGATAGTATATGTTGACCCATACTACCATGTTGATCTCTAAAATGGATCCCATCAAGCACATATTCGAGAAACCAACTCTCTCCAGAAGGATAGCCCGATGGAAAATGGTCTTAAGATAATATGGTATCCAATACACCACTCAAAAAGCAATCAAAGGAAGTGTACTAGCAGACTGTGGTACGGTGGGAGAACTGACTTGAGTTTTTGCGTTTTATCACAAATGTCGCGGTTAGCATGAGTCGCCATCGACTTTTCTTTTATCCAAAAGGAAAGGTGAAAAAGCACAGGAATGACCTTTGAGATTATTTCTTGAATTCGGGGGGTAGATTATGAAAAGGGAAGGTATTAGCACCCTTTTCATCCATGGTTTTCCATGGGATCTTAGTTACTTTATAGATCACTTGCTTTTGTTTGAATGTGCTTGTGGTGTGGTTTTTGAAAGTATTTTGAAAATGTAACTTTGTAATGATTCTAGTTTATATAAGAACGCATGCGAAGTGTTTGTTTCGAAGATAGTTCAAAAAAATGTGTTTGTGAGATGTGTTTTTTGAAAGTGACTTTGAAAAGGTGTCTTCGTAATGATTCTCGTCTCTATAAGAACGCATAGAAAGTGTTGTCTTTTGAAAATGTTTCAAAGTGAGAATGTTGGTGTATAGAATGTTTTTGTTGTGAGCAAGCAAGCAACTAGGAGCGAATCTACCTACTCAAAAGGTCTTAGATGTTCTTTTCCTCCTCCTTTTGGTGTTGCTATCTTATTATTGATTTGGTGAGAAGCCCCATCATTGGATATGAAGGGACGGGCGTGGGTCATCGTATAGTCATAGAAGGCAACCTATGGGTGTTTTAGCAATGTAGTTTAGAGACTAGATCATTTACCGAAGGCAACATCGAGGGTCATCGATGGACTACGATCTTTTATCGAGGGTCTTTGATAAAACGCCCATGTTCGAGGGACATGACTATTTTTCCGATAGGAAACAAGTGAGATTACCCTAAGGTGTGCATATGTGCAAAGTGTGTTTGATTCCATGCATTTTTGTCTTGATTAGGGTTCTCTATTTGTTGATTTCATGTCTTTCCATACACACTAATTACTAGCAATATATGAAAGCAATAAAAAGTGTAGAAAGTAAATATCCTACGCTATTACAATCATTAGGGGGATGTGGTGTACAGATTTACAAATGGGGATTATAAATAAAATTAAATTCTAAGTTACTATTGCAACCATTTTGAATGGATAAGAATGTACAAGAAAATCTGAAATGGACTTGTTTTGTTTAAGAAAATATTTTTGATCTTTTTGTTTTAAGAAAGAAAATAAAGTATGTAAAATGTAAAATGTTTTGGGGTTTTTTGATTAGTGAAAATATAAGTGATAGCAAAAATAGTAAGGAAAAAGAAAATAGAATCAGCGCATTGCTGAATTAAAATAGATCATAAGTTCTGACTCTGGCGTGCTGCAAAAAACAGAAATCATATTAGTTGAAATAGGTAAAGTCAGAAGTTCCAGGTCCGCTGGGAAAAAAAGACTTCAGAAGTTCTGATGCCACTAGAAGAAATTCGTCTCCCTCTCCATGCTAGTCAGAACATTTGCCGCTTAGTCATTTCTCAACAAAACAGAAGATGCACATATAACAGTTATGGCAGGTTTCATAATGTTTCAGAAACAAGAGATATCAGAACTATAAATCAGAAGCAAGCATGAATTTACTAATCCTAATTCTGAGTCCTAATTTCTTTAAGAAGTTCTGGACTGAAATTCTTTCTACTTAGGCAAACATACATGGAATATATGAATATACTGAATCAGAGTCAGGATGTCTACATTGTGTTTTTTAACGTGCAAATCTAACAGCGTTTAAGCAATATGACGAGAGTCAGAAGAAGCTTACCTTGCAGCTGGAAAATGATCTACGAGATGGAGTCTGGTTCTGACCGTTTGTGATGTTCTGACCAGCTTCCTCACGTGCTCAGTAGGCTGGAAACTTTCAACTTGGGCATTGAATGATTGGAAAATTCTGGAACAGCCAAGGAGAAAAGTTTTGACTTCTTTGAGGTGGGTATTGATGGAGAGTGTGTTATAGTTTGACTATAGAAGTTAGGATGGCTTTTGAATGTATATCAAAAACTGTATGGATGGCTTTGGTCAAGAAACACTTGAGAAAAAAATGAGTCTGAATGCAAGAATCAAAAGCTAACAAGTTTTGTATTTTTGTATTTGCAGTTTTAGACTCTTGGAATTTTAGCAGGGGTTCAAGGCTTTTTATTTTTTCAAATCTTACACCCCTCTTACAGTTGCCAATGGCTTTCAATTTATAGGCAAAGATCTAGTAGCTTGGAGAGATCAATGGTACAACCATCACATGCTAGGGTGTTGCATTATTCTTGAAGCAAGTATGGTGGTTAGCATCTTTAGCAACGCCTAAGATGGATTTGTAAGCAGGAATTAAGGAAAGGTAACCTCAAAAGCAAAAGCAACGCACGGGCCCAACACACTCTTGTACAAAAGTTTACTTTTCCAAGACAGTAAAGGTACTTCTATGCCACACGTGGGGAAATCCTTTGGATAAAGACTCAAAAGTGGTTATGAGCATTAAATTATGATGAGATTGATCAAACCATAAATCCTGGAATGTGAGATTATGCATTATTGCTTAATTCTGGATCAGAAGTTCAGCTTCAACGTAACTTAGAATAGACATCCAACTTCTGATCTTTGTATCTCCTTGCTCCAACATGTTCTGAAGGAGATCTCAGACTTTCCAGGAAGCTTGCAGCATACTTTGTAACCTTCTTTGAAATACCCTTGCAAACTCTGACTGAACCTTTGCAAAAACTGGCCCATAATTTCTGACTAAAATCTATTTTTGAAAGTGTCCAGAATTTGCTGAATGCATCAGTTTCAGGGACGTGTCTTTGAGGATTTAACTTGAAATCCCAGCATTTCTAGGAGAAGTTATGTTCTGCAATGTTTTAGATCTTATTGAAATCTATAACTTTTGTGCCAGAAGTTCTTCCAGAATCAGCTTGCATCATGGTGATAATCTGATCCGAAGTTCTGAATTTATCATCTTTCATAAATACTTAGAAAAATTTCCAAGTATTTAGAATTTTGACCTTTCCAAAGTAGCTTTGAATTTTGAATTTCTTGTTGAAACAAACTTCATATTTCAACATGTCTTGATGAAATATGATTCTTGAAACTTGATTTTAACCCAAAAGTCAAAGTTTGACTTTTTAGTATGCAAATGACCATTTTGCCCTTATGCCAATTCCAAGCCTAAATTGATGCATTAATGCTGTAAGCTTGATGCTATAAAAGATCTTGTGATGGAATTTTTGAGAAATGAGAGGGTAAATTTTGGGGTACAACAACTGCCCCTGTTCAATCTTCTTAGACCTGAAGAGTTAGATTGACGAATCTACCATTTGTGACTTGAAGGTGGAAGATGATTGAACACTAGAGTGCCCAGAAATTTGCACTCGTATGAAGTGGTGGTTGATTATGTAGGGGAATGGGTTTAAAGATGCCACCTAAAGGTGATTGGTGACAAAAATTGAAGAAGTATCAGAATAAATCTCTGGTCTATTTATGCTGAAATAGTGGATGTGTTAGGTTGAGTACCAGAATAATATCCATAAATGGATTGTATCTGACTCGTATCTGAAATGTATTGAATGAGTATCAGGATGGCATCCGTGTCTGGAGCGTATCTGAACTATATCTAAAAGCTGAATCTAAATGAGTATCAGGATGGCATTCGTATCTAGTGTGTATCTTAACTATATATGAAAGCTGAATCTGATTGAGTATCAGGATGGCTATCTGGTGCGTATCTGAATTGTATCTGAAAGCTGTCTTTGAATGAGTATCAGGATGGCATCCGTATCTGGTGCGCATCTGAACTGTATCTAAAAGCTGAATCTGAACGAGTATAAGGATGACATCCGTATTTGGAGCATATCTGAACTGTATCTGAAAGCTGAATCTGAATGAGTATCAGGATGGCATCTGTATCTGGTGCGTATCTGGACTGTATCTAAAAGCTGTTTTTGAATGTGTATCAGGATGGCATTCGTATCTGGTGCGTATCTGAACTGTATCTGAGAGCTGAATCTGAATGAGTATCAGGATGGCATCCGTATCTGGTGTGTATATGAACTGTATCTGAAAGCTGAATCTGAATGAGTATCAGGACGAAATATATATCTGGTGCGTATCTGAACTGTATTTGAAAGCTGTGTTTGAATGAGTATCAGGATGGCATCCGTATCTGGTGCGTATCTGAACTGTATCTGAAAGTTGTCTTTGAATGAGTATCAGGATGGCATCCGTATCTGATGCGTATATGAACTATATCTGAAAGCTGAATCTGAATGAGTATCAAGATGGCATCCGTATTTAGAGCGTATCTGAACTGTATCTAAAAATTGAATCTGAATGAGTATCAGGATGGCATCCGTATCTGGTGCATATCTAAACTGTATCGGAAAGCTGAATCTGAATGAGTATCAGGATGGCATCTGTATCTGGTGCTTATCTGAATTGTATCTGAAAGCTGTCTTTGAATGAGTATCAGGATGATATCCGTATCTGGTGCGTATTTGAATTGTATCTTAAAGTTGAATCTGAATGAGTATCAGGATGACATCGGTATCTGATGCGTATCTGAATTGTATCTGAAATCTGTCTTTGAATGAGTATCAGGATGGCATCTGTATCTGGTGTGTATCAGAACTATATCTGAGAGCTGAATCTGAATGAGTATCAGGATGGCATCCGTATTTGGAGCATATCTAAACTGTATCTGAAAGTTGTCTTTGAATGAATATCAGGATGGCATCTGTATCTGGTGCGTATCTGAACTATATCTGAAAGCTGTCTTTGAATGTGTATCAGGATGGCATCCATATCTGATGCGTATTTGAATTGTATCTGAGAGCTGAATCTGAATGAGTATCAGGATGGCATTCGTATCTGGTGCATATACGAACTATATCTGAAAGCTGAATATAAATGAGTATCAAGATGGCATCCATATCTGGTGCGCATCTGAACTGTATTTGAAAGATGTGTTTGAATGAGTATCAGGATGGCATCCGTATCTGGTGCGTATCTGAACTGTATCTGAAAGTTGTCTTTGAATGAGTATCAGGATGTCATCCATATCTGGTGCGTATATGAACTGTATCTGAAAGCTGAATCTGAATGAGTATCAGGATGGCTTCCGTATTTGGAGCGTATCTGAATTGTATCTAAAATCTGAATCTGAATGAGTATCAGGATAACATCCGTATCTGGTGCGTATCTGAACTGTATCTGAAAGCTGAATCTGAATGAGTATCAGGATGGCATCTGTATATGGTGCGTATCTGAACTGTATTTGAAAGCTGTCTTTGAATGAGTATCAAGATGGCATCCGTATCTGGTGCGTATTTGAACTGTATCTGAAAGTTGAATATGAATGAGTATCAGGATGGCATCCGTATCTGGTGCGTATCTGAACTGTATCTGAAAGCTGTCTTTGAATGAGTATCAGGATGGCATCTGTATCTGGTGTGTATCTGAACTGTATCTGAGAGATGAATCTGAATGAGTATCAGGCTGGCATCCATATCTGGTGCGTATTTGAAAGCTGTCTTTGAATGAGTATCAGGATGGCATCCGTATCTGGTGGGTATCTGAACTGTATCTAAAAGATGAATCTGAATGAGTATCAGGATGGCATCCGTATCTGGTGCGTATCTGAATTGTATCTGAAAGTTGTCTTTGAATGAGTATCAGGATGGCATCCATATATGGTGCGTATCTGAACTGTATCTGAAAGCTGAATCTGAATGAGTATCAGGATGGCCTCCGTATTTGAAGCGTATCTGAACTGTATCTGAAAGCTGAATCTGAATGAGTATCAGGATGGCATCCGTATCTGGTGCGAATCTAAACTGTATCTGAAAGCTGAATTTGAATGAGTATTAGGATGGCATCCATATCTGGTGCGTATCTGAACTGTATCTGAAAGCTTTCTTTGAATGATTATCGGGATGGCATCCGTATCTGGTGCATATCTGAACTATATCTGAAAGCTGAATATAAATGAGTATCAGGATGGCATCCGTATCTGGTGCGTATCTGAACTGTATCTGAGAGCTGAATCTGAATGAGTATCAGGATGGCATCCGTATCTGGTGTGTATCTAAACTGTATCTGAAAGCTGTCTTTGAATGAGTATCAGGATGGCGTTCGTATCTGGTGCGTATCTGAATTGTATCTGAAAGCTGAATCCGAATGAGTATCAGGATGACATCAGTATCTGGTGCATATCTGAACTGTATCTGAAAGCTGTCTTTGAATGAAGGAATATGAGACGATTGCTACCCCAAAAAGAAGATGAAGGAATCTTGGATGATTACTACCCTAAAAAGATGATGAAGGAATCTTGGACGATTACTACCTCAGTAGAATGATGAAGGAATCTTGGACGATTACTACCTCAGCAGGATGATGTACTTTATCTGTTGGTTGATCTTTCCTGAAAAGGTAAAGAGTTAATTGTATGAAATGTCATGATGTATGCATGATGAGATTTGTGTTATATGTATTTTGCATGCATATGCTATGAATGTTGTTGAAATGTAATTATGTCTTGGAGAATTAATCCTTGACAAAATGTTGGGGAGTTATTAAATTCGGATTGCTGTTGAAGAGTAGGTACGCCTTCAAACTTTTCCTAGAATGTTTCCACTGAGGATCCCTATTTTGGTGAGGAGGACTCTGCTGGGGAAAGTTGAAAACTTTGTGGAGAGTGTTGATTCCTTCTTGGGGAAAAAGTTCAGGAGTCTCGATTGTCCGTTGTTCTACTGGGGAGTCGAAGTTGAACTAATGTCTGGTTGGGTCCAGGCTTCACAGTAACTTACCGGGGATTGTAGAGGAGTCTACTGGGGAAGAGGAGTTATGGTCCTTTGATTTGTAGTGGTCGGAGAGGCCACCTCAAGCTGGGGAATCCTGTCGTTTATTGGGGAAATAAACCCTGTTGCTTAGTCTGTTGGAGAGGCGGCGACTTCACTGGCAGAAATCCTCGAGGATTCTTGAAGTCAACTGTGATACGGTGGGAAAACTGACTTGAGGTTTTGCGTTTGTGTTTGCAAATGTTTCGGTTTAGCAAGAGTCGTCACCGACTTTTTATTTTATCCAAAGGAAAGGTCAAAAAGCACAGGAAAGACCTTTGAGATGTTTTCTTGGGTTCGGGGGGTAGATTATGAAAAGGGAAGGTGGTAGCACCCTTTTCACCCATGGATTTCCATGGGCTCTTAGTTACTTGTTTAGATCACTTGCTTTTGCTTTTCAATTGTTTGAAATGGTCCTTTGTGTGTGGTTTTGAAAATGTTTTGAAAAGAGGCCTTGTTTAGGCAACCTTTGTAATGATTCTTGTTTAAATATATACAAAGGTGTTTGTGTTTTGAAAAATGTTTCAATGTTTGAAAGTTTGTTTTGGGAAATGTTTTGAAGTTGTGTGTTTTGAAATTAGCAAGGATGTTTTGCAAGTTTGATCAAGTAACTAGGAGTTGTCTAACCCTAACTCAAAGATCTTTCCTACACATTTTTAACCCTTTGACATTGTTGTTTTACCATTGTATTTGGGTAAACAACCTTGTGTTTGGATGTTAAACGGGACAGGTGTGGGTCATCGTATGGTAATGATAGCAATTGTGCCAAGTATCTTTAGCAAATTTTTGAGGACTAGATCATTTCTGTATAGGCAACCAAGATAGCGTCATCGAGGGACTATGATCTTTTGTTTTGATTTTGTTTTGCCAAGACACCTAGCATGCATACCATGGCCATTTTAAAGGCAACAAGTGGATGAAACCCTATGGGTGCTTGTGTGTTTGTTGTGTTGATATTTTCATGCATTTTGTCTTGTATTAGGTCTAGCTATTTGTTTGATTTTGGATTTTTGCATACAAACCCTAATCTTTCTATCATGCATATTTGAAAGCTATAAAGTGCGTAAAAATAAATTTACTGACTATTACAACATTGATATGGGGAGGGAGATACAAATTTGAATAGGGGGATATTTGCAAGAAATTAAAACCCTAAGTAAACTATTACAACCAAATTAAATTAATTGTGCAAATAAATAAATAGACAATAATTTAAATATATGCAAATAAATATAAATATGCGAAATGTTTTTGTATTTATTTTTATGTATGTAAAAATCAACTATTTAATGTATAAGAAAATAAAAGATTATTTTTATTAAGGGTGGAAACCCTAATTTGTTTTAAGAATATATATATATATATATATATATATATATTATATATAT